>JAREYC010000007.1:64392500-65592500 GCA_030015325.1 Cryptoblepharus egeriae
TTAACACTACATAGAGACTAGGCTACAATCCAGAGTAACTATGGGACCTTTTACACTTATATAGTTATAGTGTCACCTATGGGAAACCTATGGGAAATGCATAGAGCAATCCAGAGTAAGTGCCTCTTACATTTTCCCATAGTTACTCTGGTTTGTAGGGTAGGCCTTGCAGCTGTCAAAGTAATCTTGAGCAGTGCTACTGATGCAAAGAAAGTAATGTACTTCTAAGTCCTACAGATTCCAATAGGATAGATAAGCACATATTTTGATTACAATTCCCTTTTTTCAAAGCCGGAATTTTTTCAGCAAGAAAAACAATGTTGATTCCATACCCTCTTCTCCACATTTCAGAGGACATAATATTAGCTCGGGATTCAGTTTTGAATTGATCAATATCAGGTTGCACTATTGCATCTCTAAGTGAAACAGTGTTTCTCAACCAGTGGTACAGGTACTACCAGTGGTAGTTAAAGTGGTGTCTGGTGGTACTCACAGAATCCCAGGGCATCTGTTTCTCATGGTGAGACTAGGTATGTGGTGACATATACAGTGGTAGGAGACTCAGCTCAGTGGGCAAAGCTCCAAAGTATGTTTTTTTGTCCTTTAAAAGCTATCCACCCTAAGCCTCTCATTCATTCATTCATTCATTCATTCATTCATTCATTCAATATCTATTAAAATGGATAGATAATTAAAATATCTATCCATTTTAATTAATTTATACCCCACCTTTCTTCCCAAAAAGGAACTGAAGGCAACAATCTCCTTGATGTTTGTTACACTCTTATTGGTGTTGCATTGCATCTAGCTTCCCAACCCAGAACTAAGCAGCGGTGAGTACTTCTAGTGATACTTACAATTAGGTAGACTAGCTCTACAATCCAGAGTAACTACGGGAGCACATAACAGACATTACATGCACCCGTAGTTACTGCACCACTTAGTGAAAACCTATGGGAAATTCATATTGCAATCCAAAGCAAATTGTTCTTACACCGGAGCAAGGACTCCCCATGGTTACTCTGGATTGTGCCCTAGGAGATGTTGTAAATTGGTACACTAAAGGACCAATGTTGAAAAACACTGTGACAGAAGTTTGAAAGTGTCTTTAGGATTGCAGCTAACCTTTGGTCTATTCCAGTGCTTCAGTCCCACGGCTAAATATAAGAACATAAGAAGAGCCTCACAGGATCAGGCCAAATGACCACCTAGTCCAGCTACTTGTATCTCACAGTGGCCCACCAGATACTTCAGGGAGAACACAAGACAGCAAGAGACATCCTGTATCCTGTTGCACTCCCCTGCAGCTATTAGGAGTGGATCCTGGCAGTTTTTCTGAAAAATCTCTCATCCCACTGGAAGTATTTTTTATGAAAGGAGAAAGACCATGAAATATACCCTTTTTTGGTACTTCTTGCTATTAGCAACCCTGCTTGGCAAACATAAGCAGGGAGGAGGGAGAAATTACACGGTCATGTAATTCACAAGGAAGTTCAGAATAAGAAAATTCAGTGGAAATTAATTTTTCTTGGAACACCATTGTGACTCACAATTTCTAGCATCCTGGTCTGGCTATGGTTATATTCTGCCCTTCATACAACTTAACCGCTAAGGAGGAAATATTTTTGTTTTGGGGGAAAAAGGCACACAGACTTTTTAGTCCCTGAAGTCTTCTCAAGTTGCTCCATGAACTGGAGTGCTGCTTGCTTTCGTATGGAAAGGTGGAGGAAAGGAAATGGGTTCACATCAGTTACACCGCCGTTCTTTCAGCCCACTTTGTGGAATCACAGCAGGCGCAAAAGAGCTCTGACCCAAGCACTTGCCTGGTACATTTCAGTGGAGGAGGAAGGAAAGATAATGGAATAAACAAGTGATGGATGTGAGCAGATGTGGTTACACTTTGTTCAACCAGGGGTTAAGCCAAAGGCTTCGGAGAAAAGGTAGATGTTGAAAATGGATTTGAAGAAAGAGAAGGAAATGGGGTCAGGAAGATATTTTGGGAGCAAGTTCCAGCCTTTCAAAGAAAGGGTGGAGTCCCTGGAGTCCTCAAGAGATTTGTCAACAGAGGAGAAGAAAAGGTTATGGGTGAGGATCCAGGCGACAAGTGAAAGGGTTGGGTAAAGAGGATACCGTAGCAAGACACTTTCAAAAACAGTGAACATGCAGATGTTTGGAACAAATGTTTGCAAGCATATAAAATTATGCATGGGATGGATAGGGGTTTTTTCCACACACCCCACCTGCACACAACTCCTGAACCAGGAATCAGGCACAAAAATTGAGTAGCAGGAGAGTTATAGCAGTGCCTTATGGCACTTTTGTGACATTGCCAGGTCAGCATGGGACTTGTGTCGAGACATGTTCTGACCGAACCAGGGTTAGGATTGTGCTGTAAATATACAGCAGTTGAGAGTAGAACCAACAGGCACAACTGCATTCAACTCTTTATTCATTCATTTAGTAAATTTATACCCCACCTTTCTCAGGCTGCAGCCAACTCAAGACAGTAAAACATATTAAAAACATTCAATAAACCAGTTCAAAGCATTAAAAACATACATAAGTTAAAAACAATAACCCCCCAACCTCCGCCTCAATAAAAAGCTTTTTTAAAATAGAAAGTTTTTAGGCTCCGCCTGAAGATGTGTATTGAGGGAGTTCTTGGGGTGGGGAGTTTCAAAGCTGGGGTGCTGCCACAGAGAGGCCCCATTCCTGGCCACCACACCTCTCACCACCACTGGTGGGGGCACAGTCAGTATTTTAGCATTCAATCAATGCCTAGATCAGTCAGACAAATATTTCTTAAAAAAGAAAGATTATAAAGGGTTTTGAATGAGAGACTTCTTTTCCTGTTAAAATAGCATTGCTCATCTGAAGATTTCTTTTTTCCCCACTATTGTGCCTTCCAAACCACAAAAGAAGACAGAATGCTCTCCAAAATTAAATCTGGTTTATAGTGTACAGTAAGAACAATAGTGGCGGTTGCTCTTCCTCTCTGGCTAGTCCCCATTTGGAGAAGCTTCCAAATTATAATTTTAGTTTGTCAGCAAATTTTACAAAGTATGTTTGCAGGCCCTGAAGGAAGAACTGTTCTATATCCTTAAGTGATACTTTTGGAAGCAGTTGGGGCATCAGGAAAGTCTGACACACTACACTGTCCTATGTCACCAGTTTCTTTTTGTGTGTCGGCTCCCCCGAATACTTCCCAGCATTTCACAGATGGAAGTAGGTACACTTCTGGGCATGAATTAGTGCAGCCCAATTTGGTCTATCCACTCCCCTGCACTACCCCCCTGCCCTCAGCCCTATATGGAGTCCTTTGGAAAGCCTGTAAATATCACTTATAGATCTTTTAGGTTTTTCAGAGATCTCAGAAGGCCTTATGAGGGTTGCAGAAGGCAATACACAGTCTCCTCTATCCATCAAAAGTTGCTCTCCCAGATGCATTAGTTGGGGTGGCAGTATCCTCCAAGGGGGCAGCTTTCTGTGGCACCAGCCCTAAACAGCACAGGGGCCAAGATTGCGAGTGAAAACTTTCCCACCTACCAATACATTTAGAATTAAAAGCATATGTTTATCATAGTTTTATGGTATAGATGAGCCCTATTGCTCCACAAGAAAAAAATGCATCGGATTTTCTTAATACCCTACACTTAGCAGCCAAATTCACAATGTATTTTACTCTTTATAGAGGAAGACAATATTTCTCCTTTCATTTTAATGTTTTTGATTAATATCATTTAACAATAAAAGTGCAAATGGAAGACTGAAGCAGCCACTTTTCTTGCCCAAATATCTCGTTCTCCAAGTCCTTTACATAGCCCTGTAAATTTGACTGGTTTTTTTTCTGTAATCTTAGTATCTTACCTAGAACCGTGGAGGAGCACCTGGGCTAAAGTTAGGTTGGTCACTTGGCAGGGGTCATGAGGGATGGGTTAGGTAGCCCATAGACCTCAGTGTGCAGTCTGAGGTATGCTCTTTCCTCACCCTGAAACCTTTCCCTTCTACCATCTTTCACTTTCTCCCCACCTTTCCGCAACCCTCCCCAAATCCCTCTGATGGCTGAGAATGATCAGTGTGATTCACCCCTTGCCATGTTCCCATGGTGGGCAGAGAGGGTGGCCTTAACCCCCTGGATGTGGCACAGCAGTGCCTTATGGCACTCCCTAACCTGGGGTTAGGATTGTGCTCACAATCACACACACACAGAGACCAGACACAAACTGGGCAGATTAGACCAGTGGTACACAAACTGTGTCACACGCAGCTAAGTGCACCATTGTAAACTCACAGAGACAACATGGGAATGTCTTAGGTATCACCCTCTTGAATCGCATGAGATCTTGCAAGAGTCAGACAAAATCTTTCATGATCCAAGATGGTAATGCCCAGATCTGCACAAAAGAACGGTGCCTTTAAGATGGGGAACTGCTGGGTAAGTGCATTTGAGACAGTTAAGTGGAACTTTATACAAGGCAAATAAAGCATAACCTCATATTAAGTGCATTTTCATGGGGGAGTTGCAAACAGATTGGATGCATCTGTTGCTCTGGTAGAAAAGAGGAATCACAAGCAGTACTATGAAGACACAATGTGACCTCAGGCACTGAACAGACACCATCAATCCAGCCTGAGATCAATGACTTCAAATCTGTAGTTGGAGTCACATATTGTCGCAGTTCGTTCACACTGGCTAAATCTACCAGCACAAATGGAGTGTGTGCCAGATAAGGAAGTAGGAAGGAACATTAATTTCCCTTGTCCCCAACAAGAAGACAAAATATACAAGCTAGTATGGTGCAGTACACACGCTGATGTCTTTGCCAGTGAATAGAGCATACATATTGACATCCACAATCCTCAATGGATTGTGTGAGAAGCATTTGAAAATCACAAGATTAGGGGGCAAGTCTGGGAAATGGTTCAGAATGTCAGATAGGGATTATATTCACATTTGTATCGTGCCTTCCTTAGAGTTGAAATAAATTCCCACATTGGATTAATTGGATTTACACTTATTGGAGGGTTAAGGACCACCGCATGGTCCAAAAGTGAAAACTGTTGAAAAGTGGAACCCAGTCTTTTTCAACTTGCAAAAGTAAAATGGTCACCAAAAAGACATAAACGTCACTTTCAAAAGCCTAAATAACACATATTTATTAACACACAGTCAAAATATATAACAAATTACAGTAAAATAAACAAATGTATGAGTATGAGTATCTTATGTATGAGCAATGTTTTAAAAACAGCTTTTCTTCCTGTTATAAAGAGGCAGTCAGAGATTAGAAAATAAAGGATTCCTTTCTTCGCCTGTCTCAGCTGAAGAATGGAATCATTGCTTGTATAACTGCCTCTGTACAACAGTAGAAAAGCAGTTTTTAAAACTGATTTGCAGTGGCCATTTGTGCTGAGTCAAATCTGTGGATAAAAAAAAAAATCAATGTATAACAAGGTTGGACCTGTACTTCTAAGCAGGAATAGTGACATTGCAAGGGCAGTGCAGTTTGGGGAGGGCCATCCAGAGTGTGGCACTCCAAAGGAGGTAACATAGCCCAGGAGCTGCACCATTGATGCCCAACCCTTTGGCCCACACAGCATTGGTGATGATCAGGCCCAGTGTGACAAGTGAAGCTCCACACTTTAATGTTTCAACACATGATGAAAGAATCTTCCAAACCACTGTTGTTTTTATTGTGCCACTCCAGAAGCAGTTGTTGGTGACACTAAGTCACTCCATGGGGATGACAATGATCCATCAGTAAACAGTGTATACCTGTATGGATGATGTCCTTGGACCCATAGGCAAACGATGGATGCTTGCCTTACAACAATCCTGTAAGGCAAGTGTTGTTATTCCCCAAATTGCAGCTGGGTGTAGAAATGGAAAGACTTGACAAATCACCCAAAGCAAGATCATGGCAAAATTGTGTACAGCAGGATGAAACAGGAAGCTTGTTGGTGTTGAAGCATAGTAGTACGAAGTGGAGAAAGATTTGCTCTTTATTATATATATTTATTATACACAGTCAAAAGGAACTCTTCACATATACATAGGTTGGACTGCAAAAACAGCAGGGAATTGTCCCTATGCTTTGTAGTCACAATGCATGTATAGTGGTCTCTCTTACAGCACAATCTGGAGTAATTACGGGAGCTCTTACATCGATGTAAGAAAAATGTCCTCTGGATTGTTCTATGAATTTCCCATAGGTTTCCACTAGGTGACGACGTAACTTCATCAATGTAAATGTCTCTTAAAAGCTCCAGTAGTTACTCTGGATTGTGCTGTTTGGCTCACTGATTATAACTATAAAGATATAAGCAATGTGATACATTCCCCCAAATCCAGGGTAACTATGGGTGCATGTAAGAGACTTCTCTCAAGACTTACAGAGGCCTGAGCCTGAGCTATGTAAGAGACTTTACGTGCACACGTAGTTACTGAGCTATAGTGGAAACCTAGTGGAAACCTATGGAAAATTCATATTGAAATCCAGAGTAAGTTGTTCTTACACCGGAGCAAGGACTCCCCATAGTTACTCTGGATTTTGCCCATACTGTGTTTAGTGCTACACCCTGCGTGTGAAGTAGGAAGGAGGGAAGGTGAGCAGGATGAAAAACACAGAAAACTGCTGAAACTATAACATCCATATCCTTCCCATCCTTGTGTAAATTTTTCACATTTAAGTCTGCAGGTAGAATTTGTTGAATATTTAAATTGTGTTAATTGCTTCAAATCTTTATGCTCTTAAAAATGTATGAGACTTTGGACAGAATTTGTTGAACAATAGCATTTCATACCTACAGAACTTCCTTTTTTTTAGGATGCTGATTAGGCTTCCCCCCAAATGGGTTCTCCTGTTTTGATACCTGATCAGTAAGATCAACTTCATTTTTATATGCTCTCCAAACTGAGCTTAGTAAACAAAGATATTGAATATAAAACCTAAATGCTTTGTACTGTTGCACACAGGATCTACTGAACTGAAATGAAGAACATCAATAATCCATTCACCAGTCAGTTTTTCATGGCTTCAACTAACCTTAACCTGAATAAACTTAAAATGGCCATTGATCTCCAAATCCACTCTCCACAGATATAGGAAATACAAATATAATTGTTGATTCACTATCTTCTACTGAAAGACATTACACCCCCATGCAAAGAAGCATGGGGAGGTGGTGGACTCTCCCTCACTGGTGATCTTCAAGCAGAGGCTTGATGAGCACCTGTCAAGGATGCTCTAGGAGGATTTCCTGCTGCAGGCACTGTGTTGGACCTACTAGGTCCCTTCCAACTCTAGTATTCTATGACTCTATGTTTTGAAGGGGTACCCTCTAACTCTAACTTTTAGCAGGGAGAAGAATAACTGCCCATCTTCACAAAGCATGGTGATGTTGGGGGGGGGGTGTTTGTTTTTTCCCCAGTGACTGTTGCCTTTTTTGTATGTTTTAAGATTGTAGATCTTCAGGGACAGGGAACTATTGATTTATCTTGCTGTGTAAACTACTTTGTGAATTATGCCTGTTGAAAAGTGGTATACAAATTTTCATTATTCATTTTCACACTCATTTGAGTATTACTTATTTTCTTTTTTAAAAAATCCAGATAGCAAGTCCCTTCCAAGGTGTGATGATACCAGTATCATCATCATCATCATCATCATCATCATCATCATCATAACCCATAAACAACCATTTTTCTTCCCACAAACTTGAAAGAAAAAAAGAAAAAGCAAGTGTCAAAATTCATGTTAGCATTTATAGAACTCCTTTTAAAACTATAAAGCTCTGCTAGCAAAAACAACTGAGAGCTGTGATGAACCAAAAACCAAGATCTCTTCCCAGCCAGGCTGACCTACTTTGGAAAACAGCCAATGCCCTGGGAAACTCAATCCAGCACTCCTTCATAGCATACTTGGCAAGAGGAAACTATCTGAGAACAAAGCAGCCCAGACGTTATTTAAAGCCAGGTCTTTCTTCTTCTGAATATTTGGGTCAAATAATGCATTTCAGCGATTTTACTGTCCAAATAGGATGAGCTGATCCTTTTTCTTTCACTATAAAAGAAATCTCAGGCCAGGTGAAAAAGCAGCTTAGCTTAACTACAACTTGGAAAGAAGGAATGCTGACCTTCAACTATCCTCCCAAATTATAAATGCAACTGATGCCCCCCCCCCCCCGCCCAATAAAAATTATCTGTTAAAAAAGCCAATGAGGTTTCCCCTCTCCTTCATTGCTGGCCTGAGCAAGAAATTGTTTGACCCAAAATTAACACACGTAGTGTTCAGAAAAATTTCAATGAGTAGGATGTTAACACAAGCACAGGCCTTTCCCAAGGTATGATGTGCATGTTAATTGCTATTTCGCAGCTTTTATTAAAGCCTTAGAGTGAACAGAGATCTGAAAAATCTGAACTTTCATTGCCCAACCTCTCTATGAAGCAGACCTCCTCCAACCAATGCATTGCAATTCATGGGCATCATAGACAGAAGCCATGATTAAAGGAAATATATATCTGAGATCTGAACTATATATTAACTACTGTTAATATATCTGAGATCTGAACTACCACAGATACTTGGCATCTCTGGTGATGACCAAATGACCAAATTCATTTATCCTCCTGTTGAAACTAATATAAGGTTGTAAGATTAGACCATTGTGGGATATGGACTTCCTCCCAGCAGAATGGTGTGCCTTGTCAATTGTCAAAAAACTGACAGCTGACCATAGGCCATTTTAATGCTTTCCAGTGTGCCATGAGATGAATCGGTTGCCATATGCCAGGCAATCAATGCCTTGAAAGAGACCTTTTGAATCAATTTTGGGCACAATTCAGAGTGAGGGCAGTGCCCTAGTTGGAATGCCCCAACTATTCTGAATCAAGAGCAGAAAGAAGCCTGGGCTGCCCTAGTTGCTCCAGCGCATGCTCGGTAGGCACCAAGTCAGTGACACCTGGGAGGGCTTACTCCTGAGGAGACCCTCCCTCAGATCACACTAAACAAGGGACAGCTGTGGTGCCTGCATTATAAGGAGTCCCTGATGAGATGCCATTACAGTTTACAGTGAATACAAGGGCTTCTTGGCATGGCCTGCTGTATCCCTAGTGGCTGCCATAGTTGTCCCATATCCTGTGGTTGAGAGGCATGTTGCAGACAGGTTGCCAAGAACTCAGATTTTTGGTCAACTCTGCTCTGCCCTAGGCAATGTTAAACATGCCCTCAACATGCCTCTCCTGAACTGCCTAGACTGCCTAGGCTGCCGAGGTTCACCTGTCTTGGGACAGCCAATGTTGCCTTAGGCTGACCCAAGGGTTTTCCAGAGTAACCAGTGTGGAGCATCTTGCAGTTGGGTCAGCCCAGTGAGAGATAGGGTACCCAAGTGCACTTCTGGATTGTGTCCTAAGACTGGCAACACTGCATGAAACAGGTTATCTGAAATTTTGTCCAACCCACTCACAAGCCTATATCTAATATCAAAAGGAGATTTCATGTAAGCAAATCCAGCTTCTTCCCGTGGTTTTTTTTTAACTGTTTCCAGCCAAGTTCTCTCAAATATTTGATTGAAATCTATATCCCCTGAAAATTGCTGCTCCTTAGTGTATCATCAAGAGTGTGAAACCTGTTTTCTGCTGAGATCCTTTTAGAAGTTGTCAGTATATTCTTCCTTGAACCATTTTTGTAGTCAAAATATATCCAGTTGCTTTAGCCTCCCACCACAGAATGAATATTCAGGGGTTCCTACCATCTTAGCAGCTTTCCTCTGCCTTCTTTCCAGTTTGTACAGAATCAATGGTAAGAGATCTGGCCAGATAAATTTGAAAACAGGCATCCCCCACTTTCTGACAGTTCATTTTCTGATGATTTTACTCTTTCAAAACATGTCAGTCATAGTCAGGACTCATTCATTCAACACATGCTTCACTCTTTCAACCTCTCTCTGCTGGTCTAAAGGCTAAAATTGTCTTCCCTGATATTGATTTGCATGTGACATTGATAATGACATTACCTTTAAAGTTGCAAAATTTGCTTTGGAAGCTAAAATTATAAGGTCCAAGTTTCCTGTGTGATGTACAGCAGTTTTCCTATGCAAGTTTTTATCAAATTCTTTTTGCCTTATTTTTAAAATAGTTTATGTATATTTTGTCTATGTATATTATTTTAATCAGCCGAACTGTTTTGTGATGACCAAATGGTTACACAGATAAAGTTTATTTGATCTGATTTGATTTGCATGTGGCATGCTGATCAAACTGTTTTTGACATTTCCTTATGACTTTCTTCAGTAAATAACCATCATTCAAATACATAAGATACATAAGATATCAATAAGACACTTGCCTTTGTTCATTTTTCTGTAATTTGTCTATGTATTTTGGCTATGCGTTAATAAAAAAAAAATGTGTCACAATGCAATCCTGACTTTAGGCCAGAAAAATGGCACAACTAAGCTGGCCTAAGCAGGCCATATCCTGAGCTGACAGGCCAAATCTACAGGGCTAACAAGCCTCTAGGATGCCACTTAGGCCAAATCCATAGGACTAGGAGGCCTCTGACTGACCTAATTGCTGCTGAAGAGGCAGCAGCACAAGTGCAGCCTGCTCATTGGGCTAGTGTAGTTGTGCCATATCCTGAGGTGTCCTGGTGTAGTTGTACTCAGTGGTAGGCTTCAGGGGGTTCTCACAGGTTCTATAGAACCCTTTGCTAACGAACGCCTGGTTCTGAGTACTGGTTACTAACGGGACATAGAACCTGTTGTTAGTTTAGATTATTAGGACATAGAACCTGTTGTTAATTTATTTGAATCCCACCACTGCCCAATGGGTCTACTCATATTTATTCCTGCTCCTTAGGTGGCCTAATTCTGAGGACGTGTGAGGGGGATTTCTGGAAACAGGCTCTGGATACAGCCTAACTGCACTTACTAGGCCATGCTGAACATGCCCTCAATATGGCTTTCCTGAATTGCCATCTGTCCATCAGTCTTGGGCCAGCCTAACCCTACAATCCAGAGTAACTACAGAAAGAGGCACTTACTCTTGATTAAGAGTATGAGGCACTTACTCTCGATTACTCTATGCATTTCCCATAGGTTTCCCATAGGTGGCACCGTAACTACATTGGTGTAAAAGGTCCCGTAGATATTCTGGATTGTAGCCTAAGATGACTTAGGAATTGAGCCAGCCCAGTGAGAGATGGAGTAGCCCAATTGCCCATTAGTAATGCATCCATATGCTTTCTAAAGTGATATTTATTGGTCTTTTTTGGTGGCCATTTTGCATCTGCAAGCTGAAAAAGACATGGTTCCACTTTTCAACAGTTTTCACTTTTGGACCTTACTCTGTTCCCTAACCCATCCAAAAAGTGGAGGATACCTGTACAATATTTCAGACAAACCTAAAACACCATATATGCAGTATATACTCATTACTCATTACTTTTTAACTTCTATTAACTTGGGTCTTAAGAGTTCACTGTTTCATTTTTAGCCACACAAGCCCAAAAGAAAATGGATTTGTCTTTCAACAAGGAGTTTTAAGTCCCAATTTATTTATTATTTTTAAATAATAATAAATTATTAAATTTTAAATAAAGATTTGGGAATTCCTTTCCTAGGAAGTCTAAAGGTGAAGGGTAGAAATCAAACACACTATACTTTAAACTAACGGTGCAATCCAGAGCAAGTTCAACCTGCTCTGCCCTAACTGCTCTCTCCTAACTATTCTGTATCCAGAGCAGAAAGTTATGCTGCATCCAGAGAGTCAGGAAGCCTGGGCTGCCATAACTGCTCCAGAGCATGCTAAGTGAGTGACAGCTGGAGAGGGCTTGCTCCTGAGTAGACCCCCCTCAGATCACACTGAAGAAGGAACAGCTGTGGTGCCTACATTATAAGGAAGCCCAACAGTTCCTGACAATCAGTTACAGCTGCAGTTCTTCTAGTGCAAGATGGATGTTTGGAGTGGCCTGCTGTATCCTGAGGTTAGTGGCTGCCATAGTTGTGCCGTATCCTGAGGTTGAGAGGCAGGGATTGCAGCTAGTCTGGCCAAGAACTCAGATTTTTGGTCAACACTACCATTCTTACTTAGGCCTTATCATGGACCCCTATGGGTCTACTCATTACTATACCTGCTCCTGAGGTGGTATATCTCTGAGGAACTGGAAGAGGGCATTTCTGCCTTGAAACAGGCTTTGGATACAGAGTAACTGCTCTGCCCTAGGCAATGCTAAACTTGCCCTCAACTTGCCTCTCCTGAGCTGCTTAGGCTGCCCCAGTTAGGGCAGAGCAGGTCCACCTCTCTTAGGACACCCTATGTTGCCTTGCTCTGCCCTAAGCCTCTTCCAGAGTAACTGTGCTGGAGCATCTTGCAGTTGCTCCACCCTAGTGATAGATAGGGCACCCTAAGGCATGTGCAAGGAATAGTTGCTCTGGATTGGGCTGTAAATATAGCAACAAGTTTAGGTCTATACAGGTAATTATATCTCAGAGTTCCAGATTGTCTGCACAATCCTAATCCCTGTTTAGGCCAGCACAAGTCTCTTGCGCTGGTCTGGGGGTGTCACAAAAGTGACATAAGGCTCTTTTGCACCACTTGGTGCACATATGTACCCCCACTTCCTACACCATCACAAAAACAGGGAGACAGATGAGTTGCGCTGGGCTAAATTATTTAGGATTGCGCTCTGTGTAGTTTGAGTTGTATAGTTGTCACTGCCATTCCACTGATGCACACATTCCTCCCACCTGCTCCCTCCTCTGGCTTGCCTCCTTACCACGCTCCCCACACTTCTCCCATGTGCCCACACACCTTCCACCATCCATAGTCTGGGTAACTTGCTAAACAGCAGAGTACCAACATTTCACTGGTCCAGCGCTGGGGCCCACAATTGTGCTTTATGGCATGTTTGTGACACTCACGCCAGTGGAGGGCTGATAGTCTGAACTCAGGACAGGGCTCTGAGGCATCACATGAAAATCTGAAAATATCAAACCTAAACTAACATGATTGCAATGGTTGAAAAATTGTATTTTGCACAGATTTAGGATGGCTTACAATTTATCCTTTTACAAATAATACAACCAAGACGTAAGAATAATTATGCTTGATTCTCTTCCATAACAATATCATAACAATACCATAACATACCCCGATTTTCTTCTACGCCTCTTGGCGTTTATCCAATCACAGATGCTCAAACAATCATGTTTTGACAGTCTCCCAATGTATGTCTCAGCACCAGTCAACATCAGAAGAATCAGGCAAGACGGAAACAATAGTTCTGACGGCTGTATAGCGTAGCAAAAAATAAAACTAACAGCAGCCAAACACGGACCGTTTCAAGGTAGTTCTTGAAAGAACCGGATTTCATTTTTTTCAACAAAAACATGTCATTATCTATTCCTTTGTAACCATTCTTAATTGCTAGCAGGTTGTTGAAATACTAACAAACAAAATATTAATGAACAATTGCTATCCACTCAAGCAGAATATCAGCCCACACAGCTCCTTTCTCCACCTACAAGTGTCCCGTTCTCCACTCTTCTCTGATCCTGTTATTGCGCTTGGTATATAATTGGCAAATTAACTTGCCATTATTGTTGTTTCCGTGAGAAAGGCTGTTACCACTCTTGAAAGTACAACAGGAAGGTTTTTTTTTTTTAAAAAAGATAAACATGTTGGCAAGAAATGTGTATTTTTCAAAAAGCCTTGGTTTACTCTCAGTAAGACAACACAATAATTGAAGATTTATTGCAAATGTTTGTACAGGAATTTAGTAAGCCCCTAGAAGGAACTTTATTGGGGGAAATGTACTTACTTTACCATCTAAACTTTTTTTAAAGTGCATTTTTAATGATCTCCACTTTGTTCTGTGGTCACAGAGTTCTCTGTCAACTTCTCTGGAAACTTTAGACTCCCCAGTTCTTTTTCCTTCAAGGTTCATGTCAGTGACACTGATATTGTAAGGAAAACATACCCACCAATCCAGAGTAACTATGGGTTATTGTAGTTACTGCACCCATAGTTTCTGCACCACCTAGTGAAAACCTATGGGAAATTCATATTGCAATCAAGAGTAAGTTCTTCTTACACCAGAGCAAGGACTCCCCATAGTTACTCTGGATTTTGCCCATAGTGTCCATACTTCACATATTTGTCCCTTTCAACATCAGTCCCACACAATCAGAACTGTATTGGAGCATTATCTGATTTAAGGATTAAATTAAGCAATCAGGCACTTTAAATGCTAGTTAGAATTCTTGTGTGTACCCATACGCAAGACACATCAATACATAGTTTACATTAGCGCATGCACAGCAGTCTTTCAATGGCAAGCACAGGAACCATAGTGTTGGTACATACATTTATTCACCCCTTAATCCCTTTGTGCACTGTGGAAGAATGAACTCTGAACCGCTGTGCACACTCTCCCCCTAATTTTAAGCCAAGTCTAAGTGTGGTCAACTAACATCTGCATCTTCAACATACACTTCCCCACCACATTTCGTACGTGCCTGCCACAGATGCACAGTTGCATCATACCATCCAAGCAGTGCATGGGCACAAAACAGAGAAGCCAATACAAATGGAGAAGAATCCATAATTGAAAGAAGACAAATCCAGCCACCCACAACAACAACAGTAATGGCAGATGAATTGGGACAGATTGAACTATTTCCACTCAATGTTGCATATATGCAACAGGAATCAAATGTGAACAGTTAAGAGCTGGACAAAAATGGGTTTAATGTGCTTTCATTTAATATTCATTGCTAAAATTCAATATTTAACTATGGAAGATCACACAACTAGCAATCACCCATAAAAAAGAAAACTTTTGGATGTGCATGTGGACAAGCCAATAGCCACAAGCAGCATAATATTAGGGAAAGGCTCATTACATTTAAGTGCTGGGCAATTATGTTTTCATTGATTTTTGTACAGCATTTGCATTTCTATGGATATGTATCCTCTTGCTAATTCATTTATCATGAATGTATTATCCTACTGTGGAAGGGTATTATTTTAAATTAAGGCTGCAATCCAAACCGCATGTTCCTGGGAGTAAGTACTACTGAACACAATGGGACTTACTTCTAAGTAGACATGTTTAGGATTCCACTGTGAATCAATTTTGGAAGGCACATTGGGTCAGTATGTTTTGCCCTACACAGTGTTACAGTGCAGAGATCTTTGCATACGTACAAAAAATGAATTACTCTCTCAGGGTGCAATCCTAAAGACAGTTTCCTGAAAGTAAGACCCATTGAATACAGTGGGGCATGCTTTTGAGTAGACATGGTTAGGATTGTGCTCTAAGCCTTCAAGGGAAATTTTCCTTTGCCTCTGACCATGTACTGTACTGGCTGGGTAGAACCCAGCCAAAAAATGAATGAGATGCGCAGGAGAAACGGAATTCTGTTTGGTGCATGAGCTCATGATATCAGATCACATGATAATTTTTCTGGGAATTTTGCTAAAGAAGTGAGGATACAAATTAGAAAAAGAAAACAAAATTCAAAGCTAGTAGGAAAATAAACAATGGCTTTGCAATCTATTGGTTTATTGGTGATCTTTTGTTGATGCTTTATTAAATTTGAAGTTATTTTTTTAAAAAATCCAAAAAAAACCACTGTGTGTGGTTTATATACAAACACCATGTGAACATAGGATTCCAACATTTATAGTCCAGTCCTGTGCATGTCTACTCTGAAGTAAGTCCATTCTAGTCAATGGAGCTTTGTATTAGGTAACTGTGGATAAGATTGCAGCCTTAATACTGTATTTACTCTAATCTATTGCTCACCTTTTCAGGTCAAATTTAGTCTCCAAAATCAAGGTGCGCATTAGATTTGATGGTATATTAGATTTGAGTAAAATGTGGTATTTTGTAACGTTTGGTTTTTGATACTGTAATTATAATTTAAAAATCCTACTTTTAATAATGTAAATTACTCCATTTCTTTTCAGATTAGATCCGATATTAAGAAACTAACAGCACAATCCAGAGTAACTAGGAGAGCTCTTACGTCAACATAAGAGACATTTACATGGACATAGTTACAGCGCCACCTATGGGAAACCTATGGGAAATGCTTAGAGCAATCCAGAGTAAATTTTTCTTTTGTCGACCTAAGAGCTCCCATGGTTACTCTGGATTGTGCTATAATTTTGACAGCATGAGAAGATGTAAATCAATTATACTATTCTGTTACAACTGTTCACTAAATTTGTTTTTATAATTTTCTAGTTGCTATAAAATACCAACATGCTCAAATCTGTAGGTGTAACGTAAATTAAGAATGATAATTTCAGAAACACAAAATGATGATTCTAGGTAATGAAAAAATTGTGGTCTCACAAAAATTAAAGTTGCATATACATAAATGTTCACAACACACCTGAAATCGGTGTTGGGAGAAGTCTTATGAGGTTTGACTTGAGCTGAGATTAAGGTTTATGGCTGCAATCCTAATCTCTAAATAGGCTGGCCTAAGCCCCAGCATAAATTAGATAAGTGTTGTTAAGACACTTCTGCACCATTTCTGGGGGAGGTTTAGGCCAGTGTACAGACACGTGCTTGCCTCCCTATATCACCATGGGAATGGGAAGACCGATGATTTGTGCTGACCTCATTTAGGATTGCATCCTAAATCATTGTCCTCCATGATCAAGTCAAAATGCATCATAACGTGGGGAGTTTGGGTCCTCACGTTACCCCTTTTATGGACTGTGGTGTTTCAAAAGTGCCATAAGTAACTTCTGTGCCACTCTTGGCGGTGTCAGGCCGGACATGCACCGGTCTCATGCCACCATGGAAGCAAGGAGATGGGTGAAATTGTGCTGACCTAAATTGGTTAGGATTGCACCCTCAGACATTTCTTTCTCTATATTAACACAAGTTTGCAAACTGCAGGAGCTGAGCATTTTGCAACACAAAAAGCATCTGTCTTGTTTTTTTTTAATAGCTTCTGTTCTTGAGTAAAAATGTTATCTGTTATTTCCATTGGAGATGCTACAGGACCCACCAGAAATTAGTTCATTACTCAGCAAATTGGATCCCACATACACAATCTGAGAAACGTTGTCATAAGAGACAGTAGGTAGTCCATGTTCTAATAAGCTTACAGTCACATGCATTTTTAACTGGAAGTCAGGACAGACCCAGTCTTTTTGGGGTGGGGTTATGGGGACAACAGATTGGGATGAGCCATTATTTCCAGGCAATTATAACTGAAGATTCTTTATAGTTAGTAGGAAATCACTAACATGTTAGTTTCTTGCAAATACATTTGTCAAAAGTATCCTCAATTTCTGCATGCACACCTGTATGGCTGGTTGGAATACATTCTCCTTTAAATGTGGGGCTTTGTAAAAGTAAGACAACAGCATTTTATAAAAAGATATTTTGCTTCATCTAACTATCCAAAACATGATTTACAAGGTACTTTGTTTTATGCATCTGTTGAAGGATGAAATTCACATTATAGTTCAAAGATTAATCGCTTCATGATCATAAAAAGCCTTCCAACAACCATCACTGTCAATCAAATGTTTATAGACATATTTAGCAATAAACACATTATCATCTTTGCTCATGAACGGATCGGGGGGAAAAACTTTAAGACAAGTTCGTAAACTTTAATGTGCATCCCTCAGTGCTATTGAGACAGTTTTGGCTGCTGGCAACTTTCAAGGTTGCAGGGAGAAGAAAGTCAGCCGTTTGATGAATTTCCTCGAGCAAAAGACAAGCCTACTTAAGTATTTTGTGATGGATTTGCATTGTCTTCCTAATGTGTTTCAGTATAAGTTTTACATACAGCACAATCCAGAGTAACTACGGGAGCTCTTACGTTGACATAAGAAAAATGTACTCTGGATTGCTCTATGGATTTCCCATATTTTTCCCATAGGTGGCACAGTAACCACATCAACGTAATTGTCTCTTAGAATCATAGAATCATAGAGTTGGAAGGGACCTAGTAGGTCATCTAGTCCAATCCCCGGCCTGCAACAGGAAATCCCCCTAGAGCATCCCCAACAGGTGCTCATTGAGCCTCTGCTTGAAGATCCCCAGTGAGGGAGAGTCCACCACCTCCCTTGGCAATCTGTTCCACTGCCGAACCGCCCCCACTGTCAGGAATTTTTTCCAGACATCAGGAATTTTCTTACGTTGATGTAAGAGCTCCTGTAGTTACTCTGGATTGTACTGCTAATGTTTGGTAGGATCCATCATCAAAACCTTATCACAACAACAACAACCAAAAAACCTCGTTTAAAACAGTTGTGATCAGCAGGTTTTACTCTGAGCAAGTCTACTTAGAGTAAAGTCAGATATCTGAATAACTAAACAAAGAAAATAGTTTGTTTATTTTGTACATTTTTTGTATGTTTTGTACATATTTGGTGTATGTTTTTCTTTCCCTACAAGACAGAAATACATTGAATCTTCATGATAAATTTCACTGATTCCAGCACAATATTTGTGGTTGTGCTTCCTTTGCAATGCCAAAAATGTCAGCCCTCCTCCTAAAGCACTGATTTTTCAACTTTTTTCAACTCAGGGCACACTGAAATGGTGAAAAATAGTTGGTTGTTTACCATTGACTGGTAAGGGAGTGAATCCCCCAAACTGACCCACCCCAAAGTCCTGCAGCACATTTGCAGATCATATTTGTGAACAAATCATTGTTTAAAAAACCCACAGGTTCTTTGCCACTTTCCTTTTGCCATAAAACAAACTACTAAAACAGCATGTTGTATTTGCTAAAAGGAAAAAGCAAATAACGTCTTAGAGATGAGGGTTTCTTACACAACCTATTAATCTGCAGCCAGATTATTTTGATTTCACAAAAAATGTACCAGTGTTGGATGGATAAGGACAATTCCACTACTTTGTTTCCCATTTAAAATTCAAACACACTGAAAATTAAGGCTGCGATCCTAACAGCACTTTCCTGGGAGTAAGCCCCATTGAACTTAACAGGACCTACTTCTCAGTAGCCATGAATAGGAATTGCATTGTAACTCGCCTCAAACATGTTCAACATACAGAGAGTGAACAATGCACATCCATTGTGGCATTAAATTTGTCAGTTGTATGTTACGAAAAGATGCCAAAGCGTGATGACAGCTATGAAGATGGCTCAAAAGGGAAATATATCCGCCATGTGTCTGTAGCTAAAAGTTGCAGATCAACAACATTTAAGTGGGTTATATTTGAATAGCAGATGCTTCTGCTCATCATATGTCCTAAGAAGATTTCGTTCTGCCACTGTTTGGGGGACAACAACACACAATGGATTTGGACTGACCCAACAAGGAAATTCTTGTGACTCTTTTCACTCTACAGGTATCCAGAATGTTGTAACCTTATCAGAGTCCTTCCCAGACCAAAGACAGAAGTAGTCTCAGCTTTTGGCCTTTGACAATTACATGCAATGTGCACTTCTAAAAGGCCAGCTGGCATTAGTTAAGAACATTTCTGGTCAGTGGCGTCTAAAATAATTAAACACACACAAAAATTCAACTTGCCATCAGGAGTTCCATATTGCAAGATTCGGGATTCAATTCAGATATCCCACTTGGCAGCTTTTGTCGCTGCCACTAAGCCATCTGGCTTGTCGAATTATGCAGTACAGTTATCCGTTTAATGTCTTCCACTTCTGCAGAAGGAACATTTTCCACTATCAAAGCAGTCCATGTAGGATGAAAGTGGATTTTGGTATGGGGGAAAGGGAAAGAGAAGCTTTGCTCTGAAAAACATCTGGGACATTGTACCACAGCCTCTGTGTTGTAAGATTGTGAAGGCTAATACCAATTTTAAAAAGTTTGGCCAAACTGGACCCCACACCAGGAGAGGTTCTGAACTGGCATAGTGAGTGGAGTGACTTCAGCTTCAGCCAAACTGGTTCTACAGGTGATCCCACCTGGTCCTTCAGCTGATGGTCCAGCACGGACTCTGTGGTGAGTGAACACCTCTGCTGGTGGGCAATATCTGAATCTAGCTGAACTAGAATCTTATTTGATTACTTTTGCCAGGACCAGCTTTAAACCAATTAGACCAGTGGTACTCAGGTATTTCAGCCTGGAAACTTAAACTTAAAAATCAGTCCAGGACCCCATCAAACTTACTGGGATGTGACATCAGTGTGATGCCAGAGCTCCTCCATGTCTACTCAGAGGTAGAGTGTGTTCAATGAGATTTACTCCCAGGAAAGCCCAATGCCAGATTCCAAGATGGTGGATCCCAATCTTCACGACCCCCCTGACCCTAGATTGTGACCCCAAAGTGGGTCCCAACCCCCAACATTGAGTACCATCGAATTAGACCACATGCTTCCAGTTGGGTCACACATCTATGGGCCCCTGTGCTAGGATAACCTACTCTAGTCTTGTCAAATACACTCAACAACCCATTGCAACTGACACCTAACAGTACATCGCAGGTTTTATAGAGAATTAACAATAATTTCTGAATTCTCAAAATTTCTTAAATTTTTAGTTTACATATAAACTCTGTCATAAATTTTATTTATTTATCTGAGGCTTCAATCCTAACTCTTAGTTAGGCTGGCATTAATTCCAGCATAGAACCTGTGCTGATCTGGGGGTGATATAAAGCTGCCATAAGTGGCACTTATGCGCCACTCTTGGGACAGGACCACAAAATTGGGACATGACCCTCTGTCTCATTTGTCAGTATGTGAACATAATCCCCCCAAATAGGGATTGTTCTTGTTGTTTGGAACATATGGCAACCCAATCCTGGAGGGGGGGAGAGTTAGGCCAGTACACAGACATGTGCCGGCTTCTCCACACCACCACAGCAACAGAGAGACAAGTAAATTATACTGAAATTGGTTTGGTTTGCACCCTGAGAATCTACAAGCCATGGATATGAACTTGGGGAGACTGCCAAAAATATTTGTAAACAAAGATCCTAAGGGTAGCCCTTATAATTATTGGGTTATTATATACACCACATAATTTGTTGTGTAATCTCCCCAAAAGCAATAACTCAGGACATAATATCAAACTCTGTTGCACAGATATTTCATATCATAGGCCCTATAGATACTGAAGGACTGTTCAGAGCCACCTATCGGGTGCTCCATCTGCATTCCAGGTACATTGCCTGCTCGCATCACCGCACAGTCCTTGTACTTTATTCATCAATGTTGCAAATGCCTTTGAGATGTTTGGTGGCGAGAAGGTCAATATACCAGTGCTTACAATTACTCAGGGAATAGCGGCAATCCTTTATGAGTCTCAATACTTCGAAGAAATGGGAGATGGTGCAGATTTCCATCTGCTATTTATCTTCTTGAAAACTGGAGCAAGAGCATATGTAAACAGCTGGGTGGTGACAGCATTATAAATGTGCAGAATTAATACTGACCTGATCCCTCTGGTATTGCAGGCAATCTCAGAGATGGCCTGTTCCTTGTTTGCCAGACAAGGGTCTACGCCAAAGACATATAATACACACATAATTGGATTTCACTTTGATTTGCCACATTCCTTCAACATACAAAGCAACAGACATTTAACCAAAACACTTTTATGCCCTATTGATTTCATCTCCCTGCTTAGCTCTCTCCCCAAAACACACCCTCACAGTCTAATCCAAAGATCCAAACATTTATATTGAAGCAAGACTTATTTTATTACTTACAAGTCAGATGACCTTGGTGATGGCAAGACAGACAGTGAAGCCACTTCTACCAGTGGCATCACTAGGGTTTGCATCACCTGTTGTGGGATGTCAGCATGTTACTTTCAGTTAGAACAGATTTTTCCTCCTTCTGTGCAAAAAGCCCCCAAATATATTTCTTGTGCAAGGGGCCCCTTTGGATAATTTCCAAGCATGGAAAGCAAAATGGAGTCATGCGGCTCCGTCTTGCTTCCCCTGCCTGGTATGGTTTCAAAGTGGAGAGGCCACCTATATGCCTGTGAAACTTTTGTGTTTCCAAACAAGACCATCAAGTTCTATATCTCTTGATGCATAATTTCATGCAGAAGGCAATGAAACAAGCCATGCTTACATATCTCTATTCTATCAAATTTTATAGTCATATAACCAGAAAAGGAAAACCTTATGCAACCAAAAGTGGATTTTTAAAACTCAAAACGGATCAAAGAAATTCATTGGGAGCCAATGAGGTGAAATGATGCAGAGGAGGACCATTAAGGTGCTCTCCTTATCCAGTAATCAGCTCTTATTTCCATGTATCAAAGCTATCAAAGCCACTACCTTTATGTTGTGTGTGCAATATATTTTTTATGTATTGTGGACACGAGCTCTTACATTGGATGACGCAAACCCCCATAACGCTTCTGCTATGAATTTTATATCCCTTTGCTGTAGAAACTGGAAGATGCAACCATCGGGTAGGGTATCAGAGCTAAAGCAACTGTTGATCCTTAGGTTAAAGGGATTAATAGACAATTGCCCCCAAATAGTGTAAGGAAAGTCACAGTAAAGGTTCTAACAATCCTAACACTAAGATGAACTTTTTTTCCTTTAGTAACTAAAAAGGAAGACAGCAGAATATATAGTCTGTTTGGTTATTTGATTAAATGTGCAATTTTTTTCTCCCTATACCAGAAAAAGCAAGAATTTAAAAATAAAAGACCACAGGCAGTAACATGGGCCCATCTGTTTCTGGCTTTTTGTTTATGTACAATTTGATTGTTTGCCTTACTTGTGCATCCTTTATAAATACCCCCAGATCTACGAAACTTTACATAACTATGCCAAAAAATGTGATAAAATGGGTTACATTTGTAAAAACATCCCTCAATTTTGCTGACAGCTGTTACACTCAAACCCACAGAACGAGAATCAACAATGCAGCACGCTACAAACTGAATTTTAAAAAGGCTCATTTTTCGAAGACAATAACGCCAACCTCCAAATGACACCAATATTCTAAAAATTGCTTTTGCAGCAATGTTAAATCATAAAGTGAATCCAGCCACCAGCCGAAAACGTCTTGACCATTGGTCTTCATCAGCAGCTTGTATATAACAATTCAAGTCAAATTATGATCTCTTAGAGGTCCCTTGAGAATCCTTCTTTGACACAAAGCGAGGCTCTCTTCAAATGGGAGAGCCTTACTGGAGACCTTTGAGGTTTAATGATTTGAGAAACATTTTCTTTATATATATATTCTACTTACATATCTGTTCACTACCAGGCACAGCTGTTATGCTGTTCATTTCAAGAATTCAAATGATTCTGGTTTTCAGGACTCTTAAAGGCATAGCTGATTTTACAAGTACTGAGAGAAAGAATCCAGACATATAAAAGCAGGCCTCCGTCAGTCTTGGAAGACTATGGTATCGTGCTCGGCGCTGCATATGCTGCATGCGAAACACGAAAGCCTGGGTTGGATTGTTATGGAGGATAAGCTGTTACCCAAGCAGCAAATCCCCCCTCTCCACGCCACTGAATTAGTCCAGTGGAAAGGCAGAGCCAATACGATTGGATCCAGCTGCAAATAACCTGGTAAATAGCAGTGGATAAACAGCAACTGAGGTCCAACTTGATAAATGGAAGTTGGCTATACCAACTCAGCTGTCACAATTCACTCGCTACATGAGTATTCATATTGTAGAATAGCATCAGCCCTGCAATCCACCATATAAATGGGATTTATAATAGATCTCCACGCAAATGCCATATTTGTGCCATTTCCTTCATATAAAAGAGAAAAGAAAATCAGTAAGTTGGTGTTTCCATATTTAAGCATTCACAGGGAATTAAGGTTGATATGAGTGCCAGGAGAAAACCCTCCATGAAACCCACAGATGCCATTCTTATACATCTGTTGGGTAGGAAGGTAAGGAACCCTTGTTAGGTAGCCTGGTGGGAAGCCACTGAGGATTTAGGTATAAATCACGAAGAGTTGTTCAGTAGAAAATCAGAATACAGCATACTAAGGTAGCAATTCTAAAGACACTTTCCTGGAATTAAGACAAATTGAACTCAATGCGGCTTACTTTGGAGTAGTTATAGTTAGGGTTGTGCTCTTAGAAAACATGAGTAGAAGAAAAAATTTAAAAGCTGCCAAAGGGCATCCTAAACACACATGACACATTCTTTCCAGCAACAGGTGCATCAGGAGTAAAATAGGCATTCAAGCCATTTTTTCATTCAAGGAAGTTCACATGAATTTGTTGCCATCAAAGGCTGCAATCCTAAAGACACTTTGCTTTGAGTAAGAAACATTGAACTCAGTGGGGCTTCCTGTTGAGTAGACATGGTTAGGATTGTGCTCTTAGTAGACTATATTTGGCCTACTAATTTGTGGCCCTCGTGTCACATGTGACTTCATGAAGGATTCTATTTGGAAGAGTTCTACGAGTTGTCTGTAGAACAATTACCTTCCTCACAGGGTTGTTGTGAGGACAAAAAGGATAAAAATCTATGTATGCCTCCTTGGGTATTTGCTGTAGCATGGAAAATGCAGGGTATAAATCCTAAAAAAATAAATAGGACAAATATTGTGTTTATAGCATCAGTTGGAAAGTTACCTTTTGCCTATTTTCTGTACATAAACCAAAATGTAAAGTTGGAATAGTCAGTAAACCTACTTGGGAGTAAGAAAATGGGAAGAAATGAAACTGTTTACCTGATGCAAATGCATAGAAAGTAGAGTCTGCCCACAGAGAAGAGGGCAGTCAACCAGAGCAAACAAGTGTTCCAAATTTTATTGCAGGGGGAAAAAAAGAAATCAGCTTATACTGGCAAAGCACCATGCAAGACAACAACTAAAAAATAATAATAATGGAATACTCTGAAGTTCCACATCACACGCTACTTCTCGGTGCATAAACCACAATTGTATTTTGCTTACGATAAGGTTATCTCGTAAATGGAGAGAACTCTCTTGTTATCTGAATAACCAGCTTGAACTTTCTTTTCTTGACGTTTATGTCCCGCCGTGTGTTTACTGCCCACAGCTTTCGGAAGCAGCCAATTTTGAAGCCTAGCTGCTTTTCCTGCAGTAAATAAACCAGATGTACTCTCTGGATATCAAAGTATTTGGCATTAACTGAAGTTTCTGAAGGGTGTTCTGACTGTCGGAGGTTTTCGCTGTCATGATCTTGTATTTTGTACATCCGAACTGCTTAAGAGTCAACATATTGCAAGTTTTTTTTAAATCCAGTTTGCACACATTTCTATCGGAGGCTGAAAGTCAGTTAACTCCTTATCTTTAAAAACATTACGTGGCGATTTAAACACGACAGCAAAAGCAAATCCTCATTTTAATTCACACAGACTCTCTCGCTGTGATCATTAGTTTATAAATATCCAAGATGCAGCTCCGATTGCCGACTTCCTCTGAACAGAAATAAAGCCCTTTGTTCTTGTTAGCCGGGAGCTCCATTGAGTAAAATAACCCCTCCAAAATATCCTTCTGTGGCTGAATGCTTCCACCAAGAATAGAAAAACAGTCCTGAAATCTGCAGATGGCCCAAATCTGATCTTTGCCAAAGAATCAAACTGCGAACAGAAATTCACAAGATTGAAGAGATTCACACCCGCCTACCAGGGAAATAATCCCCCTTCTCCCTCCACCCCCAAAAGAGACTCATCTGATGGGAAAAAATACTATTTGTTTAGCACAATCTAAACCTTTAATTTCCTAGAATGAGACTGGAAGGTTTATTCCAAGCCACTCTAAACAATGCAAAGATTCTGTTCACAAGAGATGCAGGTCTCTTACCTCTGGCATCCTGTGGCAAAAGTGGGTGGCGCAAGTGGTTAAGACACTGTGCCAGTGGTTAAGACATCAGCAGGCCAGGGTTCAAGACCCGGCTCGGCCCCACAAGACAGGGTGAGCTCCTGTCTTTAGCCCAGCTCTGCGATGCCAGCTGGATCCAATCATATCGGCTCTGCTTTTCCATTGGACTAATTCAGTGGCATGGAGAGGGGGATTTGCTGCCTGGGTAATAGCCTATCCTCCATAACAATCTAATCCAGGCTTTCATGCTTCGCATGCAGCATATGCAGAGCCGAGCATAGTCTTTCAAGACTGCCGGAGGCCTGGTGGCCACTGTGAGATTCAGGTGACAAGAATCTAGACTACATGGACCTCTGGTCTGATCCAGCAAGGCTCTTCATTTTTATTTTATTTTATTTTATTTTGGTCCAAAAACCAATGGTAACATTGCATTTGCTGGAAACACATTCTACTGGCAAATACTTTTGTTGAAGTTCCAGGACTGGTGGCCATTGAGAGATTCAGGTGACAGGAAGCTAGACTACATGGTCCTCTGGTCTGATCCAGCAAGGATCTTCATTTTTATTTTATTTTATTTTGGTCCAAAACCAATGGTAACATTGCACTTGCTGGAAACACATTCTTCTGGCAAACACTTTCACTGAAGCGCCACTAAAGTGCTTTGCTACAGTGCAAAGTTCAGAGTTGCTGGTTGGAGGGATGCCTCCTTGACAAATTTAGTCCATCACAGACGTGGTAAAGCTATTTCTGCTGGGAATGTTAGATGATTCAATTCATTTTAAAAAAATTGAAACAATGTTTTTAGCTACTGCAAGGATTTTATATGCTAAATACTGGAACGTCCCAAAGATAACTTGTGTTGAAGAACGGTGGATCAAGATATTGGACTGTGCTGAAATGGACAAAGTTACAACTTTTCTTAAGGTGAAGTCAGTGAAAATCTTTATGGATAATTCATGGACTTTCTGCATGAGAAAGACATGATGAGTCAAATGAATTATGGATTTGATGAGTAGACAATTATTATAGAACTCTTCTTTTTTCTATGATTGTTGTAATTGTTAAATTAGATGATAGTTCGTTTAAGATAGATTTTTAGGTGGTAGAAATTAATATTAGACTAAAGAAAGGTACTTTCAGAATTCTGTGCTTCCCATATATCTTTCAAGAATATTTTTGTTCTATTTTTCTCTTCTTTCCTTTTGTTTTTTTCTTCTTTCCTTTTCCAAAAATTAATAAATTAAAAATTAATTAATAAATTAATAAAAAAAAATTCCAGAAGGAATAGGCCCAATTGAACAGAGCCCTGCCTCCATTCCATAGTTTTGTTCACAACATACAGATTTCTCTTATTAACCACTAGGGTTCCATTTCGAACCTCCTGTGGATAAAAAAATTGGTGTATAAATAAAACAAAGGAAAAATAGGTTTAAAGACCCTATTCCAGGTTTCTTCCTCCTCCATTGCACCTAATGGAATAAGGTAATGCTTTATTATCTGCAGGGGTTTGATTCTGGGATTGAAGATTAGAATGATTGCTTGCATGATTATCTCACTACATCAGTAGAAAAGTGGTTTTTAAAACTGTGATTTACAGAGGCCATTTGTGATGAATCAAAACTCTGTTGAAAAAATCTGTGTGTAACAAGGTTGGACCTGTATAAGTGAAACATGGAGACTGCTTAAAAGCACAAGACATTATTCCAGAAAAGTTGAAATTGCAAAAGTATGTTTTAGATTAAGTGTGAAATCCATTTTTTTTAGTGAAAGCTTCTGCTCCTAAGTCAGCCTGTACACCTGTTGCAGGAGGGATGTCAGAAAACAGTTGTCTTCACCCCGTGATTCAGCCCACGCCCTTGTTGTACGAATACAAAGACACGATCCCACACCTTATTAAACAGTGCTAGTCTCGAAAGGAAGCTGCGTCACAGCTCTCATTCGGAGTTTCTTGTGTTAGATCTTCAGTGTGGAGGTGGACCAAACAGGAGAAGCAGGATATAATTACACCCGGGCATAGCCTGTATTTTCTCCTTTATTGCAGTTTCATCTTTCCAAAAGGGATTTTTTTTCTGGACCCGAGGGAGAACGATGGAAGAATTCTGACTAGTGCTTCAATAATTCTGCCTCCAGGACCCACCCACATTGACATCCCATGCCAAACATTTCACTTCCCATGGAAAGATTGTCTGAGTCTCTCTCCTCCCCTCTTCTAATTAAAGAGCTCATCTGCTTGAGAATTTCAAACACGTCTAACACCACAACCCTTTTAACAAAAAACTTGGAAACCCCATTGATCTCTATGGGAATTAAATCAATTTAAAATATATACATGCTTTTTAAATATACTATATATGTACACATCCTTTTAAAATCATGTATTTTAAAATCATATACTCCCTAGTGTGTGCATGCGTCTCTGTGTGTGTATGTGTATATACATATTTTACACAGAGGAGGCAAAAGTACTATTGTTGGACAAGAGGAAGAGGAGGGAGCTATAGATAGCTCAGCTTTTGGTTTGCCTCACGCACTTTAAAATCCTGCATCGGAAGCTGGCATCGTATCTGCATCACAAACATTTGATATTCAAGACCAGACATGCTGACCAGCATATTGACCTTTGGTGTAAAACACCCTGGTGTATATTTAATATTTTGCCACTACTTGATAGACAATGAATGGGCCACAGCTTGCAAGACAGTCCATGTGCTTATTTTAGCAGTTGTTGTATTTCAGTTGTTAACATGTGGGTGGAAGGAAGGAGATTCCTACACATTCTTCGAGAGATTCATGGTGAAGATGCATAAGACAAGAGCTGTATTCTGATACATTACATGGTTGCCTGCGGGCAGACCCCTTTGAAAAAAAATGGAGCTTACCTCTGAGTAGACATGCATAAGACTGCTGCAGGGGTCTTTGACTGAAAATGCAGGATTCTCAATTGACAGGAAAGAGTCCCTACTAGTGAAATTGTACTATATAAGTATGACGACAACTTAAGAACATTAGAACCTAAGAAGAGCCACCATTGGATCAGGCCAAAGGCCCATCAGGTCCAGCTTCCTGTATCACACAGTGGCCCACCACATGCTTCAGGGAGTACATATGGCACATGCATCCCCCCTGCACTTAGGGATACATTAAAGTGTTTTGTGTTCATCACTTCGTTCTGCAAATCCCAAAGCAATGTCCCCCAATTTGGGGGAATCAATCCTGCACAACACCCTGCAGGCAATTTGGCCCATGCATTCTCCAAAAAGTAGGTCAATCATCTGCACAACCATGCAGGTCTGAATGCTTCAGAGTTGGCGGACATATAAACTAGACAGTCTTGTTGTCAAAATTAGGTCCTTTCCACATGATGCTGACTGGAGGCTGCAGCAATGATCAGAAGGGGAGGAGAGAAACATCAAGGTATTACCCAAAGTGCCTGAGGACAGGGAGCGAGTTTTGTAAAGAAACTTCAAATGAATCTCCAAGATCAAAGTCTAGAAAATAGTAGATTTTATTAAGAGGAGAGCAATTCCTTTACATGATCTCTGACAACCTAATATGAAACACTAACTGCTCACTATTAAACATTAATGTGAGAGAAACATAGGCACATGGAAAGAGGAATTGGCCTTCATCTGGTAGCAGATGAGGCAGCATATGCTCATCAGAGTCAGTGCTATCCAGATAAGGAATCAATTACTTAGAAATGTAGGATTAAGGAGTGATTCAGCATTTCTGTACAAACCCTGTTTCTTTATTATGGGTATCGATAATTGATACATCCAGATAGCCCCAAGTGGCACTTAAGTAAGGTTGTCAGCTAACAAAGGTTACAAGGTTGCCAGAGCATCTCTCTAGAACCAATAATGGGCACTATCCTCCAAATCCAGAGTAACTACAGGTGCATGTAAGAGACTTTACGTGCATCTGTAGTTACTGCACCACCTAATGAAAACTTATGGGAAATTCATATTGGAATCCAGAGTAAGTTGTTCTTACATTGGAGCAAGGACTCCCATAGTTACTCTGGATTTTGCCCTATATTGGGTTTCAATATGTGGAAAGCCAGGATGGTGTCATGGCTCAGAAAATGGACTTAGATCAGGAAGATCCAGGTTCGAATCTCTGCTCAGAAGTTTTCTGGGTGACCACAGGCCTGTAATTAACTTTCAGCTTCAACCAACTCACAGGGTTGTTGTGAGGACAAACAAGAGGAAGAACCATGTACCCTTGATCTCCTTGGAAGAAGGGCAGAATAAAAATGTGAAAAATAAATATATCTTTGCCTTCTCCCTTGGCATCTTCCTCACCCACTTCTCTGACCTGTCAACTGATTTTGCAGCACATTCTGTAATGAATGGATACAGTTCTGTATAAACCGACATTCTATTTTAAGATGCTTCTCACCCTCCTCCTTATCAAAAGTGCCATGCAATATAAAAAACACCCCCAAAAAGAGAAAAATGATAAAAATTACCAGTTTAAAACATAGAAAACCAGAATCATAAAAAAATTAAAACGAGCATAATGCAAGTCAACAAACTTCAAATACTTGATAGAAAAGAAAAAAAAAGTTTTCAGCTGGCACAAAGTAACCTGTATAAATGCAGTAGAACTTAGGGCACAATCCAGAGTAACTATGGGGAGTCCTTGCTCCAGTGTAAGAAAAATTTACTCTGGATTGCAATATGAATTTCCCATTGGTTTTCACTAGGTGGTGCAGTAACTATATGTGCACGTAATGTCTCTTTCATGCTCCAGTAGTTACTCTGGAGTGTAGTGTTAGCATACTGTCAAAACCTCTGGCTCTATTTAAAATAGTATATTTAGATGTCTTTATATAGTTCTATTTAAAATACTATATTACTTTTTCACATAACATGTCATTCTTTTTTGTGATCACAATCAATCACTGTATGGCAACAGTACAACACATTTCATGAATACACATCCATGGAGGCACCAGAACTCTGAAGCCCCTGTTGTACACCATCAGAGCCCTACACACTCCCATGTTTCTCCACTTGGAAGCTACCAGTAAGTAGGAACTTGCCCATAATGGCCAATAAGTATCACTACTGGCAATAAGTGGTGTAGCAAGTGGGGGCGTTATGCCCTGGGTGCCAACGAGAAGAGGATGTCATGTGAGGCCAAACCAGGTGGCACCAGCTGCTACCTCCTTCTGTTTCATGATTCAGCTGTCACTGACGCCTTTGGAGACTCCACAAGAGCCTTCACAGGAATGTGGGCCAGCAGCCAGATCACAAGGCTGTCAGCTCTCTTTTCCTCTTCTGGGAGAACCTGATTTTGCTACATCATGTGGTATCACAACATCTGGGTGCCACCACCACTAGCAATGCCACTGCTGGTAGTCACCCTCATCATTCCTTTTCCTCCTCAACCCTGCTTGGCAACATCCATTTTTACCATCTGGGTTTCCAAAGCATCTGCCTAAAAATGGGTTAAGTCCTCATTTGGACCCTAAGTAAAATTACTTGTCGCTATTCACAGATTGCCATTACCAGCACGGCGTCCCCAGCATTAACAACCCTGACAGATCTGACATTTTACTGATGGCCCTGGCTGCAAGCCAATTACAGCCCAGTGAAGATTTAATCTACCCCAATGTCTCCAAACTCTTAAACAAAAATATCCTGGACTTTTCTCGATTCTGACCTATTCAGAGTCAAAATCTGGGGATAATAAATTGCCTGCTTTCAAAGTTAACTAGAAAAGGCAACAGAATTAGACTCCAAAGGGTTCCTATTGCCAAGGCTCACTGTGATACACGGTCGCATTTATCAACATAATCTCAACATTATAGACCCACAGTTCGGGCTCTTTAGGGAATGAAAAGCAATTAAAACTGTACTAATACCTTTCTGCAGGTTCTTCCATTGAGCTTAGTAGACTTGTGGGTCAATTCCTTGCAGTCTCTCAGCCAGGGACTCCTACAGTCTCACCTTGGAACTGATGGTTAAACATCATTGCATGTGAAATACAATGCAGTGCTTCTTATCTTTTGGGATACTACTGCGCCAGGCTGTATTACTTCCAGTTTGGTACCTTGTCATCCTCGTGTCCCATTTTATACACTGTTGTTTCTGTAGTGTTATATGCCTTCACTGCCATATGCTTTGTGAACTTTTCAGTTGAAAAGTTGTATATAAATACGGTAGACAGACAGACAGACAGGCAGGCAGACAGACACCCCCCCCCCCCAAATCCAGAGTAACTACGGGAGCACGTAAGAGACTTAACATGCACCTTTAGTTATTGCACCACCTAGTGAAAATCTATGGGAAATTCATATTGGAATCCAGAGTAAGTTATTCTTACACCACAGCAAGGATTCCCCTTACTTACTCTGGATTTTGCCCATAGACAGATCTCACGTTACTCTAACCTCTGTTAAGACAACAGTCCACAAAATTTCCAAGAATACCCTAAACAATGACAGCTTTATATGTGAGGGGAAAAACAAAACCACACTTTTACTATTCACATCTTTAGAGCTACCTGCAGTTATCACTCCCTTATTAAGGGCACAATCCAGAGTAACTACGGGGAGTCCTTGCTCTGGTGTAAGAACAATTTGCTGTGGATTGCAGTATGAATTTCCCATAGGTTTTCATTAGATGGTGTAGTAACTACGGGTACACATAATGTCTCTTACGTGCTCCCGTAGTTACTCTGGATTGTAGGGTAAGTGAAGGGCTACATTTAATGGCTGCTCTTTTGAATGAGAGAAAGAGAAAGAGAGAGAAGTGTGCCATTCATTTCATTCAAAATGGACAGAGTTCCAGAATACAGCTGTACTGTTCTTAGACATCTTCCCACAGGACAATTTCATAAGCTTCCAAAAAGGCCACCCTGAAAATACAGCTTTAGCAGGACACTAGTATGTTCAGTACAATGTTTGCTAATAATGAACACATGAGAACATGAAGCAGAAGGCCTATCCCTAGAATCCAGAGTAACTACGGGAGCACATAAGAGACATTTACGTCAATATGGTTATGGGACCACCTAGTGAAAACCTATGGGAAATTCATACTGCAATCTAGAGTAAATTGTTCTTGCGTCGGAGTGAGAACTCCTCGTAGTTACTCTGGATTGCACCCTATGGCTCAATTTTTCTCTAGGACCTTCAAGAAACCCAGTTCCTGTGATCAAGAAGTTCAAATTAGATCAGCATTTTTTTAACCAGCATTATGGGTACCAGCAGTGATACTTGAGGCGATGAATGGGAGTATTCTGGTAGTACTTCATACAACCCCTAACTTGTATTCAGCCCTGGACTAAAACCTCCTTGAGTTATTTCAAACTTGGCATCTAACCAGTACGTCTTCTCAGCACATTACCAATTTTGGAGTTTTCCCTACAATAATAATGCATGATTTGGGAATTCAATGGCACAGTTTAACTGACCTTATCTTAGGATAACAAATGCAAGACACATTGTCTATGTCTGGAATGCTTCAGAAATTCCCTGCACATTAAAAACAAAGCCAAAAAGGACAGTGTTATCAGTGATAAGGCTGGACCAGAAATGCTCTCTTCCATGTGTTTTCTTTCAAATCCTACTAGCGTTCTGAGATGGTAGAGCCCAAGGTTGCTGTGAAAGAAGCAAGCTTTGACCATAATCAACTTGAGAACTGCTTAACCATATTTAAGACAAGTGTGGATAGCACTGCTTAATACACACTGCCCTGTGTTCCTTGGAATAAGGGCAGTGTATAAACCAATCAATAGGGCCGCTTCCCCTTTACTCCAACAAAGGTACTGTCAGATGCTCCTCAAATGTCAGCTATCTTTTGCTCTTACTGCAATCCTAAAAGGTACTTCAGAGCTCACTGCACCTTATTGTGGAGTAAATGTGTTTGGAATTACAGACAGTAGGACTAAATTCCTATTAAACATCTGTAGGATTGTGCTGTTTAGTATGTCATCTGAAGTCTGTCCTGATTTCTTCAGCTCTGCATGATGTTAATCATGCACAGATGGTTTTTTGAAACCTAGAGTTGTTACAAACAATCTTTTATGTGAAATACTTGAGTTTGTAAGGAAGGGAAAAAATAGGAAGAGTGCTTTGTGTTCTCTGAGAATTATGCTGAGTTTTTTGAATGATGATGATGGTGATGATGATGATGATGATGCAAGAATTCACTTATAATTTGCCATTTAAAAGAGTCACCCACATCTACCATATATCTGCGCTCATCATCATTATCAGCTTTGGGTGAACTGGAAATCTTAGGATTCAAAACTGATCAGTTGCCAATTTAGAGGGAAAGGGGGCATGGAGAAGACAAAGTTTGTACCCAATGAACTTGATTACTCTCTATTTTCAAAGTGGCCTTCCAGGAAAATGTAGTTGCTGACCAGAACAATAAAATGTTATAGGAGTCGGATGCAGATAAAATAAATGGGAATTCTAATATCAACTTGAACATTAAGTGGCTGTCGGAACAACATTTTATAACTCTACTTTCTTACCCTTTTGTCCTTTTGTTAGGCAAGCAAAAACTTCAACTTCATTCCAGTTTCATACAAAATTAAGGCAGTGGTTCTCAACATATGTCAGTTGTGACAGCATCCCACGTTGCAAGGATGGAGCTTGGTACCCGGAAGTAATAATGATGGTGTCACAACCTCTGGGTTGCACACAGATGACCCAACTCTGAATGCAAAGGTAAGAGCTCATGGCAGGCAGATGAACTTTCCTTTGCAGCAAAATCTTCATGAAAGGTTCTCTTGTTGACTAGCCTCTGCTCTGCAGTGTTTTGTGAGCTTCTTGTGTACACCCCTGTGCATTTGTTGTGCTGCCCCATGAATTCACACTATGCAGTATGGAGAACTCTGGATCAAGGTACTTCCAGAAGGGACTTTTTTCAGATGAGCAGCAACTCTCCCCAATAAAAATAAAATCTTTCTTTATCCCAATTTCCAGCAGTACAAAATGGCCTAATGGTTAGGATGGCATCCTAAGATAGTCAATTTGGCTGGCAGGCTTACCTGAAGATCAAAATTAATTAATTAATTAATTAATTAGATTTGATTTGATTTGGTTTGATTTGTACTCCACCTTTCTCCGGAAAGGGTACCTAAGGCGGTAAATCATCAGAACAGCAGAAAAAGGTCTCTCGAGTCTGGTATGATATGAAGCCCAATATAAAGTCCAGGTCTAGCCATCTGGCCTGATCACCATCTTTTGCTCTCCACGAGGTCAGTGGAGATCCCAATTTCTGGCTCTTCAACTTTATATCTCCCAGTTTGGCTCCCAGTTTGCGCAGAAACAATTTTACCCCCCTTCACAGGTACGATTTATCCCCCACACCTCTTTCTTCTGGGCCCTGGTCAGGATGTATGTGGCCAGCACACAAGTGACCAGGATGCAAATAATTTTGGGTGCAATTCTAATCTAGGCCAATACAACCGATCTGTCTTCCCATTCCTGTTGTGATGTAGGGAGTCAAGCACATGTTTGTGCACTGGCCTAACCCTTCCCCAGGAGTGGCGCACAAGTGTCTTATGGCAGTTATGTGACACCCGCAGGTCAGCACCACAAAACTGCAGGTCAAGCTAACTGCAGGTTAGGATTGCAGCCGTTGTAAGCTTTATTTCTATATGTTCATATTTCAGTGTGCAAAAGAGCACATACTCTCCACCGGTGGAAATATAAACATACCTCTTGACTGGAAAGCATGAAGTGAACAAAAAACCATTGTTAGACGATGTGCTAGTTCTCAGTAACAAGAACCACAAAATCCTTTGAGAATTAGTAGCCAACCCCCACCTTTTGACTTCTTAACAGACAGCTGTTTACTGAGAGTTTTTATTAATATCATAAGGGATAGCGCCTTCCATTCTGTGGAATTCAAAGTGCTGCTCACTTATCACCCTAGCATATTAAGTATTATTTTTTTAATGTTACATGCTACAATGGATACAGAGCTACAGCCAGTGCCATTAAAGCACCTTAAAAAAATCAATTCAAGAGAGGCTTTTAAGAGGGTGTGAAGGACAAAAGGGGTTTATAAATGGAACTGCTGACAGACCTTATCGCTCAGGCCCCGACTGCCGCTGTTGCTGGAAGATACAAGCTTTCAGACACACTCCGAAATGGTTCCAAATAAAAATAAAATAAAGCCAGGAGTGAATGCATATATTCCTTACTCTATCATGAGGTCATATTTGTAGTCTGAGCACATGTTTTCGTGACTATTTTATCTCACCCTTTTGGAGTCCCTGAATCTTCTTTTTTAAAAGAACATAGCCAATGCAAGGATGTGATGGAAGATAATACAGTAAGGCTGCAATCCTAACCTAGACTGGCACATATAGTTATTTAGCATATGGCAAATACATGGATTTATGGTAAATCACATGTTAATGTTCCATGTGCAATTCCAAGTGCAATTCACTCCATGCGCAATTCCAATCCTAACTGCACACTCTCTGGTATTTAAACTACATAAAATATACAGTACCCTGCAATGTAATTTATGTCACATCTAGTTTGGTCCATGTGAATCATGCTGCCTTGGGCTACAATCCAGCGTAACTACGGGTGCACGTAAGAGACTGCACCACCTAGTGAAAATCTATGGGAAATTCATATTGGAATCCAGAGTAACTTGTTCTTACTCTGGAGCAAGGACTCCCCATAGTTACTCTGGATTGCGACCTTGGTAACATTTGTCAAACACGTGATATTAAGAATTATTATTAAGAATATGCAATCTTCTCCAGAAATTATATGTCCTGCCTTATGATCCCACAAACCTCCCTAGCCAGTCCAGAATGCTCAGTATACTGCCAAGTCTTGCTGGGAATCTCCTTTGCTGTCAAATGCTGTCAAATTAGTGTCAAATGTGTTTCGTACGGCAGGCCAAATGGCATTCATGACTGCTGCCGATGGTCAGAAGTGACATCATTAAGTACAAAGTGACATCATAAAGAAGGTGGCTGGAAATCACTAGTACGAACTCATTAGCTATAAATGTCAGAAAAGAAAATGGGCAAATCTTGATGATATTTTCAAGATATGAGGCCACCTTTCAACAGCAATGCTTCTGAAAGTGCTCTGTAAAGTTACACCTTGGCAGAATTAGCTCTACCGATGGAGCACCACTGGAAGAGCCAAAACATCAAGTGGGGTGGATAAAAAGCTCCCCTTGGCCTTCTCTTTGACAACTCTAATGGAAACCATATTGTATTAAAAGGTAAGTCTAATTTCTTCCTATACAATGCTACACCAAAGACTATGGGTGAAATCCAGAGTAACTTCGGGGAGTCCTTGCTCCGGAGTAAGAACAAGTTACTCTGGATTGCAATATGAATTTTCCATAGGTGTTCACTAGATGGTGCACTAACTAACTATGGGTGCACTTAATGTCTCTTACGTGCTCCTATAGTTACTCTGGATTGTGCCCTATAACTGCCTCATTTCAATAGGGAGACACTGGATGTCAAGCATTTGAGCACTCTGCAACTGGATATTTCAGAAAACATTTTTTAAATTTTGGATGGGAAGGAATCCTGTTCAACCGGCGGCGGGGGGTGGGGAACTATTGTCACAAGCCAGATTTGATGCTGAGAACGACCGGCACGGATCACACACATGAAACCTGTCTGTAGTGGCTGCCCCACCAGGACTCAAACATACAGGCTGTTCAAACAAAAGCAATGTTCAAGGGGAAAGCAGCAGTGTAAAATTCTTTAGGCATTTCCACGACCCCATGAGCAGCATGTGATGCTTACCTCATTCCAAACAAAAACCCTACAGAGAATTAAGGTTTTTTTTTCTTTTGTCCCATGCACCAGCTGCAAGTACCTTTTGAACTTTTTTTTCAGCTGGAGTGACCCCGATTGGGGGTCAGTACCCATAGATTTATGACTGAAGGCTACAAACATCACATTTGTGCACCATGAGCATGGCACAGAACACCCCCCCCCCCCCCAAGGGCCAGAAAGGTGACTTATGTACCATATTGATTCAACCTGTACCAAAAATATGTTCTTCTAGAATTCCCAGAGGCCATCAAGAACAGAGGGAAATTTTTCTGAGAGTATATCCTTCAAACCTTGCTTCTCGTAAGAGGGAAAAAAACCCTCTCCTGGGAAATCAGATTATTCCACTGCTTCTGTTTCACCAATTTCAGAGCCATAACGCTGCTTGAAATTCTACCTCTTATACTGTGCTGGCTTTCCAGTTCCTTGAAATTATATTCTAACATTGGCTGTTCCAAAATGGGACCAAGCATCATAATTAAAATTCAGAAAGGAATTATAAGGGAGTCTTAGAGGCAGAAGGATGCACAGAATAATTCTACAAACCTAAATGCTGGAGTTGTTCTATTTCACCTTAACATCTTTTGATCTTCAAGATATGTGGCCTTTTAAGGACAAGTAATTGGTATTGCTTTTTTTGGACACTCAAACATCTTTGGCCTTTAATCAATTCAGGAATTCTGATTAGTTCACCCACACAGGCAACGCAAGACAAACAACAAAACTTCTCTGGCTACTTCTTCTGGAAAACACATTCACACGGCTCAACGATAAAACAGAGATCGATGGACCCAGTACTGTGTTAAACGTATAGGTTAGCAGTTTTTTTGAAATTCAAAAACTTTTGTGAAAGTTTTTGTGTCTTCCTCCTCCCACACAACATGGGGTCTGCTATCCATTATGTAAGATATATTCAAAATGATACTGCAGGTCCACCTTATTCTTGGATTAGGAACTCATGGAGGACAGCAGGTGGGGAGATCTGGACCCTCAGTGAGGCAAACCCATGAGTCCCAAATCTGTGGATGAAGAGACCCCCACTTGTATTTGAAGAAAAAAAAATTCTCAGATTTTATAGTTCCTCCTCTGATGAAATATACAACCTTGGTATTTGAATGTGGCAGCCAATGACAATTGCACTGCTGATTTTGTTTTTATTCTTCCTTTACTCTAATTTTATGAAGGGCATAGAGCTATGGAGAGCCTGAGGCTTCATAAGTGTGCAGTTGCTGAAATTATTGGCATTTTCCTCTTCTGGACTCAAAATCTATTTCATAATTATTTAGTTCACGATGTACACAGAAGAAATACAATATATACATCATCTTAAGAAAGAGCTAAGGAGTGCATTTTCTTCTTGTCGCTTTTGCTTCCCAGCCAATCTTCTGAATGCTTTATTCATAAGAAGGGCTTGTGGGTGTGTTGCCTACCTAGACCAGCAGTTTGTAACACAATAGCTTCCTCGGTAGCTTTGATTTAATTGCTTTTTAAGGGCATGGTTTTCTGCAGGTTTTCTTAAAAAGCTTATGCAAACAGATCTTTATGAAGTTGCATTGAAAAGTTATTATGGCCCATTCTCAGAACTTTTATATTCTACATTTCCAGTCACAGGATCATCCACTATCTCAGCTATTTCCCAAGGTTTTTCATCTCGGAGGGCACTGAATTTATCAAGACACATTATCAGGTTTGACAACAGACATGGTGCACTACACTGCTGCCTATGGGATCACATCCCCCTATGGCCCAACTAATATATAATGCTACCCAAACTCTTGCAGCATACCTGCAGACCATTCACAGCATATTGGCTAAGAATTGATGCCCTAAGATACTTCAGATCCCTTGCAGTTCAGACCACAATATCACCCTCCCTCTCCCTGGCTCATTCACTAGTTTGAATACAAACCCTATAAACTGAAAAACAATTGGGCACATCAAAGGCATAAAATCATGTACTTCTGTAAGCATTTATTTTCATGCTGATGCATCAACATGATTTTGATGCATCAACATGATTTTGAGGTTATCAGCATAATAACCTGCTTTTGCAATTTCTTCTATAACTTATCCAAGACCAGGCATTTAAAGTTTTAACTCTAGATTAGTCGAAGCTGGGATTTGAATTCCACATGATTTTGTTTTTGCTCCCTCTCTGCACCATGATGGCCAAGAGGCCTGCCCCTCCTAGTACCTTCCTAGTTTTAGGCACTGTTTGAAACCCCCAGTCATTTTTTTCCAGCTTCTTGTGGGGGGAGCAGTACTGTCCCCCCTGGCAAATTTTTATCACCTTCGCCCCTCCTAAGCTGACTTTTGGAATGAATGACTTTTGGAATAAATGAGGATTTTTGAATCAGATTTCATTATTGTCTCTTTGTACATCCTAATGAATGTCACTTAACACTTTAGGAGTGTTACAATTTAGTTAATTAGGCACTTATGGGCACAATCCAGAGTAATTACAGGGAGTCCTTGCTCCGGTGTAAGAACAATTTGCTCTGGATTGCAATATGAATTTCCCATAGGTTTTCACTAGGTGGTGCAGTAACTATGGGTGCACGTAATGTCTCTTACGTGCTCCCGTAGTTACTCTGGATTGTAGGGTATGACAGTTTTCTAACAGTGGCATTTTTTGTGCACTTCGCCCAACCGGGAGAGTCATACTTGCTGTATGATTAATAAATGAGGATTTTTGAGTCAGATTTTGATTATTGTCTCTTTGTACATCCTAATGAATGTCACTTAACACTTTAGGAGTGTTACGATTGAGTTAATTAGGTGCTTATGGGTGCAATCCAGAGTAACTACGTGGAGTCTTTGCTCCGGTGTAAGAACAATTTGCTCTGGATTGCAATATGAATTTCCCATAGGTTTTCACTAGGTAGTGCAGTAGCTACGGGTACACGTAATGTCTCTTACGTGCTCCCGTAGTTACTCTGGATTGTACGGCATGACAGTTTTCTAACAGTGGCATTTTTTGCGCACTTTGCCCAACCGGGAGAGTCACATAGCTTCGCCTGACAGAGGGGTTAAAGAGTATGGCCCCCACCAACAAGTCAGATTTGAAATTCTGTCTGTGCAGCCGCCCTAAATTCTGCATTAATTCTTCTTAAGATCTATTTGCTGGACCAATTTACCCATGTTGCAATTACCCCCTCCCAAAATTCACCCTCCTTGATGCTGAAAACTACTCTTTAAAAAACACCCAAGAACCTAATGCTGTTTTTTCATCATATGAACAAGAGTAAATTAAAACCAGCTATTGTTATAACATAGGCTTAAAATGGAAGTGGACCAGAAGATTTCTTTTTTTGGTCAAAAATTAGCTGCGGTGGAAGGATGGGGGAATGCAATCTGGAGCTGCAGATTGTACAGTGAAGGTGGTCTAACACTTTTCTCATGCATCATTTTCTGGCCAAAAAATATTGATAGTGTCTCTGGAATGAATCATTGCAACCCTTACTACAATTACCGATTTTTTTAGTATTTTAAAATCTACGCATATAAAAAGAGTTTGAAGGCATCATAAATACTTTCAACTATTGTATAGGCAATTAAGATTACATCAGGTACATTTGATCTGCATGTACATAGTCTGTAAAATATTCTATAAACCATATTTTAAATGCAATGTTCTTTATAACCGACATAGTAACTGTAAGCCTACATTATCCAGATTTCACAGAGGTGAAGAAAAAAAAAATAAGGGAGGCAGTCATAGAAAAAAGATACTTTAACAATGAACAACTTCCAAATGTCACTTGCATTGACTGGTTAAAGGGACATTCAGGTTGTGACAGCCGTAACACTTAACAGATATAATAAATTATTACGCTTCAGAGATTTTAGTCATGGAGCCAACTGGAAGGAGGCAAAACTCAACTTAATTTTGAGTGATGCCAAGTTTTGGGTTTTTTTTTAGAGATGTAAGTGCTGTTGAACTGTTCGGAAGCAGTGAAGGTTCCAATATCAAATTCAACACATAACTGGAAAGTTGCCCAGAACATCAACACGGTCAACGTTTAATTTCAAAAGAAGATTTAATTAAAAAAGAAATTGAAAGGGAGAGTTAGAGGGTCAAGTCTCTTCAGGACACTTGGAAGTTATTTAAAACCGTAATAACAGGAGCACTGGTAGAATGTATTGAATGGATTAGGAAAAGGATAAAACAAGTACAAGAACAGGCCAGCACGTTTAATGAGTGGAATTGAGGAGATACCAGAGGCCAGAAGGGCTCCTTAAATACTGAAAGACTTGTCCAAATTGAGAGAACAAAAAGGAGGAGCATAAATACATGAAATATACAGTTGCTCTCTATATCCAAGGACTTGATTTCCATGGTTTCACTTATCCGTCATTCACACACTCCTTATCTGTTTGTTTTGTTTGCATCTCTCTAAACTGCGTCCTCTTCATACTTGCCTATAGCACTAATTCCTAAAGAGAGGGGTCAGAAACCTTACACACTACCTGGCCACCCATGTGTAGCCTCCGTGTTTGCAATGCTCTTCTGAATACCATTTGCAGGCAACCAACAATGACAAGGGGCTACTTTACTACATGTCCTGCTTACTGGCTTCCCAGAAGCATTTAGTCAGCTGCTGTTAGGGAGAGAACATTAGATTAGATCAGTGATTCACAAGCTTTTTTTGGCTGGCATGGCACTGGATTATCTACTTGGTAAATCAAGCAGGTGATTTGTCTATTGATAAACTGCTCTTAACAGAGATCCAAGAACAATTAATATATTTAATTGTTGAAAATTAATACAGTTTCTTTTTTAAAACCCATATAAACGTGGAGCCAAGAAAAGTTAAGCTGTGTCTCATAACTTTCTTTACAAAACCCAGCAGAGAATTCTCCCTCCCCTTTTCCAAACCCTCCTTGGGGAAGAGAGGTTTCGAGAGGTTCATCTAAAAGGTACTGTAATTAACTTTTACAGTAGTACCTTGGTTCATGAACTTAATTTGTTCCATGATTCTGGTTGTAAACCGAATTGTTTAATCCATTCTGAACCTTTTCTTGGTTTTTAACTACAAAATATGAAACAAAGTACAACATGAAAAGAATGAACACTAATTATGCTTGAGGTAACATCTGGCATGGAGGACAGGAAGATGATTGGGGAGAAGTTTATTGTTTGAAGGACAATGGGGAGATCTCCTTCATAAGGAAATGACCTTCTTAAGGACATTGGGGGATCTCCTTCAGGGGTTTTTGCTCTTCTTTGTCTCTGCTGGAGAGTCTCCCTCCATAAGGACATCAGGGACAATGGTGATTTTCTTCAAAACCTTATTGGGAGCTATGCGGGATAGCAAGTTTGCAGAGGTCACAAAAAAGCTTCACAAGTGTGCAAAGGTCACCCAAAATAACTGGAGGCGCTATCTCTGACACTTCAGGGAAGGGACGAATTTGGTTTCTCAAATTCAACCCACTCTACTATCAGGGGTGTCACCTTTTTCTCTTGGCAGAATCCCCTTCTCTCAGAAAACCCAGGCATATGTGACATTGTAGGTCAAGAACCTTCTGGGCAACAAAGTCCACTTGGTATTGTTTCTTGTTGAAAAAGGGGGGACTGTGGGCTGTGGGTGGCGCAAGCGGTTAAGACGCTGTGCCTGTTAACCAGCAGGCCAGGGTTCGATTCCCGGGTTGGCCCCACAAGACAGGTGAGATCCTGCCCTTAGCCCAGCTCTGTGACGCCAGCTGGATCCAATCGTACTGGCTCTGCCTTTCCATTGGACTAATTCAGTGGCATGGAGAGGGGGGATTTGCTGCTTGGGTAACAGCCTATCCTCCATAACAATCTCACCCAGGCTTTTGTGCTTCGCATGCAGTGTATGTAGCACCGAGCACAATACCATAGTCTCTCAAGACTGATGGAGGCCTGCTTTATTTTTTAAAAAGGGGGCCAAATAGATTTTTTTCTCTATTTCAAGTGGTTAAACTGTTTCATATATTATCACACAGTCCATATGAAGTATAATCAAATCATTCTCTGGAAAGGCATTTTTCCTCCTGTTCTACAGACTTTCCAGAAGTCTCCATTTTCTAATCTCAGTTTTTATTTTACTGGGTAATACTGAGCACTCAGGTTCATTTGGCTTCATTCTCCAGGGTCTTTACACTATCTTGGGGGCAACTGTGGCTTATGTGTGTCTATATGGGATCACTGTTTACCCCTGCCTGGATGACATTCTACTCAAGGAACAATCAGGGAACATGATTAAAACTCTGGAATTCCTTCAAAGAGTTTCCTTGACCCTTCCCTGGCCCTTGGACACATTTGGGTTCTCATCAATACAAGATACTGTTAGGCAGTACCTTTTTTAGGGAGATGGTTTAAACCAGTGGTATTCAAGCATTTCAGCCTGGAACCTCCTTCTAAGAATGACAATCTGTCCAAGACCTCCGAGAAGTGAATTCCAGCCAGAAAACTAACGTCCCTCTCACCCATGGGTCCAAAAATGTTGTTCTGTGTCTGACTGGTGGTCATTATGAGTCAGGCCTTTGAGGCATAGGCAAAGATTTTATGGTCTGGATAATGTGAGCCAAGAAGCTATACTGTGATTGTGAATGGCAAACCTCTCTGTGATTATTGGTGATGGCAAACACCTTTGTGCTGGCACCCAAGTGAATCTAAATTAGAATCACGAGATGCTGAGTCATCCCCTAGCCTGATTGGTCCATTCCCATGCTGAGAAGTACTTAGGGGATGTACTGTGCCATTATGGGCATAGGTAGTTTGTGGATTTGCTAGGAGAGGTACTGTCGGACTGTGTATTGATGTTGGACTTTGGAACTCTGATCTCTGTAACCCTGAAGAATGGACTTACCTATTGACCATTGTTTTGCCTGCTGTTTCTAGAATACAAGCCTGTTTGTGGAAGATACTGCTGCTGTGTGGTTTTTTCCTATCTGGGACTGGTTGCATTCCTGGGCTCTTCCATACAGCATCACTCTGTTTGCTACCAGGAGATAAACATACGCACTCCCTGGCTAGCCCCACATTATGGCTCTATCTCCTTGAGGAGATAGACCCTGAGGATGTGGACAGGATTCTCTGTAGTGTGCGACCATCTGCTTGCCTGCTGGACCCTAGCCCAGCCTGGCTAATCAGATTGGCCCGGGATGGACCAGCTGAATGGACAGGGAGGGTGGTGAACTCCTCTCTGAGGGAGGGGGTGTTGCCTTCTGCATTAAAGTGGGCGGTGGTTCGCCCCCTCCTGAAAAAACCCTCCCTGGACCCTAAAAACCTAAACAACTATCAGCCAGTCTCAAATATCCAATTTCTGGGCAAAGTGGTCGAGCGGGTGGTGGCGTCCCAGCTCCAGAGGGTCCTGGATGAAGCTGATTATCTGGATCCCTTCCAATCTGGTTTCAGACCGGGGTTTGGGACAGAGACTGCCTTGGTCGCCTTGGTGGATGACCAACGCCGGGGAATGGACAGGGGGAGTGCGTTCCTGTTGGTCCTGCTGGACCTCTCAGCGGCCTTCGACACCATCGACCATGGTGTCCTTCTGGGTCGACTGGCCGGGTTGGGGATTGGAGGCACTGTTTTGCAGTGGTTCCGCTCCTTCCTGGCTGATCGGTCCCAGAAGGTGGTGCTGGGGGATACTTGCTCGGCATCCGGGCCTCTTCGGTGAGGGGTGCCACAAGGTTCCATTCTATCCCCCATGCTATTTAACATCTACATGAAGCCGCTGGGAGAGGTCATCCGGAGGTTTGGAGTGAGGTGTCAGTACGCCGGTGACACCCAGCTCTATCTTTCCTTTTCTCCTGAGTCCAAGGAGGCAGTTGAAGTCCTGAATCGTTGTCTGGAGGCAGTAGGGGACTGGATGAGGGTGAACAAGCTGAGATTAAATCCTGATAAGACAGAGGTTCTCCTGGTCTGGAAGTCCTCGACTCGGGTATTGGAATACATCCTGTTCTGGATGGGGTTGCACTCCCTCTGAAGGAGCAGGTTCGCAGCTTGGGGGTTCTCCTGGATTCGCAGCTGCTCCTGGAGTCCCAGGTGGCGGCTGTGGCCAGGGGAGCCTTTGCTCAGCTTCGGCTGATCCGCCAGCTGCAACCATACCTGAGTCATTCGGATCTGGCCATGGTGACCTATGCCCTAGTGACATCAAGACTAGACTATTGTAACGCGCTCTACGTGGGGCTGCCTCTGAAGACAGTCCAGAAACTTCAATTAGTCCAGAATGCGGCGGCCCATGTGGTTGCTGGGGCTCATCGGTTCGACTCTGTCGGGCCACTGCTTCAGCGACTACACTGGCTGCCCATTCGTTTCCGGGCTGAATTCAAAGTGCTGGTCCTGACCTTTAAAGCCCTAAACGGCTTGCGTCCAGGGTATCTGAGGGACCGCCTTCTTTTGTACAATCCGACCCATCACCTAAGGTCATCTGAGGGGGCCCTACTAACTGTGCCGCCACTTAGAGATGTGAGAGGTGTGGCGGCCAGAGATAGGGCCTTCTCGGTGGTAGCACCCCGGCTTTGGAACTCCCTTTGAACTGAGAAAAACTCCCTCAATACAGAGGTTCAGGCAGAGCCTTAAAACCTTCTATTTTAAAAAAGCATTTTAAATGGGGCAGAGGTGGGGGGACAGTTGTTTTTATTGTTTTTACTGTTTTTAACAAATATTTTTAATCTGCACTTTTTTAATTCAATTTAATTGTATTTTAATTATATTTTAATGGTGTTTTAATCTTTATTTATGAGCTATTTTAATGATGTTTTATTCCCTGATGTCAGCCGCCTTGGGCTCCCCCTTGCAGGGGAGGAAAGGCGGGATATAAATTGATTAAATAAATAAATATGATTAAAGTATTTAAGCTTCTTTTTTTCTTAAAATGCTTAACTATCTCAATTAATTATGTCCTCAAAATCTCTCCAATGTAAAGTCTGATTCATACCCCGCTTAAGGGATTGGGCTCAGTAATAATACCCAATTTGGGCTCAGTAATAATACCCAAACCAAACCCTCTCCACTACTAGTTGAGAGATGCAGTTAACCAAGGCTACACACAGCAGGTGAAAAATGAGATTCTTTAAATCCTATTGGAGCATCAACCTGTATGCTGTATTGCTGGCTGGATGCTTTGTAGGTCCCATAAGTAGCTTGGCTAATGAGAGCTGCATTGAAACTCCTCAAACCCAGTGAAATAATCCTCGCCTGTGACCTCTGCACTAATCATTTGTTCTGATCCTATTTGACAGGAAAATAAAATACTAATTAGAATGTTCTTGCATTCAATATTTGAAAGAATTTTTGTTAGAAAAAAGTCTGGAGACAAATCAAAATGATTTTTTTTCCACGTGTGCAAAAGCTATTTTAGCTTTTTGAAAATGTACCAAGGGTACTTCATTGAATTAAAAAGACCCCACTAACTTGAACATGGGATTCTGCTCCCAGCATGCGTCTCTCTGCTATAGGGCTATCTGATTCAACATTAGACAATAGTACTTCTGCTGCCCTTAGCAAGAAGCTTTCGGAGTATTACTCCACATAGCAGGAAGCCTCTGCGAACAGCAGTATTTCAATTATTTTTAGGCCCACATAATCAAGATGAATGCAAGATATTCTTCAGAGCTATCTTCTATATTATTCCTGTTCCCCCTTTATCGTACCGTTTCTTATTCCCCCAATTTAAAAATGAAACCCAGAAGATTTTATGATCAAGGTTTTTATTTTATTTTAACAAATAAACCAAAGATAAAAGGAAAACCATTCTTTGCTTTTCTTGCGTGCGCACTATAAAATACGCTGGAAGCAGAGAGTTTTTTTACTTTAAAATTTTTATATGGATAGCAAAGAGCCAAGTGCTTCCTACTGAGCTCAGGTAGAAGAAAAATATCTACCTGAAAATACCTGGAAAAAATATAACCCCTAAAACTCAGTGCAATTAGTTCTCATTGAACTTTATTTTTTCAACTGTTGAAGCAAAAGAAAAGTCTTGCAAATATTATTCAGACAATAAAGAGAGAACAAGATTATTCAGTCTGAATTTTTCACTCTGCAGTTTAAGCAAACACAAGTTTAAATCCAAATACAATTGCAAGCAAGGAGTACAAAGCTCCTCACATTTATCCCTGTAAAACAGAGAGGGGTATTCAAAATGGCTTCAGATTTGTGGTGACTTATAAAAAAATCACCAGTCATATTAGTCAAGTTGTCACTCAAATTATGAATTTACACAGTTTTTTTCAGGAAGAGGAGCAGAGCTGAACTTATCCATGGACAGGTGTAGGATTTCCAATATTTTGCCTGTCTCTGGCACTTTAATGTTTTCCCCCACTACAGTTGACAAGCTGACCCTATTAGTAGGGTTGTCATAATTCTCTTCCACAAAATAGGGACAGGACCCTCGGTCCCATTTGCCAGTATGTGAACACAATCCCCTAAATTGGAATTATCCCAGTTTTTCAGAACATGTGGCAATCCTACCTATTATAGTAGGAGTGCAATCCTAACCAAGTATACTCAAAAACAAGTCCCATTGTGTTCAGTGGGTCTTACTCCCAGGAAAGTGTCTTTAGGATTGCAGCCTAAGTAAAGGTAAAGCTATCTCCCACAGGTTCCCCTTCGAGTTGTGACTGACCTTAGAGTACAGATCTCATTCCCTATTTCTAGAGCCATAGAGCCAGTGTTGTCCAAAGACACCTCCATGGACATGTGGCCTGTATGCGCACAGAGCACAGTTACCTTCCCATCAAGGCGGTACTTATGTATCATTTGCTTGCTTTTGAACTTCTGTGTTGGTAGGAACTGGGCTAAGGATGGGAGCTCACTCTGTCTTGCAGTACTCAGGTCTTGAACCACTGACCTGCCACTCTTCAGACTGACAGGCACACGTCTTTAACCACTATACCAACTGCAGCCCAATTATAGTAAGTATCAGACTGCAATACATAGCCCTACTGTAGAGCATCATAAGTGTCCTGGACTTGAAGTCACGGCCATGATCAATGAGGAGCACATATATGTACTTCATGAATTCCTGTGGCAAAGAGTGCAAACTGCCTTTAATCAATGGAACCTGAGGGCACAGATAACACTGGAGCCTGAGGGCACAGGTAACAGTGTCTCAGCAATTAAAAAAATAACAAGCCCAAGGCTAGTGTTTAATTTGTCCCATGACTAGCAAGACAATAAAAGGGAAGCAAAAGTTTCAAAATGATGCTTCAAATTGAGAGATCAGGGAAATTGATGGCCCAATCCTATAGGTTATTTTGTGTTGAGGAACAAGAATAGCAGTGGCACTAGCTGTTTTATGTCTGTCACAGATACATAGACAGGCAATGAACTACTAGATACAAACAACAACGGCCACCCGATGACCAAGCAGAGATCAGGATACCGGTGGGGTGAGAAAGGAACAGAGTGAAGATGGAGCAGGTCCAGGAATGGGGCAAGTTCATTAGCCATTAACTTTTTCATTTTCTTTGTAAAACTCTTTGTGAACTTTTAAGTTGAAAAGTAATATATAACTGATAGATTGATAGATAGGTTAGACAAACAGAGTGACACAGAAAGAGAGAAAGAGAGGAGGGTAGGTAGGTAGATAGGTAGGTAGGTTCAGCAGCAGTGGCATCTACTGAATCTAACTTCCTTCTCGAGTCCCATCTGACTTCATTAGCAAATGCTAACACACACCACGATATCACTGGCACAGGTACAAATTGATCAATAGCAGCAATATATTTTTATCATGGCAGAAGGGAACCCATGATCCCTTCTCCCAAGGAAGCCTCTAGATGCCAAAACTTCCCTACAGGATACACCATCTTGGCTCTGGATGCCCATATCACATATAGATTGTGGTGCTTTGCCTTCTTCAGTGCTAAAGTGATTTTGGGTGCAATCCTAAGCACGTCTAGCAATTCACATAGTCCATCTTTCATGGTGTGTCCATATTTCCTCAGGCTGTCCTCAGATCTTTTCCTACCCCAGCACACAGTCTATTTAAGGATTTCCATTCAGGCCATGGTTATTGTTGGCCAGGTGGTATCTGAACCAGACACACATTTTACAAAGGTGCTTCATCCCACCCCACAACCCCAAGTATTGTTTCCTGTGCTTAAACATCCAAGCCCCAAAACTGTTGAATTAAGTACTAATACTTAGGCCTATATCCTAAAGTGAAATTATGTTAAGATGACTTTCCATAAAATAACACTAGAGGGTAACTGCGTGGACCCGTAACGGCTCTGGATTTTGCATAGTCAAGCAACTTGGTGGGTGAAATTATGCAAAGGTGCAGAACTGTTTGAGTGGAATATGGCTTCTATTCTGAATACAAAAGCATTTAAAAAACAAAATGAATTATAAAGCATAATGTTTCTCCTGAGGAAGAACCATTTAATAGAATCCCGACCTTGTGCAAGCAGACAGGTTTGAAAGGAAGCTCTTTTAAGAGCCAATAGAGGCAAAAGGGAGTCAGGCATTCAATTACTTTTTTTGCTGCTTTTAATTTGGTTTCATTTTTAAAAGAGATATATTTAAATGCAAGAACACAGGTCTTCTTTTTCTCCTTAATAAAGTAATACTACAAGGGAAAATGTTTGCCATTCACAAATAAGTTAAAATAAAGAGCTTTCTGCATAAAAGCATGGATGAGTTCTGATTGGATGGCTGTGCTAACATGACTTAGCAGCCAAATTATTTGACTATTTATTAACAGACTATTATTATTATTAACTATTTATTAACAGCAGAGAGTTAGAAGGCACAACTGACACAGTATAAAACAGGCTTTATGCTGCTTTATGAATGTTCTGCAGGTTCATGAGTGGTTTTCTGATTCATTCTCCTGCATCTTGAAGCAGGACTACTAAAAAAAATCAACATTCAAAAATTTGGAAATCAGTATTTCCAGCTCTATGAGTCAGGAATATGAAACCTGTGTTAAGAATAATGGAATTTAAGCATGATCTTTTTTATTTCATTAGAACAGCAATTTTCAACCAGTTTGCCCACTGATGTGCTGCACATGGTCTACAGAGATGCTTTGGGAGTTTGGGGAATGATATATTCATTTATTAGTTGAGTCATTGGGAAATATGCCTCCCACCTGCAGCATGGCTGCCTTGACAATTTTAGCACTTTGTCAATGTGCGATGAGATGAAAGAGGCTGAGAAGTCACTGCTACAGAGAAATATATGCAATTACAGTAAGGCTGCAATCCAGAAGTGCACTTGAGCTGCCCTATCTATCACTGGGGTGGCCGAATCCAAGACTAGAGAAGTCTTGTTATGCTAGAGAAGGTTTGGGGCAGCCTAAGGGGCATAGAGTCCTAACCATGTCTACTCAAAAGTAAGCCCCACTGTATTCAGTGGGTCTTACTCCCAAGAAAGTATCTTTAGGATTGCAACCATAGGCTGCCCCAAGTCGGAAGAAGCTGGGCTGCCCTAGTAGGGACAACCTAGACAATTCCAGAGAGGCATGTTGAGTGCATATTTAGCATTGCCGAGGGCAGAGCAGTTACTCTGTATCCAGAGTATGTATGATGTGGCCAGCTGTTCAATCAGTACATAATATTAGGATGATAATTGATTATAGTTGATCAGTACCCACAGCCTACATTGAAATCTATGGGGCTGGGAATTGTAGTCCATTCCTAAAATTCTTTTGCTGGCTTATTGATTTTTTTGGGGAAAATAAAGAATACTCATTATGTGCTGTGGATGAAAATCTGATATCTTTACCCAAAGAAAGTCAGCATTCACTAGGCTTACTGGGCCTTAGGCACACAACAGCATTTGGAGAACATCTGACAGTTGTATCCCTTTTTATGTATCCTTCAGTTACAATGTCAAGTACAAAAATTCATGGAAGAATGAGGCAAAAAATAGAAAAAAGGTTTGTTAGCCAGCAGAAAGCAAAAAAATGGTACATAAGAGAAACTTTTTGTAGCTCGCATTAGATCAGGTTGGATACTGAGAATATCCTGAAGGGGTTGACAAAAACCATTAATTCTTTCCCAGGATCCAAGAGAGACTCATGCAGGCTTTTTTAAAAATTTAAGAAAGATTTGAGAAATAAATATGGGGTAAAAAGAAAAATCCCACAGATTTCTAAGTGGTAATGCCTGAGCCAGCATCACTGTGACCCAGAATATTGCCTGATGCCACCTCAGACCCCCAGCTTCTGTACAATTAAAGGAAAATGCAGCCACTTCCACACTCATCACACCTTCTATGACCCACCCTTCCCCTAAAACCACCAGATATAGGGAAATAGCAGGCCTCCGCCAGTCTTGAAAGACTATGGTATCGTGCTTGGAGCTGCATACGCTGCATGTGAAGCACAAAAGCCTGGGTTGGATTGTTATGGAGGATAGGCTGTTACCCAAGCAGCAGATCCCCCCTCTCCACGGCACTGAATTAGTCCAATGGAAAGGCAGAGCCGATACGATTGGATCCAGCTGGCATTGCAGAGCTGGGCTAAGGACAGGAGCTTACCCTGTCTTGTGGGGCTGACTCAGGTCTTGAACCCTGGCCTGCTGGTTAACAGGCAAAGTGTCTTAACCGCTTGTGCCACCCACAGCCCTAGCATAGGGAAATAAAGCTCAGCAAAGCAGAAAAGTCTACTCTCAGATACATTCACATTAAATTACTTTTTCAATAGCTCACATTATCTATAGAAGGATTATCAAAATGCTTGACTTTTTCCTCTCTCTTACATCAGCTTGCTCTGTGCTCATCATTTCCTACCTCCCTCCCCACCCCATGAGATTTTTACCCTTAAGGACCAGTTTATGCAATTAGCAGAAACTAGCATCAATCTTTCTCTGGATTTCACCATTAAAAGTGATCAGAGAGTTATGTTTGAATTTTCTTGCATGAGAAAAGTCTCATTGCAAACAGAAAACTAGCTCCATCAACACACTCAGTTATCATGTACAGAACAAGGAAATGGTTTGGCAGTAAATACACAGCTTACTCATCTAAGGTTGGCAGACTCTTTTAAAGATAAAAATATTGTTGCTGGTATTGAAAAAAGATTCCTTCCAAGCAACATGAATTAGCTACTACTGAAAAAAAAAAAAAACAACTAACAGGTTCAGCCCCATGGATGATAGACCACCGGAGAACTACAATGTGATACATTCCCCACATTTTTGAAAAGTTCCCAGGGCAGGAACTAATCTACTAGGTTTAGTTCCATTTGGATAAGATCACACTGTGATTTCTAACATCTTGGTAATGATTGTTTTATTTACAAATGGCCAGGCAGAGTTGATGGGGAGCAAACAGACAGCTAAATACAGGCAGCAAACGTGCACTTGGCAAAATGCTGTTCAAGATTAGAACTTCTGTTTCTATTTGTTTCTTATCTAAAATAACAGTTGAGGAGGTCTGATCAGACAAAGGGGGTTTAAACCTTTCATCTACAAACTGTGGTCCTGAATTTTTTAAAAAATTGTCCTCCTGCCCTACTCCTATAAGGTAGGGAAAAAAGTATAATGAAATAAAAACCCATTACATTGTTTTCTGTACTTCTTGGGTTTTTTTTGTAAAAGATCAAAATCCCAAAATCTGCCAAAAAATTATATCTATTTCATGTTTTTTTTAAACTTACCCCCAAATCCAGAGTAACTACGGGACCCATAGTTACTGCATCGCCCAGTGAAAACCTATGGGAAATTCGTATTGGTATCCAGAGTAAATTGTTCTTACACTGGAGCAAGGACTCCCCGTAGTTACTCTGGATTTTGCCCATAGATAATATACAGATAATGACTGTGGCTGCATCTGCTGACTCTCTACAACCTGTATCAGTACACTTTATAATTATAGATTGTAATTGCATTAATTTATATTTTGAATAGTACCACATAATGCTGCTTTCTGCACTTTTAGCTTTGGAAACATCCAAAATCTGAAATATAAAATGTTCCTCGCACATTTAGCTATAAGCCATCACTGGAACGTCCCTCCTGGGTCTTATAGGAACTTCAAGAAAGTTCATTACATTTCTTCTCTCCACATACTGAAGTCCAATTCTGCCTGTGCTCTCCAGGGAAAAAAAACAGGTCAAGCTTTTTTCCCATTGCCTCCCATTTTAGACGGCAAAGCCGCCGTTTTGCACACTAAAATACTTGTCTTAGATCTCACCCTTCATCGACTTAACAATTTGGGAAAGCATCCAGCATTAATAGCCAAGGCCCCGATTCTCAGCAATGGATTCTCAGTCCCAATTCTCAGCAACTGAACTTGTGCACATCGCAGAAGCCATTCAAAGGTCTCTGGTGAAAGGTGAGCAAGGTTTAAGACCCAAAGAAAGCAAGCTCACAATGCAGGCATTGTGCTCAAGTTGAAACAGTATTTTTGGCTTCACGGTATATGGCTGTCAGCAAGAGGGGGGCATAATGGATTGTAATAATTTTGCACAGAGTAAGGATGCGCTTTGCAGAAAATATTTAATTCTAGATGACAGCTCCTGCCGAGTCAGTAAAGGACACATTCTAATAAGGGAACTGCAGAGAGATACTGGCGACGATGTGTTCACTTAAAAAAAAAAGAAAAAGAGGCAAGCTCAGCAGATAGACTGCAGCTAATAGAACCATTACTGCCACATGTCAAGCTATGAAAAATACCGAAGGAGAGGCACATCACAGTGAAGGGTCCAAGAACATGCATATTACAGGAGGGACAGCTTTATGAGCAGAACTCGCTGCTACTATGAAGGTTATCAAACGGTTACTGCAAAACTTGCTGCTAATATGAAGGTTATCAAAAAGAAAAAAGTAAAATATGAACACATACTGATCAGATTTTTTAAAAAAGTAATTCAGCTTTAATTTCTGTAAGTCTGAATATTACACAGGCTAAAAAAGCTCTGCTTCAGATTTTGTTTGTAATTGTGTTGAAAAGTATTTCTACCAATATCTCCATCTGTGGTCTTCCACCAATGTCTTATTCCTCTTCTATTTCTTGTAGCCAACAAATAACATTGGCCAACTCATGGCCAACATTGCAATGTTTTTCTTCTCTCTGAACTTTGGAATTGTGCCAAATGCATTTCTGTCCACACTTTTCAGGGAGTAAACTTCATTGACTACAATGGAACTTGCTTCTGAGTAGATAGGCATAGGATAGAGCTTTTGTTCCAATTCTAACCTCCACTTGGGTTGGCATTAGCCAAGGCATAAGTCCTTTGCTGACCTAAGGGTGTCACAAAAGTGTCGTAAGACACTTCTGTGCCACTGCTGAGGGGGAGGGGGATGGGATAGGCCAGCCAACCCCATTAAACCTCCACACCTTGGTTGGTGTGGCCAGCTCCCCACACCACTATGGGAAGATATGCCAGGTGAGTTAGACTGGTCTAAATTGGTTAGAATTGTGCTCTGTCGATCATCTATGGGAAACTTGGGGTTAAAAAAGAGATCTAAATGGACTGTCAGTAAACTTTCCAACCAATAACATTTACAAAAAAGACAAAAATGTTCCCTTAAGACGAATGATTTTTTGATGTTACTGGAAGAGGTACCAGATCAATCAGGACAATCTGTTGCTGGTCAATGAGGAGAACTGAAGCATCAGAGGCTTCTGTTACTCCTGGCAAAAACAAGGTCATCTCATTGCTTTCAAAGTCCGGGAGATGATCCAGAAGTGAGAGATCTTCTGAGAATGTCAACATCACAGCTGCACCTGGTAACGTTTATGCAACACAGGTGTAGGTCTTTTCTGATGTGCAGCCATTACAAATGGCAATGACTCGAGTTTTCAGAAATTGCTCTGAGCCACACAAAAAGGTGGCATGCTTTCAGGCAAGACAACATATTTGCGCATGAACGGCTGAGAATGCGTGTGCAGGAGGAGGAATCGCTTGAACAAGATGGCAAATGGCACCCCTAGGGCATGCAAAGCTGCTGCTTGAGACAGGCACTGCAATTTCCATTATCTGCACGAACGTAAGATTTAAAAGCAGGCTCTGTCGCATGACACGTCACACTGGAAAACAAAATTGCTGCTGTTTAATACTGCATGGCAATGTAAATTGCTTTCTAAACACTGCCCTGTTTCTTAACTTGCAAGTTAAGCTGCCTCAGATGCTGGCCTCTGGAGTAGCACCATCAGCCAAAACAGGTGCTTTGCAAGGGGTGCTTGACAGAAGGATTAGACTTGTGCACTGAAGTCTCCAAATCCCTGCTGCAGACTGTTCTTTCCTTTTGGTAATCTTAATGCTTTCCCCGGGTGTTTTGGTCCTGAAGAATGACATCGAACATGTGCTTCCCACACCTTCCAGAAGTAGAGAAGAGCTTAGGATGCAATCCTAAACAATTTAGGCCAGCACAACTCACCTTATTCCCTGTTCCGGTGGTGGCGTAGAGATGCTGGTCCATGTCTGTGCGCAGGCCTCACCTTCCCAGGAGTGGCACAGAAGTGTCTTATGGCACATTTGTAATCCGCGCAGATTAGTACAGGACTTGTGCCAGCCTAACTGGGGATTAGGTTTGCAGCTTCAGTGCAACATCATGCTCAAAATTTTCTAGCAGTAACCTACTGTGTGTCAATCTGAACTATAATAACTCAAAGGCAGATCACAAGCATGTCATTTAGGCCCGATCTTATAAAGCCAGTGATTTTCAACCAGTGTGCTGTGGCGCACTGGTGTGCCATGGCTAGTCCTCAGGTGTACTATGGGAATTTGGAGATTGACATTAATTAACAGAAAAATTGGGGATTTGAACATCCTGGTGTGCCTTGTCAATGAGAAAAACAACTGACGGTGTGCTTGAAACTGTTAGCGCCTTGTTAGGGTGCCCTAAGATGAAAAAGGCTGAAAATTACTGCTATAAGGCACTGGCATAGCTACATGGGGTACAGGGGATACAGAGGTGCAGGGGGTAGCAGTAGCCCTGGGTAGCAAGCTATTGGGGGCAAGCTTGACTCTAGTGGATAAATTGTGAAAAGTGGGGTACTGTCTGTATGAAGACTAATTCCATCACGTTATATATCATTGGAAACGTTATTTAATGGAATAAACTGCATTTGAATATCTTTATTCTTTCAGAAGTTATAGCTAATTAAACAGAAAATTAAAATGCAACTGCCCATGGAACAAAAAGTGGATTTTCTTCACTCAAAACTGACCTAAGAGACCCACTGACCCACCCAAAAGTACCTACAGGTAGAGAGTTGGACTAGATGGTCTTTATGGATCACTTCCAACTCTTATAAGTGCACTTTATATTTCATTCCTGTTTTGGTATTGGTCCCCACTTAGTTCTGATACCTTGAGTGCTCCACTTATTTTCATGGAAATATGGAATTTAAATAAATATATAAGACGGTGATATCTTATGCCCTTACGTCCATATACACTCTCAATCAAGGAAGCTGCAAAGCCAGGACCCAGTCCAAAAACCATTTGTAATCTGATAATAATTTTTACATCCTTTCCTATAACCATGCTGTTAATACAGCAAGGCCAAATTCACGAGGCAAATGTGTTGAGCTGATTATGAATTCTCTCTCCCCCAATCTCTCCCTGCCCCAACATTTTTCAAATATCAGCCACTCTTATCAACATCTGATGCGCTTCTTTGATGTTATTTTTGTTTAAATCATCAGTTTATTGGTTTCTTAATTTCCCAATTAATGCAGCCTGAACATTGAGGAAGAGCTTGCCAGCTTCCAAAATGATGCCTCCGGGAGACACTTTTTATCTTGCTTGTGGTTTTTCTTCCTGTTATATCTGTATGCAGCAATTATCACAGTGGGATGTCCCTTGGCACTGCAAGTTTTTTTAAAACCTCTTCCCCTTGCCATAAGTCCAAGACCATTACGACATACCAGCCAACTCCAGATTGCAGCATGACCATTAATGAAAATCATTGGCCATAAAAGATTCATTACATTAAAAAAAATGCACTGCACAGGAATTGCATTAACAAGCAGGAATATATACATATTTTTTCCAAAGCCCTCAGTCATGCACATCCACCTCATAATAGCTTGCTTATGTTTTTTTTACCTACATTAAGTCCAATATTAAGTAATTAGCTATAAGCCAGGCTGGGTTATTGAGCCGTTACAGAACTAAAGCTTTTATGTTGAAAACACACTTTGACGTTCACAGAATGACAAATTGGGAGCCTGGAAGTCTACCTGGCGATGATACCTTCAACGTTATTCAGTATTTAATATTTGATGGCAATCAAATTAAAGTGAGAAGAGAATTTGTTAAGGAAATCAAAGAATTAATAGAGCATACAACTGGAGAAGTGAAAGTATAGAAACTGGGATTAAACTCCATGTATTTGTCCCAAAAACCATAGAAGAAGAGTGGATAGATCAATAATAAAATTGGCTTTCAGTGGAAACTCATTTATCCTTCATTTTGGGCACTTCTCCATCCCTATTCTGGAATAACACATTTACCCACAAACCCAATATGTTATGTTTGGTCCTTAAATATGATTTTAAAACACATTCAGTTTCATATGTATTGCAGAGAAGTTACAATAAATATAATTCAATATGCACCATTATTTAATTTTCAACCCATAACAATATCTGATCACTGAATATTAGGTTGAAAACATTTCTATGTCATGCATATTTTGAAAAGTAAAATTGTCTTCCTGTTGGGTGATTCTTCCTCTTGGTTGATCTGCCTCATGTAGGGATGGGATTTTAAGACGCACATCCTTTTTTCCACTTGCATACATATGTTGGAGAACTACATATAATTCAAGTGCAAACACCTGATCCACTATCATATGTTGAAGAACTATATATAATTCAAGTGCAAACACCTGATCCACTATCAGGGGTGCAAGTTGGCAACCAAGCAAGACATGGTAGCCAGGGAAATGTATCCCTTCTGCCTGTTAGCTACACTATTGTGAAAAAAAGATATAAATAGGAACAAGAATACACAAAAAAAATGGTATACAGTGATGCCGCACGTAACAAATTTAATTCGTTCAGGAGGCATGTTTGGTACGTGAAACGTTCTTTACGTGAAGCGGATTTTCCCATAGGAAATAATGGAAACTCAGACGATTGGTTCCACAACCCCCAAAATATTCATATAAAAATATTAACTGGATGTAAAAATGATGACAGAACACTGGGATTGAATTCAAAACATGCATTCAGTGTGCATGATCTTATGAAGTCTACTTAGGCTGCAGTCCTAAAGACACTTTCCTGGGAGTAAGACCCATTTAACACAATGGGGCTTACTTCTGGGTAGACATGGTTAGGAGGCTGCAATCCAATACACTTTCCAAGTGTCTCCCCACTTTCTCCTTCTTTCCATCCTGAGCCTCTCTCTCCCCTGCTCCCTTCTGGCTAGCCCTGAGCTGCTTCCCTCTTCTCCACTGCTCTTCTCTCCCTCTGCCCAGCGGACACCCGGCCACAGGAGGAACAGCATGGAAGTGTTACTTTCACTATGGAAAGGTGCGCTAGGCAGCCCTCATGCTTTTTAAACAGGCTGCCGGCCAGCGTGTCTGCCCCAACTGCAAACGAATGTGTTCTTTACTTGAAGCACAGTTTGTTATGTGAAGCAGAATCCTAGAGAAATTTTTGTTTGTTACGTGAAACATACTTTATGTGAAGCATTCTTTACGTGAGGCGCCACTGTATACTTAAGCCTGATGTGCCAACTGTGCATTTATATACACTGGTTGCCCAAAGTCATTAGAATTCTGAGGAGCTCAGCCTTATCCTCCATTCTGCTCAATAAAACCCATCTCTAAAATGGTGACCTTATAGGCATTTAATTCAAGAAGTGCGCAGCAAGAAAAACAGCACATGCGACTCTAGATCTAGGTCTACTCTGCATGTTCCTACTGAGGCTTTCTGATGATATTAGCAATTTTGATATAAAACGTGTTAGCTGAAGAATCAATTTAGCAATTTATTTCAGGAATTGTTTCACGATGATTAGGATAGTGTTGGGGTGGATTGGATGATTAATTAAGTACAGATGGTTTTGTAGTTATACAAGTTGCATCACATTGTTAAGGGGAAAATTGAAATAGACAAAGCAAAAATAGAATTCTTTTGTCTTAAACCCTGAGCACAAATTAAATGATTCATTTGCAGATCATGTGTCCCTGTCACTAAGAAGCTAAGGGTTTTGTATATTATGATAATTCTGGGTACAATTAGATTAATACTGTGTAAGGAATCTTGTGGGTATTTAGTATCCCCCCCCCAAAAAAGGCTGTTATTTTCAACTCATAAAATCATGATCTGATCAAAGAAGGAAGGTTAGATTTTTGAAAAGGTATTTTAACATACATATTTTTTGAATAAAGTTAGAATATTATATTTCTCGAAGTCTCAGATATAGTGATATGTTACCGACCAATCGCGGTCAGATAGGTTACCGACCAATTGCTGCTAGTTCTCCGTTGCTGCCAATTCTGTGCCCCTTTAGGGCACATTGTGGCATTAACACCTCATTTCACCCTTGCACCCTATTCAACCCCTGCTCCGTTTGAACCCTTTGCCAAACCTACATAGTCCAGCGAGGCTCTAATGCAGACCTCCATTGCTCAGATATGCTTATGTCTAGGAGCGTTCAAACATGTTATCTCCTTCACCCCAGTCAGTCCCATTTTTGACCACTTTCCCATGCAAAACACTTCCCGCACAGAGAAAACCAACTATCACTTCAGAAAGTCATCACTATCTCTATGACTTGCTAGCTATCTTTCTAGAGGCAGGGAGTTGAAAGGGCATTGAGTCTGTATCTTCAGAGGGTAAAGCACTCAAGTCACACAGAAAGTGGGAACAAAGCTTTATTTGGACTAAATAGTATGGCCAATATCTTAAGGTTCTATCTTAAGAGCCCTACACGAGTACCACTTCTTCAAATTTAGATTTTGGAGATAAACTTAGAACAGTGAAACAAAATGTATTTACTCGAATCTAATGCACCATCAAATCTAATGCACACCCCGATTTTAAAAGGCTTGAGATAAAAATAAATGTTTACTGGTGAACAATGAAACAAAACATATTTACTTGAATCTAATGTGGCATACAGTCTAATGAGCACCCCGATTTTAAAAGGCTTGAGTTAAAAGCAAGTGCAAAATTGTAATTTTAGTACATACGAGTCAGATGACAGTAATAATATAATAAGATTATGTTATGATTTTTACAGAAAAAAACTACTATATACAACACTATAAAGCACTACTTTATGAACAATAGGATTATGGCTGCAATCCTAACCACTCTTTCCAGGGAGTAAGTTCCATTCAACACAATGGGACTTACTTTTGAGTAGACATGTGTAGGATTGCATTGTATATTACATTTTTATTACTATACAGTAAACTGTTCAACTGAATGCTTACCTATATTAATAATCAAAATGAATATTTACTTGAATCTAAAGTCCCATCAAATCTGATATGCACCCAATTTTGGAGATTGAAAAAGATGCACATTAGATTCAAGTAAATATGGAATTTTTTTAAAGTGCAAAACAAAGGTTACAATTTGGTACACACTTCCCTGGGAGTCAGCCCCGCAATCCTGCATAGGAATGTACTAAAAATGTCTTGTATATCTGTAGTTCTTCCTGACTCACAGCCTTCAAAAGAAAAGGAACCAAAAGAAATTAAAAATACAGGCCACAATCCTAAGCTTACTTAGGTAGCAGGAACGCTCACTGAGAGAAAAAAAATAATCAATAGAACTTCATGCAAGGAAAGATGCTTGACGTCAAGCTGAGAATAGTTCCCCCTAGACCTTGCCAGTGGGATTAGTTCTAAAAGGTCCTCCAATAACAATGCCATAAATGTTACCTTTGGAAATAACATATAGTAAGGCCTGCTTGAATCCCACTATTATTTGCATCTCAAAGCACCCTTTATGGAACAGGGCAGATACACCAGCCTGCCTGACCCTGTTCCTTGTTCACTCCAGAGTGAAGATTGTCACAAAGCTCTGGAGAACACGGGAGCATCGGAAGGCGCACAATAGGAGGTCAAAGAGGAGCTTCAAGGGGAAGGACAGGAAAGTGGCTGAGAGTAACTGCACGCAAGTGCTCTCCTTTGTTTCCAAACCATATGCTTTTGCAGCAGCCCATTTCTTGTGGCAGAGATGGTATTTTTCTGATGCCAAATAATCACATTTTCTAATGTGATTGAACAGCTCCCATCTACCTCTCTGTTGAGCTCTGTTGGCATTTAGCCCTACGATATTCCAAAGGGAGGAGAGAAACCTCCTCCTTTTTCTGTTCTTACAACCCTTCTTCAGGAGTATCTTTTTGTTCTTCCACCAGAAGGTGACCAAGGCTTGTCTAGAGCCCTTCAGTCATAATAATGGAAAACAACCTGATTTACAAGAATACAAGAAAGTGGTTTACTAGATAACCTTTTCGAGGGGATTCTGAATTTTTGCTTTCACAAAATTTCTCTCTCTCCCTCCCCTTAAGCTGGATTTTATTTTTACTCTAGTTTGGGAATCCCTAAGGTGTAGGGCCAAACTGGCTTTGACCAAACTCTGGTCATGAGGTGATGGCTGCAATCCTAAAGACACTTCATCACCATCACCTCATGACCAGAGTTTGGTCAAAGCCAGTTTGACCATCACTTCTTTCAATTCAATTCCCCTCTCCCCCTTTGAGTATGCCATGTGGACTGCATGAATAAACTCCACAATGCAAGTGTCAAGTACACATCTAGCACAATCTCAACCATGTCTACTCAAAAGTAAGCCCCATTGTGTTCAATGGGTTTTACTCCCAGGAAAGTGTCTTTAGGATTGCAGCCATCACCTCATGACCAGAGTTTGGTCAAAGCCAGTTTGGCCCTACACCTTAGGGATTCCCAAACTAGGGTAAAAATAAAATCCACATTTATATCTCTATCATTCTACAGATTTTGGCTGCAAGGTTGGAGCCCCACCAAAAATATTTCCAATTGGGCTCTGCTGTTCTTAAGACCAATGGAAAAAAAAAATCAGGGGTTCCATGTTTCTCATGCTAGGCTGCATTCTGCAAGCTGGCTCCAAAATGATGGGAATATCTATCTTGTAATATTTGATCTGCGATGGTATATCCATGTATGCAAGTTACTGAGTCATGAATATGCAAATGTAAACCTATTCTTACAAGCTTTCTCTGTTGGACCTATGCCAAACTAATACAAATCAATACATAGAGAAAATACTATCCTCACACATGTTTATAACCAGAGATCATCATTTCTTAAACTTGGTGTTAGCAGCTGTGAAAGCAACAAGACCCAACTTGTCTGGATTTTAACAAATTACAAAATTATTTATATTCAAATCATTGCCTGATGTTTGAACTACTATTAAAATGAAACTTTCTGCGTCTTTTTAAGCTTTGAAAGGTGACCTTTCCAAGCAGGAAACAGTAATTCAGGGGAGAATTTACAGTTCAGTTCTCTTATTTCAGATCGATCATTAAAAAATTCCTGATGGTAAGGGCAGTTTGGCTGTAGAATAGATTGCCAAGGGAGGTGGTGGGCTCTCCCTCATTAGGGATCTTCAACCAGAGGCTTGACAAGCACCTATTGGAGATCTCTAGGAGGATTTCCTACTATAGGCAGGAGGTTGGACTAGATGACCTATTAAGTCCTTTCAAACTCTATGGGCGCAATCCAGAGTAACTACGGGGAGTCCTTGCTCCGGTGTAAGAACAATGTGCTCTGGATTGCAATATGAATTTCCCATAGGTTTTCATTAGGTGGTGCAGTAACTTACGTGCTCCTGTAGTTACTCTGGATTGTAGGGTATGATTCTATGATAATGCCATGTGAAAGGATGTTTCCTAGTAGGTTTCTCTCCAAGTAAACAGAACATACAGACTCCTGCTTGAATTTGGAAGTGCATGTTCAGGAAGAGAACATTCTCCAACCCTCCCCAATTGCTTTCCTTCTCAATTTCATCCAAAGTAGTCCTTGTATCAATGTAAAGCAGCTAGGAAACTCTGCCCTATTGGGAAAAGCAAATAACTTATGAGTTGAGTGGTATGCCTGTGAATGGTGGTACTCCAAAACACAAGCAAGAAATAATCCTTCCAAGAACATGAACGTGCTTTTTTTGTAGGCTAGTGCACATTATTTATGGGATCCTTGCCTGCTCTGTGACCAACTTGCATATCCCATGCAGAAGCACAGACAATAAATAAAGATCCCCAGTGTGATGGTTTTGTACTGGAAATTAACTCTGCAAACAGGAAAGGTGCAGGCATTTGTCAGAAAGGCGTTATCTCTTTCTTTGTGGAGCCGGCAGAGCGTTGACTATATGCCCAGTCAGAACCTCTTTCATGGAGCTCTCTCTCCCCTGGCTTCACCAAGGGACAGATCTTTAAAAGAATCTGGCTGGATTCCACTTGGCTCCTCTCGTTTGTTATTTCCAATGAATGGAAAGTGCAGAACCCTGTCTTTGACAATAGTTGCTGCATAAATTAAGCTTGTTTATAGTTCAACCCCCTTCCTCCCTTTTCTTAGACAATGGTTCAACATGGAGAATAATCTCTATACTTAAAGGGGATGGTTTCAACTGGAAAAGAGTAGTAAGGTTTACAGTGATGAGATAGGAAGAGAGCATTGCAAAGAGCTGGGAAGGAAATGGGAAGAAAGCACTACAAGGGTGGCCTTAGGAGCTATGAGACCCTATTGCAACAATTGCTTGCAGGGTTCCCTGATTCACAGCCAAGAGCCGCAGAATTTTAGAGATCAAACATATTTATTTTAGACTCTGGTCTCTATGGTGGAAAGGAATGCAATCAAAATGCACACTTAAAAAGTGGATTGAATTATTTTTTAAATATAAGATTGCAGATATGCATGGATACAAGTATAGTAGATAAACAAAAGTTGCAGATTACTTTTGATAAGTAAATTGATACAAACCACTTTTTAAAACAATATATGTGTTCCTTTGTATTGGGTTAGTAACTCTTGCTTCTCCCAAGAAGAAAAATGCTGAAACGTTGGAGCTGAACATGTATAGCTCCTCTCCATTAATGGGATTTAGAGCCCAAATGCTCCCAAGTGAATGAATGAAGGGGACTCCAGAGAATTTTTGCTTGGTTAAGAGAATCTCTGGAGTTGCCAATTTTTATGACATGATCCCCAGAGTTTCTCTTAAAAACACATGCACACCCACAAAACCTTCTCTTGTCTCAGACTGCTTATCCACATCTTCTTCTGTTGTGCGTGCAAAATGTGTTCAGAAGGTAAGAAATACCACCTAAAGACACAGCTGATTACTACTTTAAAAGAAATTCTGAGGCCCAATACTCTCTGATGGGATGCAGACCTGCAGTCTTGACCGTACTAGCCCCATGCAATCCACTGACTCCCAAGCTTAGCATTTCATCTGCAGTATAAGGTAAAATCCTGCCATGAGTGGCAGAATGAGAAAAATAATGCCTGGGATGTGCTTGGCTTGAACATGCTCAAGTGCAAAGTATATCCAAGCTGAAGTTGTAGCAGTAGTAACATCTGATTTATTAATGACACTGAAGAATGTTCAGAAATTTAGAATGGTTTTGGACAATAGATTGGAATCTAGAACGGTTTTAGAAATTGGCTTGGCTCATGTGTAATGGAAAGCTGTTTTTTTTAATGTGGCAGGAATGCAGCCCAAACCAAACATGTAGCTATTCCATGGGGAAAAGCATCAGTGCGTTTCAACTCCCATGAGATTTGAAACCATACATTCTTTTTTCCTTTGTGTGCCCAGATACCCCCCCCCCCAATCTGGCATATGGAAGTTGTTCATATCTACACATACCCCTCATGGCTTGTAACCTGTGATGATCTTTTCTCTTGGAATTTGTCCAATTCCTTCTTAAAGGCATTGAGGCTAGTTGCCATCACCACATCCTGTGGCAGGGAGTTCCAAACTACACAGGGGTGAACATGGGGAATATCTGTGGAGCCCTCCTTGTGTATAATACCAAAACGAAATAATAAAAAGTGGCATCTTTTGAAATTACTGTCTGGATCTTTTTTCTTAAACGAAGCCATTTTTATTATGAACTACCTCTATTTTTAATACTAGCGTTGTCTTAAAAGGGCATCTAGTTTACACCTGTCTTTCATGAAAGAGGCAGCTTGTAACAATCATTCCTGGAACATCTGTGAAATTTCATGGAAAGTTAAAAAAAACCACACACATAAAAACTTGTCTAGTCTCTTGGATGTGAGTGGGTGGACAGGTGGAGAAGAGGCATTTACACAGTTCTCCTGGCAGAGAAGCTTCATTGTGCATTGAATCTGTCACCATTGCCAACAGCCTAGATATAATATCCGTGATAAAGTACGTATTGTGCACTAATTAAATAGGCATGGAATGCGCTCACATGAAAATGGGTACAGGTGGAAAATAGAGGATGGCCTCATTGACTTGAAGAAATGAAATTTGGGGGGAGCGGGAGGAGAGACATTCAAAAAGCATCAATGGCAGCACTGTCAATAGGCAGGCAGTGAAAGAAAAAAGGGGGAGTGTGTCGATTGTATCTGTGACGGGTAACAGTGACAGGAGCTCTTTAATGGATCTATATTTGCACCGGATTGTCTGACTGCTTTTGCCTGCAGAGCTGTTTAATGGTCAGGTTTGTAACTCTTGTCTAATTCTTTACATAAAGGTCCTTTTTACAGCTGGAGAAAGGCAAGCACGTATAAGGCTGAAACGAACTGGAATGGCTCCTGGTGGGCAAATATTAATAGAAGGATGGCGGTGTGTTTGACCAGCCTGAAAGAATGATAATGGATTCCATGAAAGGATCTTGGGAGCAGCACTTTTACATGGAGAGTGACTTATTTTTCTGAACCCTCCCCCCAAGATATTACAGTCCATGGCATATGATGAGAAGTTGTAAGGTTCTGTCTTGGGTTCTGCTTTTCTTCTGCAGTCCCTATAAATCAAACGGGAAGTCCTTCACTCCTGTGTTTGAAGAAGCCATGCCTGGAGCAAGGCAATACTTTGGACCAGGTGATCAATTTTCTGCATACTTTTAGAAGGTGGAAAATCAGTCATGGGCTGTGACCGGTTTGGACTGGATCACCCGAACCAGAAGTTCTACTCAGCCCAATGCTGGTGAACCGGTAGCTACGGTGGCTGGCCAAAACTGGCCGAACCGGTTTGGGGGGGCTGAGTAGAACTCGCGCGGCGTGTCCGCCGCCTTCCGCCTCTCCCTGACTGGCCGGGGGGGCGAGGAACACCTCGCGCGGCACGTATGCCACCTTCCGCCTCTCCCTGGCTGGCTGGGGGGGGGGCAAGGAACACCTTGCGCAGCGCGTCAGCTGCCTTCCGCCTCTCCCTGGCTGGCCGGCGGGGGCAAGGAACACCTCACGTGACGCGTCCGCCGCCTTCTGCCTCTCCCTGGCTGTCCGGGGGGCATCCTAAGCAGGTCTACTCATAAGTAAGTCCCATGAAAGTCAATGGGACTTACTTCCAGGCCAGTGTGGAGAGGACTTCAGCTTCAGAACCCCATCCTAAGCAGGTCTTCTCATAAGTAAGTCCCATGAAAGTCAATGGGACTTACTTCGAGGCCAGTGTGGAGAGGACTTCAGCCTCAAAGACCTATCCTATGCAGGTCTAATTAGAGGTAAGCCACATGCTTAATTTTTTGGGAATTTTTTTTAATTTAAAAAATTCTCCCTGGCCCCGCCCCTGGCCCCGCCCCCTGACCTCAGCCCCACCTCTGACCTTGCCTGGACCCGCCCACTTCCAGAGAACCAGTTGTTGGGGCCAGGCCTGCCCACCACTGTGGAAAATGGATTGGTGTGGGTGGTAGCAGGCTGGAGGGAAGTGTTGACAGACCTAGAGTGAAGGGCCTGAATCCTCTCAACCCATCCCAACAACCTGCCAATGATGCAACTTGCACCATCTCATCAAACTGATGACCTGTACTGGTCATACTGGACCTCACTGCAAAAGCAGGTAGGCTTTCTAGTTCATTGATAATGGTGCAAGAATGTAATTCCATCCTAAATTTTAAAACTCCTGTGAATATCTCTGAATTCTAAACTGAAAAGCTAAGTGATAACGGTAATAAAACTTTGTAATAAACTATCTATTTGTACCAATGAATAGAGATATGATTTTTTTCAGTGATAAAATAATTTCTCAGCTTCCCAGAGATATACCACCTCAGGAGCAGGTATAACAATGAGTAGACCGATAAGCGTCCATGACAAGGCAGAGTAAGAATGGCAGTGTTGAGCAAAAATCTGAGTTCTTGGCCAGCATATCTGCAACCCCTGCCTCTCAACCTCAGAATATGGCACAACCACGGCAGACACTAACCTGGGGATAGAGCAGGCCACTCCAATAATCCCCTTTCATGCACTGTCAACTATATTGCAGCCTCATGCTGTAGCTGCTACTGGTTGTCAGGGACTCCTTATAGGGTAGGCCCCACAGTTGTTCCTTGTTCAATGTGATGTGAGGGGGGTCTCCTTGGGAGCAAGCCCTCCCCAGGTGCCACTGACTTGGTGCCCACTGAGCCTGCTTTCGACCCTCTGGATTCACCATAACTTCCTGCTGTGGATACAGACTAGTTGGGACAACCAAGCTAAGGCACTCCTCACTGCCCTAACTCTGGATTACATCCTTATAGCCCAATCCTATGGTTCCCTACTCTGATAATATTGTCATCATAATGTGTCCCATTTTGATGGTATAGTCTGATAATTTTATTTCGTTAGTACATCTTTTTCAATGTCTGTCCCCATTTTTATACTGCATGGTTTACCTATTGCAACTACCACCAGAAGTAACTAGTGATACATGTCAGTTGCCAGTAACTTTCCGATTGAAAGACCAGGCAGAACACAACAAATACCAGTAACAGGATTAGGAAAGATTGGCATTTCCAAGTGTGCAAAAGACTGAAATAAGCCACCTTCCACTGCTAGTCTTGTTGAGTTGCCGTTCTTGTTGCCAGATATTGGGAATCTAGGGGTCCCTTGGGTGTTCTACTGAATGCCACCTCAAGTACCCACTGGTGTTATAAGTACTACTAGTACATCTGTGTACAACACATCACTAAAAGCACTAGCACATCAATGTACAACGCATCAAAAAAATGTAACAAATGCCATATGATACAATTCAAAATACACTTTCCTGGGAGAAGTTCAATTGAATACCTGTAATTTACTTCTGAGTAGACTAGATTTGTATTGCTAAGCAAAGAAACAAGCATCATAATTCTTTAATTATCTTAAATCTATTTAAACCTTCCAAAGAAAATGCATTAATGAAACATAAAGCTTAATACAGCACAAATGACGCTGGCTGTCTTATAAGTGTTGTGGAAAAACCATTTTGCATTTATAAATCCCTTCTACATTTCAAACAACGGAAAGCAAACATTTTTTTTAAATGGCTGGGGTGGGATTACTTTTTGAGTTTGCCCTCTGGGTGTAGCACATGGAAATGTGAACACGATCAAGAAATCCCTAAGCAAAGTCCACGGTCTATTAAAGGGAAGCTGGCGTTTGATAATGAGTTAAAAAACGAATGTTTGACCCAGATGAAGAATGTAAAATGCCTTTGTGTTTAAGGAAAGAGAGACACTCTGAATATGATTTTGAGGATTTGCAGCCTGTAATAGTGGATATGCAGATTTCAGAGGGGGAGGGAAGGAAAAGCCATAAGCGATAATACTAATGGGGAAGTCAGGCAGATCTTAGTTTGGGGGAAGACAAATTAACAAGAGGATTCAGTGACGAGAAAGCTGAGCATTTAACATGCCCTGGCCAAAAACAACAAAAATAAAGCCCCTTGCTTTGTCAAGTCTACTTTATTTTTCTTGTGGTTTTGCTTTTCAACATATCTGGAGAAAGGGGGAGAGAAGGAACCCTACTGTGCACATTCCTCCCTCTTCATTCATCTGCAATTGCCTCTAGTTTATTTTCCCCTTCATTGCTTGGGAGTGTGTGCATGTGGAAGACACAGTAGCCCATCATCCCTTTATTTTTCTTTCCTGCTGGATCATTTTTGGCAGATCAGGACACAGATAAGATGCTGCAATTTGGTTGTAGGTATGAAAAATGGTGCAACTGAGAGGGTGAAGACCAGAATTAGTCTTTCCCTATTGGATATATATCCTCTCAGATACCTCTCTTCCAAACTGTTTTTTCCTTCCTTGAGATGAAATATAGATTTCCATGGGAGTGAAAACAACTTATTTTATACCACCAAGAAGCTCAGGGTTTCTTCTCTCTTTTTGTCCTCACAACAACCCTCCAAGGTAGGCGAGGATGAGACATAGCAACTGGTCCCTGATCACTTTTTGATTGATTGGGGATTTGAACCTGGATCTTCCTGGTCATAGGCTGCAATCCCAAAGACACTTTCCTGGGAGTAAGACCCATTGAACACAACTGGGCTTATTTTTGAGTAGACATGGTTCGGATTGTGCTCTAAATCCAACTCCTGAACCAACACCAGTGGTACTCAAAGTGGGTGTCTGGACCCCATTGGGGGGGCAACATCAGTCAGGGAGGTCATGAGAGGGTGGGATCTGCTGTCTTCAAATCTGGCACTGGGCTTTCCTGGAAATAAGACTCATTAAACAAGACTTACTGCCTGGAAGTAAGACAATCAGGCTTACTTCCGAGTCGACATGGAGGAGCTCTGTCATCACATGTCACTTCCCGGGAAGTTTAACAGGGGGTCCCAGACAGATTTTTAAGTTTGAAAGGGGGATTTGGGCTGAAATGAATGAGTACCACTCATTGCGGGATCATTGACTGATTCGGGGATGTGTTTACATCCCCTAAGAGGTAATGAAAACATGGATGGTGCAGAACAGCAGATTAAGATTGACAGAGAACTGGTTCGAAACCACTTAACTGGCCTAAATGAATTCAAGTCATTTGGACCAGATGAGCTGCATCCTCGAGTTCTTAAGGAACTCACAGATGTCCTTGCAGAGCCTCTGTTGATCATCTTTGAGAAATCCTTGAGGAGTGGAGAAGAGCCTGGACTGGAAGAGGGCAAATGCAGTCCCAATCTTTAAGAAGGGGAAAAAGAAGACCCGGGAAATTATAGACCAGTCAGTTTGACTTCAATCCCGGGCAAGATATTAGAGCAAATCATAAAACACACAATTTGTGCACATCTAGACAAGTACTCGGTGATCAAAACAACCCAGCATGGATTTACCAAGAATAAATCTTGCCAGACAAAACTGATCTCCTTTTTTGATCGGGTTACGAGCTTACTGGACAGTGGCAATGCTGTGGATGTCATTTATCTTGACTTCAGCAAAGCATTTGACAAAGTCCCACATGACATTTTAATTAGGAAGTTGGAAAAATATGGGCTAGGCGGGGCAATTGTTAGGTGGATCTGCAACTGGCTCGATGGCCGCACTCAAAGGGTTTTAGTAAATGGTTCTGTGTCAACCTGGAGGTCAGTTTCAAGTGGGGTACCCCAAGGCTCTGTCTTGGGACCCTCTTTAACATTTTCATCAATGACTTGGAGGAAGGGATACGGGGGAGCCTGATCAAATTTGCAGATGACACCAAACTGGGAGGAGTAGCAAACACATCAGAAGATAGGAGAAACCTCCAGGAGGATCTGGATAAACTGGAATCCTGGGCTGTAACAAACAGAATGAATTTCAACAGGGAGAAGTGCAAGGTTCTGCACTTAGGCAATAAAAACCAAAAACATAGGTATAAAATGGGGGATACTTGGCTTGGCAGCACAACATGTGAGCGGGATCTTGGAGTCGCCGTGGATCACAAGCTGAACATGAGTCAGCAGTGTGATGTGTCTGCAAAGAAGGCAAATGCCATTTTAGGCTGCATTAAGAGGACTGTAGCTTCCAAGTCACGAGAAGTTCTAGTTCCTCTTTATTCAGCATTGGTCAGACCTCACCTTGAGTACTGTGTTCAGTTCTGGGCACCTCACTTTAAGAAAGATGCAGCCAAACTGGAGCAAGTCCAGAGGAGAGCGACAAGAATGATCAGTGGGATGGAAGGGAAGCCCTACGAGGAAAGGTTGGGGGAACTTGGGATGTTCAATCTGGAGAAGAGGAGGCTGAGAGGAGACATGATTGCCCTCTTCAGATACCTGAAGGGCTGTCATAGGGAGGAAGGGGCCAATTTGTTCATAGCTGCTTCTGAAAGCAGAACTAGAACCAATGAGTGCAAACTGCAAGAAAGGAGATTCCGGCTGGAAATCCGGAAAAAATTCCTGACGGTGAGGGCGGTTCGGCAGTGGAACAGATTGCCAAGGGAGGTGGTGGACTCTCCCTCACTGGGGATCTTCAAGCAAAGGCTCGATGAGCACCTGTTGGAGATGCTCTAGGGGGTATTCCTGCTGCAGGCAGGGGGTTGGACTAGATGACCTACTAGGTCCCTTCCAACTCTATGATTCTATGATTCTATGATTCTATGATCCTGGCTGAAGTTATTTTCATCATTAATCCTGCACAGGTAGATTTTTAAAAATCTTTTAATAAAATAAATAAATAGGTGGGGATCCTAATTTATCCTGACAATTTATCTCATGTACTTCCCATTTCAGCAAGGAAATTAATCAGCCTATTCAAGTCCAAGGCAAAACTATATCAAAGCAGTCCAGCACAGGTCAGACACCTCTAAAGCAGACGGCCATCAGGAGAGTTAATCCATCTTTCTACTTGTTTTTCTTTTTTGGTTCTCTTACTGGTGTCCCTTCTAATTTCACATCAAGCGATACCAACTGCGTATTGTCAGTTGAAGTTGCCTGCATAACAGACACAGTGCATGAGAGCAAGCAAGCTTTTAACCTGGCAAATTACTGATTATCTAGCAGTTCGCCACAACAGCAAGCAGAAAAAATAAGGTGATCAAGTGCTCATCATGACCAAATACAGTCACAATACATGGATTGATGCATTGCCTATGATGATACAATGGGCAAGCTACTGCCGTTAACTCTGCTATTAAGTTCCAAGCTGGAAAACACTAAGAGCTTATTGTTATGGTGCCTTATTCTCCTGACATAGCCGCTTCAAAGCATAGAGGACAAGGTAGCATACTTCACTTTTCTATACAACAAAAGGACCTTAGGGTCAAACTAGATGAGACAACAGAAGATATACACTGGGATTTCCTACATTTCCCCCCAATGCGTAAAAGCAGCATTAGCAAATTGCAGATCAGGTAGAAACACCGTTACTGGAGAAGTGGGATAAAGGGTTAACTCTTTACTTCAAGGATTTTTTTCCAGAAGTGAACTGCTAAAAGGGCAGGGGTATCTAAACCTTTTGGCAGGAGGACATCAGCTCTCTGACACAGTGTTGGGGCCAGGGGAAAAAGAATTAATTTACATTTCAAATTTGAATAAATTTACATAGGGTGAAATCCAGAGTAACTACGGGGAGTCCTTGCTCTGGAGTAAGAACAAGTTACTCTGGATTGCAATATGAATTTCCCATAGGTTTTCACTAGGTGGTGCAGTAACTACGGGTGCACCCATAAATGAATATGTTAGGCTTGGAGTGCAATCCTAACCTAGGCTGGCACAATTCATCGGTCTTCCCATTCCTCCCCCAGGAGTGGTGCAAAAGCAGTGGTGGGCTCCAGCAGGTTCACACCTACTTTATAGAACTGGTTGTTAATGAGAGCTAGGACTTATAAAGTTTAAAAATAGCCATTTAAAAGTGGCTGCCAGGTGGGCATAGAACCTGCTGTTAATTTCTTTGAATCCCATAACTGTGCAAAAGTGCTTTATAGAACTTATGTACAGCACCCAGGCCAGCACAGACTTGTGCTGTGGCTTAGGCCGGCCTAGCTGGAGATTAAGATCACATCCTTATAGTCTTGTATTAGATTTATGTGAACGAATGCGTGGGTGAATGAATGAATGAATGGATGGACAAATGGAATTCAAATTAGTTCATAGATACTTTCTAACACAGACAGGGAGCGATCTCCCAACTAGTAACAACTAGTAGAGAGAGAGAGGAAGTGCATGCATGATGCACTCTTCACCTCTCGTGAGAGCCCCCTCACCTCCATAGGATTAGGACTCATCTGTGGGCAGCATAGGGGGGGGGGTTGCTATGGGAGCATGAAGACTCACCACAGACCACATCAGGCCCCTGGGCCAGAGTTTGGAGACACCTGCCACATTTTTTGCCTTAGCACTCTCTCTTTATTGAGGGATCGGAAGATAGCGTCAACTTTCGTTCATTTGAATACCAAAGACCTCATTAAAATTCATTAACCCATTAAAATCTGTCATCATTAATAATACATATTTGAAGCGATCCAGCTGGATCCAATCATATTGGCTCTGCCTTTCCATTGGACTAATTCAGTGGCGTGGAGAGGGGGGATTTGCTGCTTGGGTAACAGCCTATCCTCCATAACAATCTAACCCAGGCTTTCGTGCTTCACATGCAGCGTATGCAGCGCCGAGCACGATACCATAGTCTTCCAAGACTGACGGAGGCCTGCTTTATTTTTGAAGCGATTGTAGCAGTTTGTATAGTAGCTGCATGGCAGACACTAATTGCACCAGAGCCAAACCCCTGCAAATCAATCAATCAATCAATCAATCAATCAATCAATCAATCAATCAATCAATCAATCAATCAGTCAGTCAGTCTGTCTGTCTGTCTGTCTGTCTGTCTGTCTGTCTGTCTGTCTCTCTAATTTTTACCTTGCCTTTCTCCTGCAAGTGGGACTCAAGGCGGCCCTCAACATATCAATATAATAAATCAAAACAACTCACATTAATTAATAACATTAGGAATAACAGTCCTCTTTTCAGTTGCTCCTTAGTATAATATATCCTTAGGAGGCAATCCTGAAGACACTTTCCTGGGAGTAAGGCCTGTGGTGGGCTTCGGGGTTCTCACAGGTTCTATAGAACCCTTTGCTAATGAGCGCCTGGTTCTGAGAACCAGTTACTAATGGGACATAAAACCTGTTGTTAATTTATTTGAATCCCACCACTGAGTAAGACCCATTGAACACAATGGAGCTTAATTTTGAGTAGATATGCTTAGGATTGTGTTCAGTGATGGGCTTCAAAAAAACTAAGAACAGGTTCTCTGCCCATCTGGCAGCCACTTTTAAATGGCTATTTTTAAACTTTATATGTACTATCTCTTGTTAACAACCGGTTCTGTAGAGTAGGTGCAAACCTGCTGGAGCCCACCACTGACTGTGTTCCTAGTCACAGAAAAAGGGGGAAAAACTGGCTTATTGGGAAGATAGGATTTCCAACAGGCCAGAATAAAGGAGAAAATATAAACCAACCTGGTCATCCTTGAATGCAACAGGTTTGATGTGCAGCAAGAGAACTTTTCATAGCAGGTGATACAGATTATCACCAGCTAATTGCTGCACACCAAACTGTTGAAAAAATGGCCAGGCACTGGTGTTGATGGACAAGTTGGCACTTCTGTTTGTGGAAACTATACTCTTATTCAAATTCGGTGATACCATTCAGTGTGCACAGCTGAGTAGGCTTCCTCTGTTTTTACACAAGCCGTGCTCTCTCAGTGTTGAAAGTACTATTTATAGTCTGATGCTATAAATTTTCCTCAGCAGCCATAAAATACACAGCAGCAAGTTGAATTGAAAAAATTCACCTCTGAAACATTTAGACTGCAATCCTAAAGACACTTTCCTGGGAGTAAGACCAATTGAACACAATAGGGCTTACTTTTGAGTAGACATGGTTAGGATTGTACTCTGAGGCTGCAATACTATATGCACTTAGTTGTAAGTCCCATTGGACTTGGTGATATTTACTTCTGTGTAGACATGCATAGGAGTGAACTATGAATCCACCAAACCCAGCCTAACTTGCAAATGCAATTTGTAGGAGTTCAAGGACCCAATCCTATTCAATTTTCAAATGCTGGTGCAGCCATATTGGTAGGGCACCCTGGGGTGAGGAGGCACTCATAGACGTCTCATCAAGGTATGGGAACATTCGTTGCATTGCGGCCGTATTGTGGCTGGGAAGTTGTCTATGATCAGGCCCTAAAATGGCAATCCTAGACACACATTCCTAGGAATAAAACTCTTCCAATAAAATGGGACTTACTTCTGAGTAGACATGCATAAAAGTGCACTGTGGCACTGTGCAATTTGGGCAAGACAGCAGACTGTCAGTGTGGGTGCAATCCTAACCAGTTTAGGCTGGCATAACTCACCTGTCTCTCCATTCCTGTGGTGCTGTGGGGAGGCTGGCACATGTTTATGTAATGGTATAGCTCCCCCCACCCCGAAGGAGTGACACAAAAGTATCCTACAACACTTTTGTGACACCCCCAGGCCAGCACACAACTTGTGCTAGGTCTAATACTGGCCTAACTGTGGCTTAGGATCTCAGCCTTTGGTGCACACAACAGGTATTAAAGACTGTGTTGTTATTGAATGTAGGCAATCCCCTTATTAGGTGGATTAGGGACCAAAGCACCGTCCAAAAGTAAAAATTGTTGAAAAGTGGAACCCAGTCTTTTTCTGCTTGCAAATGCAAACTGGCCACCCAAAAAGACATAAATATCACTTACAAAAACCTAAATAACACAGACAGCACAATCCTAACTGTGTCTACTCAAAAGTAAGTCCAATTGTGTTTAGTGGGGCTTACTCACAGGAAAGTGAGTAGGATTGCATTGCAGCCATATTTCTTAACAAAGGGCCAAAATAAAAAATTATGATAATATGAACAAAGGAATGTGTGGGCAATGAATCTATATAAAACTGAAAAGTCACTGACTGACCAACCCACCCACTCACCCACTCACTCACCCACCCACCCACTCACTCACTCACTCACTCACTCACTCCAACCGGAAAGGAGTGAAAAAGCGTGCAACATGTTTTCCTACCTATACTTTCCATTGGGAATCCCTAACTGATCACTGCCCTGTCTCAACTCCCAGACATAAAAGCATGAAGTTTGGGGAGGGTGTTCCTTCTGTGACATCAACACCCACCAAGAACCTATGTGGAGAAATTTAAACCTTAAGGGGCTGAAAAGTGGTGCAACGTGTTTTTGTCCTATACTTAACATGGAAGACTGACTGATCAACATCCAACCAATATGGTGCCAGATGCATTAGGAAGGAGGGTGCACTGGGGGGGGGGATGGTGCACATGGAGGGACGGTGCAAATGTGGGGATGGTGCTCATATGTGGATGGTGTGCATGGGGATGTTTTGCATGGGTGTTGATGTGCATGGCGGGATGTTGCGCATGGAGGGATATTGTGCATGAGGGATGTTGCACATGGTGGCTTGATGCACATGAGGGGTTGATGCGCATGGGGTGTTGTGCATGTGAGATGGATGTGCATGGGTGTTGTTGGGCATGTGGGGTTTGATGTGCATGGGGTATGGTGTGCATGGGGATGTTTTATGGGGTGTGTATTGCATGGAATGATGGTGTGCATGAATGATGGTTGTTGCACATGGGGAGATGGTGCACTTGGAAGTGGTGCACATGGGTGATAGTACACATGGGGGGAGGTTGTACATGGGGGATGTTGAGCATGGGGGATGATGCACATGGGAGTTGTTGCACATGGAGAGGTTGTTGCACAGCAGAGGAATGGCGTATGGAGGAAATTTTATTCCCTGAACATGGGTATGTTTTCACTAGTATCTTATATATTTGAATGATGGTTATTTCCTGAAGAAATTCATAAGGAAATGCCAAAAAATTCTGATCACCATGTCACATGCAAATCAACATCAGGGAAGACAATTTTAGCCTTTAGACCAGCAGAGAGAAGTTGAAAGAGTGGAACATGAATGAATGAGTCCTAGGTATAATTGAAAGGTGTCGGAAGAGTGGAACCATCAGAAATAAACCGTCAGAAAGTGGGGACACATGTATTCATTTCCATTATAAGTATGAAATATTTAAAGCAAAATATTTAAATATTTAATTTCAAAATATTAAGAATTGTGGAACCATCTTTGGAGGTGAGGAACTCTATATCATGTCTGCCTGCATCTCATCAGTGGAGTTTAGCCATATTTGTCCCCGTACAGTCCACAATGGCAGAAAAGAATTTTGCCGGAAGAATCCTCACTCCCTCCTCCTGCGCACTGAGCCAGCTGCAAGCAGCGAGACCGTTGTCGCACTTTAGACGCCAGCGACTCTCTCCAGGAAAAGGGTTAACTCGGCAAAAGAACAGCCCTCACTTCCATCCAGATGTCTCTTGGAAAGCTCTCGGGTTGCCAGGGTAGCAGGCTGTACAGAGAAGTGCACCCTCGCACTGCACACTCTCCTCCCCGGCACATGGAGTCTTGATTGTAAGGTGTTCAAACAGAGAGGCCACTGTCAACCTCTGAAACGCATGTCACAAAACTGCCACTTTGCCTGATCCCGGAGAAGTCAGCCTTCCCAGCCAGCGTCATGCCAAGAGATGGCAGCCTGCCTGGGGCTCGCCAATTTTCCGAACATCCGTGAAAAGCGGATTCAATTAATTTTTTGTAAAAAAATTATTGCGACGGCGAGTGCTTTTGGAAAACCATGCAAAACAAACCCAAGGCTCAATAGCAAGGCAAACCTTGAAAAAAAAAGAACTCAACAAGAGCGATGCTAGTTAACTCAGTTCACCATCAATTTAGATGTTAATGAGATTTTTTTTCATTCTTTCTGCATAGGATGACAACATACAGGGAGTAAGAAACTAGCTCCTCATCTCAGTCTTGGGCTCCCGTTAATGAGTACTTATTTTCCGGTTGTAGTAGTGAGAAATTTTCTTTTAATCTGAAAGTTCACTTTTTCCTTGTCCAAAACAGGTCCACATTCAGGCTCTTTTCTTTTCCCCTTCAGCGTTCCAACATGATGGACAGATTTACTATTTTATCTCAACAAGCTTGCCTTCCTAAGCCCATGTTAGCCAAAGGGATGTGAACGTGCAAGTATTTTTGAGGAGGAAATGGGCAGGCAGTAGGAAGGAGTGCTTGAGTGCCACCCGTGCCTGCAAACTGTCCCCTGCAAAAGCCTCCGGAGGCTGTTTTGCCCCCACCCTCCATCCCAACCATGCCAATTTTCCATGCTGGGAAAGAAACTGGATAGAAATGGTAGAGAGAGGCATTTCAGGGAAGGACTGGCAGATGTGCAAAGGCTGAATATCCTCATATTGTACACCAATATGTCCATGCAAAATATGTGCCTCTCAGCATCAACACTCTCCTAACAGGAAAAATGCAGGCACTATATAACATTTCATAATATGCAATCCTCTGCTTTAAATACACTGTATTTGAATGCTGACTGCAGATGAGGTAGCAAAGCTGTCCCATCCCTATACCATTTTTAAATTTTTTTAACCATTTTTAAAAATAAATACTCAACAGTGACCAACCACCTTGATAACTGAATAACAAGTTCTAATATTCTTGGATACATGACACCAGACTCATACATTATTGGTTCTTGCTGTATCATAATAATACCTCATTAGCTCTCCGAACAATCAGTCTCATAGTTCAGTTTTAAATTTTAAAAAATCCACTTTTTGTCGCTTGAGGCAGTTGTGATTTCCTTTTCTGGTTATTTGGCTATATCTTTAGATGGAATACAGATTTTTCAATGTAGAGGTTTCATTGCATTCTGCATTAAATTACACACTGAATAATATTTATTCTGATGCTGTTATTTGAAAATGCCACAATTTTCCAGTTTTTCATGTTAAGGATATCACTCTCCGTCCCAAATGCATCATTAAGTACAATCCATATGTCCTCTGCACCCCACTAGTGGTACCACTAATGACACCACTTAATATACTCCCTTATTAAGGATACATAATGTGCAATTTCTGAAATAGTGGCATCACTAGGATTTGTATCACTCAGGGCAAAATCCAGAGTATCTATGGGGAGTCCTTGCTCCAGTGTAACAACAATTTACTCTGGATTGCAATATGAATTTCCCATAGGTTTTGACTAGGTGGTGCCATAACTACAGGTGCACGTAATGTCTCTTACTTGCTCCCATAGTTACTCTGGATTGTAGGATTAGTGTAGGAGTTTGCACATCACCCTACAATGGACCTCATCCCGCACAGTTTATAGAGCAAAACCTTGTGCAATGGTCATGGTGATGTATCATTGCCCAACCCTGTTGGTGTTTTGGTTATAATTTTTGATAGAATAAAGATATTTAAACATGTTTATTTCATTGCATTCAGCATCATATTACACCTCAATTGATATGTAACATGATTGTATTATTCAAAAATACCAAGATTTAAAAAATATTGGTACGGCATGTTACCCAGTATGGCCCGGTTCCCTGTATGTCCTAACAACTATTCTGGAATATATTTGTTATTATAAACCAGTGAAAATCTCTGGTCATTGAAAGATGAGCCGAGATGACCCCTTAAAAAAGCCAAGTGGAATGGTGGAGCTGACCTTTGATGCAGAACATAAATCCTTACCCATATCCATGTATTTTAAAATACTAAGTGTCAGATTTGTTTTATTACTTGGTATTTTTGTCTCCCTTTATTCCTAAGATGCCCCGAACAAATATCCTCACAAGTATAGCTAAATGGGGAGAAGAAGGTTAGCAAGATTTATTATGCTGCCACAGCTGTCATGTAGGTTGCGAGCAAGAAATGTTTCTTCATCAGGAGGGCTGCATATATGTTCTGTTTATGGTTCTTTTAAAGGACACCATTAAAGCATGCAACACCATTAAAGCACGCAAAATAAACATTATTCAAGGGCTTGGTCTGAGCAAACCAAACAGGGAGCAAGATAGAGATTTTCAAAACTTCAGGTGGAAAGGAAATGAAAAAGCCCAATTCTATGCACGTCTACTCAAAAGCAAATCCCAAGTTGATGGGGCTTATACCCAAAAAAGTGGCTAAGGTTGCAGCTAAAGTATTGTGACAGTTTAAAACCAATAAAATGTCCCTTTCAGCATAACGTTTCATGAATTGCATTTCCCATGGCACAGTGGTTCCCAATACATTTTGATTCCGAAATGGCACTGAACCGGGACCCTCCCAGAACTGAATCACCCACCTTCTCCCCCACTCTTCCTCCACTTCACGCACCACACACCCTCATCTTACACGTTGCATTGCCCCTGCACAACATGATGCTTCATCACATGATGCTTCCTCCACTGGCCCTGGTGAGAAGGTGCTGGCCTTATCTTTAGTAGACTTAAAACAGTGCGCTGTCTCAACATGCTTTATGACATGCTTGTGACAGTGCACCCTGATAGAATATCCACTAATATACCAGCATAATGATAGGTTAGGATTGTGCCAAAACACTATCTCTTTCATGATCTGTTCCTCTATATTCACATACATTTGGCCAGTTTCTTTGGAAAACAAATATTTTTTTTTAATATTGTAAAGATTTAGGAAAAATCGTCCAACTATTGCATACAGTAAGAATTGGGGGGAAATATGTTTGTGTCAAAACATATAGTTTTTTTTTCCTTAATTTTTCCCTCGTTCACTTACCCTAATTTATACTCAGCAGGGAACTCATTAGGGTCTTTTAACTCTGGATGTTTTTGATTTCAGCCATGGAATTAAGGTACATCCTGTTTTTGTCCCATTTCTTTATTTATGGGTATCTGCATTTAATCTATGTGTGTGCTTCAAAATGTATTGCAGATGGTGTTGTAAATAAGTGCAACTGTGTTAAACTTCAAGATGAGGTGTGAAAAATAAAAGACAAAATTCTATCGAGATTCTGCGCTGCTTCAATGGTGTCTTCAAACACTACCAGCTGTCCAATTCCTTCCCCCTTTGCTGGTGTCAATGTCCTGCACTAGCAGGGTCCCATTCCCCATCACAGCCTATTAAATGGGTCAGGCCCATAAACTGGAGATTCCCCTAAGAACACTCACAGTCCAATTCAAATACTAACTAGTTCTGAGTTTTGGGGGTGGTGTGGATATAATAGGGCTCATAATGTGGAGATGGCCACTACCTTGGATGGCTTTAAGAGAGATTGGACATATTCATGGAGGACACGTTTACAGGTCACTACTAGTCAGGATGGCCTACAGGTTGCTACCTACAGCTTGACTGTCCTTTAACCTGATCTAGGTTTTCTCTTCTAGTGTTCTTATTGCTTGCTACAAACATTTCTAGCCATCTTCTCCAAACTCTCAACACAGCTGGTGACAACAGGCCAGGGTGACAGGGGTGTGGAATGATAAAAATAAAACTCATTAAAGGATTGCAAAGGCGTATTTATAGTTAAGGTAAGAATCATTTTCTATATATCATTAAATGCAAAGTATTACAAGAAAAGCAAAACCATAATTAGCAGCAATTTATCATTATTCTGCATCCTGGAAATTTCATGTCAAAACCACCAGAGTTCCTGCAAAACCTGACATCCCCCAACCAAGGTGTACACAGATGAGCAGAATTCATCACTTTTATCCCATAACTTCAAGACTACCCCTACAATCCAGAGTAACTACGGGAGCACGTAGGAGAAATTTACATCAATGTAGTTATGGCACCATCTAGTGAAAACCTATGGGAAATTCATATCGCAATCCAGAGTAAATTGTTCTTATGTCGGAGCAAGGACTCCCTGTAGTTACTCAGGATTAGTTTCTCTCTCTCTCTCTCTCTCTCTCTCTCTCTCTCTCTCTCACCTACCTCACAGGGTTTTTGTGAGGTTAAAAGGAAGAAAGGAAACATGTATACCACACTTAGGTCCTTGGAGGAAGGGAGGCATAAAAGAGAAAAAGTATTGTATTTACCTCAATCTAATGCTCACCTTTGGCGCAAGCAGTTAAGACACTGTGCCTGTTAACCAGCATGCTAGAGTTTGAAACCCGGGTCGGCCCCACAAGACAGGGTGAGCTCCTGTCCTTAGCCCAGCTCTGCGCCGCATCTGGATCCAATCGTATTGGCTCTGCCTTTCCATTGGACTAATTCAGTGGTGTGGAGAGGGGGGATTTGCTGCTTGGGTAATAGCCTATCCTCCATAACAATCCAACCCAGGCTTTCGTGCTTCCCATGCAGCGTATGCAGTGCTGAGCACGATACCATAGTCTTTCAAAACTGATGGAGGCCTGCCTGCTTTCTAATCTCCAAAATCGAGGTTGCACATTAAACTCAAGTAAATGTGATATTTTGATTATAAGTATAGGTCAGTTTAACAGTTTGCTATATAGTAATAAAATCTAACTAAGGCTGGAATCCTAAAGATACTTTCCTGGGAGTAAAACACATTGAAAACAAAAGGGCTTACATTTTGAGTAACCAATCCTAACCTTTCGTTAGGATTCTGCTCAAAATCTCATTGTTGTATACAGTAGGGCAATTAGTTAAAAATTATAACATAAACCTATTGTCATATGATTATTGTCATATAACTCATTGGATGCAGAAAAATAAAATTTTGCACTTGCTTTGGAGCTCTGCATTACAATTGTCAGTAAAGATTTTTTTAAGTCTTAAGGCTTTTAAAATCAGGGTGCACATTAGATTCGATGGCACATTAAATTTGATTTAATATGGTAGTTATTTTCTGAGAGAGATAGAGAGCACAATCTTATGGTTGTCTAAAAAGTATTATTCAGTCAGGGCAGTTGGTATAAATTTGAATCTGATAGTCCTGTTTTCAAATCCAACACTTTACCCACTAAGGGCGCAATCCAAAGTAACTACGGGGAGTCCTTGCTCCAGTGTAAGAACAATTTACTCTGGGTTGCAATATGAATTTCCCATAGGTTTTCACTAGGTGGTGCACTAACTATGGGTGCACGTAATGTCTCTGACGTGTTCCTGTAGTTACTTAGGATTGTAGGATTAGACTTGGAAGGAGAGAGGAACCCTTATTATTTAAACTAATAACTAAGAGTTATTAGTTTAAATAATAAGAGTTGATTTCCTTCCCTTGTTCTGCCTTTCAAATAATGTATTCAGAAAAACGCATCATATTCCCCTTTGTAGCTGAAACAACCTCAACCGAGTCTCTTGCTTTAAGTTTTTTTGACAATAGTGATTTCAGAGAATGATGAATGCACAATGCCAGGAATGGTGAAAAGATCTGTAAATTACACAGAGACACTTAAGTAAGGAAGTAACTGTATGAATTCATTAGCCTCCATAAACAGGCTGGTACTTATTCTGTACAAATAGGAGTTGGTAATAATAATGTGATTGTTGGGATTCATAATGCTAGTTCTGCGAGGTGCCTGCAAGTTCATGTTTTCCAACCACCGCCATTAAATGAAGCAATTCAATTGTTGCTCCATTTGTAATACAATCAAGAAAATGCACTGAAAGTTACTCTTTATGTGACAGGCTGTCATTTGAATGATTGATCTACTCTACAGCGAAATATCTCATGCAAAATACACTGGGCGACAAGTCCATTATTGCTTCTTGGGATCACATTGACCAGTGCGCAGGGTTTCACCAGCTACTTCTGGTCATGCCCTGGAGACACTATAATGTAGGTGTGGGAGATCCAAGTTGTATTATTAAAGAGATAAAAAAGCTGGTTGTGGTTGCATATCAACTGCTGCAGACCTATCCCAGCCATGTGCCAATGCCCAGCCAATGAAACAGTGCCCAGAGTTGCCAAGCTATTCCTGAAGGTTGTTCCCCTCCCATGCATTACAGCATTTCATTACGCTATAGAGAACCTATTAAAATCTCTAAGATTGCTTCAGGATCTCCTGGTGTCTCTAGGAAGGTTGCCAACCTCAGCAGTGCATCAGAGAGGTACAGAAGGTTGAGCAGTTCCTACTACCCACATTGTAATTCTTGTTCAGTGTTTGGCAATTTGCAATACCAAAAATGCAAAGTTGCAAGTAATTCTGGTCTTTCCCTCTCTCTCATATGTACATTATAGCCAACTCATTGAAAAGTTGACACATGAGGATGTTTTTGGCAGCCTGCAAATGCAGGACTCGCAGTCTCAGGTTAACAACCACTGTCTGTAGAGTCTTGGGGCATAATCCCAACCAATCCTATCCAATTTCCCAGCTCTGGAGTAAGGACAATACAACTACAAGGTAATGGAACAAACACTGCCTTACATTGAGGAGGCCTCCTTAACTGCCCCCCTTCCAACTGCAGGATGCAGCATTTGCCCCACTGGCACAGCTATGCCAGTACTGGAAAGTTGGTTAGGATGGTGCACTTAAAGGTATAAATAGAATTTTTAATGGACTTACAATAGAATGGAAATCATTCAAGACAAGTGATTAAAAAGTGCATGTGACCAAATGGATTTAAGCACATTTTACCCTAATACGCCATACCTGCATGTGGCCCAAATGGGAGCAATTTGTCCAATTGGCTTAAAGTCAGCCCTGACTGCACCCAACTGAAAAGATCAGCATTGCACCTAATTTCCATAGTATAATGTTGTTTGGGGGCTTCAGTTTTCCACTGGACACCTGCCACCTGAACCTGCCAACTGCCCCATCCAGAGTGAGTTCTGAGCCAGGGAGCTGACGGATGTCAGACAAACCTAAGAGAAGCCAGAGAATTTACTGAACCACTTAGAAGACAAGCAAGTATTTAGATTGAAGAATACCAGAATCATCCATCAGACCATTTTTAATATGTAGAGTAAATGTTAGATCTGAGTAAAGCTGTTTTCTAATTGGAATATGAAGGGGATCCCCAACTATTAGAGTGCCATAGTGCTATATGATCCCTATATAAAAAACAAGTCATGATCTTAAATGATCCTGTTGTCCTACTGACTGTTTCTCCTATCCTTTCTGTCTTGCTTTCACTGGATTAACATAGGAATCTCTCTTCTACTGTGTTCGACGAGCCTGACCCCATATATAATTTTGGTGGGTCACCAAAGGGTGATAAAAGCTAAAATCCTAGCATCCAGTTAGGCATAAGTCCTGTGTTGACCTGGGGGTGTCACAAAAATGCCAAAAGGCGCTTCTACCACACTCATGGTGAGGTTAGACCAGTGCACAGGTATATGTCGACCTCCCACATCATCACGGGAAGATATGCCGGCTGAGTTGGCTGGCCTAAAACGGTTAGGATTGCACCCAAAAACAGATCACTAAGGATAATGATCAGGTAACGAATTGCCTGCAAGATTTTGTGTTCTGAGCCTGGAATTTCAGAGCTTCAACAGCACCACTAGTTTTGCACTTCTCCATACTGAACATGCTGAGAGAACATCACCAGAAATAGCAATTTGATCTATTAGGGATGAAGAATTCACTGCCATTAAGGAAGACACGTTTGCTTCTGCCATGCATTTTGATGTGAAAGACAAAACATGTACAGCAAAAGGAATTTCGTTTACATCTCTCCTAGCTTGATGTCTTCATAACGACTGTCACTATTTTTTGACAGTATGGGAAGAACGAAGTCAAGCTACTGCCACGCAGCCGTGCCTAACAAGCAGTGTAATCCAGCCATGGTAATAACAAACACAGGCTGTTGGGATCTGTGCTACGGAGGGAGATCCTTGCCAATAGATCTTGGCAAGATTAGAAAATTGGCGTTGGTGTCACAAGTTCTGTGGAGCGATTCCCATCTTTGGTCACAACCAAACTACATCCTTTCCTTTATTTATCCTCAGTAGTGTCATATAGTGACAGGCAGTAGCTATAAAGTGAATTGAAAATTGTGGGTACTGCAATACAGATTAGCCCAGTGATTTACAGACTTTTTATTATTGGGACTCACTTTTTAAAATGACATTCTGTTGGGACTCTTCTAGCATTATGAGACTATGGATTTAATCCTAACCTAGGATTGCAGCTTTCTGGTGCAATCCAAACAAATTTAGGTCAGCCTATCTCAGCTGGTATATCCTCCCATAGATAGTGGTGTGGGGAGTTTGGCATAGGCCTTTACACTAGCCTAACCTTACAGTGCCATCCAGCACACGACTTATACCAGGACTTATGCCAGATAGAATTTAAGATTTCAACGTTACTGAAAAGGTGATCTAGAATTTATTCATTTATTTTAAAAAATACTTCTCCATCTCTCATAATGAAGCACCCTAATGAATAGCCGCAGGATGTGACAGGTTGCATTATGTGATCCTGGGTGCAATCCTTTCAGGATGCAACATGGACTCAATCTGACATAATTTCAGGGGTAGGTTTTCACTAATCAAGCCCAGCAATGACCGCAAACCATCAAGTATTATTAAGTCAAGGTAAAAACAGATTATGGCTGAGGATGTGGCTAAAACTCAGGTGTATATGTTTCATCTTGGTCCTGTAATATCAAACCAAGGTTGTTCTTGCATTGGTTTTGCTTCCAGTGAAGAATAGATTAGGCGGAAGTGGCTTGGATTCTGCAAGCTCAACACAAGTCATCTGAATAAAATCTGATCTGAGTGATGGGACTGGCAATATGCCCGGTTATCTCAGTGCCAAACCTCCTTGAAAGAATTCTGAGTGCTAAAAATGAGTATCACAATGATTGCCTTTGGAAGAGCCAACCATAAATCCATCTGCTTTTCAAAACATAGCATGTCTACCATATTCAGCACATTTATGTAATTGGCTAATATAGGCATTAAGGCATTAATGTATAGGCACAATAGATACAAAAGAAAAGGAAAGGAGAAATTAGTTTATGAATGAAGAATTCCGTTTCAGATAACAAACAAGCTGGTCACAGTTGAAGAGCCCTAGATTTAGCTATGCTTTCAATTTCTATTAAGAACTTCATGAATCCGCAAGTTATATGCCACCCTTACATAGTATGTTAGTAAAAAAAATTAATGAAACACCTAAAACAGTGTTTTCAGTCATTGTGCTGTGGCACACAGGAGTGCCATGGATGGTCTGTAGGTAAGCTGAAGGACTTTGGAGAACATCTTTTATTAAAGAGCAATTAGGTGATCTGAGCAGCCTATCTCACCTGGTATACTTTGTCATGCAGCATGGTATACTTTGTCAATGATAAAAAAAACTAATGGTGTTGCTTGACAATTTTAGTATCTTGTCAGTGTGCCATGAGATAAAAAGGTTGAAAATCACTGGCTCCTGGGACCAGCATGGGTTACGTGGAAGAAAGGCATTTTGGAAATGGGAATAGGGTGAGGGCTGAATGAGGGACTATTGGGTCCAGGAGAGTGGTGGGATTGATGGCAGTGGCGCACACCACATCTTACCCCTTGTTCCCAGGCCGTGCAGCCCTATTTGGGCTTCACGGCTTTGCATCAGTAATTTAAATGGCATGGATTTTAGGGTTGGCTGGGGTTTTACTTTGGGTAAGGGGAAAAATAGAGTGCAGGATGTGTGATGTGGTTGCACCCGGCAGCTTAAGGCTGGGCTGTTAGTAATTCAGGCCTGCACAACTTATAATGCAAGAAAACAAACCCAAACCATCACCAGCATGTGTCCTGCCAGGCTAGCTTCATGATTTTATAGTTCCAGACTAACTGCAGCTATTGGAAGCATATCCAACTGCTTCCAGTGTAGCACCCTATATGGCTGCTGGCTACAATAGGTAGGGTGGACCTGCTGTAATATGGTTTCAGGTCACACTTCTATAAGTCTACAGCGACCTTAAGAAACCACTGACAGTTATGAGACTCTACAGCTACTTTAAACAGTTATCAATTTTATTTGAAACCTTCCTAATGCACCACTTAAGGTAATGCATTTCATAAAACTGGGCCCCTGACACTGATGCTTGACCTCTCGAGGCTGGAAACCTTATTTTGGAATTGCAATACCTTCCTATGGAAATTGTTGGTGTTCTAATTGTATTGAAACATTCAGTGTCACGAACACTCGGGAGCCATTTCGTGGGATAATTGCCGAAGCCGACCATGTAGAAAAACATAGGCTTCTATCTCGAGCCGCCACCGTCCAACTGCAGCTTTGCAGTGCGGTCCGATGATGCATGGTTCTATACGTTGACAGCTGCACTCCTCGCCAGAATGAGCCAAACTAAACAAAGGACGCATTGCAGTTTTCAATGCACCACACCATGAATAAAATATTCTGCTGCATCCTGAACCTCCCTCATTCAGCACTCTAATGCAACTCCTTTGATATGCAGAAAGTCAGCTGCAATCAATATTCAAATCTGATTACTAATTAATAATATTTCAGATTTACTGGAAGTGAGTGATTTATCATTGGCCACTGAGCATACCTGGTTGTACCGTCAATGAAAGCACAGTTTATACATCACCAACTGTTTGGAGGCATTTATACAATTAATGAGTAAAAAATCACTTTGGAAGGGGGCATTTTAATTCAGACAAATGGGCATGCTCAAACACAGAGGAGACCATTATGTTTTACTGCATGCCTGGGACTACCTATGTACCTATGCACAGGGACTACCTATGTACCTATGTTAGTAATTCTCAAAACTGGAAAGCCTTTGGATACAACTGATGTATGTTTTTCAACGTGTGGGGACTTCGGAGGCTGAAAGCGCAATCCTAACCCCTGGTTAGGCTGGCACAAATCCTGCCACAAGCCCCATGCTGGCCTGGGGGTGTTGCAAAAGATTCATAAGGCACTTTTGCATCACTTCTGGGAGGAGTGGTTAGGCCAGTTCACAGGCATGCACTGGCCTCCTCACACCACTGCAAGTGGGTGAGCTGTGCTGGTCTAAGTACAATCCTAACCATGTCTACTCAACAGGAAGCCCCATTGTATTCAATGGGTCTTACTCACAGGAAAGTGTCTTTAGGACTGCAGCCTAAATTGCTTAGGATTGTGCCCTGATTCACACAAAGTAGAGTGAAGGGACAGATGACGGAGGGCACAATCCTTACCAATTTAGGCTGGCCTAACTCACCTGGCATATCTTCCCATAGTGGTGCACTGCGTATGCCTGTGCAGTGGCCTGATACCCACCCCCTCCAAATCCCTTACAACACTTTTTTGTTACTCTCAAGTCAGCACTGGAGTTATCCCAGAAGTAATGATGGCCTAACAGTTGGTTAGGATTGCAACTTGAGGAGAAAAATGTTGAAAATGGCAGGTATATAAGATAGGAGCATAAGAGTGCATCCTGCAAGGAGTCCATTAATGGTACCAGAGGGAGTTTGCCAGCAATTAGCCTCTCATGGAACCTTCTCATTGACCCCAATGTGGCCACCATATCAAGCATATCAAGCATTCTCATTGACCCCAATGTGGCCACCATATCAAGCTGTCTAACATACCAATGCTATGCTTCCCAAATGCTCAGGGCTATAGTTGTGCCAAAATGGGTGACTGCTGTATCCTATGGCACTGGGGAGCAGTGCCAGGTCTCCTCGGGGTACAGGAACACATGTTCCCTTACCCTATATAAGACTCAGGCTGTCCCAAAGGGTCTCCTAGGATCTGCACCTCCTATTGAACCAGCATAGAATCTACAAGACCTGTGATGGGTTTCCCAGCCCAGAACCTACTACTATCTCCCCTCCTCTCCTGGCCCTACTCTTCCTTTCAACCTTCTTGTGCAATTAATAAATTATGGCTGCAATCCCAAACACACTTTCTTTGCAGTAGGCCCCACTGAATACACTAGAACTTACTTCTGAGTAGACAAACCTAGGATTGCACTGTAAATGTAGTAAATTTTACGTAATAATTTTAAATTCAGTAATAAATATTGGCTGCAATCCTAACCTCCAATGCTAAATCCTGTGCTGACCTGGGGGTATCACAAAAGTGCCATAATACACTTCTGTGCCACTCCTGGGGGGCAGTTAGGCCAGTGAGCATACATGTGCTTGCCTCCCTCCATCACCAGGGGAATGAAGACCAATGAGTTGAGCCAAACTAGATTAGGATTGCACCAATAGTATCTGAAGTAAGATTATGAAAGCAATATACAGAGTCCTTCAAAAAAAAAAAGTATACAATATTTAATATTTATGCAAGTTTTTCTTCCTGATGTGTGTATACATTTTTTGAAGGACTGCATATATGGCTTTAACCCTAAAGACACTTTCCTCGGAGTAAAACCCATTGAACACAATGGAGCTTCTTTTGAGTAGACATGCTTAGGAGTGTACTCTATGAGTGTTTTATTTTGTCATGTCCTACATTTTCCTTGGCAGTCTTCCATTTTGGGGTTCCTTGTCCTCTTTTGTGGTTATATGGTCACCCAGTGTCTAGAGGCTTTCCTGGTTCACAACAACCTCTGTGCTTATGGAGTCCCAGGCATGCAGTAGAACATGATGTTTATTGAGTCCCTCACTGACCACAGTACACAACTAATGTGCTGCCGGCAGTCGGGTTTGTCACAGGTTATGCCAACCTGGTTGAAATGCTCCAACCTCCCTAGTAAAGAGAAGAAACCTTAGGGGGAACGGCATATGAAGCTTGCTTGCAAGAATAACCCGCAGGGCTCTTGCCACACCAATCTAATCTTCTGTCTAATTTATATTCAGAGTTTACCGCTGCGCCAAAGAGCTGAAACGTACCCTGAAGTGAACAAAACACGTCTTCAGAAGTTACCCTAGGGCAGAAGGAAAGGATTTTGTCTTGTATGAATCAACTGCACACATTTTTCGCTCAGATAAGTGACTAATGCAAAAGTCTGGTATAAGTTGTCCACCGAGCATCCCAGTGGGAAAGTTTGCTCTCAGTCAAACTCTCAACAGCCCTTGCGTAGTTTCATGCTACATAAAGCTTCATTTTCTTTTCCCCATAATAGCATATCAACCAGAATGAAAACACACACACACACACAGACCCAGATCAAGGACAATAATATTAAATTGTAATTTATATTATCAATATGTCACACACAAAAATGTGCTAAAAAGCTGAAGCTGTTGGCAGCCAAGATGTTGCAATTTATGTTGTATTTCTTGTGTTTTATAATGTCAAGGGTGTAACTTAATACAGGCTGTTGAGCTGTTCAGTATATGATGTAAGAATCAAATTTACCATGTGTTATATGGAAATGTATGGAAAATGAAATCTTTGCCTTGGATATTATTTTTCAAAAACAGGTTTTAACTCAAAGACATTCTCTGCTCATAGAACATCCCTCCTTATGCCTTCATTCAAGGAGTTTAAAGCACTGTACATGGTTCATTCCCTCGTTTTGTCCTCACAACGACCCTGTGAGGTAAGTGAGGCTGAGAGTAACTGGCCAAAGGTAGTTTCATAGCTGAGTGGGGATTTGAACCCGGATCTTCCAGGTCTTAAGTCCAACTCCCAAGCTACCAATTTTGGTAACTTGACTTGAATGATTCAGACTCAAATCATTTTAATGGCTGTACAAATTACATTGGAGGGGAATTCGGAATAGGAAAATACTCAAGGTTGTCTCCTTTTCCATGGAACAGCTGGATGCCTTTTCCAGGTCTATCCATATTTCTTTAACAGGGTTAAAATTGTGTTTGTCAAACTGTGGGTCAGGACCCACTATGGGTCTTTTGGAGAGGGTACACACCCATACTGAATACCAGCACCTCTCTCTGAGTACCAGCACCTCTGTGACCCCAAGTTGATATGCCTATGATTATAAACAACGTCTTAAAGGTGAGTACCCCCACCTTTATAACACCTTTGAGGTGAGTACCCCCACCTTTATTTCTAGAAAAAAGCACTGGGACCCCCTATGTGGGTCCCCATTCATTTCAACATTTTATTTTTAATATGCTACCATGGTATATGACTGCTTTTGGGAAAATGCTACAGATCTGTAATTTTAACAAACTAATATGTATGTATTTTTATCAGAGAGAGTCAATGGGATTATTCCTTAGTAAGTACAGGTAGGATTTCAGGTTAAGGCTGCAATCTTAAAGGCACATTTCTGGGAGAAAGACCCACTGAACTCAATGGGACTTACTTTTGAGTAGACATGGTTAGGATTGTGCTATTTGTTAAAAGTTTTCTGCTTGATGATGTCATGTCCAATCATAAATAACTTCAGGTAGGTCTTGACAGGTTCTCATTCTAAAAAGTGGGTCCTGATGCTAAACGTTTGAGAACACCTGGGTGAAAGAAACATGGATTGCCAGGGATTGAATGAGGAACCTTGTTCATTCAAAGCATCAGCTATTTCACTGAGTTATGTCTCTTCTCTATGTAGCAAGACAAGGTAATATGATTAAGGCTCTGAGATGTTTTGTGATATGTTCTAACAAAAACAAATGACTTAATTTTAAGGACTGGCATAGCATAGGCAAGCTCCAAATGTCATATAGTTATTTGATTCATTCATCATATCCTGTGCTATGAGTATAGGCACATTGAAGGGCTTTTTAATATGTTTCCGGGCTATCTTTAGCATTCGGCTTATGCAAGGGAGGCTTTGGAAATAATTATTCTCTAAAATAATAATCATCATAATAAAAAAGATGTCTGAATGCTGCAGTCACAATTATGTCCATTGCGAAGGTAAAATAGTTAACATTTATTTCCTGCAAGGGAAGTGCAACAATATTGAATCCACAGGCTAACATAAGTGCTTGTATTTTTAGTACAATGTAGAAATAGAACCAGATCACAGATATTTTTTAACCCCCTTAATTAACACAGCAAAAAAAATCAGACCATCAGAAAATATGGTGTGTGTGTGTAAAAGTCCACGAAAACATAGTTGGTCTCAATAAAACTATTGTTTCTTGTGAACTGGTGCATTCCATTGCTGCACATTGGAAAGATGGGTGCAGTTTTGCTGAGCCCTTTTGAGGTTCTGCAGGTCAGATTTTCACCACTGCAGGTTAATTTGTTGTTCAGTTTGTATAAAATTTAATCATCCCAAGCTTCTGTTTCATGTGCTTACCTTGGTGTTCTTGCACACCTTTACACATACATGTACACTGAAAGCAAGGCACATCTATGCCCCACCCACAGATTTTACTTCACACACACAGAAACACACAGCATAGAGCCACCAAGGTACAGTTGCATTGGAGTAAATAGCAAGGTATGAGACTGCAGCACAAATATATATCATAAAATTAAGGATGCAATCCTAATTGCACCACCCCGGGAACAGGCCAGGGTGACCAGATGCCAAACCCAAAATTCCTGAACCCCAAGCCCAAAATTCCTAATCCCAGGCCAAAATTTCTACCCAATGAAAAAAAAATGTAATTTTTTTATTACATGCCATTTTTTTATTACATTTTAATGCCAAAAAAATGTAATTTTTTTATTTTTGTTTTTCTGTTTTTTGACCATAACTTTTGATATGAAGGAGATATCGCCAAATTGATTTTTGCATTGGATTCTGCTCTTCAATACTAATCCAACAACATATAGCGTGATGGGGTACTGTACACTATCATGAAGTTTCAAAATGAAGCAAAAATGTAGGGCAATGAAGCCAAAATGTAGGACATCTGGACAGGAGGCTAAAAATCCAAATAAATCCGGGTTTTTCCGGTCATCTGGTCACCCTGGAACAGGCAGTGGTGTTGGAATGATGGTGCATGTATGTGCATTGGTCTAATCCCCCCTCAGGAGTGACCCAGCTTTTGCAACAGCCCTAATCCAGTACAGGATTTATATGAGACTTATGCTGGCCTAATTTGGGATTAAGATTGCAGCCACAAACTGATTGAAATCAAGCACAAAACTTCCCTATGTGCATTTCTTCCTCTATGTAGCAATAGCAAAGAGAATAAAGATTTTACTTTTCACAAAAAGCTTTTGCTTGCTCTCATCAAACAAGGGGAAAAAAATAGACATTTTCCTACAACAATAGGAGGTAAGGATGAAATGAGCTCATGTTAAAGGGAAAAAAACCCTGCACCTCCACTACAAATTGTGAAATTCACAGTGTCCTGAAAGTTGATGTCTTATGGGGAGAAAAATATATATATATATCTCCCCCTCATTTAGTTTCCCACTGTTTCTCTGACCTTTCCCTACTGGTGCGGTAGCAGGAGACAAAAAAGAAGTTGTTTTATTCCTTGTGAGACACTTAGCTGTTAAACCCTGTGAATGTGCAAAAAGTAGCAGTTTCTCGATAGTCCTTCAACATTCCTTTATGAGCTCCTGCTTATGTGGAGGAACAAGATGAAAAAATACAACACTGAAAAGTCAAACAGATACAGATGCACAGCAGATTATATTTCTGGATTGCCTGACTGATTCAAAGCTGGCATGAGTTACAGCCCTATCTGGGCCTTGTGCTGCAACGATTTACCCCCAAATCCAGAATAACTATGGAAGCACGTAAGAGACATTACGTGCACCCATAGTTACTGTACCACCTAGTGAAAACCTATGGGAAATTCATATTGAAATCCAGAGTAACTTGTTCTTACTCTGGAGCAACGACTCCCCATAGTTACTCTGGATTTTGCCCTTAGTGGCTCAAGGCCATATATTGGTGTTGCAAAAGGCAGCAATTCAACCTTTTGGTATCCTTGGGTAGGACAGGCAAAAATATTTTAATATATAACATATTTACTCAAATCTAATGCACCACTGAATCTAACGCGCACCTCAATTTTGGAAGGCTTGAGATTAAAACATGTTTACTGGCAATTGCAATGCACAGCTGCAAAACATGTGTAAAATTTAATTTTGCTGAATACAAGTTATGGAACAATAATATGACAATTGGTTTATGTTATGATTTTTACATGATTGCACTACTTTATAAAACAATGGGTTTGTTACATTGTTTACAGGTCCAACCTTGTTACACATGGATTTTTTAATATATGGATTTGACTCAATCCAAATTGCCACATAATAAAAAAATCTGCTTTTCTACTATTGTAGAGAGGTAGTCATGCAAACAATCATTCTATTATTCAATCCCAGAATCAAACCCTCCTGCAGATATTAAGGCACTAATATTCAATTAGGTGCCGTAGAGGAACAAGAAACCTGGAAGGGGGTCTTTAAACCTATTCTTCCATTGTTTTCTTTATACACTGATTTTTTTATCCAGAACTGAACCTTAGTGGATAGCAAGGGACTCCTGTAGTTCAATGTAAACTGTTAAACAGATACTGTCCTATACTTATATCAAAATACCATATTTACTCAAATCTAACTTGCACCTTGATTTTGGAGACAAACCCTACAATCCTGAGTAACTACGGGTGCACGTAAGAGACTTTACGTGCACCCGTAGTTACTGCACCACCTAGTGAAAACCTATGGGAAATTCATATTGCAATCCACAGCAAATTGTTCTTACACTGAAGCAAGGACTCCCCGTAGTTACTCAGGATTGCACCCTAAGGGCACAATCCAGAGTTAGGGCAGTGAGGAGAGCTCAAGCTGGGCTGCCCCCACTATTCTGTATTCAGGGCAGTGAGTTATGCTGGATCCAGAGAGTCAGGAAGCCTGGGCTACCCTAGTTGCTCCAGAGTATGCTCAGTAGGCACCAAGTCAGTGACAGCTGGGAAGGGCTTACTCTCGAGGAGACCTCCCTCAAATCACACTAAACAAGGGACAGCTGTGGTGCCTGCATTATAAGGAGTCTCTGATGAGATGCCAGTACAGTCCACAGTGAATTCAAGGAGCTCCTTAGAGTGGCCTGCTGTATCCCCAGGTTAGTGAGCTTCTGTAGTTGTGCCATACATGAGAGGCAGGAGCTGCAGCTAGGCTGACCAAGAACTCAGATTTTTGGTCAACACTGCCATTCTTACTCTGCCTTATCATGGACCACTTCGAGTCTACTCATTACTACACCTGCTCCTGAGGTGGTATAATTCTGAAGAGCTGGAAGAGGGCATTTCTGTCCTGGAAACAGGCTCTGGGTACAGAGTACTGCTCTGCCCAAGGCAATGCTGAACATGCCATCAATATGCCATCAACATGAACAGCTAGGCTGCCCTAGCTAGGGCAGCCCAGGTCCACCTGTCTTGGGGCAGCTGATGCTGCCTTAGGCTGCCCTAAGACTTTTCCAGAGTAACTAGGGTGGCCCATCTTGGAATTGGGCCACCCCAATTATAGATAGGATAGCCCAAGGGCACTTCTGGATTGTGCCCTAAATTTGGCTGGAAAATGGTGTGCATTAGATTTGACTAAATTTGGTATCTTTCAATTTGCATGTACATTTTCTCTACTGCAAGGTCATGTTTTGAACCTGAAACTGGAGGCGTATTTGCTGCGGCACATGTTTGGAAGATAGCAGCAAATTGGAGTATACTTTTGCTTTAAGACCAATAACAGCAAATCAAGGCACATCAATAGACGGATGTGCAATGAAGGCAGCTGTGCAGAATAATATGCATATGAGGCACTACAATCATTCAGATCTCCATCGGACTCTTTGCAGTGCTTGGATGAGAAACATAATGTACGGTGAAGCCAGTCGAGAATAATACTATCAGTGCAATATAGGCAATGAATCTTGTTGGATCTGTGTTGCAAAATATAACGTATCCACTTTGGGATACAAGTGTCCCAAATTCAATGCCATGTCAAATGCCAAATAGCAGAAATATCAGAAATAAATAAAGGGATTGATTTTACATTTGCCTTGTCTGTTAAAAGATACCAGGAGAGAATGGGTCCCATGTGAATGCCATTGTAGAATGATCACCAAAAGATAGTGTGCAGTAAATGGGCAGCCCAATCAATCCATTGAGTTGTATCAATGCAGGCCCTGAGAGCTGGCTCCAGAATGTAAAGGATATTTGCACTTTAGGAGGAATGTAAAGGATATTTAGGAGCAGGCTGTGCCAACACAAGGACAGATGCTGGCCTGGCGCTGCTGGATCCTGTCCATGTACCAGCTGACTTAAGTAGGTTTGTGCTAGGCAACACATGGGGTGGGAGGGTAGCAGGAAAGTTTTCCATGGGTTAAGGTTGGGTGTTTCTGTGTGGGGGAAGAGCTGAATTAGCAGAGGATCAAGTCCCAGAGATGTGGAATCAGAAGTGCACACCATACTCCCTATTCCCAGCCTGGATAGGGTTGCCATAATTCTCTTACACAAAACTGATTCAGGACCCCCTATCAAACTTGTTAGTATCTGAATGCAATCCCCCAAAACCAGGATAGTTCCAGGTTTGCGAGACATATGGCAACCCTAAGCCTTGATAACCTTGCATAGGCTATTCTGATTTGTCAGCCCAGTCCTATGCTTGCCTCCTCAGAAGTAAGACCCATTATAAACAATGAGTCTTGTTCCCTGGCAAGTGGGTCCAGGATTGCAAGAGCTAAAAAGTTGACACATATTGGAGTAGTTGACACATATTGGGATAAAACCCCTTATCCTGAAATGAACTCCATCAGCACCCCAACTTGCAATGGATATGTACAGGCCATGCAGCCTGGCTGTACTGGTGCAGGTTAGGATTGTGTCCTAAAAGGCAGGATATAAATTAAATAAATTCATCTTAGCTTCTCTCTCTCTCTCTCTCTCTCTCTCTCTCTCTCTCTCTCTCTCACTCACACACAGAGAGATAGAAAGAGAGAGAGAGAGAGGTGCAATCCTAAAGAAACTTTCCTAGTTGTAAGATCCATTAAACACACTGGGGGCTGACTTTTGAGTAGACCTGGACTGTGCACGCATACACACACACACACACACACACACACACACACACACACAATTCTAGTTCCTGTTGTAGTATATTAATGTGAACTGATGCATTTGACTCAAGGCTACTGAAACTCACAATGTGTTTTCATATTAAAGTGTTTCCATCAAGCTTAAGCAAACAAAATACGCACATAGATTTATGTAGCAATTGCAAACAAAAAAAATTAAAAAGGATATATAGATTTTTAAAATTTTTAATTTTAGTTATTGATTTTGCTGACAGAAAAATCAATACCATAGAATTTTACAGACTCTGGAATTTGATAATATATTCTTAATACAATAAAGAGGTCAAAACTTCTACCGTATCATAGATTCCACCACCTGAGCATGAAGAGTGGACAAACCACCGGTTTAAAAAAAAGAAAAAGAAAGGACAAAAATGTGTGGCTCAAGATGAAGGAATAAATGCATAGTGCAATCCAACTGGTAGGGTCTGCGCTAGTCAAAATTAAATGCCTTTAAATTTCAGCAATTTCATTCGGACAGTTAGGGTGAAATAAGCAAGCAACATGAGATCTATAATCAGATCCCCCATGGCTTTTTGAAATGGCAGTTCCAGCTGCATTGAGGTAAGGGGGGATTGGATAAGGGCCGTAGTGTGCTGGGGAAGATTCCCCCTTATGGCAGTGGTTCCCAAAGTGAGTGATGCCATAGGGCATCACAGCACACCCATAAAGTCAACCCCAGTCTTTGGTCTCCCCTCCTATCTCTTCCCCTGAACACTATTATCTTGGCATTGCCGTGATCTTAGATCATCAGCACCCAATATCACAAGATTTGGCAAGAACCAATATGGAGGTACCTAAATCTCACAAGACCTAGACATCACCATCTAGGATTTCACCAAATCTTGCAAAATGTGGACACCACCAAGAAGAAGAGGTGGAGGGAGGAGATTCAAATTCAGCAATCAGGAAAAAGGGTTAAATATAACTTTCACCCAGTACTATAATCCTGATCTATTTTCCTCTCTTTGCATTTGCCCTTCTTTTTAAAAGAGAAGGAAAAGGAGCGTTTCAATCAAAGACTGGTTTTGCATCAAGTTTCACGCTTTATTAGTTCCCACTGAAACCGACAGAACTTAAAAGGAATTAACTTTGGCAAGATCCTACCTTCAAAGTGTGATCTTTAGCACAGGAGTTGGATTATCAGAAAAGGCATATTGTGAATTGCAGGTACTTGTGTAGATATACACTTTATGAATGAATGCAACATAACATCTTCATATAAATATGTCAGATATAAACCAGCAATCTGAATAAGCTAAATGTATGGTTTACAGATAAGCAAAGACAAAAATTAAATAAAATAACTTGCTACATTCATCAATACTTTAATACCTCTGCTTCTCTCATCAATGGAAATGATTGATATAAATGAGACAATTATTTGGAAACAAAATAGCCTCCCTCTATCATCCCATTAAACAACGTATCCAACTTTTGTATGCATTCAAATATATTATTTAATCTCTTGGCTATTAAAAAAATAAAAACTTTGAATCATTGTGACATACTCAGCTTTACAGTGACTGGAAAGGTAAAGTAGGTGTCACTATCATGCAGATCCCCTTGAAAGAAACTGAAACACCCTCCTCCAGATCATCTGAAACTGCACTTTGGTAATGCAGGTTAAAATGGGAAAGGCCTTTTTAATCAATAATTGTAATTTTCATCATGCCACAAATAAGCCATGTCTAATTCAAAAATAATATTTTGGGAGATAAAAGTTTGATTTCTTTTCCGTTTCCTATCAGGACCAATGAACATGTTTTTTTCTTTCTTCCATATATATCTTATTCAACAAACCCAGAGGGTCCAACACCAGTATTTCAAAGTGATGGGACTTCTTCTGATTTTTTTTTCAGAATCAGTTCTGAGGTATAAATACCATTTTCTTTGTTGATCTAGCACATGCTTAACAGATTTTTTTTAACCTACATAATACAGCTATTTTCTTGCTTCTAGCATTTAAAGCCATCCTCCAGGTCCCACCCAGTCCCTGATTAAATGTATCCACATTCCATTCTTCTCAGAGGCAGTTTGACTGGGGAAATATATATCTTGCTCTGCAGTTCACTGTCCTATATATGATGGCGTGTGACTCGGTTCCACAGTCGACCACTTCGTCTTAACAAAAACCTTTCTCACATCCCTTCGGATCTCCCGAATCAGTTCATGGGTCTTCCCAAATACAAACATCGACATTCCAAGAGGTAATTTGAATTTTTCATTTGAACATTTTTTTTCCAAAAAAGAGTATGATTTCAGATGTCTATTTGAAAAATAAATGAGTTTGCTTTAAAAGTCTTTTGAAGTCTGCAGTGACCCCCCCGCCTCTTGGGAATCAATTTCTTAGTACGATATTGTTCCACAGAGGTCACAAGTTTTGTTTGTTTGTTTGTTTTTAGGATCCAACATATGCTAGGAGTTGGAGCTTCATTCATCAGTATTTCACTTACGAGCACATACATTCATTTTACACGATTCCTCAATGTGGCCGGGGGGCTGCGTAGTCTGCATTGTATCCACCTATAAAAAATACAAAAATATAGGTCTGCTTACCGGGATGTGAGCAGGGTTTCACTAACCTATTCCTACTGTACTAATTTCATTTCTTAGGAAAGATTAATACTTCCACACCCTTTAAGTTCAATCACACTCCAGAAGATTAGAATATCACATCATTGTTAAGAAAGATATCTAAAAATATAACATTGAGTCCATAGGCAGCTTGTTTTAATTAGAAATGTACTAACTGTTACTAAACCAAATGTTTAGTACATATAAGGTGCAATTCCAACCTAGTCTGGTAAACTCATCAGTGTTCCCATTGCTACGGTGATATAAGGAGGCAAGCGCATGTCTGTGCACTGGCCTAACCCTTACCCAGGAGTGGCACAGAAGTGTATTATGGCACTTTTGTGACACATCCAGATCAGCACGGGCTTTTGGTGGGGCTTATGCTGGCCTAACTGGGGATGAGGATTGCAACCAAAATATACTAAACTACGAGCACAATCCCAATCATGTCTACACAAAAGTTAGTCCATTGTGTTCAATGGGTCTTACTCCCAGGAAAGTGTCTTTAGGATTGCAGCCTAAATGGGTGGTTTAACAATTATATCATTTTTCACTTTTTTTTAGTTTGTCCTTAAACGTTTAGGTTTTCTTTCCTGAATGGACAAAATATAGCAATAGAATAATAGATTCTACAGCTGCAATCCTAAAGACATCTTCCTGGAAGACCCAATGAACACAATGGGGCTTACTTTTGAGTAGACATGGTTGGGACTGTGCTCATTGTAAGTGAAATCTAACATGGGAATAAGGAGGCCCAATTAGTCCACTGGTATCATAAAAGCATGAGGTATCAATGCATGCTATGCTGGAACGAAACATGGGGAGATGTTGCCATTGCCAAAACCCATATATTTTCCTCCTTTCTCACTGTACTACTAGCCTCACTCTACTATTAGTACCAATAAGGAGAACATATAGTTCTCCTTATTTAAAATATATGATGAAGAGGAAGCTGGAATACTGCCATTGTCCACACCTTTGATCAGGCTCCACATAGTCGTGTATTGAACATTCTAGAAAAAGTGCCATATCTGTGCACACCAGGTTGTTGGGAACCCAGGATTCTTGTTAGCATGATGTGCTCATGCACAGCCTCATTCCCACAATGTTGAATTTGTAATTCAAATTCAGAGGATGCATAGGGATGCATCTGGGCATCAGGGATAAGATTCGGCAAGTGCAAGGCTGCTCATTCTCCTTGAGGCTCTAGCAAATGGAAACGTATAGCGAAACATCATTGAGTTGCAGACTTCAAACACACAGAGAAATGAGAAAACTCATAAAATCAAGTCAAGCCCAACCAGTTCACTGTACAACTGGCTCAGAGCCAGAACTTAAATTACTAGAGTGGCACATTGTTTGGGTTCCTTCCATTTCTTATAGGGTATAAGGGGTAGGGGTATGGAGTGTAAGAATAAGTATTCTTTTGTGCTTCATATCAGTGATCCCCACAGTCTCCCAAAGTGTGTGCATGGATCTGGTAACACGAGTGAGCCTGACTTATCTATTGCTGTGTGTACAAAAACCACTGGAGCTATCTTGAAATTGAGATATTGTTTCCTGATTTCTGATTCCTATCACTTTACCTCTAGAGTAACCGTTTAGAGCAAGGGTTTCCAAACCTTTCTTCAACATCAAATGCTTGGCAGGATGTCAAGGACCAAAAAGAAAATTAAACATAAAATTTCAATAAATGCATTAGAGATTGAACTTGGATGAATGAATGAATGAATGAATGAATGAATGAATGGGCACAGATTTCCAGAAATATCACTGAAATAAAGCACATACTCAAATGGAACCCCCAACTCCAAAGCTCCTTCTGAGGCCTTCATTTGAAATTGATGCAGTGAAAATAAGCCCCATGAAGAATCAGCAGCCATTTGTGTGCATGTGTGCGTAAGCAGCAACCATCGCAAGCTTCCAAATGTTCACATGAGAAGTGTCTGTTCCCCAGTCTAAGCACAATGTTCCCAAAGGAAAGCCATCTGGAATGAGCCTGCAAAGCACACAGTAGGGATAGTATATTTCCAATATCAAATCATGCTTCTCCTTGCTATTAATCCTAAATGACACCACAATAGTTCTGGCAAAGCAGGAATCGGCATGCATTTGGAGCCACAGACTTCAAATCATAGTCAGAATAAAAATACGTTCAAAAAGATCTTCATGGTGCCTGTTACTTATTGATCTTTATTTTTAAATTCCTCTGATCTTCACTCCATCTAGTCCAGCTTCCTGTATCTCACAGCAGCCCACCAGATAATTCAGGAAGCACACAAGACACCTGCATCCAGGTGCCCCCTCCCCGCATCTGTCATTTTGTGGTTGCCACATTTACATCTATCAATGCACATGTAAGCACACACACTAATACGCACACCCCCATCATTGCTTGTAACAGGTCCTTTCCTCTAGGAATGCCTTCTTAAAGACATTGAGCTATGTGCCATCACCATGTCAGGTGGCAGGGAGTTCCACAGACCAAATACACTCTGGGTAAAGAAATATTTTCTTTTGTCTGTCCTGACCCTCCCAACATTCAGTTTTGGTGGAGCATCTCTCTGTCCACTCTATCTATCCCTATCCACTCTTGATCACAACACTGCATCTCATCCAGCAACCTGTTTTCACAGGGTTCATTTGAACACTTCTGGAAAACCCAGAACTTTAAGGTCCCATGCTGCTTAGTCCCGATCTCCAGACATTCCTGTTTACTCTCCAGTAGTCAGGAGCTGCTTTTCCATTAGAATCTATAGTACTGGTCAAGAGAGACTTATAGCCTCCAAAGCAATGTCAAAAGTTCATATGTTCAGCGATACAGAACAGATCAATCTCTATGCCTACTTGTGATTTTAAGCATCTTTCAGTTGCCTCCAAGACAATAAACCTGAGCAACATGTATATCTGCAACATTCTCGGGAGAACTGCAAGTCCATAAAATAAATGGATTAGATTCCTCTGCAACAAGGGTGTCTTGTTAATGTGTGACAGATGTATTTTATTACACTGATGTTCTTCAATTAGAAAATCGTCAAACTTTAATTTAGCATGAGATAAAAATAAAAATGGGATTTTAAAATGTGCATTCAAAAAAAAATCTACTATCCAAAGTCTGGAGTAATCAATGCAGAGTGGTGTCTGGAGGAAAAAAAAGGGGGTTCAGGAAAAATTGATTCACACAAAACAGCCTCAGTGGGGGCAAGAGAGGGCTTGATACATTCAGTCAGAAAGTTCATTTAAAGGAGATTAATTTTAAACAAGATGGATTAGTTCCAAAGGAATGTTTGCCAATAACGTCTCAGCAAATTCTGATACTCTGGAGTCTGGAACAATCCAGGCTCAGAATGTGGCTGCAAAGTTTTATCCCTGCATAGCAGTTTAAGTAGATAGTAGATAGCCCGAGACAGGTATAATATCCTGTAGCTGCCCCCAGCCCCAAACTCTGAAATCAGATAATGATGGTTCTGGATTATTCAGGTCTATCCAGCATGTTCAGATAGATTGTGTCTGTTGATTACTATCTGGTATTCTATCTCCTCATAGGGATAGGCATCTCCCCACTTTCTGATAGTTTGTTTTCTGATTATTCTTCTGTTTCAACACCTTTCAGTTATACCCATGACATTCATTCAACACATGTTTCACTCTTTCAACCTCTCTCTTTTAGTCTAAAGGCTAAAATTGTCTTTCCTGATGTTGATTTGCATGTTACATAGTGATCAAACTGGTTTTGGCATTTCCTTATGACTTTCTTCAGTAAACCACCATCATTCAATTACATTATTCACTATCCACACATGCCTTTCTTCATTTTTCTGTTATGGGCACAATCCAGAGTAACTACGGGAGCACGTAAGAGACATTACATGCACCCGTAGTTACTGCACCATCTAGTGAAAACCTATGGTAAATTCGTATTGCAATCCAGAGTAACTTGTTCTTACTCCGGAGTAAGGACTCCCCATAGTTACTCTGGATTTCACCCTTTGTATTTTGGCAGTGTTAATAAATATGCATTATTTAGGCTTCAGAAAGTGTTATTTATGTCTTTTGGGTGGACTTTTTGTATTTGCAAGCTGAAAAAGTGGGGTTACACTTTTTTACAGTTTTCACTTTTGGACGTTGCTCTGGTCCCTAACCTGGGGGATGTTTGTAATGCCATGATTAAAGGTACTGAAGTGTGTTAGATTGCAGATACAGAACCAGTGAGAAGCCATGCTCATGCCCATATATTTGGGGTTGGTACCACCAGATGTGGCACTTACCTTGACAAGCCCAGTATTCTGAAAGTTTGAACGTCTGTCTCTGGACCACTTCTGTTTGACAGTCTTTCACCCACTCTGGATCCAGTCACTTTGTATTATAGTTAGCAAAAGTATGAGCTGGCTGAGCCTGGAGCAAGCCAAAAATATCTGAATGGAGGTTTGGTGATGTGGTGTTAACACCCTTCATGAGGGTGACTTCTGGTGTGGCAGCACCATTGTGATCATAGTGTTGTAGATGAGCTGGCTTCCTTTGCAGGCATCTGAACAAGCTCATACCTGATTTTTCACTTACCATCATGACAAGAGTCTTAATTGTTTCCATTTTGAAAAGAAACCATTACACTCCTTCTTATGTTATTTTTATTAAAAGTCAGGATATTACATCATCCTTGCTCATTCTGGATATCCATACAGCTGATGTGCAGGGCAGGTGCTTTCCCGAGTCGCACTTGTGTTCACAATAAAAAACTGTTCATAACTTTAATCCTTCTTTAATCCTCTGACAAAAGCCAGAACTCTGGTTTCCGCACTATCTTTAAACAAAGTTGTCTGACTAAATGATAAATAATAAACTTCTCCTCCTCACGTCTCCTACACACAAAAGGAGGGCATGGCCTTTGCCCTGTGCAGGCATTCAGAGGAAACCCAGATCTGAGACCCACTGGCCCAACCTTCACCCGATACATTCAAGCTCTCCATATAATAAGCTTGGATGACCTTCTGCATAGATGCACAACAAACAATCCATGCTCTCCGTTATGGCTAGGAATACATCAAAAATTGAGACAACAAATGGTCAATTCTTGGCAAAAAAGCAGGCATTAAGAAAGATTGTGTGTGTCAGGGATTCCCAAAGTATGTTTTTCTTCTCATGGCACACCATCTGTTGTTTTTTACCATTGACAAGGCACACAATGCTCTTCAAATCCCCAAATTTTCCTATTAATAAATGTCCCTCCCCAAATTCCTATGTCACACCCGAGGACATCATGGCACACAAGTTGAAAATCACTGCCTTAGAGTGTTGTGGTACACATACGGATATCACAAAATCTCACAAGATTTAGGCAACACCATCTTGGATCACATGAAGGATGAAATCCTAACCACACTTTCCTGGGACTAAGTACTATTTAACACAACTGGACTTACTTCTGAGTAAACATGCTTATGATTGCACTGGAATTCTCATTAGATTTAACATAAAAACAAAAGAAGAGCCTCCAGTGGATCAGGCCAAATGCCTATCTAGTCCAGCTTCATCACAGAGCGGCCCACCAGATGTTTCAAGTTGCACATAGGATACCTGCATCCAGGTGCCCCTCTCATCTGGCATTTTGGAAGTAAACTCCATTAACTATGATTGGGCTTACTTCTGAGTAGACAGACACAGGATTGGACCCTAAGTAAGTAATATGATCCTGGCCCCTCTAATACCCAATCCACATACTCCAACAAATTGCTGCCCACCCACAAGCCACAGTGGGGAAGCCGCTTGTTGAATGTACAGAAATGATTTTGCTCATCAATATAATGTAATATATTCCCCTTGATTTTTATATCAATCTAGACAGTCTACTAGAAAGTAAGCAGAATGGCATGGAATGGATGCCAAAATCTAACAGTGGAACATGGCTCAACAACAATCCTCTGCATGGACGGTGTTCAATACACTCTCACCATCAAGCGCAAGCTTTGCGCATGACATGAAAACAGAGCTATGTTTGCTTTTACAAGGCAAGAGAATTGGCCAGGCATGTGAGTGCTGTGCTCCGGAGATACAAGAATCTGGGCTCAGAAACACAAAGGGGGATCTACTGCGCTCCCTTCTGCCCTCCCTAAACTGTGCCCCTGGCACAAACCAGAGTTGTACATCAAAAACCCTCTGATGTTCTGACTTTGAACGCATTCTCCCTCCCACAGTTCGTTCATAGGTGCACCAAAGCGCTTGTTTCTCTTTGAACGATGCTTTGGTGTGTACATTTCAGAATGCATAACAGCCCAGCCTGTGTTTGTTGGTGAGACATGTTCTGAACTGCGGTTTCTGCATGGAAGTGGAAATCCGTGCGCTTGTTTACGATTCTGGAAGGCATCTGGATTTGAATGCCACCTCCCCATGTGGTAGCAGCGTTTATGATCTCATTCACGTTCTCTAGACCCTCCGCATTACTTAATGCAAATAATATGCTGAACCCTTTAAGGGCATTTTCTCAATGCTGTGAAACAGGATTGCTATTTGTCTTTTGATGTGCTTTTCCACTGCTACAGATTCTGCCAGAAACTGCTCGACATTTATTCTGCCAGCTTTCCACATAAAGACAATAGTAGCTGGAGGTCAGGAATTGCCCATAAGGACAATTTCCATGTGTTATCCTACCTTTTTGGGATATGTTTAAGGGTCACATCTGTTACAGCACACAAGGAGTCAGGCAGCTGTTACGCAGTGACAGAAATGGTAAGTTGTATGGTAAGCTGTGCATTTGCCAGTAAAGCTCGAAGCAAAACCTATCCTAGCCTCAGACCTTCTATAATCCTGCAGCTGGTGTGGCATGTACTGTAAGTAATGCAGAAACACATAGAGCACAATCCTAACCATGTCTACTCAAAAGTAAGCCCCATTGTGTTCAATTGGTCTTACTCCCAGGAAAGTGTCTTTAGGATTGCAGCCATAGTGGCTGTAATATGTGCGTCCCCTTTCTCACATACACTGCCACCAATTGGCACAGTTACATGAATGCACAAAGCCAGTTTGGACACTTAAAATCCATGCACAGCAGCCGCATTAATGTACCCACATGAAGTTATTCCATGACAAAACCGACAGGTGATATTTCACAATGGTGATGAATATGAGCATATCAGGAACTATCAATGTGCACACTGGTGCACATCCTTTTTTTCTCCCAGCACAAAGATACTTCACATGAAGGACTAGAGAATGTGAAACATCAGCATCCATTTTTTTAAAGTCAAGGGCAGTGATTTTCAAGCATTGTACCATGGAGTGTCCACATGTGTGCCATACAGTTTGAGGAGAACAACATGGGATTAGTAGAACAATAGGAGATTTATATACAGGATATCCCAGTTAGGGCAGAGAAACCCTGTTGGAAACCCTGGAAAACGGCTGTCAGTCTTTGATCTGATTCAGCATAAGTCCCCAACTACTGCACCAGCCAATGCAGGTGGGTCCACAGCTGCCATCACCTGTGATGTCCGATGGGTGCCCTTTATCAAAAGGCATGCCATCCTTTCCCCAGGCTGCAGCCTCCAAATTGTACTGCTCTGGAGCCTCTGCCTTATTGCTTGGAAACAGAACTTTGCCACCACATCCCAGAGGGAGAAAAAGGTGCTGGAGGCAAACACAGAGGCATTCGCTGCATACTAATGAGAAGCTGGAAGCCGACAGTTCAGCTGCAATGTCCTCAGATGCCACTGCAACGGGCATCAGCCACAATGCTCCCTTTAAAAAGGTTCCCAGGGAGCTGCTTTTAGTCCTAGCAAGGCACTCCTGGCTACTCACTGTCCTACTCCCTTCAACTCTCAACATGCCCCCCAAAAGGCAAGGATTTATTGAAAGCCATCACTTTCCTCTGAGTAGAGTGAAAAGGGAATGTGTGTCAATTTTCTTTGCTATTTAATCAAAGAAACTAAAGAGCACACTCCTAGCCATGACTACTCAAAAGTGCCACTGTGTTCAATGGGTCTTACTCCCAGCTTTAGGCTGCAAATCTAGTCAGTTTCCTGGGATTCAGACCCACTGAACACAATGGCACTTTTGAGTAGTCATGGCTAGGAGTGTGCTCTAAGTGGCTAACTTATAACCAGTTTGAATTGTATTTGCCATTATAATTTGTTGCTAAAGGTCAGCGTTTCTCAAAGTGGGGGTCGGGACCCCTTTGGGGGTCGCCTAGAGCTTTCCTGGGGGTCACCGAAAGACCCCTGGTGCAGGGGGCCAGGTCAGGTTTGCCAGACCTCTGGCTGTAGCTGCACACGCACTGGGGCTGACTGACAGCCTCAGGGCCCAATCCTATGCATGCCTATTCTGAAAAAAAATCCCATTATAGTCAGGGTGGCCTTTACTCCCATGTAAATATGGATAGGATTGCAGCCTCCGGGCCCAATCCTATGCATGCCTACTCTGAAATAAATCCCATTGTGTTCAATGTGTGCATAGAACACACATTCCATTTATAACAATGAAAATACATCCTGCATATCGGATATTTACATTACGATTCATAACAGTAGCAAAATTACAGTTATAAAGTAACAAGGAAAATAATTTTATGGTTGGGGGTCCCCACAACATGAGGAACTTATAAAGGAGTCACAGCTTATAAATCTTCCTCAACAGGAAGATTGAGAACCACTGCTATAGGTGGTCTTTGGTGTGCCTGCTCAAAATCATAGAAGCAATTTTTTTTAATTCCTGAGAAGCGCATTATTTATGGAGCTAAATGTTTTGAAAAATATATTCAAAAATAGGTTGTGAAGATGCAGCCATAAAGTCAAAGGTGATGTGCTTATTGTTAGCAGGCTCCAGAAAGCATCACCCTCATCAACTTGTGAGCACCGGATGTGGAGACAGATTATTATTACAACTTTATTATTATTACAACTTTAGTTATATCCTGCCTTCTTCACAAGACTCAAGGTGGCTGATGTCACCCCTGCTCAGAGCACTATGATGACGGCACTATGACATAAAACATTGAGAGGATGTCCTGCTGAAATAAATGGGAGGTCAAGCAGGAGAACTTCCCACTCAAGGAAGACAAGACCAAGCCCTTAGATCAACCTTTTCCATCTCGTGACAGACTGACAAAGTACTAAAATTATCAAGACAGATCATCCTTTTTTAATTTTTTTTACAATTAACAAGATACACAGTGCTGCTGGCGACAGGACTATACATTTTATACATGTGGCTATATAGCCCAGAAATAAATTTTCCTCTTAGTAAAGGGCACATATGCCCAAAGATGCTACTAATAAAAGGTAGCATTTCCTAATTCCTGTGGCGCCTATGCAGACCATTCACTTCACCCCAATAATCTGTGGCACACTGGCTGAAAATTGCTGCTCTATACAGAACAGAAGGGCAAAGCAAATAAATACTTTCAGTATTTAGGACTCTGCTATTCCAGATTATGAACTGGAGGCTGCAATCCTAATCCCCAGTTCAGTAAGTTCCATTGAGTTCAAAGAGACATGTTCATAGGAAAGTATGAACTGCAACCTGAGTGCCCAATTCCAAGTTTACAGCACCCAGTGCCAGGTTCCAGGATAGTGGGGCCAAGATTTTTGGGACCCCCCTGAAATGAATTCACTACCCATTAAGGGGGTTCCGATCCCCACTTTGAGAACAACTGGCCTAACCAATCATAACCAATCAGACTGTATTTCGCCATATCTATCATAGCCATATCTTCACCATATCTATCATAGCTATCACAAGTGTGATACAGACAAAAGTGCCACATGTTGCAATATCATCTCAGTGATTACAGCAGTGATTATGCCGCATGGAATGAAGAACCCTAATGCCTTTTCTATTAATTGCCTTTTCTATTAATTAATGATATCCTATGATAACAGGAAAAAATAAGTGTGTTGCTTGAGTTTCGTCTGTAGTTTTCAAGTCTTTAGTCAAAGAACAATACAATGTTTATGAACAACCAAAACCTTATTTGATATTGCTTTGCATGATGTACTGGTTTAATTAAACTCTGCTGAATTATCATATGGATTTTATGCGCTAGCAAATAATTGGCTTTTTGTTCACTGCAAACATTTTGTTTTTGAAATGGCCGCAATGAGCTTTAATATGTGAGTTTTAAAAAGAAGCAAAGTGTTAATTATTTTAACTTCAGATATTTAGAATTAAGTTTAGAATACTACTGAAATGATAATATAAATGCCATGCTTCTTAATAGTTACTGCTCACTGACCAATAGCTCACTGACTAGTAACAAGATTTTTAAAATCTTGGTATTATCTAATAATAATGTCTAATAACCAGATAGACCAATTGGGATTTCTACTAGGACAATAAGGCCGCGATCCTAAAGCCACTTTCCTGGGAGTAAACCCCATTGCACCCAATAAGGCTTACTTCTGAGTAGACAGGGTTAAGATTGCACCCTATATCTTATATGCAATTGTTAAAAATGTGCATGAAACCATTTGGACCATGAACTCATATGCACTTTTTAAAGCTCACATTTTGTTTCCGATTCTTCCACAGAGATATACATTCTGTAATAAATTGCATTTATAACTCTACGACTTTTGCTGTGAAGCTGGAGTGCCACAAAAATGTTTCCAATGCAAAAATGCACTCAGAGGCTATAATCCTATATATACTCTCCGAGGAGTAAACTCTATTGAGTGTAGTGGAACTTCCTTCTGAGTTGGCATGCATAAGATTGTGCTTACAATTCCTAAGACTGGCCCTGATGGCTTGATCTATCTGCAAAAAAATTTCAAGATGTGTGAAAATGGACATTGCACATGAAGTGAGTTCTGAGATTCACTTGCTCTGCCAACCTGTTGCACACCATATTAATTGTAGTTATTTCTTTAAAAAAAACTGGGAACTGTAGTAAAGATGCTGATATATCTCCACTAGAGATCCTTTGCCCTCCATAGAGAATACCAGGATTCCCTGGGAGTCAGCAACTGCATGTTAAACTCATTTCAGCTTGTAGTACAAATGCATTCCTCATCTAACCTTAATAAATTCTGTTCAGGTATCTGGAACATAACTATATTTCATGGAAGCTTGTTGTGATCCAAGGTTGTGTTGAACTAGCAATTACTTTTAAAAAAAATTATATTCTTTGGGCTTCTGTCTTACAATTATTAGCTCAGCTTTATCACTGGGGATGCTAAGCAAAAAAGGCTTATGCAAGGCACTGCTTTTGTCGATGAGGACACACACAGTTTAAATAGATGTACTTGATTCACTCAATTTGTTTGGAGCCAAAAAGTGAAAAAAAAGAATATTTGACAAAACTGTCATCTTGAAAATACAGTGATATTTCATCCTCTCTGCACTATTCAAATTGCCTGGAACTGAAGCACTTCCAGCAACCACTGTGTCCAATTTTTCAAAACTGTCATTCCCTCACAAATCTGCTTAAGCAAAAATACTTATGCTGTTAGAAAACAGAGAAAATACAAATTATGGAACACATTATTCTTCTTTCTTTTTTTCATTTGCAGGTCAAAGTAGCCTGCAAACTATCAGGCACATATTACAAAAAATTAAAGGTGACTATGACAGATGGTTGGGAGTCCATAAATCCAGTACACTTACGATTACTTTGCAAAAATATATTTAGGCTTAGTTCCAGAACTTTTTTTTTTTGCTGGTAGCATTGCTGGTAGCATTACTGGACTGGATCCAAGCTCATTCTTGAATAGGCTTTAAAAGGTTGCTGTTACACCCCCCCCCCCCAAAAAAAATGAGACATCACAACCAGTGGTGAGCTCCAGCAGGTTCACACCTACTCTATAGAACCAGTTGTTAACTAGAGATAGGACATATATAGTTTAAAAATAGCCATTTAAAAGTTGCTGCCAGATGGGCATAGAACCGGTTCTAAATTTCTTTGAATCCCATCAGTGATCACAACCCAGTTGGGATGAAGAACCCTAATGCAGAGGGTAGTGTGAGTGTGAATGTAACGGGCATAGCTTTTGCTAGCTTCAGCTTGCCAATGAACAGGGTGATCAGATGCCTGAACCTCAAAAGGAGGACAAGGTCTTGGATTCCTCTCAACCTGGCCTTACCGGCAGACAATGGCACATTTGCCTACTCACGAGTAAAGCCATGATATTGGGCACTTTCACTTTCCCATAGAGCTCAATACAAATTTTTGATTTTAAGTTTTTGGGCCATAACATTTGATAGGAAAGAGATATTTAAAAGCCTATGTTTGCATTGGATTCTGCTCTTCAATACAAATCCAATGACATATGATATGATTTTCACACCATTGCAAAGTTCCAAAATGAAGCCAAAATGGAGGACAATGAAGCTCTTTTGGTGGACATCCAGACAGAAGGCTAAAAAAGAGGACAAATCTGGAAAAAAAATCTGGTCATATGGTCACCCTGTGTAGATAAATGGAAAATGGTCCTCTACATCTGCTAATTCAATGCAGACAGAAGAACAGCAAAAGTCTTCTGCATTGGTTGCATCTATACTTGATTTGCCAAGTCATTTGTGGGCCATGTAGGCAGATCCTATTGCATCTGTTACAGGGTGACATATATCCTTTTCCCAGGACATGTCCTCTTTTTTGTCTTGTGTCCTCGAAAGAATTCTTCTTGTCCTCCCTTTCCTGTAATCTGGCAGCATATAGCTTTCTTGTAATTAATAAATTTGGGGTGCAATCCTAACCAAGGCTGGCAAAACATTTTGGGGTAGAGGGTGTTCTGATCTGGTCACCCTGGTACTTAGAACAATGTCTCAGTGAGTTCCACAGGACAATTTGTCTTTGATACAGTTATTGCGGATATCAGAAACCATGAAAGGTTGTGTGAACTGCAAGAAGCCGTTCATAAATTCCAATCCCCTCTATGCAAAGGATATCTTTGTTTTTGTTTGCAATCCTAATCATGGGAGAAAGTACTACTGAACACAGCAGGAGTTACTTCTTAGTAGACATGCTTAGGATTGCACATCTGTCAGCATCCAACCATTTCAGTCCTTGGCATACTTGGAGGCACAGGAGGGCAGCAACATTAATGCTCACTTCTGGCTTCAAACACAAGTGAGTCTGCTCCTGAATTAAGAGTAACACAAGATCTAGCTTGTCCGATTCTCAGTGTATGACAAGAGATGGAATGACAAGAGATGGCAATTGCTTCCATTGCTCCAAACACCCATCAACATGTTTCAGCAAAGTCAGTGCTCATTCCAGTGCGCAATTCAAATATCTTCTTGGATGTCCCATTACTACTCGATCACACCTCTGCTCAGCAAAGAATCAATACGCTAAAATGTCACAGCACTCAGAAGGTCCACAAAGACTCACTGCACATTTATTAGACAAAGATTTTTTTATATGACTTCAGAGTAGGAACATATCGAGAGAAAAATCAATCTCAAATCATTTTCTAGGCAGGAAATAGCCTTAGAAAAATAGTCAGGTTCCTTTCATGTTGGGATCAAATACCTGGTGCAGTATAAATGTGCTTTAAGATTTCTCAGGCTGATTGAGTGGGGAAACCTAAGGAAGACATCCCAGGTTCTGTGCGCATGCCTCTCACTTCCATATCCACATAGGCTCTCCGTTCACCCATTTATCTATTTTTTTGATGTTCTCACTAAACACCAGAAATGGGGACAGCCAATAAAATTGAGTGTCAGGAGGGTTAGAACAGCGAAAACAAATACCATATTTGTACAAATCAAATGCACCATCGAATCTAATGCACACCCCAATTTTTTAAGGCTTAGGATTAAAAAAAATGTTTACTGGTGATTTTAATGCATAGCTGCAAAGCAGGTGCAAAATTTATATTACTGCATATAACAATATGACATTATTTTTATTACAATATATTAAACTGATAGTGAAATCCTAACCTAATTGGGAGTTAGCCCCACTGACTATAAGGGAGCTTACATTTGAATAAATAGGGATAGGATTGTACTCACTTAGGCTGCAATCCTAACTTCTGGCATAAGTTAGGCTGGCATAAGCACAAGCACAAGTACTGTGCTGACGTGGGGATGGCACCAAAGTCCCATACGACACTTGTGCCCCACTCAGGGTGGAGGGATTAGGCCACTCCACAGGCATATGCCAACCTCCCCACAGATCCATGGAAAGATATGCCATGTGAGGTAGGCTGTCCTAAATTTGTTAGGATTGTTCGGCTCCCCTATACATATAATCTAATCCTAACAGCCAAATCCAGAGTAAATACGTGAGCACATAGTTACTGCACCACCTAATGAAAACATATGGGAAATTCATTTTGCAATCCAGAGTAACTTGTTCTTACTCCAGAGCAAGGACTCCCCGTGGTTACTCTGGATTTCACCCTAATTCTAAAATTGTTTTGCAAATACATATAGAGGCAGGCATTGTGATTCCACTTTCAATTGCTTTCTTAAGCACTCCCCGTCAAGGAAATTGCTTTTTTAATTGCTACTGTACACTGAGTGGATATTTTCAAAGTGTTGTCCACCATGACCCCACAATCTATTTGCCTGGTTAGATGCCACCAGTTTAGACCATATCACTGTATCAAGGACGAGGACATTTTCCCCCATGGCTGCCTACGGAGTTCATAGCAGAAGCAATGTTTGTACTATATGTTTCTGGTTCACAACCCAGTCTCTTTGGCATTAGGCTACACTTTCACATCCTTAGCATAAGCCAAACGTGATGCTGAATTGCTGGATGCGAGCACATTTTCTCCTCCCCATCATGCACGTCCTAGCAGTTGAGAGAATGAAGTTATGACAGAAACCGTAACCAGCCTTCAGGACTCCAGCCCACATATCAAAACAGAACTGCCAAGTGTATCAGCTTTGCATGTACCCATTAATCTAATTAATAGAAAGCTAATGCAAAAGGAGCCATCTCTCTGGGATAATTTTGCATTTTCTGTAAGCAATTTCTTCAATAGGTTTTCTAATATTCCATTAAAAAATCAATTCAAAAATGCTGAGACTTCTCTCTCTCTCTCTCTCTCTCTCTCTCTCTCTCTCTCTTTTTTACTCCTGGAATTTTAATTTCAATCCTGACTCAATGTTATTGAACAAAAACACTCAAACAGCAACATATAAAACCATATAGAATACGATAGAATCTGCTTCAAAACGTGCATCAATTTTTTTACATCATTCTTTAAATATATGTGTATGTTTGCCACGTTCTCCTACTTTTCTATTTATTCTAGATTTAATGGAATCCATTAATATATTATATCACCCTATTCAGATGCCAGCTGTATTAGCAATGAAACCTTAGCTGTGTTTCTGTATATAACTTCCTACAGTTTATATTAAAACATTTAGGGGGAAAAAACTACCAAAATAGAGAAAACATATGTGATCAATTTTTTAAAAAGTTTTACTTTCATCATAATGTCTAGACCAGGATGTCAAACATAAAGTCCATGGACCAGATGTGGCCTGCTAAAGTTCTTTATTGGCTGTTGTAAACTGGCATCTGGCTACATGCTGTGTGGTCCACCAGCAGCCGATTTGGGTGCCACAACTGGAGGCAGCAAGGGAGGTCCATCATCAGGGACAACTTGTCTTATGGTGGACCAGGACAAGGAGGGTTATTGCCCAGTGGAGTGGTAGATGGTCAAAGAGTGGTGTCAGCAGCAGTCATGCATCCATATCCTAGCCCAGGAGTTTTTAGACTCTCCTACCCCACTGAAATCCACCTCTATTTTAACAGAGGGCACAACAACCAACCTGTTCCTCTGGCACCAGGCCTCCACAGATCTCATAAGGTCTCTGGAAGCAATCAGATGCTAGGGTGAGCGAGTCCTCTGGACATTGGGTCATAACTGACAAATTTTTCCCAACCCACAGTTGGAAAAATCCTGTCCTTTTCTCTGCCACTTATATCTATTTCACTATTGCCACATATCTATTCTATTCTACTGTCCCATTTGCCAGTATGTTTTAACCCAAACACAGTCCCCCAAAATTGGGATTATCCCTGTTTTTCGGGACATATGGGCAACCCTATCAGTACGCCACTTAGAAATATTCCTTCACTCTCCTATCTATGTCCCAAACAAGAAATACGGGTCAAAAGAATCCCATTATAGTGGTGGATCAGGATTAGTGAACTTACTCTGGGGACATCTTTCCAACTTCCTCCCTGTGGATGCAGCATGTTATCCTTTAATTATGGTAGCATTAACTGGGGGGGATTTAGGTAAAATTTGGATTGTTTGAGAAAGTGCCTAACCCTATACCACCTAGTGTGCTTCATGGAAAGACCAAAATACAACCCAATATGAAAGTCTAGATTTCCTTAGTCCACCACCCACACTTTGTCCATGTGCTTTCCATATGTTCATTCTTTTCCCTCTTAGTTTCCCATAAAAAAAGTTTAAAAAATTTCCTTTATTTAAACTTGTTAATTCCAAATGTTTAACGACTGTAACAAATTCTTTTCAGAATCCCATTGTTCATTTATCACTTGTAAAGCAAAAGGCTGATATCATCAATGAGTGCATAATATATGAGGCCTCCTGAGAACATTGAGATCCACGTCGTTTACCCCCTGAACAATATTCAGTAGATACGATTAGGGGTATTGTTCCTTCTCAGAAGACGTTCCAACATTTCCTATGACGTATCTTCCCAAACCACCAGTGTCTCCTAGCAGACGTAGTTTTTCTCAGATCTTCGACTCATGAGACTTTGGACTTTTCTCCCAATTAGAAGCATACAGCATTTTTAATTAACATTCTGCTCCTATCTAATGTTTTAACCCAAACTTACAAAGAACCCTTCTGTCAAGGCAGGAATAGCCAGCCAGAGGTGAGCAGGGCAAATTCAACCCTCAAAACAAGTTTTCTAGCATAGAAATGAGGATGGGGGGGGGGGGGTTTGTGGGATTTACACCACCGTGTAAATCAATGTGATCCAAAAGCGTTTATTTATATTGTAATTCTGGAATGGCAGAATGAGCACACTCTGCAAAAGGGCTGAATTAAATACTGTACTATCAGTTTACCTGATATAGTATGCCATTTGTGCATCCACGCACATGAACATGTGCATGCGCGCGTGCGCGCGCACACACACACCCCAACAGAAAAGAATTTTACAATTACAGAAAAAAACAAAAGGATTGTGCTGATCTAGAAGTTGTTCTATGCATTGAGACTGATGCATTCCAACTGATTCATATATATATTTGATATGGGTTTGAGCATGCCACTGGTTGATCCAGACATAAAAAAATGTCTTTTGAAAATGAGATTTTTAATTTTTTGTGATGTTTAATTTGGCTCTATAACTTCTCTTTCCAGAAAAGAGGAACAAAACAGCTGCCCCTTCAACAGAATCCTACAGATTACAAATGTTAGCAATAAGGCAAGACTAATATTTTCTTTTGAATACAATTTTTTTCCTCCATTTCTAAATGTCCTCTAGGGGTGCAGCATTTTAATTTAACATCTTCCATTGATTTGCAGATATCCTATTATAATAAAAGAAAGTGAGCAAGCAAGGAAAGAAAGCCGCACAATCAATTTGAATAAAAGAGAAAGTGGTTGATATAAATAGTCCTATCATGAGCTTACCCAGCAAGGCAAAAAAAAGAATAAATATCTTTTGATAACGAGTATGATTCAGGAAAATAAAATGCTCATGCAAACAATTTTTTCCTGAAGAAACAAAGAAGATATTTTTGTTTCCTTACACAAGATATATCCACTATTATTTTAGCAGATAATCATCTCAGTATACATTATTGTTACAAATCAACAGACTTGCTCTGTCTGGCCTGCACTTTTTTTTAATTGGATGATGCTATAGAATAATAATGGCATAACTGCTGGTGGTGAAGTCCGCAGAAGGGTCAGTGGAAATTCAGGTGAGCTGTCAATCAAGTTGATTTTATTCCACGTTAAGGCAAAGTTATAATTCCTGGCTATATTATTAACAGTTCAAATGGATTGGACATCATCATTCATTCTTCAGGCGGCTTTACTTGGTGTTCTTGAAATGTAATGCTAATTGAAATTAAAATGCACTAGTAACAGTAACTGCGGGCCTAATCCTATTGGGCCAGGTATCAATGGTATGCTTGTACTGCCAACTCTAGATGTTGCAAACATGCCATGAGACGCATCTGTGGCACCTGGTGAGAATAGGCTGATGGCACTGGTCCCATGCCAGTTGGTGCACTGGAAGAGGACACTGCAGAAAGAGTGGGCAGTAAGCTTGGATACTACTCAGTGGCAAGTTGTTTGGGGCAGGGGAGGGCAAAGAGGAGGGTGAAATGAAGGGGAAGGGAAGGATTGGAGTAGAAATGGTGGCAGCCTCTGCCGCTATATTATACCTTCCCTCGTGGATTGGGCTGCCAATATGGGCTTCCTGGACTCTGCACCTACTCAAAGGTGGGCACAATGCTGAAGAGGCTCATTGGTGCCAAAGCAGCATTACCTGGGGAAAAGGAGCAAACATTCTCCTGCGCTAGCATAGCATGCATAAGATCCAGCAGGGGCTAGGCTGGATAGTTCGGGGCTATTAACTATTAGCAAAAAGCCCTATTTGCTAATTGATTAGCCAGTTAAAAATGATCAGTTTAATGAAAGCAGGCAATCTTGCCTGCAAGACCAGCAAAAGACCTTTGCAATGTCAGTCGACAGTCATGCCTTGTGAAATTTCACTAAATCAGCTGTCTTGAAGGATTTATTAATTGGCACATGGAATCTGCATAATCAGCTGAAACTCAAGTGCCCCAATTTATGGATCACCACCTTTATCTTAGGAGAATAGTTTTCATATATATCTAAATGAGAACAAATGAATCTTGGAAAATGTAGACAATCTTGTGAGCTTATCTAATTGGAAATGGCCTTAAAAAGAAAGATATTCATGTAATTATCACATGGCACAAAAGTAATTTAGTATCATCAAATATGAAATGAAGTTAAGGCTAGAAGCCCTGTTAAGAACATGAGATTCTAAAAAAAGATATTGGGGGAAATTCACAGTACAATTCATCTTTGCAAATGTCTTACATCCCTCTCTGAACAGTGTTTCCATATGACCTTCATTTATTGCAGCCATGAAAAAGTACCTTGGACATGACAACATTTACTGTTTCAAACAAAGACCTTCTACCTTGTCTGAGAATGTCATCCGCATTAAACACTTATATTTTAGGGACCTTAATTCATAACTTTTACAAGCTCCAAACACCTTAGATCCCAAACACTTTGGAACGAATCAATCCATCATATTTTCGACATGGGAAACAAAATGAAATGATACATTTCTGCTCATGTCAATGCCACTGCGAGGCCATGACAACCATCTTCTGGGGTTTTGATGGATAGGTTAGGAATGCTCAAAAGAACCTGAATTTCTCTTGAGACATTCTAAATATTTCAGTTCAGTTTCCACCCCCCAAACCGTCCTTGTTGCTTGTCCTAAGTATCCTAGCTTAGACCTAAGGAGAGAAAAGGGTCAAATTGGGTATTGAAAAATAGCATCTTTGCACATATCATAGTCATTAGGATACACTCCCTCTCTCCTCCAAATTTACTCTGGTTCCTCCCCTGCCCCATCCATGCATTGCTCGTGTCACCTCCCTACTTGCACTGTTATGGAGTCTGGGCTGTTCTGGTGTGCACAGGCAACCACTAGATATTTCTGCTAGGGGTTCCATCACACACTTTCTACAACAGAATATCAGAAGATCCAGTCATATAATACCCAGAGTTTTGGGCCATATGCACAAATACCAAGCCTGATCTAACCACAGCCTTCATGCTTTCTGCTAATCATGACCAACGTCATCCATGCTTGTGGATGAAAGTTTTATTGCTGTAGCATACCAGGGTATGGTCGCCATAATTCTCTTCCACAAAATCAGGACCAGGACCTTCTGTCCCATTTGCCAGTATGCGAACATAGTCCCCCAAAATTAGGATTTTCCCTGTTTTGGGGGACAAATGGCAACCCTATACCAGGGATATATGGTGCGGGGCAGCAGTTGAGGCAGAACTGCCTCTGCTGCCCTGCAAAAGTTATCACCGCCTATCTCACCAATCACACCCTTAACCGTATCTTAAATAATTTCATAGGACTTTGTAACCTGGCCAGAGTAAAATCAGCACAAGATCTGTTGCCTTCAACCATTCCTGGGGTATTGAAACATGGCAAAATAGTCTTCAGAAAAAAGATAACACAGAAAGATATAAGAACATATAGCACCTCCGTTTTCCCTGTGATTTAAGCAAGCATCAAGCTGTGATATTCAAGGCTGTGGCATTTTATCCCTTGACATGGGCCTCCTTGGAGCTTTCATATCGACATTAGCACATTTTAATGAGGATTCCTAACATCAAGAGGTTAAGAAAAAAACCCTTCCAAAGTTCCTACTGCTAACCTTAATGCATTTTTATTAGATAACTGCAAAGGGGAATTTCAGCCTTTGCCTGAAGACAAGAACGAGAGCTTTCAGGACTTTTTTTTTTAAACAATGCCAGCTTTTTTTTCTGAGTTTTGCCCAACACAGACGGTGCCTGCTGATAGCTAGCAAGTGATACTTTATTTATTAACAACTTCAGGCGATTGGCGGGACCCAGTGGCATCTTAAGCCAAGCTAAGTCTTCCAGCAACTGCAAATGAGCTGCCTGAGTTTCAAAGTTTAAATTGAACCTTTTGAGTTCTGACGAGACTCCGAAGGAGGAGAACAGCACAAAAAACTCACAGCTTGTAGATACTCTCAAGGAGTCTCCATACCAGAGGTGTCGAGCTGGGCTGAGACCTGGCACTGGAGGCAATGTGCCAAATGCTGCTTCCCTGTATCTAATCATGTGCCATCTTCCCTCACTCTGCATTGAAAGAGGGGGACAGCATGGATGAGGATGTATGGAGGAGAAGAGCATGAATGGGATAGACTGATGATCTAGCTAATCACTCTCTCTTCTTCTGCAGCCTTCCTCTCTGACTGCATCCCCACTTCTTTTCACAATCCTGGGTGACATGAGGAAGAGGGTATCAAAATAAGTGGGTAGGCAAAATTGGACTCATCTGCTGCCCCCAATTCCATGGGGGGTCAATAAATGGACTAGCACTGAAAGATGTGCATATAAAGTAATTAGCAGCTAGTAATTGGTATCAAATTTTTGAATGGCCTCCATACTTGACGTTTGTAGTTATCTGATCTTTCCAACACTTTTTGCTGACCTATCAAAAATCAGACAGACAGACAGACAGACAGACAGACAGACAGACAGACAGACAGATAGATAGATAGATAGATAGATAGATAGATAGATAGATAGATAGATAGATAGATAGTGACCCACCAGTGTGTCCCAGCTCACACTTTGGAAACCATTGCATGGACAATTTTTCGAAAAGAATGTCCCATTGAACAATTGTTGAGTTAACATGTATGTACAGATCTGCACTGTGAAACTCTCAGAACCTCTGTTGTCATTAAGTATATTTTCAAATGGGTCTGTTGAATGAATAGGTGGTGGAAATCAGGAATTGTTCTTATAGATGTTGGCTCAGTAATTGCATATCAGCACAGCAATGATGTACAATGCTGTAATTAGAGCAGCAGGATGGAGAGGAAAAGCGCATGCAATGTATCCATACAGTGGCATTTCCATGAGAGCAGTCTCAGTAAACAAGTCTATCTTCAGATAATAACTGTGTTGGGATACCAGGGAAAGCAGACTTTGCGCCTGAGAGATAGATTTTTATATTTAGTAGAGTCCTGGGATTCTAGAACCAACATCAAGGGCAGCTAAAGGGGGGAGTTTAGATGATTGGCTAATAAAATACAATCTGTTGGTTGGCATCCAACTATTGCCTGAGCTTACAGGTCCCCACCTACCATGTCATGCCTTCCACATGTGATATTGGGACACTGGAGGTTTGCTGTGTTTGCTGAAACTACCCAGTTTGCTGACTGGGTACACCTAGACTCCTGGAGCTCAGATCTTTAACCCCAAATCTATCACTTTCAGATTTCACACTTAAAACCCAGATCTACCTCCAAGGTAGACCTGTGCTTCCATTCTGACTCGGCTCTTCAGCTATCTCTTCCAGACAGGGAGACCTGGGCTACTGCCAATGCCCTGCCCAGTAGGTGCCCCCCTTGTGCCTAACTTCACTTCCCATCATGAAGGGTGCCCTTCCATTGAGAACAGCTGGGGGCCAACACAATGATGTCCTCCCTTTGATCCGTGTCTGCCAGATTAACTACAATTGTTAAAAGCACAAAGCAAGAACTACATGCATATGCAGAAGCTACGCCCGTGGATATGCTGTGGATAGGCCAGACATGCTGCCGGTCCTCTGTATTTAGAAAAACATCTTGAAAAGCATGCTATTGAACCCCTTGCAGTGAACACAAACATACAAAATACAAATGGAAATGCATAATACACCAAAAATACAATGGAAATGCAGAAACCACTGCTATGGGTTTACATAAAGCAACCCAAGAAGCAAATTTAACAGAGGCCATCACACATGCAAAGAAGAATATTGGGAGTAATGAGAGCAAGACAGATCTCAGAGCAGAGAGAATACAACAAACATACACCATTTCACATGAATGGACACATACATGAACATATGCAGAGAGTGAAATATAGAAAGAGCAGGGAGTCCTCAAGGAATTGTCTGTTGCCAGGCCAGCTGAGAGGTTGCCACACTGATGTGGGACCTACTCTTTCCATTTCCAATCCAGTTTGCCAACGAAGCATCAGTTGGAAGAAAGTTTGCCTCACCCATCTTCTGTGTGTTCACCCACACCCAATAAGAGGGTACCCCTTGCCAAACCATCCCCTGAACACTCAGGACAAGTGGAAGTGGTACCCAATATTTCAGCAGGGAGTGCTATGGAGGTCCTGTACAAGTCTTTTTCTCAAAGACCCCTACCAAAACTGGAGCCACCCCCACTCATTTCATTCCAGAGTGAGCTCTTATTGCCAGGAAAATGAAGCCAACCTTTATAGTGCTGCCCACAATCGATGGGTTAAGGCCAGCCATTGACCTAGATATCATTCTTCTGTACTGTCCACCAGTTAATTGTAATTGATGTTCTGCCTTTCCCCACTTATGGAGCACCAAATTGAATCATTGGGAATGTGTGTACATTCGCATCCTTAATGGTAACTGACCTCACACCTAGGTTTGCATGCCAGTTTCCACTCAAAAATGTGTTGATGTTGAAATAAAGTTTGGAGGTTCCTTGCATGAGTGTAATACCTAAAGAACTTTGTAGGAAGCCCAAAAGGGTTTTTTAAAGCTAGCACAGCAGAGAAAGCTCTGCATGTCCCTAGGTTGTCACCAGATTGCACCTAAGGGCTGCCTAAGGTGCAGTATTCAGAAAACTAGAAGTTCCACCTCAAGCAAAACATCTGATGGATTTCAGGGAAAGCCAAAAGACAAAGAATTTTTACAGGAATAGGAAATTCCAAAGGGAATTCTGCCCATCACAATGATGTGCTTCATTTTTTGGTCATTGATGAGCACTGATCTTCTTACCAAAATGAATGGATGCATTTTACTCACAGGTTTCTTCCTTACCAACCCTTGTGTTGGATGTACAGACTGGTTATATATGGGCCCGGAAAGAAAACTTATATGTACCCACATGTTCCAAATATTCATTTCCGTAGAAATACAGAATAGATCCAGATGGTACACCTACAACTGGATGTGTGTCATATGAATTTGCACTATTTATGTAGTTTTGTTTTACCACAATCACATGCAAAAAATCATGTATGTATGAACATAAGTACCAAGTACCATACAGATTGAATTTGTGACTTTATATTCATAGTACATCTCTTACTCTGTTGCAGAGACTACTGCCCCCTGAGTTTAACATCACTATTGTTATTATATTCCATATTATTATTATTATTTGTTTCAGCATCAAACTTGAGCATGACTATTAGTTTGGCAGTAATGTGGAACTGCCGAAAAATAAGATTAGCACTTTTATGCTCCCATAAGTCATGAACCACACTAGAAGTACCTGTTCAGTTTGGTTAGCACTTTGCACAGAAGCAAAGTGAGAGACTAGGGGTGAGAGACTAGGGTGCAATCCTAACCAACTAAAGCTGGCATAACTGAGACTGGTGATGTGGGGAGGCTGGCCGGCGCATGTCTCTGCACTGGTTTAACCCCTGCAAAAGTGGCACAGAAGTAATTTACAGCCAGGGTGACCATATAGAATGAGGGACAGTATGCCTTTACCTTTAACCATTGCACAGAAGGGGGAATTGAGGCAGGTTTAGTTAATCACAGATGGGTTTAAAAAGCAGCACCTGCCTAAATTCCCTCTTCTATGCAATAGTTAAAGGTAGAGGCACTCTGTCCTCCATTCTATATTGTCCCCTCTAATTACAGCACTTCTGTGACAGCATAGGTCTTGTTAGGGTTAGGATTGCAGGCTAGGGGTGCAACGCAGTGCCTTGTGATTTAATATTTGTAACAATTAAGGTATATTAAGGAATGCTAGGTATTTATTATAATTTTTAAGCCCAGGATCCTCCTTCCTTAGTTGATATATAAATAAAAGACAAAGAAATTTGGGTAAACTTTTGAACATCCTGTAAAACACATATAACTCTCTCTCTCTCTCTCTCTCTCTCTCTCTCTCACACACACACACACACACACACACACACACAAACACAGATACAAACATATACATCCTGCATTCCAGTAGGAATCTAGTGTGGTAAACAGTAGGAGTTGTGGATTTATACTGGAAAGCATAGACTAAAATTGTGTTCAAATCCCCATACCGTCATTGTGACTTTGTATACACAGTACATCTTACTACAAGGTGGGAACAAATGCAGTCATGCAATCTCAGCCTGATACATGCCCATTGTGAAAAAGATGAGATTGTATCAGGAAAAAAATTACTCCCTTGAGGACCTTAGAGAAGTGGTCTTCAACCATTTTAATGCTATGTAAGTAAGTAAGGGTGCAAGCCTAATCCCCAGTTAGGCTGGCATAAGTCCCAGTACAAGTTCCATGCTGGCCTGCGGGTGTTGCAAATGTGCCATAAAGCATTTCTGTGCCACTCATGGAGAGGGTTAGGCCTCCCCTCACCTGCATGGAATTGGGGAGCAGGTGAGTTGTGCCAGCCTTCTCAGAAGCAAGTCAAGCTGGGGCATGGAGATGAGCCAGCACACGGAACAAGTGGCAGCAGCAGATAAGTCAGCACAAGCTGAGCTTGGCTGGTCCAGAGGTCTAGGGGTGAAGGTAGGTGGAGAGTGTTCCCAGAGGTGGACCAGAGAAGAGGGAGTGGTAGGTAAGCCTGGGACGCAGCAGATATGGTCACCAGGCTGCACAGTGCAGCCTCATGCTGCTCAGCTCTGCTCGGATCTGCGCCACCTCCAGATTGCCACCTCCAAGTTAGGATTGTGCTGTACATGACTCTGAAAAGCCCTCTGATGTCATCAGAGAGATCCAGACCAAACAATTTCCAGTCTGTGACCACAACATTCAAAACCTGGCTGAGGGTACATCTGGTTGCAGTTAAGGCAATGATTAACCAGCCACCTGGTGACATGAATCAGGATGCAAATGCCTTGCAAAAATATTTTCCAGACCTAATAAGCTCTTTCCTGTAAAAAGGGTCTCGGAATAAATGAGCTTGAGCCTCCATCTAACATGGCCTTGGCACATGCTCCATATAAAAAAAATAATAAATATTAAGAACCATGAGCATTGTCTCAGCCCCCAGTTTGTTTTATTCACTTTCTTTTTCTCTCCCACCATTCACACATTCTAATACCAGAAGACTGTCCCTATATTTAAATCATGCTATTCACTCATTCATTCGTTTTTTTAAATATATACTGCAAGAAACTCAGAATGATATTGTTTCCCCCTTCTTATCTCCTCACAACAACCCTGATAGGTAGATGACACTGAGATATAGTGACCGGCCCAAGTTTACCCTGGAATTAGAACTAGATTTAGATTTAGAATTTCAGTTAGAACTAGGATTAGAATTAGATCAACAGGATTAGAACTTGGATCATTCTGGATAGGCAGCCCAATCCTGTCCACCCCAGGCGCCCAAGGTAAAGCCAAGGGGTCTGCAGGAATTCCCCTTAATGGAAAGGAACTTTCATCCCCTACCCCCCAAAAACCCCATCCCCTGCAAAGGGACTGCTCTGTGTCAGATTTTTTGCTGGCATTGAATTGAGAAGCCCTGTGTTGGGCTTTGTAGCCCAATGTGGGGAATAGGATCTGGTCGAGGAGGCTGTCATTGGCCTTGCCTCCCTGTTGGGTCAGTTCCTCTTCCCCGTTCTGCCCTATAGAATGCATTCTTCACTTTCTTCTATGTGGACCATCTTGTAGCTATGGGTCTCCTTGAATCTTTGCCAGCTGTACAGCTGACAATTCATTGCTTTTGGGCTTGGAGGGCTTGGCCTCTGTAAAATTTCCTTTTGAATCTCATTTCATTTTGCAAAATTTCATTTATTTCATTTCATTTTGCAATATTTCTTTTCATTTATTGACTTGAACGAAGCAATTGCACTTGATTACAATGTACACAGAGGAAGCCAATGTTCTCAGGGTCGCTGAAATTTTCCCCAGCAATTACGAGCCCTCAAATCATTTTCTTCTGCTTCTCTGCATTTTCTGCATAAATTATGTTTATGCTATTAACGTCCTTAGCACAATTTGCACTTGCTAGTAGCTATGAAGTAGCTATGAAGCAAAAAGCCAATCTAATAATTAGCCTCCACATGAAGTTTGTGTGTGTGAGTGGGTGCGTCTGCGTGTGCACGCGCATGCGTGCTGCAAACTAAAATGAGGCCAGTATTTGTAGCTTGGCTTAAGAATGGCAATCTTTGCTCCTTTCTATATTATGGAGTGTCATGGTGTCTGGGCATACAAGTAGACCAAAGATGAGGACAGGAAGTGGCATAGCAAGCAATGGGCAAGGGGGTGATATACCCTGGGTACAACCATGAAGGGATCCCACATGAGGCCCACTTGACCTATCAAAAACAATGTCAAATTGATATGTTTGAGGAGATTTGGCAATCATTTCTATGTCTTATGTAACTTCATAATTGTTATTTTGTGCGTGTGTGTTCTTTGTGTTTCTGTTTGATGTTAAAAAAATTTAAAAGTAGAGGACATGCCACATATGATGCTTTAGAGTCTTAATCAAGAGTCTGATTCGAAGTCTGATCTAAGCAAATCTAAGTCTGATCAGTACCTGCACCCTAGGCACTCTACATTCTTGTTCCATGACCGAAAGATATAAAACAATAGAAAAAAATAAGAACATGGAGATAAATTTTGGTGAGAGGAAACCACTAACAAGTACACTTCAGTGTACAGTACAGTAAATAATCTTGTAAATTAGGTAGTCTGATCCCTGGAGGGATAAGGTGACGCACTAACAAGATTGAGAGACCGCACTTCCCCCCGGCCACTTAGTGAATTCTTACTACATATCAGCAAAGGACGTCTTGAATCGCATCTTACATTCTGGGTGACCGCACTGCATCAGATGTTAGAGACAGCATGAGTGTTTCCGTCAGCACATTTTAAGAGCTTGCTGTTCTCACTTTATGGCTTTTGAAATAGCAAAGGCAGGTTTGTCTCACAGAAGACAATAAAACCAATAGGACAGTGCTTCCCAAACATTTTAGAGGCTCTAAAGCAGCCATTTTCAACCATTGAGCCATGGTGCATTGGTGTGCCACAAGTGGTCCACAGGTATGTCACAAGAATTTGGGAAGGTCAGTGGGGGTATGTGAACAATATGGTGTGCCTTCTTAATTTTCAAAAATCTAATAATGTGCCTTGGCAATTTGAGTTTCTTGAAAGAGTGCCTCGAGATGAAAATGTTTGAAAATAGCTGTTCTAGGTGGTGCTGCCTGATTTATGAATGCCAAGATATACTATATATAATTAGGGTTGCCATGTGTCCCAAAAAACAGGGACAATCCAGATTTTGGGACATTGTGTTCACATACTGGCAAATGGACAGAGGGTCCTGTCCTGGTTTTGTGGAAGAGAATTATGGAAACCCGATATATAATGGATATAATGGAGGGTATAATGGTGATTGGGCAGCAGCCCAATCCCTCCCAACCCCTGGTAGCAGATTGTTTAACATGGTGCACAAAGCCTAATCTGCCCTATCAGTTTCTGAGCCTCAAGCAAAATCTGGGACCTCTGATGGATCCCAGTGCCACTGTTTGGGAACCACTGCACTAAGACCTAAAAACTAAAGACATGCATAGTTTGAGACCTTAAAAAATCAACTCTGCCAAAATGGAAGAGTTCATCATTATTATCAGTGTCAAACATTTACCACTTTAAAATAGCTTTGGCTTCAAAGTTTAAAAAAATAGTGTCTCAGTCCCAAGTTAGTACCCTGAACTTTCAATATTTTTTGCAACCCAGTAGAGTGAACAGGCCTTGAAAACATTCAGTGTTCAAAAACTGCTTTTTATCACTTGGCTGCTTGAAGCTCACTGACATCTGACTCCCACTGAGCCGACAAGAATACTGAACCTGTTTGGCAGGAAGAATCAGAGACTAGAATTACAGAGCCAAGGAAAGCCTTCAAAGTGTGAGAAGCCTTTGGGGAACGAAGAACAAAACCCTTGGCCGTTGTGAACTAGGATTAGTGTACACAGATATGTCCTTCGGTATCTCCTGGAACCCCAAACATGCAATGGTAGACTAAACATGCCTATTATGTTTCTGATCCTTGCACTATGAAATTTTTAGGAAAATATGGTTTCACATAAATAGTCCAGCACCTATGGATCTCAGAAACCATATTGTTTTAATTGTATTTTATTGTTTTTAATTGCATTGTTTAATTGTATTGTAATTGCATATTGATAAAAGGGGGGGAATTTCCAGGACACAAGGCTTAATAAAAGGACATATCTTGGGGGGGGGGGAGGGACACATGAACAGGGATGTTTTTGAGAGGGTAGGCACCCATATGGAGTATTGGCACCTCTGTGGCCCCAAGTGCACATACAAACATTACAAATTATATCTTCATGTTGAGTACCCCACTTTTATAAAATCTTCATGGTAGAAAAAAGCACTGAATATGGGCTTTATTTCCAGAAAAAAGCACTGAATATGGCCATGAAGCTTCCTAGACCTTGGACCAGTCACTCACCCTCTGTCTCACCTACCTTACAGCGTTGTTGTGAGGAAAGCAGGAGTAGGAACATTAGAAAAGGTGAGGAATAAATTCCATAAATAAATTTCCCTATTTTTGCATGCCTTATGAGGTGCAGTTAGCCACATAGGGTGGCATTAATAACTTTTGTGTCTCCAAGAACCAAGCAGCTTAGCTATGCTACCGGAAGGTCTCTATTGCTGGCCAGGTCCTGTGACTGCAGTCTTGTGTACACTGACTTGGAAGGAAGTACTGTATCTTTCCGTTTAGAGGGACTCAGATTCAGGTAAATACACCTAAGTATCTTCAAATCGTTTTTGTGAGTTGCTTAGACTGTGGCTGCAATCCTATCCTCTACTTAGGCCAGCCTAAGCCCTAGTATAACCCTATAATGCAGAATAGCTACGGGAGCATTTAAGAAACATTATGGGCGCAATCCTGAGTAACTACGGGGAGTCCTTGCTCCGGTGTAAGAACAATTTGCTCTGGATTGCAAAATGAATTTCCTATAGGTTTTCACTAGGTGGTGCAGTAACTACGGGTACACGTAAAGTCTCTTACGTGCTCACGTAGTTACTCTGGATTGTAGAGTATGTGTACCCGTAGTTACTGCACCACCTTGTGAAATCCTATGGGAAATTCATATTGCAATCCAGAGCAAATTGTTCTTACACCGGAGCAAGGACTCCCCATAGTTACTCTGGATTGCACCCTAAGTCTTCTGCTGACCTGCAGGTGTCACAAAAATGCAATAAGAAATTTTTGCCCCACTCCTGGGGGCATTAGGCCAATGCACAGACATATGCAGACCTTGCCTCATCACCACAGGAAGATAAACCAAGCGAGTTAGGCCAGCTTAAACTGGTTAGGATTGAGCATTGTGTCACACAGATGCTGACACAGACACACATATTTCTTCAATAAATAAAATAGCTCTTTTCCATCAAGTATCCTTTGAAAATCATAAAGTTACAGTTTTTCTTGCAATGTTCCTCATTTTCTTTAATGTATAGTTATTTCTTCTTTAGATATAAAGGAACAGAAGATAAAGGAAAACACTTCTTCTTGACAAATTCTCCTCAAATATTCTTCAGCTATTTAATAAAAAAAGTCTCAAAACTGTCATGCTGGCATGATTAAAAATCTTTCTGTGCTTCTAGCAAAATGCTTGGGAATAAAAAGTTACCTTTGAATAGTTACCTTTGATTCCTTGAACTACATTCCTCTCCTTCTTTACCATATAAACATTACCTCTTAAATACCAGACTTTTGAGAAGTGGGGAAATTGCCTCCATTTTCTACTGTAGAGATAAACTTTAATAGCAAAATACAAATAAAATGTGATTAATGTCACTCAGACATTCCCAATACTAGGATATTTGCATCCTGGATGATTGTGCCCTGGTCAGATTCATCTTCATTACTGACATTTAATTTTTTTGTATCCCACAACAACAAGTAACATATAACTGGGCAACATACCACAGGTTATAAATCCTATGCTTCCTATTCCAGCCTTAACCCTAAACCTGCTTTTGCATTTTAAAAATAAAAAAGTATATCTAATATAAATGTCCATTTATTAGTACACAAATGTCCAGGACACACACAAAAAAGTGCAAATATCCAGGGACATCAATGACTGTGATGCATTTGGCTGGGACATAGTTTCCAGGACTGCAGTGGTCCTGGTAGTCCCATGTCCCAAAATACAGTATATGGCCAATCATTTTGCTGGTGTGTCAAGGGGAGATAGGATTATGCTCTTTGTAGGACATTCTTCATTTCTGTATATATACAATAAAGCACCATATTCGGAAAGCCACAGATATGAATTCAATTTGCACACCATCCCAGCCTGCATGTGCTACTCCCAAGAGCATCAAGGACCTTCTCGCAAGAATACATATCAGGATCTTTTCGATAGTTGGCTGTGGAAGGTGTTAAACCTTCCCAGACAATGTTTCAATAATTAATCGGATGGCTTAAAGGTGTTTTACTCCTGAGTTGAGGAAAACATATTAGAGAAGTGTTGTTTTTTAAAATCAGCGCAGCGAACAGTTACCTCCGACACCAAGCACAGCCCAGTTTCATAATGATAAATGCATGTTGTCATAATCTCTCGCTTCTCACAGGACCCTCGTGCCCTCCCAGCATCGGTGCTTGTAGAACAGGAGTGCAATAAAAAAGTTCAAAATTAATAGCTGCGAAATCTCAAGCACTCATAAGCATGTGTTTTTATCGCTTCCGCGCAGTGTCGATTGGCTGCTCTTGTTATTTATTATTTGTGACAGTGAACATTTCCCACTCGCTTTAGTGAAAAAAGTGTTGTGGTTTACTTGTAAGCAAGAGAGATGCAGCATCTGCTTTGTAATGAGTTCAATGGTGGTTAACAGTGGTTCCGCTATCATACACGGATATACGAGGTTTCACTCATATATACAAGTTTCACTTGTATATACAAGTTTCACTAGGGTTCCATTCCAGAATGGTTTTTAAAAAAACCATGTATAACAAAAAATAAAATAAAATGGAAAAATAGTCTTAAAGACCCAATTCCAGTTTTCATGCTTCTCCATTGCAGCTAATAGAATAAGGTTGTGCCTTAATATCTTCAGGGATTCGATTCTGGGACTGAAGAATGGCATGATTGCTTGCATGACTGCCTCTCTACAACAGTAGAAAAGCAGTTTTTATAACTGTGATTTGCAATGGCCATTACTCTTGAGTCAAATCCATGTATAAAAAATACATGTATAACAAGGCTGAACCTGTATATTCCTTACTTCATAACTTGGGTCTGTGTCAAGAAAATGGCTGGCATAGGCCAGAGGAGATGCATTTGCACACTGAGGGCTTGCCTCAGGTTAAAGGAACAAAGGCTGCAATCCTAAAGACACTTTCCTGGGAGTAAGACCCATTTGAACATAATGGGCTTACTTTTGAGTGGACATGGTTAGGATTGTAAGGAAAGCCCAAATCCTAGCCTGGGGTGGGGGGTCAGATGTGGCATGTGGCAAGCCTCTGGTTCTCTATGAGTCTTTGACCCAGCTGAGCAAACACAACTGGAGCTGTGATGGTGCGTTTAGGAAATTGGGGTACATTTAAGTGTGTGCTTTATTTCTGTGCTGTGTGTTGGTACTTGCAAAAATCCCAAAAATTCAGTCATAATTATTCATTAATTTAAGATCCATCCCTCATGGATTTAATTAAATTTTGTGCCTTTGACACTGTGCGAGATATATGAGGTGGCCCTTTGACCAAAACATTTGGAGAACTTTTGGAGACTGGCAAACTGGGAATGACTAATTGCACACCAGTAAGAATCACAGGCTTAAGAAAGGTTTAAATTAACATGCATATGAAATATGCTAAATTTGCCTGAAAGCTTTGATCACATTTGAAGTTCCAGTGAAGGCCTATAATAGGATACACACCCAACATTATAAAGAACATATGAGAACTGAAAGACCTCCCCATGTCATCTTCTCCTATTTCTTCTACTGTTATTCATTCCTGCCTCCAACAATCTTTCCTTGTATAAAAGAGTCCATGCCGAACACACTGAAATATACACTCCCTTTACCATATCATTTGGGGAATTATTGTAATTATTGCAATAGCACCAGACAGCACTATTGCACAACAGCACTAGGGAGCTAGTGTAGAATTTACAAGGAACTATGTATGCTTTCCTTTCTGAAAGAACTGTAAGATCTCGCTTTGGCATCAATGATGCCAAACGTTATTTATGGCTCTGCCTTACAGGTCTGGAGATCTCATAAAACAAAACACCGGTAACTCAGTGTAACCATGGGCAAAAATAAGAGTGGAAGAGAAAAGGAATAACCAGGGGAGGTATGTGTGTGTGTTAAATATGCAGCGCATGCTTCTTTAGACAACGCACACCTCTTCATAATTTTGCTTGCATTTATATACAGGTGTCCCTTGTTATCCACTAGGGTTATATTCCAGAACCTTCTGTGGATTAAAAAAATACATGGATTAAAAAATGGAAAAATAGACCCACTTCCAGCTTTCTTGCTCCACCTTTGCACCTAATGGAATAAGGTTGTGCCTCAATATCTGCAGGGGTTTGATTCTGAGACAGAAGACTAGAATGACTGCTTGTATGACTGTCTCTCCACAACAGTTAAAAAGCAGTTTCTAAAACCGTGATTTGCAGAGGCCATTTATGTCGAATCAAATCTGTTTATTAAAAAAATCCACGTATAAGAAAGTTGGACCTGTATTACCAATTACAAATTCATATATTACCAAGTTGCCAAATTTCCACACCCATAAAAATACGGGCAATCGTAGCATGTTCTAGCTACAGTGGGTGGGATATCCATAGATCCCATGTCTGTGGATTCTGTGATCTGCAATCTCGGTGCTACCACCACACTTGCCAGAGGTGAGGAGAGCTCCACTTCCATCATCTCCACAAAGGAGGTTGGCCTTGGACTGAGCTTTACAGCTCAAAGCACAGGCTTTCAGTTTCATGGAGGAGACAGAAGTCACTTTTTAAATGGCTTATAAGGCATCATCAGCCTATACTGAGCTCAGACACTCCATATACAACCCCAAAAATATTCATATATAAATATTAACTGGATGTAAAATGATAACAAAACACTGGAATTGAAGTCTACTTAGGCTGCAGCCCTAAAGACACTTTCCTGGGAGTAACACCCATTTAACACAATGGGACTTACTTCTGGGTAGACATGGTTAGGAGGCTGCAATCAAAGGGCACAAGCCAGAGTAACTACGGGGAGTCCTTTCTCTGGAGTAAGAACAAGTTACTCTGGATTGCAATATGAATTTCCCGTAGGTTTTCACTAGGTGGTGCAGTAACTATAGGTGCACATAATGTCTCTTAGGAGCTCCCGTAGTTACTCTGGATTGTAGCCAAAGACACTTTCCTGGGAGGCTTACCTGGGCGGCTGCTGGTGGCCAGTGGGAGCATTTGAGGCAGTTAGGGGCAGCTGCCTCTGGCACCCCCAGGCAACTGCCCCCAAGTTGGGAGCATTTAGAGGCAGCAGCGCTGGCTGGCAGTCCTTTTAAAGAGCCTCTGCGTGGAGCATCAAGGCTGCATAGCGCGTGTGCCCATTAGGCGCCAGAGAGGTTTGTTACATGAAGCAGATTTGTTCGGTGAAGCAGGATTCCTTTGAAATTTAGACTTCTTATGTGGAACATACTTTATATGAGGCACTTGTTATGAGACGTACCACTGTACTATATCACAGTGGTTCTCAAACTTTAAGGGAGGTTTAGACTACAATCCAGAGTAACTACGGGACATTTTACACTGACGTAGTTACAGTGCCACCTATGGGAAACCTATGGGAGATGCATAGAGCAATCCAGAGTAAGTGCCTCTTACGTCTTCCCATAGTTACTCTGGATTGTAGGATTACTCTCCAAGTTAAGTTGTTGTAGGGGAATACCGTACAGCAGGGGTCCTCAAACTTTTTAAACAGGGGGCTGGTTCACTGTCCCTCAGAATCTGTCGGGAGCCGGACTATAATCCGGACTTTTGGAGGACCATGGCCGACATTTTTAAAAATGTAGGATGTCCTACATTTTGCCCTACATTTTAAAAACACTCCCTGTGGGCTTACCTTTGGGGTTTGTTGGAGCCTCTAGTGTCTCTAAACCCTCCCAAGCCGGCTGGGGGAAGGCTGTAGAGGCGCGGAGGACAAGCGCAAGTGGCTTTAAATACCCCCAGCTGGCCGGGGAGAGGCTGCTGCAGCGCGGTGGTGCCGCGCGGGCGCGCCTGAGCCCCCCGGCTGGCTGGGGAGAGGCTGCTGCAGTGCAGTGGTGCTGCGCAGGCGCCCCTAACCCCCACCCCCCGATGAGAGGTTCTCCGCCTCCTGCACAGCTGAGGGCAGAACATCCCTGCCAGGCTGTGGAGAGGTCGTGGGTCCAATTGAAGACCCTGGCAGACCAGATCCGGCCCACGGGCCATACTTTGAGAACCCCTGCCCTACAGGAAAGGACTTGTAGGGGAAAGTAAGTTGTTGTAGGGGAACATCCCAGGAAAGGAGAGCTATTTCCAAACCTAACAGGGATGCTGCCAGGTGTGTACAACCTTAAAAAGCCCTAAAAAGGTGCTTTTAGGGCTTTCTGCAGCTTGAACTAGTGAAAATTGCAGCCACGACTAAATTAAAAGTCAGACTAGAACTCCCTTAGATACGAAAGGATAAGAAAAAACAATTTTCAATTTGAATTTCTCATTGTTGTACATTCAACCTAGACTCCAGCTCTGTATAAACTTGGATTTAAACAGGGATGACAAGCTGAGACTAAAACCACACTTCTTCAGTATTGGTTCACAGTCTGTGGGAATATCCCTTACAAGTAAGTCTCTATTGAACGTGTTGTGCACCTTTAAAATACCAAAAGAAACATAAATAAACCTTGGATTATTTTATTTCTTCTCAGAACATTTTCACACTAACCCCATTTTCTGCCCCTTCTAATAAATGTTAAAAAAACTTTTAAACTGAGAAACATAAAAATAATAGTGGTAATAATTCTTGACCCATTTCTGCCCAGTCCACATTTATGCAATGATGCATTAATGCAATGTGGAGCAGAAGTGGCTTAAGCAGACTGTATAATATCTTTGCTTTTACCCTCATTTGATAAGCGATCCAAACTTATTTATTTTATTCTGTTCTTCCCCCAGTGTGTGGGCAGTAAGTTATTCTGGTACATTCTGTACTTTGGGACACTGCCATTTTGAGCAGTGATATAATCAACTCGGATAATCCATACATCATCAATTCCCTTAACTCTCTGGAGCTTTTTTCAGCGAGTGGTTTATAATTACATAAAACTCAGAAAGTGACCTTGGGATATTTTCCTCCAAATATCTCTGATTTTTATTCCATAACCTTTCTTTATGGCTGGATAGATATAGATTGTGGATGGTGTGATGAGATGCACTGTGTTTCTGTGTTCTGCACATAGAGACACACTGAACCCTATTGCATCTTTCATGGTCTCTGAAGGAGCCTGGATAAACTTTTTTTAAAAAAAGTATTTTTATTCAAATAATTATATAAAATACAAATAAAAATTACAGTCATACATTATAACAACAACATACATTCAGTCACTTAAATCTTCTAACCTATCCAACTATTCACTGACAACCATATTTACTTTCAACATATTCTTCTTAAATTATAATTTATCTATATAATTTGTCAATATAAAATGCCTCTAAACATCATTTCCATTTCTCTTTTTTTCTTTCTTTACTTTCTTTTCCATTTAATTTTTTAATTCTTTATAATTTCAAATGCATCTGCTGTACTTCCTTTTTCTTTCTTTTTTCTTCCTCAAACCCCTTTTTTATCAAATTGGGCCAAACTCTCTTAAAATCATTCATCAAAATCCAATGAAATAAGCAAATAAACAATTACTTTCACCTACAATTGGTAATTAATTTTCCCCATACTGATTATTCATTATTCTCTGACTCTACTGGCCCTACAATCTAGAGTAACTACGGGAGCACATAAGAGACATTACGTGTACCCGTAGTTACTGCACCATCTAATGAAAACCTATGGGAAATTCATACTGCAATCCACAGCAAATTGTTCTTACACCGGAGCAAGGACTCCCCGTAGTTACTCTGGATTGTGCCCTAAATCAAAAATTGAAGGACCCTGGATTATCATTGGCAAAAGGCAGGCAATCCACTACTGGTGCCTATTCTTTGACTCCAGAACATGATTTTCACCCACAAAAGTGAATCAATGAGAAATTAAGCTGCATGAGAGAAAGTACAGGGTTGTAGTCTGGGACACCATCCTTGGAAGGGGCTAAAGTTGATTTCTGATTCTGGTAGCCCGGTTGACCCTAATCTTGGAAAATCATAACCATTTGTATCAGTACAACTCTCTTCTGGGTGCTGTTTTTTATCTTTACTCACAGGTAAATGTAACAAAATTTGAGGCAGAACATTTGTTTGTGTGTGTAGCCCCCAAATCTAGAGTAACTGAAGCACGTAAGAGACATTACATGCACTCGTAGTTACTGCATCTCCTAGTGAAAACTTATGGGAAATTCATATTGGAATCCAGAGTAAATTCTTCTTACACCAGAGCAAGGACTACCCATAGTTATTCTGAATTTTGCCCTTAGTGTGTGCATGCACACACAAACATGCATGCATTAAGCATAAAAAGTTAATATGCTGATAATTTTGTTTGTTCCCACCCCCTTACTCCTACATTTTCCTTACTCCCATTCAAAGGAAAAATGGATGGGAGTAACTGCACAACAGTGTATCTCTCACTGATTTATCATTAAGTGAGAAAGAGAGGGGAAAAAATTCTATCAAGACATCAAGAACAAATTGCCTGTGGGCAAACCATTATCAGGGCCCAATTAATTGCAGATTGAAGACACCAGTCTCAGATCTGTTTCTGTGCCAGTAATCTGAAAGCCTGTAGATTGGATACTTGTGCTTCTCAGTAAAATGCTATTTATTTAGCTGCGGACAATTTGATTAGCTGTAAGTGTAATAATAACAAAACTAATAACGTACACCAGCGATGGTGTAGGTCACATTTAAATCAAGCAATTTTAGAGAAAAATGCAAACTTAGAAAATGGATGAAGCATAAGTAAAAAGAGAAGCTATCATTTGCATTGAAGTTGAATAAATATAACTTTGTGAACAGCAAGAAAAAGTGTTTTCTGGTGTCAATTCCTATAAACCCATCATAAGATATAAATTCCTAGTTCTAAAAACTAAATCTTTCAAAGCCTGGGACTTATTCCATTTGTTGTTGTTATTGTTGTCTTTGACAGATTTTCTTTTATCCTTCATAATTTGCATCAATAGATCATAAAGTCTTATAAATACATCAAGGTTTTTTTAAAGAAACATTTTGATAGCTGGAATCTTTAACCAGTTCTTTATGCATCTGTAACATCAATTCACAAGGAAAGCAACTTGTGAATTTTAGTTCAGTTGCCTTATGTAGTGGATGAAAGTCAAGTAAAGATTATGTTCTAAACTTAGCATGGTTTTGTGTATTTTGGCACAAAAATACATTGAACTTCTCTGTTAAGACATTCCACCCAAGTCATTATTCATTCAGAAAAAAATATGGGAAAGTGAGATCTAAATCAGTGCTCAGATATGCCAGGCTGATTCTCTGGTCTACTGGAGGTAGGCTGAGAATGGTCAGTCTAGCTTCTCCTAATGTAGCCATCCTGTGTCTGATTGCAACCAACTCACAACACCCACAGACACTGGAGCACACATCCTATTATACTAATCTATAGCTGCAGTCCTAACCTAGGCTGGCACAACTTATTAGTCATCCAGTGATGACTGGAGTGATGTTGGGTTAGGAAAGTGCATGTCTGTGCTTCCCTAACCCTCCCCCAGGAGTGGGCAGAAGTGTCTTATGGCACTTTTGTGCCAACCCCAGGTCAGCACAGGACTTATGTCGGGGCTTAGGCTGGCCTAACTGGAGATTAAGATTGCAGCCTAAGGTAAGACTGGACCAAAATTTTTGTAGTTGGCTTCAATCCAACTACTCTGAGTGCGCAATCCTGAGTAACTATGGGGTGCCCTTGCTCCGGTGTAAGAACAATTTGCTCTGGATTGCAATATGAATTTCCCATAGGTTTTCACTAGATTGTGCAGTAACTACGGGTATACGTAATGTCTCTTACGTGCTCTCATAGTTACTCTGGATTGTAGGATGACTTAACAGGGTTTTCACTTATGGCTAAACTAGTTCTCTTGTTTTCAAAAGCTGCTAACTTGATTTCCCACCTTCCGCTCCCCCAGTTTCTGCAGCAGCAAGTCATAAACATCACTGCCATTGCCAGCTGTAATAACAGCAAGCCCGAGGACCTGGATCCAGTCATGCACTTTTGCATAAAGTTAGCAATGCGCTCAACCACTAGATGACAACTTTGACAATAAATGTGAAATGTGCTCTGGCTCTTGCTATAGTTCTTGCTATGTGTTCTTCAAAGAAATGAATTGTAATCAGGATTCTATTTTTAGCTCCTTTAAGGAGAGTTAGAAGCTTCCAGACAGTGGCGTCACAAGAGGCTGCAATCCTAAACACACTTTACTGGGAATAACAACTATTGAGCACAATGGGGCTTACTTCTGCGTAGACATGGTTAGGATTGTGTTCCAGGTCCTGAAGTGCAAGTATCCAGCATGTCACTTTCATGATGGGAATGCCTATTGGGCCTGATGATGCACAATGTCCCTGATCCTCTGGGTTTTTTTGTTATAACTTTTAATACAATAGAGATATTGCAATGCAGTTTGTTTCACTGCATTCTTCATGAAATTGCACACTGAATGACATATAACATGATGGTATTATTAGATTATTATGGTGTTTTTATTATTAGATATTATTAACCACCTCGAGCATCTGTTTTTAACAGAGGAAGGGTGGGATACAAATCATTAAAATAAAATAAAATATTTTTTTTTAAAAATTGCAAATAGTAGTGTCACCCCCACATGTGTCACCCAGTGCAACCCACAACTCTCCCTTCCATACCCTGTAGCAACCCCACTGATTCCAGGAAAAGACATTATTTACTACCTCAAAATCTGGTAGAAGCCACTAACCAATATATTTAAGAGCACAACCCCTTAAACCAGTCTGGGAATATTACATGTTTACCATAAGGAATTGGGAAGACCCGCAAGAGGAGGCTTGCCAATCTCCCTGTGCCATATCCCTGCCAGGCATTTCAGCTGAGGGAGTTTTGAAGTGGGTGAAGGAGGGGCAGTGCAGTACCAGGCTGCACATTTTTGCTGGTTCTTAACCCCCTCTCCCTCCCAATCAGCCTGGCATTATACTGGGCTGCTGACCTAGATGAAGCAGATCCCAGTAGCCCAATTGCCACATGACACAAAGCAAGGGAAATATTCCTCCTTCCTCCAAGTTGTGCAAGATTAGGAATTGCTTTTTCTTATCTGTGGGTTTTGCGATCCACAGATTTGACTCAATGCAGATTGCAAGAGGTCGGACTTCAGATCAGAAGATGCATCAAGGTGGGGCTTCCCACTATTTGTCTAAATGAAGCTTGTTTTATTTCCTCAAGACTGTTGTTCCCATTCTGCACCTAGTGTGTGGGCATGCATATGTGCATGCACATGTATGCATGTGTATGTTTTGCAGGCAAGGAATTCTAAATTTCTAAACAAAATCCACCTTAAAGGCTTCCAGCTGCTGCCCGAATTGTCGCTGGCAGCACCTGAAAAAAAACTTCCTACCCTTTAATGGGAACTGAGTATGTTGTGTCCTGATAAAAAGAACAATGTGGGTTCCATTATTGTAAGAGATGTGTGGATTGTTACATTGACATGAAAGACACTTTGTGTCACTGACATGAAAGAGTATGTTAATACAGATGCTAGACACTGATTGCCGTTCATATTCTACCTACTGGTGAACTAACCTGAATTGTGTAATTTGAGTTTGCAAGCCACCTTTAAGTAAATGATATGGTCAATAGATGTTAAGCTGCCACTCAGACTGTGGAATGAAAAGAATTGTTCTTGCAATCCTACAGCTGAACAGAGACATCATGCTAGTCTATACAATAGCAAACCTTTACTTTTCTTGCTGAATATTATTTCAGTAGCACAGCTGATAATTAAGATTAGTTTTAGTGATGCCGCTTTGCAAAATGCAAACTTGGGTATAATGCCTCCATTCTCATAAAGCTGGTATAATAAAGGCACAATATTTCTGTTCAAAAAGGTTTTTTTTCTTTTTTATTATTTTATCATTTGGCATTTTCCCATTAGAAAAAAACAACAATAGAAGTGAGAGATAAAGCACTTACAGAAGGATCCATTATTAAAACCTGATCCACAATTAAGTTGTCAAGGTTGTTGACTCCCACTAAAATCAACTGGAAACTTTAGAGTATCCTGATCCAAAATTCATTTTCTTTGTAGAAACACCAATAGATTTGTCTGAAATGTTTTTTCAAAGTAAGGCCCAGATTTTATGTTAATTGATCAGTAAAAATGTGTTTTCAGCATGCCCATGTTCATTCCCATGACAAACTTCAGGAATATGAACAACATAGGAAACTGCACCTTAACCTCCAGTTAGGCCAGCCTAACCAGAAGTCCCATACTGGCCTAGGGGTATCACAAAAGTTCTGTAAACCCCTTCTGCCCCACTACTGTGGGGGTATACCAGTGCACAGGTATACATCAACCTCCCCACACCACCATGGAAGGATATGCCAGATGGGTTAGGCCAGCCTAAACTGGTTAGGATTGCTCAGTTTGTTATGAGTTTGTTTCAACAGGTATGTTTTGGAGAGGGCTGTCACCAGTTTTAAGTAGGCCAGTATATACTACAAATGTAAATTTGTGATAATAGAGTCAATAATACTGCAACTGGGACTTTCTTTTACATAATATTTTAGATTCAGATATTTACTTGATCACAATGCGTCCATTGATCACTAAGATATCATACTGAAATGAGACATGGGACTTTGGTGGAAGAACTTATGGGGATGTGAGCCGCCCAATGATGGCATGGTGTGCTTTGTCAATTGTCAAAAAAAAATTATGGTGTGTCTTAACAATTTAAGTGCATTATCAGTGTGTGTTTTTGAAAATAAACATGTTGAAAAATGCTGGGCTAGAAGATCACAGTGAAACACGGTATGCACACTCATGGCATAATTCTTCATTTAATTGCCTGCTTGACTACTGCCCTTGGTTTCTCCCATAGGTAGAAGGGAAAAAAGAGGCAAAATATATCATAAGAACTTGGATATTGGAAGAGATTATATGCATTCAGGACACTTTTTCATGCAGAAACTAAATTTGATCCCCACACTCATTTTCAAGAGGCCAGGAGTGAACTCTCTATCTTTCTATGCTTTTCTACAAATACCGTATATATCACCTTAATTTATTTCTACCTTTTTAAAAGAAATCAGTGGAATAAACATAACTCTTTGAGAGTGATGTTTAATTCTCCTGTCTTCTGGAGAGTTAATAAATTAAACAGTTAATAAGAAACCTGACAGGAAACATGATTGAAGGAAGTCTATTAAATGTAGTGGCACCTTTTTTGAGAGCCGGTGCAATAAATAGCAAAGGGAGATCTGAGCAGCCCTCAGTTCACATTTCATCTCAACCATTAATTCATTAGGCTGCTTTAGGCAAGCCTTGATGTCTTTAGCTTCCCTCTCAAAATACTGAGATAATACTACTAATAACACTACTAATACTAAACCTTTTGGGGGGTTTTTGTAAGCAAAATGGGCAACACAATCCTAAATTGAGCTGGTTCAGTGTGATCGCCCAGCCTCTGTTGCATTTAACACAGCAGGTTGCATAACACAGCAGGCAGAAGTCATTGGGGTACTTTCCACTTATCCCAAATAACACCCCAGTCAACCCTATAAGGTTATATGGCTCTCTACCAGCTATTCAACTGGCAAAAGTCTGAGCAGCCTGGTGTAACACCAGCTGACTGAGGATGGGGGATAGGATAACCCAAGGGCCTGCTCTGCTGATCCTATTCACTTCCCAGGCCTGATCCACTCCCAATCTGTCTTCTTCCACCCAACATCCCAACCAACCTTCTCTCTATTATAGTTATGTTGGTATGAAGCACACAAGAAGGCTCCAGCCTTCCACATTAGTGTATCAGTAGTGCACAACTTTGCAATGGTCAGAGAGCTTTATACAGCTGGCACTAACTACTGTAGAGGTAGCAGCAGTAGAAGATCATTGCTAGCAGCCAATAAGTATAGAATTTGGCAAACCTCACAGTGTGAATATACAGAGTGGGCCCAAAGTAGGCTTACAGTTGTTTCACTATTGGTGTCACATTCTAGATCTAATTTTTCCAAACAATAATTCCAAACCAGTATTCTATATCCCTTATCTACATGTTGAAAATGTGCATAAACAGTATTGAACAAATACAATTGTAACAAATACATATAAATATATAAAATATATATTTTTAAAAAATGTAAAGTGCATACCTACTAAGTGTAAGCATACTTTTGGCCCAATCTGTTTAAGGACATTTACTCAGCCCCTGGTATTTCTCATTGAAGGATCTTAGGCTACAATCCAGAATAACTGCGGGACCTTTTACACCGATGTAGTTACGGTGCCACCTATGGGAAATGCATAGAACAATCCAGAGTAAGTGCCTCTTGCGTCTTCCCATAGTTATTCTGGATTGTAGAGTGAGCTAGCAAGATCTACAGAGGCAAAACAGACATCATTAGCTGGATGATTTCATGACTAATAGACTAGTGTATATGATATATATTGATAAAATATATTCACACAATTATATTTCTCTACATAAAAGAGGGAAAATTGGGGGTGCACAAAAAATGTGATAATGAAGGAAACATAAAGATGAACAATTATGGGAAACAAAATTAGACAGCATACATTTTTCAAATGATAACAATGTCACACAAATGATAACAATGTCACAGAAACATGAAACAAATCCATTGGTGATGCAAAAAAATAAAAATAAAAATGAACTCCCAGAGTCCCACTGAATAAATATCTCATAAACATTCTGGTTCCAATGTAGTATGGGTCAGTCTCAAGGTTCGGTGTTTGCCTTATTCAAGGAGCTTCCGATCCCATGTGGTAAGTAAAACTGTCCTAGCCGGAAAAACTTTACAGGTACTTCTGGAATCCTGATGGGCCCAAAAAGGAATTAAAATTAAGTTCAAGAATTCAATGCAATAACAATTAATTACAAAAAAGTGACCATTACATTTTTGTAAGCGAGACATATAGGTCAGCAATGTTTTAAAAAACCATTAAGAGTGCAGTTTCCTAGGATTCAGTTATACTGAACAAAATGGGCTTTACTTCTGAGTAGATGTGTATATGATACACTGTGAATTAACCAAGCACACCTTGACATTCTCTGTACAGCTATCTATTAAAAGGTTGAGATTTAGGGTAAAATCCTAACCATATTTACTCAGAAGAAAGCCCCATTGTGTTCAATGGGTCTTACTCCTAGGAATTTAGAATTGCAGCCTTAATTTAATTATTAAAATTATTTGACTTAATTTAATTATTTAATTAATTTAAAATTAATTTAATTTTTTTTAAAAAACCAAAGTCAAAAGCAATCTGTCGCTAATGCAACACTTTCCTTTTGACATGAGGTATAGATTCATCTAGGCTGTGGATCAAGACAGTTAATGTACAACTGAACTGATCAGGTGCACATCAAAGTGTACAACCTAAATTATATTTGTGCAATGCAATCCTCTGCATGCTTACTCAGAAGTAAGTCCCATTATATTTGATAGGGCCTAAACCCTAGGAAGTATTTTTAAAACCCCGGGTTAAATCCCCATAAACCCAGTCCTTTTTATAACATGCAGAAATTGTGTGGGTTTTTTTGCAGAAAATTTTGTGTTTTGCAATGGTTCAGTATATAGCATGATGAGGTGCTGCTATGTTTAATGAAATAAACGTTAAAGCAATTGAGATTTTATTTTAGAGCAAAGGTTTCCCTGCCATAATATTAGCAGCAAGCAAGCAACTAACAAGAGGGATACAGAGAATTTTAAAAAGGAGATCCACTCATTTCATTTATATGACATATTGTTTTAGAAACCATCACTTGCCATAGTAGTTACTGTAAGACAGACACAGTAGTATGATAGGCACAATTAGTGCAGTAACAGACACAAAAAAATTAAGGCTCAAAAATGAAGATTGGCACAAGAAATTAAAGGCACAATCCAGAGTAACTATGGGGAGTCCTTCCTCCACTGTAAGAACAATTTGCTGTGGATTGCAGTATGAATTTCCCATAGGTTTTCATTAGATTGTGCAGTAACTACGGGTACATGTAATGTCTCTTACGTGCTCCCATAGTTACTCTGGATTGTAGAGCCAGGCACTATCCAGTCAAGCATATCACATGACTTTATCAGATCCTTTTTTTCTAAGCAGACTAACCTTGTGGCCACTACCGTAGCATGCAACGATAAATTCTATGTAAGCATAGGTTTAAATAGGATTTATGAAGCACAGATTTAACTGTCCCACTGAAATTAATGAAACTTTAAAAGTGCTTTAAGGCTCGGACGAGTATTAAAACGCTCCCAAATTCTCATTAGTTTCCAGAATTTTTTCTATTCCATTCCATTTTTTTGAAATGTTTCATTTTCATCCTATCACTAGCATGGCTTCATCTTGCCCTCAGAGCAGTTTTTCTGAACACGCTTTGCTCAAAATTCTTCCCCTCCCAAAAAAAGAGGCGCTGGCTCTTTAAAACTACTAGAATTTTTCATCAGATACTTTGGAATAATCCTGATTATATGAGTGCTTGTTATACGAGTATTAATATCTATTAATATTGTATTAATATCTGAGATTCAATTTACATGTGCCAAGAAGAACTGATGTCATAATTCTTTGACCCACATGGTGCTGGAACCTAAGCACTAAAGTCAATTTCTGGGACTAAGGGCAAAATCCATAGCAGTTATAGGTCCATGCAGTTAGTCACCCTCTAGTGTTACCTTATGGAAAGTCATCTTAACTGCTCCGGAGCAAGGGGCTTAATTTCACTTTAGGATATAGGACTAACAGTCACTACAATCCACAGTAACTACGTGAGCACATAAGAGACATTATGTGCACCCATAGTTACTGCACCACCTAGTGAAAACCTATGGGAAATTCATATTGCAATCCAGAGTAAATTGTTCTTACACTGGAGCAAGGACTCCCCGTAGTTACTCTGGATTTTGCCCAGTGCAGTCCTATTATTGTGCTGTGCTGGCCCCTTGATCAGCTGAAGCCTTTTGAGGGTTTTTGTAATTATAATGGGCAACCCAATACTAAATTGAGCTGGTTCTGTAGGACCGCATAGCCTCTGTTGCAGTTAACACAGCAAGTTGCATGGCCCCTCGTGGTACTTTCTCCTTATCCCAAATAACACCCCAGTCAGCCCTATAAGGGCTTCTTGGTCTCCCAGCATTATATTGAGCATCCCAGATTTGTACAAAATAAACAATGTATTTACTCAAATCTAATGCTAACCTTTTCCAGCCAAATTAAGTCTCCAAAATCAGGGTGCACATTAGATTTGATGGTTAATTAGATTTGAGTAAATGTGGTGATTTGATAATAACTGTAGGGTACGCATTAGATTCAATGGCACATTCGATTTGAGTAAATATGGTAGCTGGTGTAGAGCTTTGAAACCACAAAGGGCAAGCTGGGTTTTATTGGCAAAAGGGGAAAATTACCCCTTACCCTGAGTAGACCACCTTCTAACCTGCTCTGCACAGGTCAAATTGCTTGTCTGAACGAACACAGATTAGGATTGAAATATAAACTTTCAAATCAAGTACTAAGGGCACAAATCAAGTACTAAGGGCACCTTTCAGGTAGAACTGATACACTGGAGACAGGGCCCTCTGCCTCATTTGCCAGTATGTGAACACAATCCCCCAAAATTGGGATTGTCCCTGTTTTTCTGAATATGGCAGCCAGGAACAACCTTGAACTCTCCTATGTTCCTCCAGATGACCAAAACTGGTTCTCTGGATGGTCTGACCATGGTCTTCTGTTCATGGATAGGTTGTCTTTAAATAAGGTCAGCTCCTAGTTGGCAAGTGCTTCACTAGTTACAAGTCATGAAGGGTTGTGCAACCTGCTGGTTTTTAAAGGAAGCCTGAGATGGCCAGGAGTGGCATCAGGAGGCAGGTATCTTGTTGTTCTATAGGCTTTGATGCCTCTGGAAGACAGGGTGAGCAGATTCAATGGAGAACAGTGTGCCTATACCTTTAATCAAGGTACAGAAGAGGGAAATTCGGAGGTACAGGTACTTAAACCCTTCCATACTGAGCTGCACCTACTACAATTCCCTTTTAGATACTCTGTCCTCAATGTATCTGGTCACCCTGCACTGGTACACCAATTCAGGAGGATATGGCTACAATCCAGAGTAACTACAGGACCTTTTACATAAATATATTTATGGTGCCACCTATGGGAAACCTATGGGAAAAGCATAAAGCAGTCCAGAGTAAGTGCCACTTTCATCTTCCCGTAGTTACTCTGGATTATATGGTGAACTAGGGAGGCCTTTACCTGATCCAGCAGGACTGTTCTTATGTTCAGTGAATCCAAGAAAATTAGTTATGACAGATGCCCTGATGCCTTCTAACCTGTAATTCTTCCTTTTTGATGATTCTCCCTACACAGATATATAAATATATATAGATAAATATCTATAAATATCTATCTATATCTATATCTATCTATCTATCTATCTCTCTACACACACGCACACACACACAGATATACAGATATATAGCTATATGATACAGAAAGAATTTGCTTTGAACGTTAAATTCTCCTTTAGAAGATTTCGGCTACAATCCTAAAGACACTTTCCTGTAAGACCAGTGGTGGGCTCCAGCAGGTTCGCACCTACTCTATAGAACCGGTTGTTAACCAAAGATAGGACATATAAAGTTTAAAAATAGCCATTTAAAAGTGGCTGTCAGATGGGCAGAGAACCGGTTGTTAATTTCTTTGAAGCCCATCACTGTGTAAGACCCATTGAAAGTGGGGCTTACTTTTGAATAGGCATGGTTAGGATTGTGCTCTTCATTTTCTTTTTAATGCTGACATTAGCATCCATTAACATTAGTAGAAATCCCAGGTGCCTCCTGATCACAAAGTGGACCTTTCCTTACTAAACAATTACTGTTCACACATATACTATAATATCCATAAATTCAAAGCAACTGTGCCCACCTAGAACTTGTTTGGGATATGATAAACTACCCCTACAGAGTAATTACCGGAGTGCATAAGAGACATTTACATCGACATAGTTATGGCACCACCCAGTGAAAACCTATTTGAAATTCATTTTGCAATCCAGAGTAAATTGTTCTTACACCTGAGCAAGGTCTCCCTGTAGTTACTCTGGATTGCGTCCTACATACACTAATGGAACAATGCAGCAAGCAGATAGTTTGTGGGGAAGAATAGGAAATTATTTTTGCGAGTTGGACTGTTTGAAGGTGATGATATCATCCCTGCAGGGATGATAACATTCGCTTTCCTCATGCAGGATGTTTTCTAAATAGAAAAAGCCTCAGCATCATTCATAAAAGAGAATAAATATCTTAGCACCAAGCAGAGAGGATGCAACTCTCAAAGCCGGGCACTGCTTTTTTCCAACCAAACTGATGTTGGCATCTATTTCTTTGAGAAATGGAGGCAACATCACAAGAGTGGAGTCATTCACACAATAGTTTTTCTGTCTAGCTTCAAGGAAAAGGAGTGAGGATTATAATTTTTTAAAATCTCAAGTGTGTCCATTTTCCACATGATGGTGGGAGAGGCACTGTCAAATCCTTGTTAAAAACAATACTCCCAAAAAGTCTAGTTCTTTTGCCTATTGAGTAATAAACACAACACAGGAACATCAACAATGCTGAATGGGTAGTCTGACTTTTCTAACACTTGTTCACACTGATAGCTAATCATTTGGTCCAGAGTTTATTAACCAGTGGTACTTGTACCACTGGTGGTCCTTGAGGTGGTGTCTGGTTGCAGTCATGGGTCATCCAAACCTCTACCACCTGGCAGGAAAATCAGCAATGCTACCCTATAAGAAGTAATATGAGGTTCAGCTTGCCAGGCAGGACTTCCGTGTGTGCTTTTCACACACTCAATAAAGCTCTCTCATCTGCCCAGATCCTCTTACTAGTATTTGTCTTACCCATGTTTGTAGTCTCACACCTCACCTCCCAGTCCAGAAGTAACAGGTGATGACATCCAGTTACTTCCATTGGTACTTTAAATAGGTGGACAATGTGAAGTAGTACAGTATAGCAGGGGACAAATGTTGATAAATGCTGATCTAATCCTCTATATAGGTAGACAATGGAATCACATAAAAAATTAAAATACTATAAAAAAGAAAACATTAAACTGATGATATTTGAGAGTCAAACGAAAATCCTAGGCATGTCTACTCAGAAGAAAGTCCTATTGTTCAGTGAGGAATACTCCCACGAAATGTGTATAGGATTTAACCTCTTAACAGTGTTTGATTTTAACCTTTAACAGTGTTAGATTTCACTGTTACCTACATCTGTGTAGACATACCAAAGAATTGGTCTGCACAGCTCCAGCACCCTGAACTGCACACTTCAGAAACTCTAATGTCAATAAAGACATTTAAAAAAACACCAAAACACGTAAAAAACCCACTGTTGGTATATACCTCTAAAGAATGAGAGAGCAAGCAGCTGACAATATTCAGAGAGAAGTCATTCTACATGATTGTATTAATCACTAGCTACAAGGCTGCATTGAAAAACCAGCTCTCAAGGTCTTAATTCATCAGCCTCTTACTCAAAAGTACCTATACATACTTTGTGTCAACAAACCAGAATACTTATTTTCATTTTTCTCTGCTATATTTAATTTATAAAGGTGGATTTTCTTGGCATTATAACACCATAAAATAAAAATAAACTTTCAACACTTATAGAATGTATATTTCTATACTAGAGAAATCCCATTTATTCCTGTAGGCCTGAGCCTCTGGAGGGCAAATGAGGTTTGCTGGCAGAGACAGTACATCCCATGGATCCCGATTTAAGAAAATCAACACACAATGTTTTGAAATCAATGGGATTGAAATCTATCCTGGTTATCTTGCCCCACTGATTTCAATGACTTAAGTGTTAATAATTCTGGTCATGGTCAACATCTTCACAGTCAAGATTCAGACAGAGGCAGAGATGCTCGGGTTCTAGGAAATTGGTTTTATAAGCCTAATGGAAAGATTACCCATATGCAGGAATCTTTCTATCCCTACAATCCCGAGTAACTACTGGAAGACGTAAGAGGCACTTACTCTGGATTGCTCTATGCTTTTCCTGTAGGTGGCACTGTAACTACATCAGTGTAAAAGATCCCGTAGTTACTCTGGATTGTAGCCTTAGCCTGGTAATACAGTCCTGTAAACCAAGACAACTTTCCCTGAAAACAAAGTTGCAGGCATTGAATTGTATCAGTTACTGGTTCCAATTACATTAATGGATCTTGGCCTTATTCACTGGACTCTTCCATGGTCTGGTTTGCCCTCAGTAGGCTATGGGTCTCCCATGTGTCACACTTCTCACGTCTAATAAACAAATGTTACTTTCAATCAAATAGATTGCAGCACACCTAGAACACCGAAACATTTTTCTGCAGCATATTAAACATTTCCTTTGTTGTCCATACTTTAATCAACCAGCCTGAGATACTCTTAACACAGCCGACAAAAGCACACTGAAAACAGAGCCACTTTGCTTTTGAATGAAACACTGATAATGTCATCTGGTTAAACATTTGAGAATAAATAGATGCAATAACTGATAAACAGTAAATCCAAAAAAGGCATGCTGAGGTTTGAAAAGTTCACATACTATTTATATAATTCTCTACCTATTCAGCTCATTAATATGCAAAAAAGAAAACAAAAACAAGGAATGTCATGAAAAATCAAGTCAATCTAATACTCATATATATAATATCCATATAGTCTGCAAGATGTTGATTCACAAATGTGTGTGTTATTTTTACCCTCCAGAGAAATGTTCTCTGTCTGTTTCTAACACATCCATGTACTTTTACGTGTGCCCGTCCCAGATGAGTATCTTTATGAACCTAACTGCTCCAAACTACAGCCTACAGAATAGTGTACGTCAGCTCATTAGAATTTTGGTCACAATGTGAATCATTATGAAAGGCATCAACCAAGATTGCTGCTATTAATAGATTGCTACTATTGTGATGCCCTTATCCAAAACTTTGGTGCAGTCACACTTGAAATACTGGGTAACATTCTGGTCGCCACACCTCAAGAAGGATCTATCATAAAGCTGGATGGTAAACCATCAATGGTTCATTATGAGGAACAGCTATAACACTTATGGCTTTTTATCTTGGAGGAAAAAAATAGTGATTAAGGGGAGACATTATAGGAGAGGCATTATAAAATTATGTATGGTGTGAGAGAGTAGGGAGAGACAATTTTCTTCCTTTCTCATAATATTAGAACCAGCGAACATCTCATGAAGCTCATTGGCAAGACACTGAAGACAGAAGGAGGTGCTTATTGAAAAGTACATAATCTGATGAATTAGTTATCACAAAATATGGTGATGGGCTTGGGTAGCATTGAAAAGGAATTGGACACATTTCCAAATTTTGATTGTGATGACTATTATCATGCTTCCTCCAGATTCACCATCCTCTCTGGGTACCAGTCATAGGGAAAAGCAGGGGGAAAATTTGCCTTTCTACAAAGCCTTTCTACAGTGGGTGTCTAGATGAAGAACCCCATTTTGGTTCTTCTCTGAATTCCACTCAAGGAGTAAAGAAGAATCTAAGAACAAAGTTCTACCCCGCTTTTAATGTAGAGGTAAAGCCGAAAAACCTATACTTCCCTCCATTAACAGCCTACTCTATCAGTATGCATGCTACTAGTTTTCTAACAGCACATTGTACATTTAAAAGATAGTCAAAACTTTGGCTGCAATCCTAAGCTCCAGTTAGGCTGGCTTAAGCGCAGGCAAAGTTCTTCGCTGACCTGAGGGTGTCACAAAAGTGTCATAAGGCATTTCTGACCCAATCCTGGGGAGGTCAGGCCATTGCACAGGCATACACCAACCTCCCCACACCCCCATGGGAAGATATGCCAGGTGAGTAATGCCGGCCTAAATTGGTTAGGATTGCACCCTCAGTTGATAGTACAGTGACGCAGGATGAGTGCTTTTGAGGAGTCCAGTTGTATTGTCTGATCTTGCATACTTCTTACCATGTTTAAGAAAGACTACCTAACAAGAGACTGTAACCAGCTACTAAATACATTAGCCACTTTGCTCTTTACTACTGTGATTGCCCGGTATGCACTACCTTTCACATCATAATTAAGTGGTAACTGGTGTGACTGTGCAATTTTAAAAGAATTATTATTTTTTTAAAAAACAAATCAGACAATGGTTTACAACCTGCAATAGATTGTACTGTATATTGTAATGTTTTGTCTAAGGGGAAGCTAATGAAATGCCCCCAAATCATAATATAGATCAAACATTCTGTCTGTGAAACATTCTATACAGCAAAATTCCATCTACGAATGCACACATTTTCAGAAAAAAATCAAATTCTTTCCACAAGCTCTTTCTGTTCAACAGAAACTACAAATAGGTTGGTGCAAATTGCTTCCATCCAAATACATTCTATTGCTGCCTGAACAATTCAAAAACAAGTTGCATATCAGAAAAGGTCTGAGCTGAGTCAGCGAACAGAACCCACAATATAAAATTGGCTTTTGAACCCAATTTGCATGTTGAAGAACATAATAGGAAATACACTTGTTTTGTCATACTACTCATAAGGTGTCAGCATTCCTGACCCAGAACTATATTTGCATTCATCGGCATTGCATTTTTCGATAATGGAATTCTGCACAAGACACGACGCCGTTTGAGATAACACAATATTTACCAGAGCTGGACTCTGACGGCCACTCTTTTGTACACAACCTCCCAACAAGGAGGGAATCACCTTAATTCAAGCCAAAACAGATTGTCCTATGGCTGTAGACCGGAAATAAAATGCAAAGGAAAATGCTGGGGGTGTGAACAATTCAAATCAATAATTCACATTTGTTTGCTAGTACAGGTTCAGAATAAGTCCCTGATTTTTTTTATTTCTCAACCTCAAGTTAAGATGCAATGGACTCCTTGTGGCCTAAGATTTCAGGCATTCCATGAATTTCTAGATTTTTTTAGAGTGATTTCACTTGGAAGGTATCACAAAACATGTATGGCAATTTTGGGAAGTGAGCTCTCATAGGGATAAAGGAGCTGAGGACATCTGATCTGCATATATGACTTTTCTTGCTAACATCCATCACAACAATGAATAAAACTGATTTTTACACCTCAGCAAGCATTCCATGCCACCCAATAGAATCAATGCATATTGAGAAATACCATCTGCACAAACATGGGGAGGTTTTGCTCCTAGAAAGCTGAAGGACACTTTGGACTCTTGAAGGACACCATGGAGCACAACAATACTGCAAATTCAGTGTAAATGCTGGTCTCTCAACCATGTTAAAAGCAGTCAAAGTGCACAGCAGGTGTAAAGGGACCTCTTTTATTCAACTGGGTGTCTACCTCTAGTGACTCAGCCAAGGTCCCTTTCCACTGTTAACTCTTGAAACCTTGAGAAACTGGTGGCTGGTTGCATTGGGTTTGAGACCTTTCACCAAACTCATGTAACATTAAAAGGTGAAATTGGAGATGAGGGAAGAAAAATTGGACCCCCTCCCTACTCTATTCTGTAATGTCTGGCTATAGAAAACTATATTTCAAAAGTGATGAGAGGTTCTTGCTGGTTGCAACACTGGTGTACATGGTGCAAGTCACAGAACACATGCTACCTCACTAATGGGTCTCACAACTTTTGCTGCCAGAAGGAACTCAGTTGGGGGTTTGACACAGGCCAGCAGGCCTCCCTATGTGCGCTTGTCCATGTGTGCGCATGTGATAGGTGGGAAGCACAACTGCTATAGTGTCTCGCTGTAAAAAGCTACATTTCAGAAGTGATGAGAGGTTCTTGCTGGTTGCAGCACTGGTGTTGGTTGAAGTCTGCATGGGGTTGTGTGGCAGTAGGTCTCTTATACTCTGTCTTCTAGCAGTGTCCAATGTGGTGAGAAGTGCTTCCATACTTACTTGCAAGAAGCATTGGGAGGAATTTAGTATCTGCAAGAGTCACATTTAGTGTTGCCACAATTATCTTCCACAAAATCGGGACGGTACTGTCCCGTTTGCCAGTATGTAAAAACAATCCCCTCAAAACAGGTTTGTCCCTGTTTTTCAGGACATATGGCAAGCCTAGTCACATTAGATATTGGATCGGGGCTGCTTTGTTGTGAGACAGCCATGGAAGGAGTTGCACCTGGAAAAATGTGCATTCGCTTTGGCGTTTAAAAAATGGGGTATAATTTCTCAAAATATAAATTAATAAATGGTACCTTCACAAAGGTAATGAAATCCTCTCAGATTCTGGACCTGGACACCTTTGGTATGCTTGACAATCACCAAAGTTACTAAGTGGCTACTTGCCTGGAAGGGTGTGAAGAATGGAAGTTTGTATCCCACTGTGTCCTACTCCAATAATATGTTAAAAGATAAGGGGAGAGTTTGAACAGGTGGCCATGTGCCCTCTTTTAATAGGATGAGGAAGCAGGAAAGTGGAGTGGGTGATGGCAGGGATCAAAGCACAGGATACAACTTATTTAACCTACTTGCAAAGTCAGTCCTTCCGCTACATCTGAGATGCACTCTCCAGGTTCACTGACTGGGATTCAAATGTGGAAATCTCAGAACACTTCACTGGTGGGTCTCACAACAATCCTTGCCAGGAGGAACTCAGCTGGGGGTTTTGCACAGGCAAGATGGCCAACCTGTGTGTGCTTCTCCATGTGTGCACATGTGGTAGTGTGGAAGCACAACTGCTATGGCAATTTCTACTATGGGTTTGGTTCTGGCTCTGTCACCAAATGACAGGAGAAAGTCTCTCTCTCTCTCTCTCTCTCTCGCTCTGTGTGTGTGTGTGTGTGTGTGTGTGTGTGTGTGTGAGGTTGTGGCTGTGTAGTTCCTTACTTTTTGGCTGAAGGCATTCTCCAAAGACAGGGTGAACAGATATCCTCTATTTCCTGGACATGTCCTCTTTTTTAGCCTTGTGTCCTGGTAAAGGACTTAAATCTCCTTTTCCTTGTGAGCAGGTAGCGCACAGCCTTCTTGTAATTAATATAATACATGCAATAAACTTTTTATAATATACCCTACAATCCAGAGTAACTACGGGAGCACGTAAGAGACATTATGTGTACCCGTAGTTACTGCACCACCTAGTGAAAACCTATGGGAAATTCATATTGCAATCCAGAACAAATTGTTCTTACACCGGAGCAAGGACTCCCCATAGTTATTCTGGACTGCGCTCGTAGTTTTGAATAAGTAACACACAGCACAATCCTATGGAGGTCTACTCAGACCCCTTGTATTCAATGAAATTTGCTGTCAGGAAGGTGTGTTTAGGGTTGCAACCATAGAGCACAATCCTAACCAAGTCTACTCAGAAGTAAGTCCCACTGTGTTCAATGGGTTTTACTTCCAGGCAAGTGTGTTTAGGATTGCAGCCACAGTGTTTTAATTGACCACATGAACTCCATATTTGAGTGTTTTTAGCTTTTGTTTTGTCACATGTCCTACTTTTTCTGGAGGGTCTTACATTTTGAGGTGCCTTGTCCTCTTTTGCAGTGATGATCTCTGGTCACCCTGTCCAAAAGATCCCTTAGTTAAGATCAACAGCTATCTTGTTTTTCTACACATTTGATTCAAAGGGGTCTGAGACACCACACATCACTGTGTGTGACCCCACTACACATAACTAGAAAATTAAAGAGAAGGGAAAGGCACTGATTCTTGTCCAGTCTTCAAAATCTTGTGACTGCAAGTCAAAAATTCTTTGAAACTAAAAAAAGAAAAAGAAAAATCCAAGTCCAAAATGTTTTGTGGCATTGTGTACCTTTTGTTTGTTTGTGTCTTGAATGTAGGGTTGGTTGACAAGTAGGTAGGTATTTAAATTAGGAGACAGAGGGGAAGAGTGGGACTGGCAAACAGCCAAAAGTATGATGGGGTGTCTGTAAGTTTTTGATGGGTATGACTGTAAGAAAATTGTCTGGGGGGAGAGAACGAGTGAGTGAGCAAGAGAGCAAGAGAGGTGATTGTATCTGTGCTGGGTGACACTGGGAGAACTGGTTATGTTATGGCTGAGGGCCACAGTGCAAGAGTATAACAGCTCTGGTGTGCCTGTTGGTTGTATCTGTGACAATTAACTGGTGCAATTATTGGGCTAACCAGCCAGTGTGTAGGAAGGAAATTGTCAGGTGTATCTACTTGAAGATCACATACCCTACAATCCAGAGTAACTATGGGAGATATAAGAGACATTACGTGTACCCGTAGTTACTGCACCACCTATTGAAAATCTATGGGAAATTCATATTGCAATCCAGAGCAAACTGTTCTTACATCGGAGCAAGGACTCCCTGTAGTTACTCTGGATTGCACCCTTAGCCAATTTATCTTTTCCTTTAAGCACATCTGGACCACTCCGGCCTACTCCTGACCACTTTTGTGCACTCATATCTTCAAATCTGAACACCCAAATGAATACTATGTACATTAACTGGTGACAGAAGCTGTGGGGTCCCAGCTGAATGAAAGTGAGAGATATGCAGTGTAGGATATGCACAGTGTAGTAGGGTGGGAGTGCGCAGGTGTGGCGGTGTGACCACAGTTTAATGAAAAATAACAACCTCACACATGAAACCATCCTATCAGACTCTGAATGCAATCCTAAACCCAGTTAGTCCGGCGCAAGTCCTGGCACAAGTCTTATACTGGCCTGGGGGTGTCACAAAAGTGTCACAAGGCACTTCTGTGCCACTCTTAGGGGGAGAAGGTTAGGCCAGTGCACAGGTATGTGCAGGCCTCCCCACACTATCTTGGGAACTGGGTGCCAGCCTAAATGGGTTAGGATTGTTCCTGCCTAAACCAAGGTAGATCTTTGTATCCACCAACCACAGACTCTACTAGGTATTAATAATAGAGGTAGACATTTGTTGCCACTAACCACAAAATACACTGGATACTAATACTGGAGGTAGATCTTTCTGTCCACCAACCACAGACTGTACTGGGAACTAATGCCAGAGGTAGATCTTTGTATCCACTAACCACAAAATATACTGGGTACTAATACTGAAGGTAGATCTTTCTATCCATCAGATTGCACTGGGTACGAATACTAGAGAGGAGGTAGGTAGACTTTACTGGGTGCTAATGCTGGAGATATATCTCTGTATCCACCAACCATTAGTATTGAGGTACTAACACTGGAAGTAGATCTTTACATCCACCAATCAGGTAGTAACACTGGAGTTATGTCTTTGTATCCATCAACCATAAAGTACTGGATATTAATACTGGTGGTAGAGCATTGCATCCACCAACCATTAACATTGGGGTACTACTGCTGGAGGTAGACCTTTGTATTCATCAACCATAACATACTGGCTGTTAACACTGGGGTTAGATCTTTGCATCCACTAACCACAGACTGTATTGAGTACTAATACTGGAGGTAGAGCTTTGCATCCACCAGCCATTACTATTGGGATACTACTACTTGAGTAGACCAACTACAGACTGTACTAATACTGGGATACTACTACTTGAATCCACCAACTACAGAATGTACTAAAACTGGAGCAAGAGGGCAAACTCAGCCAATTAGCCCCTTGTCACACCTGCTCCTGATAGTAACTCTGGTGGGGCGGTTGTGGCTGGGTGTAAAGATTACCGGGGGGGGGGGGGGTGGAGAAGGTAGCCAGTGAGTCCCTCACCTGCCAGGTAGGTCGCCCTCCCCTCTGCCCCGAGGTCCGGGGGTCCTTACCTGCTTGCTGTACTTGCTGCCGGCCTGACAGCTGTACTCGGAGCAGTGGTCGGAGCCGATGGAGATGTTGTCTCCGGCCCCCACGAAGGTGTTTGCGGGGGGCAGTTCCTGGACGGCCTGGTGCTTCTTGCCGGCGGTGGGCGACTGCGGGTGAAGCTGGACGGTGGGCAGCGGGGAGCTGGACTTGTAGTGCCGGGCCAGGTCGGGGCTGCCCGGCCCCCCGTTGACGGACCTGTAGCGACTCATGCCCGGGCTGTCCCCGGCCAGCTTCTCGTTCACGCCATCGTAGCGCTGCCCGTTGGGCTTGCTGGCCTCGACGGTGACGATGCTGCTGTAGAGGGGCTGCTTCCCCGACGGCTTCTTGGCCTTCTTGCCCTTCTTGTCCTTCTTGGCCTTGTCGTGCTGTTGGGGGGTGAAGAAATCCTCGTGGTCCTTCTTGCCGGCCTCGTAGCCCCCGTGCTTGCCTTTTGATCGACAGTAACGAGCCAGCACCACCACCAGGATCAGCAGCACCACCGTCATGATCCCCGCTACTACGCCCACTACTATACTCAGCCTCTGCTTACTCAGCTCGTAACTGGGGTCCCCCGCGATGTCCTGGGCCAAGGGGGTGTGGAGGCTCCGGGCCACCTGCCCCTCCACCAAACTAGCGTTGGCTAAGCTCTCATTGACGAAAATGTGGAGTAAAGCTGTAGTAGATTGCGGGGGTTGCCCGCTGTCGTTGACTTGCACCACTAGGCGGTGCAGCCCGTAGTGTTTGGGGGCTAATTGTCCCACTAGGGAGACCACCCCGCTAGAGGGGTCCACCTCGAAGAGTTTGAAGGGGTTCCCCCCCACCAGGTTGTAAGTCAACTCCGCGTTCTGCCCGGCGTCCGCATCCCTGGCCTGGACGGTGCTGACCACGGTGCGGGGGCTGCTCGACGGGGCCAACACCTGGTAGGAAGTGTTGGCCGGAGAGGTGACCAGAGGGGGGTTGTCGTTCTCGTCCATCACAAAGAGGGAGACTGTGGCGGTGGCGGATCGAGGGGGCTCCCCTCCGTCCACCGCCTTTACTCGGAAGGTGTAGCTGGTCTGCCTCTCCCTGTCGAAGGAGACGGTGGAGTAAATGGTGCCGGTGTCGTTCTCGATGGAGAAAATCCCCGACGCCTCCCCGACCCCCCCTTGGACGGAGAGGCTGAGCTGCGCGTTGCGACCCTGATCCGCGTCCATCACGGTGACCATCCCCACGGGGCTGTTGGGCTGCAGGTTCTCCTTCACGTAGAAAGTGAACACGTCCTGCATGAAGCGGGGCTCGTTGTCGTTCCTGTCCGACACCCTCACCACCACCGACGTGGAGCCCTGCAAGGTAGGCACCCCTTTGTCCCTGGCGGTCACCTGGAACTCATAAGCGTCCCTCTGCTCGCGATCAAGAACCGCCTGGACGCGCAACTCCCCCGTGTCCTGGTCGATGGTGAAGAGCCCCGACGGGGAGTCCGCGGAAGGCTCCAAGGAGTAAGCCAACTCCGAGTTCTTGCCGCTGTCCGCATCTGTGGCTCCCACGACAGCTACTCGGTCCCCCGGGGAGTTGTTCTCCGGGATGGAGACCTCCAACACGGCTTGGCTAAAGACTGGAGGGTTGTCGTTGGTGTCGGCCACGCGCACCAGTAAGGAGTTGTTACTGGATAAACTGGGACTGCCGGAATCGACGGCCACGATCACCACGTTGTAGTCCTTCACCGCCTCGTAGTCGAGGGGGGCGGAGGTGTGGAGGAAATACTTGCGCTTGTTTTGGGCCTCGCCCTCCCCTTCGCTGGCGGGCTTGAGCTGGAAGGGCACATCCCCGACGACGGTGCAGGTCACCACCCCGTTCTCGCCCTGGTCCCGATCCGAGACCTGCACTAGGGCGATGGGGGTGTCCACTAACACGTCCTCGGCCACGCTGGCCACCCCGTCGCGCAAGGGGATGCGCCCGATCTTGCGGATGTCTATAGATGGCACGTTGTCGTTCTCGTCTCGGATGTTCAGCACCACCGTGGCTTTGTCCGTCTTGGGAGGCTGGCCCCTATCCCGGGCCATGACGGTGAAGCGCAGCTGGTTCACCTCCTCCCGGTCGATCCGGTGCAAGACGCTCAACCACCCCGACGACTCATCCAGGCGGAGCAACCTCCGCACCGATTCCGTGGCCGCCCCGAAGACGTACTCGATCTGCCCGTTCACCCCCACGTCGGAGTCGGCGGCCCTCAGTTGAAGGATGGGGGTCCCGGGGCTGCTGTTCTCCGCCAGATCCGCCTCATAGACGCTTTTCTCGAAGCGGGGGCTGTTGTCGTTCACGTCGGTGATCAGCACCCGCAGAATGGCCTGCGAGGACCGTGCCGGGTCCCCCCCGTCTCGCACCCGCAGGCTCAGCTCGTAGGAGTCCCTCTGCTCCCTATCCAGCGCCCCCTTCACGATCAGCTGGGGCTGCTTCTCCCCGTCGGGGGTGTCCGCCACCTGCAGCTCGAACACGCTGCTCCGGGCCGCGCCGTCCGCCTCTTGCCTCCTCTTGGGGTAGAGGGAGCCGTCGGAAGCCGTGGACGCGGACCCTCCGCCGCCTCCTCCTCCCGCCCTCCTGGCCCCGTCGGGGCCCCCAGGCTCCTGCAACAGCTCGTAGCGCTCGATGCCGTTGCGCCCGAAGTCGCGGTCGGTGGCGGTGGGCAGCAGGTAAAGGGTCCCCACCGGGCGGTTCTCCTCGACGGTCAGGGTGAGTACCGGTGAAGGGAAAGTGGGGGTGTTGTCATTGATGTCCAGGATGATGACCCTTCCCTCGAAAAGGTCCACCCAGCTCTGGGACGGCCCGATCACCGATACCTCGAAGTCCAAAAAACACTCGTTCTCGTCGAAGATCATCTGGCACTGCGGCAGCTTCTCCCGGTCGATGCGCCGCTCGCTGGTGCTCAGCTCGCCGGTCATGTTGTCGATTTTCAGGTACTCCGATCCGGACTCCAGGCTGAACGTCACCTCCCCGGAGCCCGTCACGATGCCCAGATCCGACGCCACGTTCCCGATCCTGATGTCCGCCGGTCCTTCCTCGGCTAGACGGTAACGGAGGAGCTGCTTGGCTGCAGCCAGGCTGACCCACAACGGAGGAGGCAGCAGCAGCAGGAAACAACAGCAGCAGTAGCAGGACTGCAGGAAGCCCAGCAGCGTCCGCGCCTTCCACATCTTCGCAGGGAGATGCTGGGGCTGGACACCCCTACACACACACCCGCACTCACACTCACACTCACACTCTCTTGCCCAGATCTCCGCTCTTTGGCTGCGGAGGATGCGGATCAATTATAAAATCCTTCTCTTCTTGCTCAAAACTTCTCTTGGCATACTAGAGCTGGGGCAAGAAAAGTCCGAGGGGGTGGGAGGGGGGCAAGAATTGGCAGCCACCTCCGATCCTTTTTTCCCCCCTGTATACTCACAGTTCACGGGGCAAGTGGATTTGGCTTCTTTAAAGATTCATCTGGGCAGATAGGATGGTGTGTGTTGGGGGGGAGGAGAGAGAGAGAGTTCCGCCTTCTCCTCCTCCTCCTCCTCCTCCTCCCGATGGTTCTGCAACCACTTTGCAAGAAAAGCAGCCACAGCAGCGAGAGAGACTCGATGCTCCACTCTTACAACCCCCCTTTCGCCCCTTCCTCCGATCCGGTCTCTCTCCTCCTCAGTCTAGTAGCTCTTCCTCCCCACTAAGAGTAACAGGGGAGGAAATGTCAGTTGCTTCATTCAGATAGTGCTGGTGTCCAGAAGAAGGAAAAAAGGGTCCCCCAAATCCTTATGGAAAAAAAGAAAAGGGGGTCGAATAAAAAAAAGATCTTGCCCTCAGGCCCCCCCCCCCAAAAAAAAATACTCAATCTCCAACGATCGACGAAGTATCTCTGAGTATTCCCTGGGCTTTAGAGCGCAGTCCGCAGGGGGAGCAGGATAGAGCCCAAATCCATCTCTCCAGCAGGTTCTCCTCGTAGTAAGCTGGTAGGAACTGTGCGCAAGGTCATTCGTTTGATGATGATGATGATGATGGTGATGATGATGATGATGATGCTAGTCCTGGGTGGGCAAGAGGTTGCTCCTGATCGCTGCTTCCCACACCAGAGTAGTCCCAAGTTTGCTTTGGCAGCCGCGTGTGTGCGTGTGAGTGTGAATGTGTGTGAGGGTGTCCGCGCCTTACCTGCATTCACTCCGCCTGTGTGTGTGCGGGTGTCCGCGGCTGAGAGCGAGCGCTGGGAAAGGCAGGCTGCAGCAGCATCCAGATCTCTTTCCTCCCAATGCAGGTAAACCCAGCAAGCGGGCAACTTCACTCTGTTCCCCCCAGTTCACAGGTGAGCTGTGCGGGGTGGCCCCTCTCCTTAGAGCTCCCCCTCCTCATGAAGACTGTTTTTTGTTTTGTTTTTTTTTGGGGGAGGGGGGATCAGCAATCAGCAAGGTCAGTGGATCTTCTACCCATGTGAATTGGCACCACCAGTTCGGAATTGCAGTGGGGGGATCAGAGTGGCGGGTTTCTTTTCTCCCACTGCGATCGTGGTTCCTGGGTGAGTGCAGGATCCCCTCTCCTCCTTTCTTTCCTTCCTTCTCTCCTTCCCTCCCCCAGGCAGCAAGTTGTGCCCGAAGTGGAGCGATTGGGAAGCCCCTCGCCGGAGATCTCTGGATGCCCTAATGCTGATCCTGCAGCACAGCAGCCTGTGAGCTGCATACACAGGCAGGAGCACAGCCGGGAGGGGAGAGCAGAGGCAGGCAGGCTGGCTGGCTGGCTGGCTGGCAGAGGGGAGGAGTTGGAGCAGCTCCGAAGAAGCCCTGATGCTGCTGCTACTGCTCTACTACCCAGTAGCATCCGGCTCCAGCGCCCACAACACACACCCCACCTGCAGCCACATCGGGCTGCCACCCTCCCCAAATAAAAACTCCCCCCATGCGCTAGAGAGGGCTGGAGTTGGAGAAAGGGGTGGCAGAGCCCCCCCGCCCCAAATAAAAAACTCTATAGATATAATTTAGGGAAAAGGTGGCAGAGCCTCCCGTACACTATAGGCTGCAATCCGAAAGACCCTTTCTTGGGAGTAAGACCCATTTAATATAATGGGGCTTACTTTTGAGTAGACATAGGATTGTGCTCATTATTTGGGAAAGGGTTGGCAGAATCCCCCCATCCTCTTTAGAGGGGATAGAATTGGGAAAGAGATGGCAGAGCCCCCCATATGCTCAAGAGGGGACAGAATTGGGGAAAGGGTGGCAGAGCACTATGGAGGGAACAGAATTGGGAAAGGTTCCAATTCCAAAGTGCAGTTTCCCCCATGCACTCTAGTGGGTATAGTATGTGGGGGAATGGGTTGCAGAGCCCCCCATATGCTATAGTGGGGATATAATTGGGAAAGGGGTGGTAGATTCCCCATGCACTCTAGTGGGGATAGAATTTGGGGAAGGGGTGACAGAGCTCCCCATCCATCATGGAGGGAACATAATTTGGGGAAGAAATGGCATAGCCCCCCATTTGCTACAGGGTGATAGAATTGGGGAAAGGAATGGCAGAGTCCCATGCACTATAGTGGGGACAGAATGTGGGGGAAGCGGTGGTAGATCCCCCCATGCACCATATGGGGAAGAGATGGCAGACCCCCGCCCCTTCTAGGGGGATAGAAATGGGGAAAGGGGTGGCAGAGCCCCCTCATACACTATGGAGGAAACATAATTGGGAAAAGGGTGATAGAGCCCCATAGCCCCCATAATCCCCCATATAGCCCCTGATTCTATCTATCCCCATAGAGGGGATAGAATTGGGGGAAGAATTGGAGGCAGAGATTGAGAGATCCCAGAATACTCGCATGGCAGACGTGTGTGTGTGTGTGTTAACTTTTCCTGGTGTGACTTTTCTCATGGCTGCGATCCTATACATCTTTACCCAGGAGAGGAACGAGCATTTACTTCCGAGTAGAAAGCATAGCATTGTGCATTAATTGAGACGATGAGCTGCAGTGACTTGTGGATTGGGAGGGGGGGCTACTAACTATACTTTCCTAGGAGCAAACCTCTATTGCTTATAATGGTATTTACTTCTGAGTAGACAGTGACTCGGATTGGGATCCTCTTGAGCACGATCGCAACTCCAGGGAGGAAGAGGAGGAGGCGGCGGCACGAGGAGGAAGACCTCTGCGGTGGGAAGTGGGGGGATGGAGTCATGGAGAGGATCACTGCCATTCTTAGGCATTATATTGATGATGTCTCCTTTGGAAGGGGGGGGGGGTCTTTGGGTCTCACACCCAAGGGAGGGACTGCGGCGCTGAAGAAGAGCGGGGGTCCAGGTATGTGTGTGTCTATGGGAGCTTTGGCCAGCCCAGTGGCGGAGCTAGGGGGGGTTGGAGCAATCAGTCTTGAAGAGAGTCTCACCCCTTCGGATCCATTCCAGCTGGGGGGAGCAAAACGGAGCCCTACGGCTCAGAACGTTCAACACTCCAACGTTCCATTCATAGAACGTTCAGCCCCGAACGTTCCATCCACAGATCGTCCAACGTTCCATGGACAGAACGTTCAGTAACTCAACGTTCCATCCATTTTATTCCCCCCACCTCGAAAGGTTCCAGGGCTGATGATCCCACCAAGATTAGACTGCTCCGCACCCCTCTAGCTACGCCACCCAGATCAACTTTCACGCCAACTCCGTTGACTTTGGAGCCCCCTCCCTCCGGTAGCGTAGCCAGAGGGGGTCGAGAGGTCTGTCTTGGAGGGAACCTCACTCCTCCAGTGGCATAGCTAGAGGGGGATGGAGGAGTCTGTCTTAGAGGGGCCCTCACTCCTCCAGTGTCATAAAGAGGGACCCTCACTCCTCCAGTGGCTAAAAGGGGGGGGGGTGAAGGGCTATGTTTTGAAGGGAGTCTCACCTCTTCAGTGGCATAGCTAGAGGGGGTGGAGGTGCCTGGCTTGGAGGGAGCCTCATCCCTTCAGAGCCAACCAGGCATGGGGAACTCAGAAGGGCTGAGTTTCCCTCCAAGTCATTTCCCTCCTTCCCATCTAGCTACGCCACTGAAGGAGCGAGGCTCCCTCCAATACCGACTGCTCCGACCCCCTCTAGCTACGCCACCGGCTGGCAGGGGGTCCTGCACAACCCCCTCCCAGACCCAGACACAGGCCAGTTCCCGGGAAGCGGAGGCAAAGTGGCTCCCCAGGCACACAGACAGAGGGATGCACGCGCACCAGGAGGAGAGGGGGCTCGTGCACGTCTGTGGAGTGGGGGTTTGGAGGGAAGAGCCCCTCCCTTTGGAAGTGGGGGAGGCACGTCTGCTCCCTCTGACTCAGGCTCCCCTCCTTCTGGGAGCTGCAACAGCTGCAGGCACTGGAGCTGGTGCCCTCCCCTTCCCTCCCCCTCCCCAAACCCCGCCTCCCCCCCCTCCCCAGACCCCCCCTCGGGGGACCCTGGCTGTGGATATCTGCAGCATCAGCGAGAAAGGAGGCGACTCCGGCGCAGGCTCAGTGCGCACCGCCGCAGTCCCGGTGTGTGTGTGTTGTGTGTGTGTGTGTGTGTAGGGGGGAAATTCGGGAGCTCCTTGGCGGCTTGGGATCCTAGCCACGCTTTCCTGGGAGTAAGCCCCATTGACTATAATGGAATTTACTTCTGAGTAGGCATGGACTCTGAGGCTGCCATTCTAGCCACACTTTCATGGGCTTGAGCTCTATTGACTGTAATGGGACATACTTCTGAGTAGACATCCATAGGATTAGGCTCTGAGGCTACGATCCTAGCCTCACTTTCCCAGGAGTTAATCCCTAGTGATTATATTGAGACTTACTTATGAGCAGGCATGCAGAAGATTGGGCTTTGAGGCTACGATCCTAGCTTCACTTTCCTGAGAGCAAGCCCCATTGACTAGGATGGGATTTACGTCTGAATAGGCATGCATAGATCGAGCTCTGAGGCTGCGATCCTAGCCACCTTTTCCGTGGAGTAAGATACATTGACTATAATGGGACTTCTGAGTACGCATGCATAAGATTGAGTTTTGATCCTAGCACACTTTCCCGAGAGTAAGCCCCAATGGGACTGACTTCTGAGTAGACATGCACAGGAATGGGGTTTGAGGCTGCAATCCTAGCCACTCTTTCTTGGGAGTAAGCCCCATTGACTATAATGGGATTTACTTCCGAGAAGTCATGCCTCGGATTTGGCTCCCAGTGGGATTAAGATCCAGTTTCCTCCACCTCTCCCATACACTTCCCAACTGCATCCTCCCATAAGAATGATGCAGGCTGCCCTGTCACAGCAGCAGCCACTGCACTGCATTGAATTACACCCTTCCCTGGGCTCCTAAAACAGGCTGCCACCCTGTCCGTTCTTTCCTGGGAGGAAGCCCCATTGACTATAATGCCACTGACTTCTGAGAATGCACGCAGAGGATGGGGCTCACGAAACACACCAGCAATCTGGTGCAATCCGATCCACTCTTTCCTGAGAGTGAGCTCCATTGTACCCACTAGGGCTTACTTCTGAGTAGACCTGCTGAGTATTGTGCCCTACATCATCTTCAGATGCTTGCAATGCAGTGCCTGGGTGGATGGGGAGCTCTTTGGGTGGATGGATTGAGGGGCTCTTTGCACCCAAACTTTCCGGCTGCGATCCTGTCTAGACTGCATTTTGGACAGTGGCGTAGCCAGAGGGGGGTGGAGCAGTCAGTTTTGGAGGGAGCTTCAGAGCCACTCCATGCAGGGGTGAAGGTCCCTACAAGACTGACTGCTCAGACCCCCCTTTAGCTACGCCACTGATTTTGGGAGGTCTGCAAACCCCTCCTAGCAATAAATACTGCGGTGGATTTTGGTGCGATCCGAGCCCCCCACTGCCCTGAGAGTCAGCCCCTTTGCTTACTTCTGAGTAGGCTAGCATGCATAGGATTGGGCTCTTTCTGTTGTTGTTTGCAATGAATACCCTGCGTAAAACAATAAAAAGGAACAATGCTCCCTTTCTCATATGCAGCCACACACAGACACACTGATGATGGGTTTTCCCCCACTTTCTTGTCTGCCCCCCTCCAGCCTCCGCATTCTCCTTATTGACTGCAAACATACACACCTCAGACCCACGATCATCACTTGCTCACACACACACACACACACACACACACATACACACACACATACGAGAGAGATCATCGCTTACTCTCTCTGTTTCTCTCTCTCTCTCTCTCTCTCTCACACACACACACACACACGATCATCACTTGTTCACTCAAACATGAAATCATCGCTTATTTACCGAAGCCTGAACGGGTCTACTCAAAAGTAAGTCCCATTCTATTCAATGAGGCTTGCTCCCAGGAAAGAAGTGTGCATAGGATTGCAGTCTAGGCTGCAATTTTATCCACATTTGCCTGGGAATAAGGCTAGAATGGGATTTAGTTCTGAGTAGACACGCTTGGGACGGGGCTCTTACACACACACTCATTGCAATCCACACTTGTTTAGGGAAGAGCCTTATTGGCAAGAATTAGACTTTCTTATGAGTAGACCTTCCTAGACACACACACACACACACACACACACACACAAGATCACTTGCAAAATCGCCTGCCATATGTACAGTCAGCTTCACTGGCTTTTTCAAGCAGTCACACCATTTCTCCATCATCATCATCATCATCATCATCGCAGCCACCCTTCATAGTGAGGGAGTGGGGGGTCTCCCCATCCTCCTCCCTTGCAGAATCTTTCCAGGAAATCTCTCCATCCTTCTTCCCACGTCCATCCCACAGCCCCTCCCTTTCAGTGCCTTCCTTGTGGTTGTGTGTTTGTGTGTATGCCCGCCCCCCATGCCCTCCAGGTGCCCCCTCCTCGCCCTGCGCCTCTGCAGTGCCTTCCCTGCCTCGGATCGTGTGCGCACTGCATTGGTTCGGAGGCAACACTCCTCCTCCCCCTGCCCACCCCCATTCACCCCCCAGGCGTGGGAAATGGGCTGGACGTGAGCTGCATGGGGGATGATGGGGGTGACAGTGGAAGACGATCATCCATTCCCTTTTGACCCAGTGGCGTAGCTAGAGGGGGGCAAAGCACTAAGTTTTGCAGGGAACCTCACCCTGCTCCTCCCCCCTCCTCTTCAAAGCCATTCTGGGGGGTGGGATTCATGCCCAGTGCCAGGATCTGCTTGCATACTGAGCATCAATATGGAGATCCAGACACCCCCCAGTGTTCCCAGGGTGTGGATGGGGACTTCTCATATCCACAAAGTGTGCCAAGGATTTGTGGTTGCCTTTTTGTGGGTCCCAGAGTGACCATGTGTCCTCTTTTTCCAGGACATATCCTCCTTTTTAGTTGTGATTTTCTGGGGGAAAAAATCTTCATTGTCTTTGTGAGCAGGCAGCATGTAGCCTTCTTGTAATTCATAAATTACATGTAATTCATAAATTACATGTAATAAATTATATACAATCGTTTTAATTTTAATAATAAGCAATATAGAGTTTAAATTAACTATATTAAAACAATGTATGTGAGTGTTTTTAGCTTTTATATTGTCATGTCCTACGTTTTTCTTGGATGTCCTGCATTTTGGATGGACCTTGTCCTCTTGTTTCTATCCTGACATATGGTCACCCTGCCTTCCTCCATTTTCTGGGTCAACTATTTTGGAGAAAAAAAAAGAAAAGATTCCCTTTGGAGTGATTCTGAAGTTTTACAGTTTGGTATACTGGGGGAGCAAGGGCAAACTAAAAGCCTAATACAGTGCAGGTCTCCTCAGAAGTAAGTCAATTTATAGCCAGTAGGATTTGCTCCTATTGTGGAATATCTGCAGATCTATTCACATTTGCCAGGGAGTAAGCTCTTATCACCTATAATAGGACTTTCTCCTGTGTAGATGTGTAGAGGTTTGGGTTCTTAAAGACTAATCTTGGGCTACTCAGAAGTAATCTTGTGTTCTTCAGGATTAAGACCCATTGTAGTAAATAGGATTTACTCCAGGTTGTGTGGATAGGATTGTAGCAAGACAGCCCAATGCGATATATGTCTACTCAGGCCTATGTCGCAATACAACAGGGGTCTCCAAACCTTTTGGCAGGAAGGCCATATCATCTCTCTGACACTGTGTCAGGGGCCAAAAAAACTATTTTCTATTTCAAATTTAAATAAATTTGCATATAAGAATGTACTTAAGTGGATTACAGGGCTTGACCAGGCACCAGATAGATGAATCTTGAGGCTTGGCTCAAGGGCCGTATCTGGCCCTAGGGCAGGTGTTTGGAGACCCCTGCATTACAGTATAAATGGTGGTTACTCCAGGTAAGTATGGATAGGAGTGTAGCCTGAGATCCCAATCCTATGCATGACTACTCAGACCATGTCCCGTTATATTATGGGGCTTAGTCCCAGGTTAAGTATGTCCACACTTACCAGGAGTAACTCCCACTTACTATAATGAGACATAGGTCTGAGTAGGCATGCATAGGATTGTGCTCTAATATAGTGATTTATGAGTATTTTTAAATTTTTGGGAGGGGTATATAGCAGAAAATGCAGGTAGATCCTCCTAGCAAAATCTCAGGTGGATTCTCCCAGGGAACAGGCCATGCAGATCGTAATAATATTATAAGGGAAAAGGTTAAATACAGCAAAAATGCGATAGTCGATTGTGTGGGAGTGTGTGAGGAAGAGAGTAGCAAATACTTTTAACCAGTTTAATGGTATGGGAGAGAAAAAAAAATCCTAACTCGACAACTCCACCAAGGGACAAACTGAGGAAATGACACCAGAAACAGCACCAAATTTGATGACCTTTTCATTGGTTAAGAATATCCTGCTGGGGCTTGTGCTGTTGTGACTTGATCTCCATGACTGCTCTCCCTCCAAGATCATCTTTTTTAAAATAAGAATATTATTTTCTTCTCCTTCTTCCCAAAGGTTTTAGTCATTCGGCTGAAAAGATTTGGCATTTTAGAGCTGTGTAGGCCAGGCATGGGTTTTTCAAAATCTACGCGCACACAGCATTGGAAGGAAGCTCACAATATCCTTTCAATTAATAGATGGATACAAATTATTCATGACTGTAACAACTTATCCTCGCCCTTCTTATGGGCACATTTAAGTCTGAAGAGTTTTAAATAAGGAAACCACAAAATTCCTTTTAAACAGCTTGGAGTGGCTGATTTCACTGGGTGTTATTTAGCCTGAGCTGTCACCAAATTTAAAACGCAAAGGAAAGATGACCCTCCACACTGCTTTTCAGAAGTAAAACTGAATATTAAGTTGCCTCTGAGCATGTACACAGTGCACATGCACATCAACACAGACGTTACATAACCAGGACTCATGAACAGGGCATTAAGGGTGTGAGGAAGATAGGACTGAGGCATGACACTTTTCTTTTTAAGTATCTCTTCCAAAAACTTTCTGCCAACTTTATACTGCCTTTGCTGCTGTTGATCTACAGCAGTGCTTCCTAAACTTTTTAACATGGGCACCAACCTTTTAAAACAACAAACCTGACACAATAGAAAAAAATGATCTAGATAACTCGTATATATATTACATTCTCTGTGTGTGTATATATATATATACACACACACACAAGTACAGGTATCCCACAATCCCACGGAAATCATGAAGAGGAGGCAAGGAAGACAGCAATATCCAAGTACCATCAAAGAATACGACAGATCCTGAAATGCCAGCTCAATGGGAAAAATAAGATACGTGTCATCAATACATGTGCGCTGCCAGTCATCAGATACCCTGCTGGTATAATAAGCTGGCCACAGAAAGAAATGGAGGTGGCCGATGTGAAGACCCGAAAGCTCCTCACAATATATGGGGGTTTCCACCCCAAGTCTAACATCCAGAGACTATATACTAGTCGGAAAGAGGGCGGCCGGGGTCTGATGAGCGTCAAAACTACTATCCTGGATGAAACTCAGAATATCCAGATGTCATCAACATCAGTGAGATGGCACCAAAAGATAAGCTGATGAGAGAATGTCTCCAGCAACAACAGCAACAGCAAATACGGAAGGAAGATCAAACTGAGGAAGTGTCCTGGCAAGACAAGACTCTGCATGGGATGTACCATCGCCAGATAACCGAAGTCGCTGATATTGGGAAATCCTATCAATGGCTGGAAAGAGCTGACTTCAAAAATATCACTGAAGCCCTCATCATGGCAGCACAAGAACAGGCACTAACAGCACAATCCATAGCAACTAATCTGTCCGCATAAGAGCCCTTAGGTTGCCCTATCTATCACTAGGGTGGAGCAACTGCAAGATGCTCCATCCCAGTTACTCTGGAAGAGGCTTAGGGCAGAGCAAGGCAAGATAGGGTGCCCTAAGAGAGGTGGACCTGCTCTGCCCTAACTGGGGCAGCCTAAGCAGCTCAGGAGAGGCAAGTTGAGGGCATGTTTAGCATTGCCTAGGGCAGAGCAGTTACTCTGTATCCAGAGCCTATTTCCAAGGCAGAAATGCCCTCTTCCAGCCCTCAGAGTTATACCACCTCAGGAGCAGGTATAATAATGAGTAGACCCATAGGGGTCCATGATAAGGCCCTAGTAAGAATGGCAGTGTTGACCAAAAATCTGAGTTCTTGGCCATCCTAGCTGCAACCCCTGCTTCTCAACCTCAGGATATGGAACAAACTATGGCTGCCCACAAACCTCAGGATACAGCAGGCCACTCCAAGAAGCCCCTTGTATTCACGGTAGAATGTACTGGCATCTCATCAGGGACTGCTTATAAGGCAGGCACCCAGTGGCGTCACCAGACTGGTGCGGCTGGTGTGGGCTGCATTGGGTGATGCGCTCCGTATGGGGTGATGTGCCGGAGGAGTTTGACTGTCCTTTGGCAGGCCCCGGGCGTCAGCACCCCCATTCAGGCCTGCTCCAAAGCGGAGAATGAGCCAGAAGCTGACACTTGTCTGAGGAGCTGGCCTGAACGGCCGTCTGAGGTGCACTGCGCAGAAACACACTGAGCATGCCGAACAGCTTCAGAGGAGACTTCCTTAGAGCAGAGAAAGTCCGCGCCTCTGCACAGCCATTCGGCCTCACTCAGGAGACGGAGCGGCAGCCGAATGGCTTCAGAAAGAGTACTGCACAGGCACCAACTCTGATGCCTGCACAGTCTCCCCCGAAGCCAAAAGGCTTCAGAAAAGTACTGCGCAGGTGTCAGAGATGGTGCCTACGCAGTACTCTTTCTGAAGCCAGTTGGCTTCAGAAACAACTGCGCAGGCGCCAACTTTGGTGACTGCGCAGTCCAGGTAGGGGGGCGTGCATCCCAGGGATGACGCACAGACTTCCGCACCAGATGATGTGCAGAGTCATGTCACCACTGTAGGCACCACAGCTGTTCCTTGTTCAGTGTGATCTGAGGGGTGTCTCCTCAGGAGCAAGTCTTCCCCTTGTGTCAATTACTTGGCATGCTCTGGAGCAGTTAGGGCAGCCCAGGCTTCCTGACTCTCTGGATTCAGCATAACTTTCTGCTCTGGATACAGAACAGTTAGGAGAGTGCAGTTAGGTCAGAGCAGGCTGAATTTGCTCTGGATTGTCCAGTATGTACCAGATCCATAGAAGCAAGTGGGGATTTACCACACAAGAGAAGACCCAAAGTGCAGGCTTTGCAGAGAAAAGAGAAACGTGCAGAGAAACGTCAGAAACAATCCAAAACATTGTGGCAGGGTGTTAGATGCAGGCAGGGACAGCATACATTGAACTGCACAACCAAGTAGCCGGCATCGTGTATAGAAACATCTGCTCAGCCTATGGACTAACCCCTCCCAAGACCAGATGGGAGACCCATCTGAAGGTTGTGGAGAATGACAGAGCTAAGGTCCTGTGGGACTTCCATATCCAGACAGATAAGAAGGTATTGGCTAACCAGCCAGACATTGTGGTGGTAGATAAGGCCCAGAAGACAGCCCTGGTGATAGATGTAGCAATACCAAATGACAGCAGCATCAGGAAAAAAGAGCATGAAAAGGTGGAAAAGTATCAGGGTTTCAAGGAGGAATTAGAAAGCATGTGGAAAGTGAAGGTGAATGTGGTCCCAATAGTGATAAATAGTGACAAATTATATTAATTGTTTTCTCACCCTCCATGAGTGGTGTATGTATGTTATCCTCAATCTTGGGTTGAGGATCACAATCTTTTAAGAAGCATCAGGGCTGCTTAGCGCACCTGCCCATAGCGAAAGCAACACTTCCACGCTGTTCCTCCTGTGGCCGGGCGTCCGCTGGGCAGTGGGAGAGAAGAGCAGTGGAGAAGAGGGAAGCAGCTCAGGGCTAGCCAGAAGGGAGCAGGGGAGAGAGGCTCCGGATGGAGAGAAGGAGAAAGTGAGGAGACACTTTGATTGCAGCCTCCTAACCATGTCTACCAGAAGAAAGTCCCATTGTGTTAAATGGGGCTTACTCCCAGGAAAGTGTCTTTAGGTTTGCAACCTTAGTAGACTTCATCGGATCATGCACATTGAGTGCATGTTTTGAATTCAATTCCAGTGTTTTGTCATCATTTTTACATCCAGTTAATATTTTTATATGCATTTTTTTTGGGTTCTGGAACCAATCACCTGAGTTTCCACTACTTCCTATGGGAAAAACCGCTTCACATAAAGAGCGTTTCACATAACAAACATGCTTCTGGAATGAATTAAACTTGTTATGTGAGGCACCACTGTATATAATTGAAGAGTCACTGACTGACTCACTGATTCATCAGCACTCAGCCCCAACAAATTTATGGAGCATATTCCTTCAGTGATGTAAGGACTCATTAAGAATAAATTTGGTGCCCTTTGGTGCCCTGTGCCAGCCGGGGCCTGCTACCTGCTGCATGATGCTGCCCATGGTGCCTGCTGTCTGATGATGCCCGGTGACCACTGCTATCTGTTGCTGCCCCTATGGTACTTCCTGTGCCCAGTGCCTGTTGGCCCAGTGGTGTCCACCAGTGCCCAGCCATGACTGTGGCCCACAAATATTCTTGAAATTTTACTTCTGCAATGTTAGTAAATGGGTAATTTACTGTAATTTACTGCAGTGGGTAAATTCTGCTAGTTAATAACAATTGGGGTCCTGTGTTGATGAGCCTGCTAGAGATCTTACATTGAGTTTAAGGACTCTTTTCCCCAAAACCAATATACCGGTAATCATTCCAGGGTATTCAGAGGGCTGAACTGAAGAGCAAGATACCTGGCCTGGATGTCCCTAACTGCACAACAGGCTGAAACTGGGTTCACATGTGATCTACATCAAGCCAGTTCCTGGAGCAAATTGGAAATGGTAGCATTTTAATTTGGGAGTAGGAATATTGCATTATATTTGAGATTAATATTCCAGCTAATATTTTTCTTTTGCAAACCAGACAAACGTGGTTTAAAAAGTTTTTTAATTTTTTTTAATGTACCAAAAAATATTTTGCTACCTACCAAAAATCACCGGCAGGTCCAGAGCCACAGTTTGGAAAACACAGATCACAGGAATTAATTTTAAATTATTTTTCCCCCAGTATAAATCACAGTACAGTATCAGGAAATCTCACTTTCTTGATTTTTGATTGACAAGCAGTCAACATGAATCAACACAGCAGGAGGTGCTGAGTGGGAACAGAGTGGTTTACAGTTGGTTATCCCCTCTTTCATCCCCTGTTCAATAAAAGATATAAGAAAATACTCCTCAAAAACAACAGGCAGTAATAGTAGGGTTTCCATAATTCTCTTCCACAAAACTGGGACAGGACCCCCTGTCTCATTTCCCAGAATGTGAACACAATCCCCCAAAATTGAGATTGTCTCTGTTTTTCAGGACATACGGCAACCCTAGCAGTCCCTCAGTCATTACACTGAGATTGTGTACATGTTCATTTAAAACTTTACATCAGAAGAACAAAATGAGGACTTCTCTTTCTTGAAAGGAATAAATGGTTCTTTCATCTGTTGATGATTTCACTGTCCTTTCCAAGTATTTAAGTTTATGGAAATTGTTCAAAGATTTAGAGTACAAAGAAAACCACAAGCATTTCAGATCTGAAGCTAAAATCGTTACACTTGCTTTCTTGGGACTAGCAGTCCAATTCTAAGTGGTCTACTCAAAAGTAAGACCCATTATATTCAGTGGTGCTTATAACCAAGAAAGTGTGCTTAGGAGTGTAGCCTAAGTTCCATTAAAAACAGAGGGATATTTTCCAAGTACGGCATCAAGATATGCCTCTAGCAACCTTGTGAGAGTTTCTAATGCAACATTTTACAGATCACAATGGTTTTGGTTCATGTAAGCTTGAATGAATGCATTCATTGGTGTATTTAATTAATTATTAGTCATAGGCTTGAAATGTGACATTTTAAAACCACATTTTAATGAGTGATAAAAGTTGCTGATGAAAAGGCACAGTGGTCTATAGTCCTCATTCTCTGCTGAAACTATGCCACATACATTGTAGGTACATGTTGATGATGATGCACTAATACTTAAGATTCAGGCTGAAACTTGTAACAACTATTAAACTGGTATTGATAGTTTATCAATAATATTTTCAACTTTGTTTTTGCCTGTGTTTTATATAGTTTTCTGTAATGCTAATACTACTTTGTTATTAGTATCATTAATACTAATTTGTATTCGCATCTAAGGTCTTTAGGATCCATTCTGCACTATCCAGGTTTCTGAAAGTCCCTTCAGTTCCAAAAATGGTTCGTTATTTGACATGTTAGGGTGCTGAAACACAAACACAAGTGGCGGTTCATCCAGTCTCTATCTACTCATCTGGCCACGTTGCAAGCTTGCCAGCAGCTTCGCAGCCTCTACCAGAAGTGGAGCTAGATTGGGAGGTGGCACAGTATGTATATGATCTGCAATGTACTATGTAAGTGGTCCCTCCCTTTTGGCATCCGAGCCATTCTTGGAAGTAATGGTATGTCACTTTGGTTGAGGGAGAAAGGCACCTACATTGCACATTGTGGAGCATGTGCTTGCTCCACTTTTGTAGTTGGTTTTGGTATGGAGGCATTGACAAATAAATGGGATCAAGAAGAGTAAAGTGAATAACAAATCAATAAAGGCAATATCAAGTTAATAAATATAGCCCAAACATTAAAAAAAATGCCATCAGAGTGAGCCCTCCAAAGATTCCATCTTGCACATACAGAGGCACATGATTCTTTGAAGCTGGTAATCATTTGCAGCTGCAGAGAATTAAGAAAGAAAATAAGTACTTAGAAAGGCTTGTTTCGATGTACATTTCATTTAGTTGACCACAACATCAACTACTTACACCATAGTCAAAATATATAAAATATTCCATACCACACATGACATGCCAGTTTTAAATTTGTACCACATGCGCATGTGTAGTGATGGAAAGCTAGTGTAGCAGAGTGCACTGAATAAAAGGAACTCAAGTTCAATTATTTTCTGAACACAGAGCACAATCCTAACCATGTCTACTCAAAAGTAAGACCCATTGTATTCGAAGGGTCTTACCCCAGGAAAGTGTCTTTAGGACTGCAGCCTAAGAAATTCTTAGGCTCAGGATGAAATCCTAATACTCAGTCTGGCACAAGTCCCATGCTGGTGTGAGGGTGTCACAAAAGTATCATAAGACATTTCTGCGCTACCTCTGGTGCATTAGGTTGATGCAAGATATTTTTCGGTATCCCCACTTCATCGCAGGAATGGGGAGATGCACGAGTTGTGCTGACCTAAATTGGTTAGGATTTTAACCCTTTTCCCACTGGCTCAGCATGCCATGCTGAGGCTCCCTGCAACACATAGGGCTTTGAATCCCCTCTAGTTATGCCACTGGGTTGGGGTACCAACCAGATTTCTGAGTGTTATCAACATAGGATCTAAGAAACAATTAGTGTTTCAATGTTGTCAATGTTTACAATAGGAAAAAACTTCATTCTGTCATTCAAAATCTTTAGGAACTGCAGTTGGATGGAGAAGCCCCTTACCAACAGCATGGTGTGCCTTGCCAATGGCACAAAAAATCAACAACAAAAGCCTGATGGGGTGCTTTGAGAATTTTAGCACGCTTTGAAAGATAGTAACCAGCATTTTGCTTTGGACTTAGAAAAAAATTTGGAACCAACATAGACTGAACAAGATTGGATTGATATGTCATAGAGAACTGAGAACTCTCTGCAAGAATCTGACAGCAAAATCTTGCTTCATCATTTATAACATATGTAGCATGAATTAAAATTTAAGAGATCAAAGCCTATGATAATGGTCAAATCTGCTTTTCTACCTCAGTGGTTCCCAAGCGTTTCAGGATCAGGACCCACTTTTTAAAATAACACTCCATGGATTAAAGGAATATAAGTCAGAACCAGAAAAAGACCCTGCATTTTTTCTCTGCATTTACATACGTTTGCAAACTGCAGGAGCAGAGGGCTAAATCCTATCTGACTTTTTATTGCTGATGTAGCCATGCTAGAAGGGGAATTGAGAAACTTAGGGCACAATCCTATCTATGTCTACTCAGAAGTCTTATTCCCAAGAAAGTGTTTTTAGAATTGCAGCATTGCAGAGTGACCGTATGAGCGGATTTTCCAGATTTGTCCTCTTTTTCAGCCTTCTGTCCGGATGTCCTCCAAATGGGCACCATTTTGGCTTCATTTTGGAACTTTGGTGTGAAGTACCCCATCATGTCATATGTCGTTGGAGAGCAGAATCCAATGCAAAAATTGGTTTTGAAATATCTCCTTCCTATCAAAAGATATGGCCAACAAACTAAAAATAAAAATATGCATTGAACTCTAGTGGAAAGTGAAAGTGTCCAATATTGCGGCTTTACTCATGAGTAGGCAAAAGTGCCACTGTCCACTGTTAAGGCCAGGCTGAGAGGAATCCAAGACCTTGTCCTCCTTTTGAGGTTTGGACATCTGGTCACCCTGCATGTGTGATTGGAGACATTATGGACAGCAACACCTGGGAGCTCACAGAATGAAATTGCGAATTAGAAGGTCCGCTTACATGACATATTGTGGTGCGTGCAGTACTTACCCTTTTGCCTCCTTCTAGCTACACTACTTTCAGGACCCATAGGATCCCAGTGCTAAAAGTTTGAGAATCAGTTAAGAAATGGAGGAAATTCCCAGCCGGATAACAGGTAAGAGGCATTTTCTCCAAAGTTTGTGAGAAGGGTATTGCATTTCTGAGATTTAAATGCTGCCCTGAATTCTTTGGAGGGGTGATGAAACCAATTAATAAAACGAGCTTTGAACACAAATTTGCCTGACCGCTATGACAAAATCAAAGCAATAGGACATTTTCCGGAGAGAGATGAATGATCCCGTAGCACTTACCATGTCTGAAAAGTGTACGTCACAAAATAACTAGATACTGAAATATTCTCTTGAAAAGAATGTTATTAAAGAGAGGAGGGAAGGAGAAAAAGGCTATCAGCCTTCCTAAACACCATTTCCCTGCTGACCCTTCCAGCTCTGAAAATTCAGAGGATTAATTTTCTTTGACTGCCCAGCACATCATCAAACGACAGGGAAGTGAGATCCTCGTCTCAATGAAATATTCATATTTATACACCATCTGCCTGAGCCCCATTTCTCAGTCTGCCCTCTTGAATTTCTTCCTCTGCATCATTTTTGGAAGGGTCACTTCATAACATCCAAGATGCAAGTCTTCGTTAATAATATTTCAGCACCTAGCCTCTGACCTCAGGCTACAAGTTACCTATATGTTTTGCACATGAGATACAGAAATATATAATTCTCCCAAGGGAGTATGTGTATGGTTCCCCACAGCTAATTTTCCCCACTTCCATCTTGGATCCTGCAAAACTGTGCAAGATTGAAGATGACGGCCCCCAAATCTCATAGGATTTGGGTGCCACCATCCTGGGATTCATGAGATTTTGTAAGACCAAAGATGGTATAGCCTAGGGATGTCTGGGGACACCCTGCAGTGTCCCATTAGCACATAGTTGGGTACCATACTGTAGAGTATGGGTTTCCAAACCCTGGCCCAGGGCCAGAAATGACCTGCGGCATGCCTCTAACTGGTCTGTGGCCTGCCTCTATTCCCCTAAAAGCCTCTGACCCTGCTGAAGAAACACAACTGGAGCTGTGATGGTGTGGAAGGGGAATGGGGGGTCCTATTAAGTACTTTATTTTCTTTGCTATATATTGGTATTTGCAGAAATCTAAGCCCATTTATTCATTAATCTCTAATAAATTTAAATTTTATCAGTCAATATCAATAAATTTTATATTTAAAATATTTTATCTGGCCATTGACACTGTGCCAGATGTTTGATGAGGTCCTTTGGCCAAAAATTTTGGAGTCCTGATGTACAGGATTGCACTCTACACCTGTCACAGATCTGAACAACCCAGGAGTTTGGGAGTTTATTCTCCTAAAACAGTTCCTAAACTGGAGGATTGTGACCCATGGGAAGGCAGCAGTGTGATTCCCCCATGTATCCTTACAAACACCCTTATAGGAATTTGGGAAGCACTTTCCTAGAACCAAAGATTGCTGGAGAGGGAAAGTGGGGGTCACACAAATTTCACATTTGTGTGAAAGTTTTCACAGTTTTGTTTTTCTGCCCATTAGAAATATGGCCTTTTGCTTTTTCAGAGTGATTGCTCTGTTGCACAAAGAACATAAATTGAAAGGATGAGTCTACTTTTTTGTGCAAATTAAGAAAGTACAGTTTACTTGTCAACAGAAGAAAGCAAATTGGAATAAGACAGATTTGCTAATTACTTATCAGCGTGCTTTCCTTTGCTCTGCTCTGCAATGATCAAAACTACTATGTGTAATATAATTCTATATTTGGTTTCCCTTCCCACATGGGAGCAGAGATATTAGTTCATTAATTGCTAGATTGTCTCATCATTTGCTACATGTGACATAAGAGGGATCATTCAATGCTCTTTTGAAGGAAAGCATGAGAGCTGCCAAATATAACGCAGGCAAGCATATGAAGAAAGAAAAAGCACTATATATTTGACACCATCTCCCTAACCAGAATTATTGGTCCATTCCTTTCTATAGGCAGGGTGACCATATGTCCAGTTTTTCAGGACATGTCCTGGATTTTAGCCTGGGGAAAAAAACCTTTGATGTGCCTTTTTCTTGTGAGTGGGCAGTATGTAGCCTTCGAGTAGTTAATAAATTATGGGTGTAATCCTGAATTTAGTCCAGAGAGAATGGTCCAGCTAAGCTGGCCTAAGCAGGCCACTTAGGTCGAATCCACAGGGCTAGGAGGCCTCTAGCCTGGCCTAAATGCTGATGAAGAGGCAGCAGCACGAGGGCAGCCTGCTCACTGGGCTAGTGTAGTTGTGCCATATCCTGAGATGGGCTGATATTTGTACTGTATAGTGAGACTGAAAGGCAGGGGTGGCAACTTAGGCTGGCCAAAGACTCAGAATTTTTTGCCATCATTTCCCATTTTTATTCTGGCTTATCATGGGCCCCTATGGGTCTACTCAGATTTATGCTTACTCCTGAGATGGCCTAAGTGGGAGGAGTTGTGAGGGGGCATGTCTGTCCTGGAAACAGGGTCCGGCCCAACTGCACTGTTGGGCCATGCTGAACATGCCAAACATGCCTTCGACATGCCTCTGCTGAGCTGCCTAGCCAAGTACTGCCAGGCCAGCCAAGGTCAGTGTAAGTGGACTTACACTGCTCCAAGCTTTTCTGATGTCACTAGGCTGGATTATCTTGGAATTAGGCCAGCCCAGTGCTAAATAGTGCTAAGTGAATTTCAACAGCCTATATGTGATAAATCATATGTACTAGTTTTAAATGTAATAATTAGTAATATTGTGTTTAAATTAAGCACATGAAAGCAATGAGTGTGTCAAGTTTTTATTTTGTCATATCTTACATTTTCTTCAGTGTCCTACCTTTTGGAAGTTCCTGTCTTCAGTGATTATGGCTGCAGTCTTAACCTCCATTTAGGCTGGCCTAAGATCTGCCATAAGTCCTGTGCTGACCTGGGGTGTCACAAAAGTGCCGTAAGTCATTTCTGCACCACTTCTGGGTGAGGATTAGGCCAGTGCATATACCTGGCATGCACTGATTTTCAACCTTTTTCATCTCACCACACACTAACAAGGCACTGAAATTGTCAAGGCACACCATCAGCTGTTTTTACCATTGACAAGGCACACCAGACTGTTCAAATCCCCCAATTTTCCTATTAATGAATCTAAATCCCCAAATTTCCATGGCACACCTGAGAACTATCTGCAGCACCCCAGTGTGCCATGGCACACTGGTTGAAAATCACTGGTATAGACTGTGTTTCCCAGCACAACCATGGAAATGAGAAGACTGGTGAGTTGGGATGACCTAAGTTAGAACTGCACCTTATGACATATGCAGTGCAAACCTAAGCATATCTACTCAGAAGTAAGTCCTATTGTGTTCAATAGGATGTATTCCCAGGAAAGTGTGGTTAGGATTGCAGCCATAGACACCCTATCAGTAGGTTACTTCACAATTAACTTGACCTAGATAATTACTGCCTCTTCCAATTAATCCTCCTGGCTCAAACACAGCTACAAGCGTTAATCAGGGTGACCATATAGAATAGAGGACAGTGTGCCTAAACCTTTAACCCAGTGATTTTCAAGTTTTTTCAGTGTAATCGTAGGAAATCTAGTCAGAAGGAAGCAAGGTGACCATATAGAATGGTGGACAGGGTGCCTCTACCTTTAAGCATAGCTTAGAAGAGGGACTTGAGGCAGGTGCTGCTTTTTAAACCCTTCTATGATGAGCTGTGGGTGGCGCAAGTGGTTAAGGCGCTGTGCCTGTTAACCAGCAGGCCAGGGTTCGAGACCCGGGCCAGCCCCACAAGACAAGGTGAGCTCCTGTCCTTAGCCCAGCTCTGCGACGCCAGCTGGATCCAATTGTACTAGCTCTGCCTTTCCATTGGACTAATTCAGTGGCATGGAGAGGGGGGATTTGCTGCTTGGGTAACAGCCTATCCTCCATAACAATCCAACCCAGGCTTTCGTGCTTCGCATGCAGCGTATGCAGTGCAGAGCACAATACCATAGTCTTTCAAGACTGACGGAGGCCTGCTATATGATGAGCTGAACCTGCATAAATTCCCTCATCTATGCAGTGCTTAAAGGCAGAGGCACTCAGTCCTCCATTCTATATGGTCACCCTGGAAGTTAGTCCTGTAGTATTCAATGGGGCCTATTCCCAGGAAAGTGTGTTTAGGATTGTAGCTTAAATATTGAAGAAGCGGTAAGCAAGCTGGACCACTTTAGGGATCCTGGACTCTTAACAATTGTATAGAAGAAGGAATTTCAGCAGCTGTAGAACATCTGCAGAAATTCTCTCTGTGCTGGAAAAACATTGAAAATTGCTGGTCTAAAATGTTTTCCTAAGGTTTGTCCTTCACCATACCAGTTTCCATGGTCCATCTATTCAAAGTAAAGTAATTTGCAGTGACTTAATCACCTGGATTGGGGGGGGGGCAGATGAAGCACTACAAACACCAGTAAAACGCTCACCAGTAAAACACTCAGGGTGGGTTTTTCAAACGTGGAAGAGCACAGTTTGGAGCTGTGTCTACTGAGCTGAGCTTCCTGCCACTATTTGTTGCAACATGTTCCCAGGTGTCCAGCAGGGCTGTGAGTACCACCCACAAATACCACTGGTTGAAAAACATCAGTCTAAAAAGCTTTAGCACCCAAGTGAGAAGTAATCTCAATGACAAATTCCTGTTATTCTTCCAAATATGCCTCATTCCCTGCTCACTGGGTGCTCTTCCCTGAAATCTCTTGCTAGTGGTTTGGACTGTCTTTGCCCGTGCCCAGCATCAGGCCCTTTGCCTTGCCTTTCCCTTCTTGTGTTCCTAAGCAACTGAAATGCCTGCAATACAACATGGAGAAAAAGAGAAGTGGAACATAAATGTTGGCAGCTACGAGGTTCCGTCCAAGGCAGCCACCTAACTTTGCGTTGGTGGCGAGTCTGGCTCTACAAAAGGCATTGAAGCAAGTCCAAGCACTGTCTGATTTTCTTGTGTGACACTGAACTGCTTCGAAATCGGTTTGTGGTAATCTGTGAAATGCAACCACAAAGCACCAATTAGACTGGGTTTACAAAGAAAAGGGGACCAAAAATAAAAATAAGAGTGATGTGTGCATTCCTATTGAGTTCTCTCCAAAGAAGCCCACGCTGTTTAGTGTGGATTGAATCACGGCAAGAATTAGTAACACTGACAATGCCTGTTTGCACTCTGCAAGACAATGTCATCTGTTCATTCAGACAGATCCTCAATCAGCTGAGTAGGGGAGAGAAAAGTCTCCAGGAGGATGACTGGTGGGCAGAACAGAAAGAAAGAGAATCACACATTTGAGGCAAATTTCTTGGTGCCACTAGTTCAGGGTGATCATTATGGGCACAATCCAGAGTAACTATGGGGAGTCCTTGCTCTGGTGTAAGAACAATTTGCTCTGGATTGCAATATGAATTTCCCATAGGTTTACACTTGGTGCTGCAGTAACTACAGGTACACGTAATATCTCTTACGTGCTCCCATAGTTACTCTGGATTGTAGGGATAATCAGATTTTTCTAGATTTGTCCTCTTTTTTAGCCTTCTCGGTGCCCTCCAAAAGGGCTTCATCGTCCTCCACTTTGGCTTCATTTTGTGACTTTGCAATGATGTGTGGTACCCCATCATGTCATATGTTGTTGGATTCGTATTGAAGAACAGAATCCAAGGGAAAAATCAGTTTTGAAATATCTCCTTCCTATAAAATGTTATGGCCCCCCAAAAAATTCAAAAATATGCATTGAGCTCTATGGGAAACTGAAAATGCCCAATATAGCAGCTTGACTTGTGAGTAGGCAAATGTGCCATTGTCCTCCGGAAAGGCCAGGCTAGGAGGAATCCTTGTCCTCCTTTTGAGGTTTGGGCATCTGGTCACTCAGCACTAGTTTGATTCCATGCATGAGCATATTTTTTAATAACATAGTTGAAAGGAAGGAAAATAAAATGTGATACCTGTTGAAAATCGTTTCAGATGGACTCACATTGCAAGATTTTTGTCAAGACATCTTGAAACAAGCAGGTTTTTTTGTACAATGGATCTTCTGTATCAATTGGTTCTATATGCACGGTTTCAACCAGGGGTCTTTTTGAGGGGGTATTCACTGGTGTCCCTCTGTGTGAGTACTATGTGAGTACCAGCACCTTTGTGTAAGTACTGCCACATCTGTAGTGACTACCAGCACCTCAGTGGCCCCCCAAGTAGACATGCCTTTAATTACAAATAACATCTTTATGGTGAGTACCCCCACCTTTATTTCTAGGAAAAAAGTACTGGTTTTAACCACATCGGTGTCTCCAAAGAAGCCACCAGGGTTGCAATATGTCCCCCAAAACAGTCCAGATTTGGGGGAATTGTGTTAACATACTAGAAAATGGGACAGAGGATTCCGTCCCAATTTTATGGAAGAGAATTATGGTAACCCTACTCCAGAGGCTTTCTGCATGTACTTAACCAGAGCATATGGAGGTACTATATAACCTGGGCCAGGCTAGAACAACAACCCACTCCTTTGGACTCTGTGGCCTCAGAATTGCCTGCAGAAGCTAATTCCAGTTTTAAGAGGGAATTTCTGGTTTGCTTCCCAAACCAGGAGCATCTTTTGCAGGCTGTTCTGAGGGTCATCTGACTGTAACCAGACTGGCAAAACTCAGGAGAAGCCTCCAGAGGTTCCAGGTAAGAAATCTTGCAAGCTTTGGAAGTGAATCTCAGCACCTGCAGAATTTCTTAACCATGGGGGGGGGAGCAGTGGTGGGATTCAAATAAACAACAGGTTCTATGTCCTAATAACCTAAATTAACAACAGGTTCTATGTCCCATTAGTTTGTCAGAACCAGGCACTCATTAGCAAATGGTTCTATAGCACCTGTGAGAACCCTTTGAAGCCCACCCCGGGGGGTGAGGGTCTGGAACCAAACCCCCCTGGAGTCAGGAGGGCCCACTGTACCTGGTGAAAGAGGCAGTAGTCGTATGTTATTTCCTTCAGTATTTTCCTGCTCCTCACATATTAGGTGCAAAAGTCCTTTTTTGTCCTTTTAATTCTGTTCAGCACGGAAGAAAAAGATAATTTAGGCCTGAAGACTGGAGTCTCCTCGTGCTGAACTCCCACTGTGCCTGTTGTTGAATAATTCCCTGCACTTCACAGTTTTTGTTCAATGAGGGTAAGTACGGCAACATATTTTGGCAACATATTTTGCAGAGAGGGAGAAAAGCTGATATAATAGAGGAGGGAAATCACTTGTGAGGGGGAAAAAGGGCTTTTGGCCTTTGCTGAAAGGAAGGACTTGTATGAACTCGAGTTCAGTCTCTTTGAGGTAATGATTCTTATCACAGAGTCACCTTCTTCTGAATTCGACACAAAAGCCCTCACTCCCTCTATGTGACAAAGACTGGTTTTTGAACAAAGCTGCTGCAAATACTGATTGTAACCATATAGTTATGGCATAATATTCATTTATCCATTTTTCTTTCTTTCTCTCTGAATGGCGTTTTCTGAAGCTGTGGAATTCCTAATTAAAGAATGACTTCCTGCAGAGATTGCCTTTATTTTTCTACCCTTGCTGTGTCATACAAGTGGAATACAAGTGAGTTGAGGAGGTGTAGGAAGAAGACCAAATCGGAGGTAATGCATGGCAACTGCTGAAATAATCCGTTACTCAAGCTGTAATCCTATCCATACTTACTTGGGAGTAAGCCCCATTGACTATAAACCCTAATTTAGGGCAAAATCCAGAGTACCTATGGGGAGTCCTTGCTCCGGTGCAAGAACAACTTGCTATGGATTCCAATATGAATTTCCCATACGTTTTCACTAAGTGGTGCAGTAACTACGGGTGCATGTAATGTCTCTTACGTGCTCCCGTAGTTACTCTGGTTTTGGGGGTAAGTCAAATCTAATGCTCACCCTTTTCAGCCGAATTTAGACTCAAAAATTGAGGTGCGCATGAGATTCAATGGCACATTAGATTTGTGTAAATACAGGTATTTTGATTATAAGTATAGGTCAGTATTAAGCTTAACAGTTTGCTATATAGTAATTAAAACGTAACATAAATCCATTGTTGTATAAAGTAGTGCAATTAGGTAAAAATCATAACTTAAACCCATTGACATTTTATTATTATCATATAACTCATTATTATATGCAGTAAAATTATTTTTACCAGTTTTGCAGCTGCACATTACAGCTGCCTGTAAATATTTTTTTTTACTCTCAAAGCTTTTAATCTCAAGCTTTTAAAAATAGGGATGTGCATTAGATTCAATAGCATATTAGATTTGAGTAAATATGGTAGTAGACATGGATAGGATTAGACTTTTGTTTCTTCATCTCAGTGTTATTCGTTTCCTCTGACCACTGGCATCGCTAGGGAGTTGCTGGCCACACCAGATGAATGTACACAGGATCAGAGTAACTAGATGTCATAACTGCAAAAAAGAAGATGGGGCGCAATCCAGAGTAACTACGGGGAGTCCTTGCTGCAGTGTAAGAACAATTTACGCTGGATTGCAATATGAATTTCCCATAGGTTTTCACTAGATGGTAGAGTAACTATGAGAGCACGTAAAGTCTCTAAAGTGCTCCCATAGTTACTCTGGATTGTAGAGCAACTCCCTTAGGAGTGAACTGGCCTAACCCTCCTGCCAGGAGTGGCACAGAGGTGTCTTATAGCACTTTTGTGACACCCCAGGCCAGCATGGGACTTGTGCCAATCTAACTGGGAGTTAGTATTTAAGCCACAATTTTTTTTTAAAAAAAGATGCAGAATCGATACCAGCAACAGACACTGGAAAGACACCAGTATATAACAAAGAGTGACAGTTGGTCCCCTTAATATATGAGGACACCACTTTAAAAGGTGTTTATTGCCCAGTTAGGAGGGTGGGTAACTTATCCATATCAAAGGAAATGGGCTCCATTCCATACACTTGTGACAGTCTACATCTCTGCATCTCAATATGCAGGTCTGATTCACTTGCTTATTATGCATTCAGTGCAGTATCCATGAACTGCACAGAGCTTGACCATGAATAATGAAGTTTTCCTTCCTCTTGTATGTGTATATGTTCCATAGAACTTTGGGAGAAGGGAGTGGATGAGTACTCTCCTATATAAAAAGTTTTGGAAGTTTTGAAAGCATGGATATATTTCTTTCAGTTTGGGAATGTATCATAAATTAGAGGCATTTTAGGTAACATTTTCTCTGAGTGTTTTAAATTAATTCACAATGTTGGTTGTACTTTATTAAATTGGATTAAAATTTCACTTTATTTTTGTCCTAGTTCTTATTCCATTGGTTCTTGAGCATTTTATCCCAGGACCCCCTTCTGAGAATAACAACCTGTCCAGGACCCCCAAGAAGTTATGTCATAAAATGAAGACGTGATGTCATGGCTGCATGTGACATCAAGCAGGAAGTGACATCATTATGATGCCAGGTTTCTTCCTTGTCTGTTCAGAAGTTAGTCTTATTGTGTTCAATGAGACTTAGGGCAAAATCCAGAGTAACTACGGGGAATCCTTGCTCCGGTGTAAGAAAACTTACTCTGGTTTCCAATATGGATTGCCCATAGGTTTTCACTAGGTGGTGCAGTAACTACGGGTGCACATAAAGTCTCTTACATGCTTCTGTAGTTACTCTGGATTTGGGGGATAGACTCAGAATAATGATTAGAGTGAAAAATGTCATTTTCAGGATTTTTTTTAAAACCAGAGGTGACAGTTTTCTCACCCTAATTGTCATTCAGAGCCTAGCAAAGGCCATTAATAAATGCGCACAGCCTCTGCTAGGCTTAGAAGACCCTCCTGAGGAGAGGAAAGCAGAGCTCCTCTCACCTCTAGAGGGAATATATATGTGCATGAGGGGCAATGACCTGATCTGCACATCTCGAATCCCTCTGAATATACAATATGAAGTATCACAAATCAGAGATGCCTGTGTGTGCATTTTCTGTATGTACATTTTCATCAGGGGGAAGCAAACAAACCCTCATGTTCATTATCTCCGAGTCAAGAATGTCCTTGTTACTGGATAGATCAGTGGCAAAGGTTCTCTTTTTGTACACTGGGTTATGTGTACCGCTCAGAAATTCAGCTGTAGGTACAATGTGTTCCTGAAGGTGGAATAATGTGGGAACATACTTTGTATTTTACTTGAGCTGGGAGAGGAATAATCCAGTAAGGGTGCAATCCTAACCTAGGCCTGCACAACTGATTGGTCTTCCTGTTCATCTGGTGATGTAGGGAGGCAAGTGCATGTCTGTGCAATGGTATAATCCTCTCCTAGGAGTGGTGCAGAAGTGTCTTATAGCACTTTTGTGACATCCCTAGGTCAGAACAAGACTTATGCCAGCATTTAGGCCAGCCTAACTGCAGATTAGGATTGCATCCTAAGTGGTCTCTTATCAAAGGAGCCCAACTAGTTGTTCTTCTAAGTTCAGAAAACATGGTTCCTGACCAGAGGGACCTTGAAGAGAAAAGATGAACATGTCATTACCTTTCAAAAGTGTCATATAAAAGAAGTAGGGAAAAGCAGCAATTTATTCTCTTGGGCCAAGTTCCTCAGTTTGATGTGCACAAACATTTCCTCTATAAGAAAACTTTTCATCTAGCAGAATGATCTAATAAAAGATATCACCTTTCCTCTTTAGCATAACTTATCCTGATATAAAATATCCTGTTGAACCAAGTGGGTGATTAAATTTACTACTGTGGATTCCTCTGTTGCAGCTCATGTTTTCTCTGTACTGAGAAATAAAATCCAAATATGCAATGCAATCTCATTTATCTGCATTGCCGGAGGTGCATCAAGATATACATAAGGATGAAAAGGAGCAGTATTTACATAGGGTTCCATTGACATGCAAGACTAATGTGGAATGATAAATGGGACCCACACATTACTGAGGCTCAAATAACAGGGATATACTTCTAATGTTTCTGTTCTCCGAAGGAACTCATTCCTTGTAGAGAAGGATAAAGCTGTTGGCAAAGCCTGCATGTGCTGGGAATTGGTGTTTGCAAATAATTGGATAATGCTTTCCTTGTTGGTGCTGATAATTATCCCAGTTCAGAAAGAAGAAATCTGTGTGCATTGCTACATACCTGCAAATCCCTAATACATTGTTTCTGGTGAGTTTCCAGGTTTGGGAAGGGGCACAGGATGTGGCAGAAAACTCTGCTACCACATACCATTGCTGCTTTGGGATAAGATCAGGCCCTAAAACTTTTTAGAAAATTACCCCCTTTTATTCAGTTTATGTAAAAATGAACTTTCCTTAAATTTTTCTTTAGGCACTTGGCTTGATTAAACATAAGAGAGAAATGCTGCCGGTTGGGCATAGCTGTTCACCTTATACAAGGACATCCTAGTAGTCTCTCAGACCAGTTGCCTTGAGCAGACTAACAATTTCCCAATTACTGTGACTGAAACCCAAATAAAAGATAGAGTAGGAATTGGTGGACACGACTGTGGAATATTTTACTGAAAAACCGTGTCCTTCTGCATTGAAGTCTGTTTCACTGAAGAAGCTTTAGAATCAATGCCATCCTGAAGGAATGAAGCTGAAATGTTTCCAAGTGTCCATCACTTTATTTCCTTTTTTTGAGAGATGCTAGTCAGTAGCCAATTGGAGAGTGCATGCCATCCTAAAAATTGTTTTACTTAGAGTGCAATCCAGAGTTAGGGCAGTGAGAATGGCCCAGCTGGGCTGCCCCAAGTAGGCTGTATCCAGAGCAGAAAGTTGTGCCAAAGTTAGGCTGGTTAAGGACTCAAAATTTTTGCAAACATTTCCATTTTAACTCTGGCTTATCATGGACTCCTAAATGTCTGCTCAGATTTATTCCTGGTATAACTCTGAGGAGCTGGAAGAGGGCATTTCTGCCCTGGAAACATACTCTGAATACAGCCTAAGTGCACTGTTCTAGGCCATGCTGAACATGCCCTTAACATGCCTCTCCTGAACTGCCTAGGCTGGCATAGCTAGGCCAGCCCAGGTCCATCTGTCTTGGGCCAGCCAATGTTGACTTACGCCGGCACAAGCTTTTCTGGTGTAACTGGGCTTGCCCATCTTGGAATTGCGCCAGCCCAGTGATAGATACACTAGCCCAAGTGCACTTCATGCAGCCTGAGGCTGCAATCCGGAATAACTATGGGAACTTTTACACTGACGTGGTTAGGGTGCCACCTATGGGAACCCAATGGGAAATGCATAAAGCAATCCAGAGTAAGTGCCTCTTATGTCTTCCCATAGTTACTCTGGATTGTAGGGTAGGGCTCCAATCCTAAACACTCTTTACTGGGAATAGGCCTCATTGAATACAATAGGACTGACTTTGGAGTAGAAAGGCTTAGTTTATTTGCCATTCCTTATCCTTGCTTGCCCTCAGTGATGTCATCCTGTTTCCAAACTTGACTGCATTAAACCCATGCTAGTATTTTTAAATGTCATCTATGGTGGTATCAAGTCAGATGCAATGTCAAGACATCACACTATTGGCTACCAATCTTACTGGATAGTACGAGCATGAGAAGTGGATAGGATTGCCAATGCAGTTCGCCCAATTATTCCAGAAAGAATAATGGCACAAATGTACTTGGATTTGATGCTGACATTGTACAGATACCAGTGTGATATTCATCACATCTAAAACCCATCCATGCAACACCATACTGACAACACAGCAATGCCAGAACAACTAAGGCCAAACATCACCTGTTTTGCCAACGCAATGCCACTCTAGAAAAAGGTACTGTTGGGACAAGCCCTTCCTGGTGCACTCCAGCATCCATGCAAACACCTACTCAATCACAGAACAGCATCCTGATGCCAGTGTGCCATCACTATGAAATCAAGGTACCAAACATGAATGCAGTTACAAATTTGGTTTCTCCTAATGTTTGTGTGTTCCCCTCTGTGAATGTAGGAGGGCTTTATTAGATGGCATTTTTTAGAGATTTCCCTTGATGTCGTTTATGCCTACAAGCAAGGAATTAAACTTCAAGATTAGAGGCAAACTAGATTGCAGTTTGGAAAATCTTTTAGGTTTACAGAAAATCCCACAACAATAGTTAGATAAGTAAGAAATTAGACAATTCTCTTGACACCCTCAGAAGTCAGAATTTGAAGAAAACAGATAAGTCTGCCCTATTAAACATAGTGAGGTCTTTCTGCATCATTGGAAAGAACATCTTGACGAAAAGGTAAATTTTGGAGGAGTGAGCAGTTCCAGGAGATGGATGTAGTTGAAATACCAAACTGTGTTCTTTTAATAGATTAGAATTTATTCAAGTGTGTAGTAAGACTCACGTAAACCTAAGACTTACAACACTCACTAGCAATTAAAAGAGCTGGTGTCAAAGAAGGTGGAGTAGCCCCCAAATCCAGAATAACTATGGGATCCCGTAAGAGACTTTATGTGCACCCGTAGTTACTGCACCACCTAGTGAAAACCTATGGGAAATTCTATTGGAATCCAGAGTAAGATGTTCTTACACTGGAGCAAAGATTGCCCGTAGTTATTCTGGATTTTGCCCTAGGTCAATCATCTCCAGTGCCTTTGCTAAGGCACTGGCTTAGGGAAATGATAAGAGGAGGAAAAACTGGGGTTAAGATCTCCATGATAGTTACTCCTTTTGCGGAAAAGGGAATGACACTCTTCCCCCTGCTATCTGTTTATGGGGGGTGAGGATAATGAAGGTCAATTGGGGAAGGAGTCCCAGAACATCAGAGGACTATTTGAAAGTCTAGAATGCCATGGGAGGGACTGGTCCCATCATGGCCTTGCACCATTCTGTGCAATCAAGATGTTTTGATTTCACAGTCAGCAACTACTGCCAGCAAGGGATGCCTGTTAATCTCACCAACATTTACCTTAGTATTATTTTTTACCTTGCTATTGATTAATCCATCTAGCAGTCCAGTAGCATAGCCAGAGGAGGTGTGCAGTGTGGTGAGTACCCTCTCACTTGATGTCAGAGCCATTCTGGGCACAGATAATAATGCTCAGTTGGCGTCTGGGTGAGATTGCTTACACAAAGCATTGCAGAGCTTGCAGTACCTGCTACACCATCTTTGTCTGTGCTACAGTAGCAGCCTAATCCAATATGGGCTTTATGCTGCCAGATCTTCCAATCCCCCAGTGTAATGTCAAGACTGGTGGGGCTGCAGCCACTCCATTGTATTATGGTCCGCTAGGGATGGTGCAAAAGACAGTTTTCCCCAAGGCAGCAGCAGGAGACTACAGAACCAACACCAGAGCAGGTAAGTTGGAGGTAGGGGCAGATTAGGGTGAGGATTGGACTGAGCTAAGATGCATCTCAGTGGCACTGCTAGATCATATCCCCATTTTCTTGCCTGGATTCGCACAACTCCTTTTCACACAACACCAGAACCAGAGGATATCTACTAAAATTGACCATTGGGGAGAGTTAGAACAAACAAAAATTCTTTACACAGCATGTAATTAGTCTGTGGAACTCCTTGCTACAGGAGGTGATGATGATGGCATCTACACTGGATGCCTTTAAAAGGGGATTGGACATTTTTTGAGAAGAAACATCTATCCCAGGTTAGAAACTGTGATTGGTATGTGCAGCCTCCTGGTTATAGAAGTTGGCTGTCTCAAAATGCCAGGTGCAAATGACTGGCAACAGAAGGTCTCATGTTATCTTATATGCTCTGAATCATCTGAAACATCTGATTCATTCCTGTGAGATACATGAAGCAGGAGTAGATGGGCCTTTGCCCTCATCCAGTCAGCTCTTCTTACATCCAGGATTCCCCCACTTATTGGACAAGTTAAGGACCAGAGCAGCATCCAAAAGTGAAAACCATTGAAAAGTGGAACCCAATCTTTTTTAGTATATAAAAGTTGCTTCCAATGCTTTTTTAGCGAGCAAATTGCCAGTGCCCCCTTTATCTTGCAAATTCCTGCTGTCAAACAAAGATTTCTGAAAACAGATTCTCATTAACTTCTTCAGCAATGGGATTCGACAAGGAGTTAGAACGTGGGGAAGGATAATTTTGGCCTTTAGAACAGCAGAGAGAGGTTGAAAGAGTGGAACATGCATTGAATGAATGAGTTCTGGGTATAATTAAAAGGTGTTGAAAGAGTAGGTCATCAGAAAACAAATCATCAGAAAACAGGGGATACCTGCATACGAACATAAGTACATATATGAGAATTGGGCCATATACTGGTAAGTCTTTATACTGGTAAGTCTAAGGTAAGCCATATATTGGTAAGCCATATACTGGTAAGTCTAAGGCACAAGGGGCTGTGGGTGGCGCAAGCGGTTAAGGTGCTGTGTCTGTTAACAAGAAGGCCAGGGTTCGAGACCCGGGTCGGCCCCACAAGACAGGGGGAGCTCCTGTCCTTAGCCCAGCTCTGCAATGCCAGCTGGTTCCAATTGTATTGGCTCTGCCTTTCCATTGGACTAATTCAGTGGCATGGAAAGGGGGGATTTGCTGCTTGGGTAACAGCCTATCCTCCATAACAATCCAACCCAGGCTTTCGTGCTTCACATGCAGCATATGCAGCGCTGAGCACGATACCATTGTCTTCCAAGACTGATGGAGGCCTGCTTTTTTTTTTTTAGGCACAATCCTAAGAAATTTAGGCTGGACTAACTCACCTGGACTAGCTTTCCACGGTGGTGTGGGGAGGTTGGCATATGCCTGTGCATTGGTGTAAACCCCCCAGGAGTGCTGCAGAAATGCCTTGTGGCACTTCTGTGACACCCCCATGTAGGCACAAGACTTATGCCAGGACTTAGACTGGCTTAAACGGAGTTTAGGATTGCAGCTTTTATTTCTCTGAGGCTGTAATCCTAAAGACACTTTCCTGGAAGTAAGACCCATTGAACATAATGGGGCTTAATTCTGAGTAGACATAAGACATAAGAAGACATAAAAAATTTATTTGTCATTACACTCACAACTGGGTGCACCTAATGAGGTGCTCTTCCCCAAGGTAAATCTAGACAACACCACTAAAGAAAAGGCTAAAAGAAACACACTAACCATACAACTAACCATACACTAACCATGGTTAGGGTTGTGAACCCTTTTCTTTTTTTCCTGTTTATTTTTCTTCTGTAGCACTTCAAAACTCAGCATAACCTCTTGCACCACAAACTACCCATTGGGAAGCAGAGGCATTCATGACTTTTCTAGTGTATAGTGCAATGCCATGATCCTAGTGTCATGAACATGGAGAAAAAAATAGCTTTGCTTTGGAGAAACAGAGCCCTAATTCAATTTGGATCCTCTTGCTTTTGAGTTATGTCCTGTTCTCTTCTCTTTGATTTACCTTTTCACTGTAAAGTTTTCTCTCTGAGAATGAAACAAGACCTAATTCACTCCCTAGAAAGCAGGATTATTTGTTCCTCTGTATCTTTCTGGGATGAAACAGAACTAAAATATGTCTCGAATTCAGGGAGAAGCATAACAAGCTACTGATGGGAAGCTAGTTGTGATTCAAGGTAGTGAATGGAATTTATAGAAATCAAGGTAGACAATTGTGAGGTAGACATTGCCCACCCCCACTGGTTATTTGGCTATGGCTGCAATTCTAAACTTCATCAATTGGTATATAACATCAATTGGTACATAATTGGAACATCAATTGGTATATAGCATGAAAGTTATATTTAAAAAATATCAAGATTTTGATAATTTTGGTTAGTAATGGTGTTGTCCCCTATACAGTGATGCCTTACGTAACAAATTTAATTCGTTCCGGAGGCATGTTCTTTATGTGAAACATTCTTCAAGTGAAGCGGATTTTCCCATAGGAAATAATGGAAACTCAGACGATTGGTTCCACAACCCCCCAAATATTCATATAAAAATATTAACTGTATGTAAAAATGATGACAGAACACTGGGATTGAATTCAAAACATGCATTCAATGTGCATGATCTTATGAAGTCTACTTAGGCTGCAGTCCTAAAGACACTTTCCTGGGAGTAAGAACCGTTTAATACAGTGGGGCTTATTTCTGGGTAGACATGGTTAGGAGGCTGCAATCCAAGACACCTTCAAAGTGTCTCCCCACTTTCTCCTTCTCCCCATCCTGAGCCTCTCTCTCCCCTGCTCCGTTCAGGCTAGCCCTGAGATGCTTCCCTCTTCTCCACTGCTCCTATCTCCCCCTGCCCAGCAGACACCGGGCCACAGGAGGAACAGCATGGAAGTGTTGCTTTCACTATAGGCAGGTGTGCTAGGCAACCCTGAAGCATTTTAAACAGGCTGTTGGCAAGTGCATCTGTCAACTGTCAACGAATGTGTTCTTTACATGAAGCACAGTTTGTTACATGAAGCAGAATCCCAAATAAATTTTTGTTTGTTACGTGAAACATACTATACATGAGATGTTCTTTATGTGAGGCACCACTGTATGTGCATCAGGTGGTGTGGCTATACCCTCCCTTAGTGACACCACTTGGCCAGGAGTCTTCCCTCAGTGTTTACCCCCAGTGCACTTTCAGACTCACATTCAAGAAATGATCCATCAGTACCATAGTGGGAGACACATGGAATGTCAAGAAAAAATAAAAGCAGTACCCTTCCATTTTTCTGATTTCTCTTTCATTCTCTTGATTGCAAAGACAGGATGTACTTCCTACATGCATGCAAGCAAACACAGGAGGACGTCAAAGCAGTATATTTGAAGGGGAAAACAGAATTTTTCTTGCTAATTGCTAATCAAAAGCCCATTGTTGGCCATACATTATCTTGATTAAGGAACAATGGAGTAAATCAAAAAAGATATAAAGTAGTAATTAGAAATATGGTCAACAATTTGGAATCTGGGGTCTGTGTGGAATATATGTGTACGTATACACATACATACACAGAGCATGAGGGGGTGGGGGAAGAGAGAGAGAGAGAGAGAGAGAGAGAGAGAGAGAGAGAACTGCCAAGGGCTGCCACAAAATCTTTACCCAGGACACCATGGCAGCCATTTAGGCATCTCAGCAATGCTGGCGCTATGCACAGTTTAGGATTGGGCTGATAGCCCTGAGGCCATATTCAAAATGATGGCTTTTACTCTTTGTATAAATACAATAGGAATCAGAAGCATCATGTTCCAAAATCAAAGCTCTCCTGTTGAGGATTACCATCTGGTCCAAAAGCTGCCAAATTAGAGAAAAGATGAAGATGTGGAGGACCTACAGTGGTGCCTCATGTAACAAATTTAATTCGTTCTGGAATAGCATGTTTGTTATGTGAAATGTTCTTTAAGCGGATTTTCCCTTAGGAAATAATGGAAACTCAGACGATTGGTTCCACAACCCCCAAAAAATTCATATAAAAATATTAAATGGATGTAAAAATGATGACAAAACACTGAAATTGAATTCAAAACATGCATTCAATGTGCATGATCATAAGAAGTCCACTTAGGCTACAATCCTAAAAACACTTTCCCATTTAACACAATGGGGCTTACTTTTGGGTAGACATGGTTAGGAGGCTGCAATCCAAGAAACCTTCAAAGTGTCTCCCCACTTTCTCCTTCTCTCCATCCTGAGCCTCTCTCTCCCCTGCTCCCTTCTGGCTAGCCCTGAGTTGCTTCTCTCTTCTCCACTGCGCTTCTCTCCCTCTGCCCAGCGGACACCCGGCCACAAGAGGAACAGCACGGAAGTGTTGCTTTCACTATGGGCAGGTGCGCTAGGCAGCCCTGACGCTTTTTAAAAGGGCTGCCAGCCAGCGTGTCTGCGCCAGCTGCCAATGAGTGTGTTTGTTACATGAAGCGCAGTTTGTTATGTGAAGCAGAATCTTAGAGAAATTTTTGTTTGTTACGTGAAACATACTTTACATGAGGCATTTGTTACATGAGGCATCACTGTAGTTGCATCAGAATATAATGTCCGTCACCTCAGAAGATGGTGGGCCTGCTGCTTTTCCAAAATGGCCTCCAAAAATTAGTTGATTCCCACATCCATACAAGCAACCATACTGCACATGTCCAGTTCTGATAAACAAGAATTTTTTTCAAGGCTGCAATCCTAACCTACATATAGACTGGCATAAACCCTGGTGTAAGTCCCATGGTGGCTGGGGGGTGTCACAAAATTGCTGGAAGGCACTTCTGGCCATGTTGACCATATAGAATGGAGCACAGAATGTCTGTACCTTTAACGATTGCATAGAAGAGGGAATAGTGGCAGATTTAGTTCATCATAGAAGGGTTTAAAAAGCAGCACCTGCCTCAGTAGCCTCTTCTATGCAGTGGTTAAAGGTACTGGCATTCTGTCCTCCATTCTATATGGTCACACTCCTTCTGTCCCACTTTGGGAAGGGGGGGTAGGCAAGTGCACAGGCATATGCCGACCAGTGATGGGCTTCAAAAAATTTAAGAATCGGTTCTCTGCCCATCTGGCAGCCACTTTTAAATGGCTATTTTTAAACTTTATATGTCCTATCTCTTGTTAAGAACCGGTTCTATAGAGTAGGTGCGAACCTGCTGGAGCCCACCACTGATGCCGACCACCCCACACCGCCATGGAAAGATATGCCAGGTGAGTTAGGCAGGCTAACCCTACCCGTACAACAATTATTAGACGTACTATTATTGTAGACGTAGTAATACAATTATTTTATACTAAATATTGTGAAGTTATGAATTTTAATTATAATTTCAGCTAGCAAAATATTGAATTATTGAATGGGTCTAATGGACCTGTCCTGGGAACTTGTATTCAAATTAGAATCGGGTCCAATGGACCCATCCTGGGAAATGGAATTCAAATTCGAATTTCACAATACAGTAAAATTTTGAATACAGAAAAACCTGTAAATTCAAAAGTTTCATGCTTTTCGATTTGTAACTATCTAATAAGCAGTAAAAAAAGTCAGAAAGTCTTGTCAAGTAAAAATAATAAATTCCAGTAAAAAACACAGCACAAATGTCCCAATCGGGTCCAATGGATCCAGTTGGGATCCTAAGGGCTAAGTTGATTGGGATTGTGCCCTTAGATAATTTTTATTAATTTTTTTAAGAAAGAAAAGAGAAGAATAAAAAATACAACAAAAATAATCTTGAAAGTTATATGGGAAGTGCAGAGTTCTGAATTTACTTACCATCCTTTAGTCTAATATCAATTTCTGCTACCTAAAAATCTACCTTAAACAAACTATAATCTTATTTAACAATTCCAACAAACATATAAGATTCGCAGTATATACCAACAATTGTCAACTCATCAAATCCATACTCCATTTGACTCATCATCCCTTTCTTGTGCAGAAAATAAATGAATGGTTTCCAATTGTCCATAAAAGTTCTTACTGACTTTTCCTAAAGAAAAGTGGTAAGTTTATCCATTTCAGCAAAATCCAATATCTTGATCCACCATTCTTCAAAATAAACAAGATTTCCATATATATAAACATATGATGCTTCAGATGAAAGATCTGAGATGCTTTATATATGAGGGTATGATGCTGGTAGAATACAATACTTCTAATCCTGCTACCTGTGTTATTTTATGCTATGTAGCATGAGACCTGAGATGAGGCTGCATGCAAACCATGTGCTCAGCCCTGAGCTATGGCCTCTCTCCAAGATGGCTTCCATATTTCAATTTCCCAATGTACAAATGACCATAGTTGGACTCTGCATTGGTCCTTTATTCTTCCACTGTGTTTGAATTGGCAGTCAGAGGCGATACATATTTTTCTTCTCTCCGCTTTCGGTCCTTTTAACACTAAATGAGTACTGTATTTATGGCCTCTGCTTTGGCCTTTGAATCATGTGCTTACACTTTAATGGTGCTGGAAAGATACTATTTCCTTTAGTATGTGACTTTGAGAAGAAGAAAAAAAGAAGGAAAGCAAGTCAAAAAAAGAAGAATTTGTTATTTGGGGTAGATGTTTGCAAGCAGTTGCCGAAGATAAATATCTTGTCTGCTTCTATACCTGAAAAGCTTGGCAACAGGAGTGAGTCCTACAACCTGAGCAGTTTTCTTCATAATCCTAAATCAGGTAATAATAGCACATTTCATTACAACTGGCAGAGCAGACAAATGGATAGTGCTGTCGTCTTTGGCTGCAGTGTTATCTGTTTCTTCTGGGTCATTATCTCGGGTAAGAGCTGTGCTATTTTATCACGGCAGTTTAAGAAAAGGATGCTGCAAACCTAGTTCACACTGAGTGGCCTTGGTGATACCGTCAAGGAGAAATAAATTCTGGCCAGGTTGCTACTCCTTGCAGATCAAATCATTTGCAGATTTGCAATTTGCAGATCAAATTTCTCATGGAGAAGGGGAGGAGTATGAATTAATTACTCCAAATTACAACAGCAATAGCACAAAAAGTGCCTTTTATTGTTATACTAGCAAAAAGCGTACCTGCATTGGGGGAGTAACTTCCCCATACAACATCCCCTACGGCGCATCAATGACCCATGCGCAACCTACCCCCATGTACAACATTCCCCTGTGTGCAACTTCCCCCATGCACATCATCCCCCATGCGCAACTTTCCCCATGCGCATCTTCCCCCCACGCACAACTTCTCCCCACATGCAACTTCTCCCCACGTGCAACTTCCCTCGTGCGCAATTTCCCTCCATGCGCAACTTCCCCCATGTGCAACTTTCCTACATGCGCATCATCCCCCCATGTGCATCATCCCCCCATGTGCAACTCCCCCATGTGCAACTTTCCTACATGCGCATCATCCCCCCATGTGCATCATCCCCCCATGTGCAACTTCCCCCCATGTGCAACTTCCCCCCATGCGCATCATCCCGCCATGGGCATCATCCCCCCATACGCATCATCCCCCCATGCGCAATTTCCCCCATGCACAACTTTCCTACATGCGCACCATACCCCATGTACAACTTCTCCCACGTGCAACTTCCTCCCATGTGCATCATCCCCCATGCACATCATCCCCATGCACATCATCCTCCATGCACAACTTCCCCCCATGCGCAACTTCCCCCCATGCGCAACTTTCCTACATGCACAATTTCCCCCATGTGCAACTTCTCCCATACACAACTTTCCTACATGCGCATCATCCTCCCATGCGCATCATCCCCCATGCGCAACTTCCCCCATGTGCAACTTTCCTACATGCGCAACTTCCCCCATGAGCAACTTCCCCCATGCGCAACTTTCCTACATGCGCATCATTCCCCCATGCGCATCATCCCCCATAAGCAACTTCCCCCATGCGCAACTTCCCCCATGTGCAACTTTCCTACATGCGCAACTTCCCCCATGCGCAGCATACTCTCCAGTGCAACCTCTTCCTCCGAACAACATCCCCCAGTGCACCAGGCACTGAGCACCATAGTGGCTGGATGTTGTTCAGTCTCCCATGTTAAGTATAGGACAGAAACACATTGCCCCCTTTTCAGCCCCTGAAGGGTTAAATTTCTCCAGATGGTTCTTGGTGGGTGTTCAGGTGACAGAAGGAACTCCCAGAATTCCATGCTTCAGGCCCAGCAGTTGGGGCAGAATGTTGCTGAGTCAGCAATTCTCAATGCAAAGTATAGGGAGGAAAATGCGTTGCGCCCCTTTTCACCCCCTTCCGGTTGGAATTTCCGAAAACCGGTTCTTAGTGCACCCCTCAGTCACGGAAGGAACACCCACCCCAATTTTCACGCTTCTAGGCCCAGCGGTTTTGGCAGGGCGGTGATGAGTCAGTCAGTGAGTCAGTGAGTCAGTCAGTGAGTGACTTTTCTCTTTTATATATATAGATAAAGGACAGAACAGAAATATCAAATGACAGAAAATGCAAATTGTGCAAAGAAACCAAAGAAACAACAGACCATATACTTAGTTCCTGAAAGAAGATTATAAATCTACACATCTCAGTGGCTGTCTATAAATCTAGATTATAAATCCGGGGGCCCAATAATCCATTGGTTTTTATGGAGAAATCACAACATCAGAACAGTCAATAATAGGTGAGAGCAAAAAAAAGTGACAAAAGAATGAGAGAGTGAAGATCTTGTGGGATCTGGGAATATAAACAGATAAAGTTTGACACACAATACACCAAATATCACAATAGAAAAAAAATTAAGGCCACACTTTTATCTATCTATCTATCTATCTATCTATCTATCTATCTATCTATCTATCTATCTATCTATCTATCTATCTATCTATCTATCTATCTGTCTGTCTGTCTGTCTGTCTGTCTGTTTTACGCTGACTGCACTCTATTTTATGTTATAATTGTACTGATATTTTAATTGTAATGTTTTAACTGTATTTTATGTAATGATGGTTACCCTCCTTGGGTTAGGATGGGCATAATTTTCTTCCACAAAATCAGGACAGGCTCCTCTTTCCCATTTCCTCGTATGTGAACACCGTCCCCCCAAATTGGGATTGTCCCTGTTTTTTGGGACATATGGCAACCCTGCCTTGGGTACCCTTCAGGGAGAAAGGCAGAGTACTAATTGAATTGAATTGAATTGAATTGAATCTATAAATAAATAAATAAATAAATAAATAAATAAATAAATAAATAAATAAATAGACAGATAGACAGACAGACAGACAGAGATAGATAGATAGATAGATAGATAGATAGATAGATAGATAGATAGATAGATAGATAGATAGATAGAAAAACAGATTGTGGGTAATTGAATGAATTGATCCCAAAATGAAAAAGTAATGAAATGAAACTATCACCAAATAAATGGTACCCAAATGAATCAGTCTGTATATAACAGGCCAGAAACAATTCTGTTTTTTACATATATATTCCTACTGGGAATTGTTTCAAAAGTGCTGAAGTAGCCAGCTGAATTAGGCAACCCTAGGGTCTTTTTCCAGGTGAAAATTTTCATTAAATAAAGGATAATAGCAAAGTCTCAAGCCTGACAATTTTCATCTTTCATCTTTAATTTACATATTTTTCCCTGTACCATCTCCTCCTGCTGGTTTAGACATTTGATCAGCCAATATTAAAATGAGACGCATGAACTTATAGTATGTAGAACCAAAGATGAAGACAGCATCTTGCACTTCTCAGAAGCTGTTACTTGCAGGCGTTCCGGGTTACCTTGCCTTCTAAAGCAAGGAATTACTGAAAATGGTGGTGAACTTACTGCATACTTTTCTTAACAGAGGCAGTAATAAAATCCATGCTCATAATATACATGTGCTCTCAATTTTTGGTGATATTTCTAGCTTTGTTGATAGTCACACACTAATTCCTAAGATCTTCCTCGATGTTTATGAACCACACTTTCTTTTGTGCATCCTGTTGAACCACCTGTCAGGGAGAACATTCTTTCCAGGGCATTTGTGTGGCATTACATGTTTATTCTATAGATGTGGCCAGGGCTGTGGGTGGTGCAAGCGGTTAAGTCGCTGTGCCTGTTAACCAGCAGGCCAGGGTTCGAGACCCTGGTTGGCCCCACAAGACAGGGTGAGCTCCTGTCCTTAGCCCAGCTCCGTGACGCCAGCTGGATCCAATCGTATTGGCTCTGCCTTTCCATGGACTAATTCAGTGGCATGGAGAGGGGGGATCTGCTGCTTGGGTAACAGCCTATCCTCCCTAACAATCCATCCCAGGCTTTCATGCTTTGCATGCAGCGTATGCAGCGCCGAGCACGATACCATAGTCTTTCAAGACTGACGGAGGCCTGCTTTTTTATAGATGTGGCCAAACCACATTTTTAGATGTGTTCTTTGATTGATGGACACCCAATTTGAAGTAAATGCTGAAGGTGTTATAAGATTATTACAAGTTCCACACTAAATGTATAATATGTAAATCAGTGAGTGGATATATAAAATTGAAAGGTCATTGACTGACTGACTGACGGACTGATAGTAACTCATCAAAGCCCAAAACTGCTGGACCTAGGAGATTAAAATTTGGGGAGGGTATTCCCTCAGTGATGTAGGAACCCACTAAGAACCAATTTTTGGAAATTCAAACCAGAAGGGGGTGAAAAGGGTGCAACATGTTTTTACCCCTATACTTAAAATACTGAAGAATCACAAACCTCCAAATCCAGAGTAACTACAGGAGCACGTAAGAGACTTTACGTGCTCTCATAGTTACTCCACATAGTTACTCTAGTGAAAACCTATGGGAAATTCATATTGGAATCCAGAGTAAATTGTTCTTACACCGGAGCAATGACTCCCCGTCGTTACTCTGGATTTTGCCCAAACTCATCAACACCCAGCCAAAATTCATGGACCTAGAGGTGTGAAATTTGGGGAGCATATTCCCTCCATGATATAGGCACCCAGTAAGAACTGATTTTTAGAAATTTAATCCCCGAAAAGGTGAGATGGGGTGCAATGCGTTTTTGTCCTTATACTTCATATTGAGGAATCACTGACACATCAACACCCAGCCCAACCCCTGGACCTAGAAGCATGAAATTTGGGGAGCATATTCTTTCTGTGATGTAAGGACACACTATGAACTGATTTGATGCCTGGTGCCCTGAGATGCCGGCTACCTGGTGTTGCCAGCTGGTGCCTGATGGTGCGTGGTGCTTTGTCAGGATGTCCAGTGCCCACTTCCCACTGATGCCCAGTAGTGTCTGCTACCCAGTGACGCCCGCTATCCATTGGTGACAGGTTGTGCCTGATGCTGCCCCCTGGCACCCTGTAGTGCCTGGTCCTTGTCGGTGCCTGGTGGTGCCGGCCGCCCAGTGTCCACTAATGCCTGCTGGTGCCCAGCTGTGCCCAGGACTCACAAATATTCTTGAAATGTTACTCCTGCAATGAGAGGCAAATTCAGCTAGTCATGATTAAAAACCATAAAACCATTGGAGGGGGCAACTATTTGGACTAAAGCAGTTTTATGTAAGGCAGACTTCAATCCAGCACCCAAACACCCAAAGAAAACAGAAATATTGTATCGTTTCAGTTTATTACAGTATTTGTATCTGGCCTTTCACTTGGACCCAAGGCAGGTTTTGAGTATTTTGAGACTGACGCTTCTGGCATATTTCTGTTATAGAAACTGTGCCCACAGTAATATGTAAATATAGATATGTATTTAAAATATACTGTCAATCTCCTGATGGAAAATATTTTCCTGACATCTTGTGAAAACTACTTATTGTGACTCATTGTGGTTCAAACAGTATACACATTAGGAGCAGTATCAGAGATTGATGGGCCAAGTCCACTAAAGGGCCTACTCCTCCTCAATTACCCTACAATCCAGAGTAACTATGGGAGCACGTAAGAGACATTACGTGTACCTGTAGTTAGGGCACCACCTAGGGAAAACCTATGAGAAATTCATATTGGAATCCAGACTAAATTTTTCTTACACCGGAGCAAGGACTCCCTGTAGTTACTCTGGATTGCGCCCTTCGTCAAGGACCACAGATCCTTCCAATGGCTGATAAGTAATAGGCAGCCTAGAAAGTTTTTATGGATAGTGTTGTTATCCTAAAAAGGGAGAGCTGAAAGCGGTGTTATTGGTTTAAATTCCAAATCAATAGGTAATATATATGTTTTTCATGCCTGTATTCATCAGCAGGCATAACCACATACATAAAACATCTCTCTCTCTCTCTCTCTCTCTCTCTCTCTCTCTCTCTCTCTCATCACAGCCATGAGGAAAATCACACCAGGAAAAGTTAATACACACATATACAAGTTAATATACACATACATAAACACACACCCTGGCAACTTTTGAATATGTTACATGGGATGCCCTATTACTATGGTTAGATGAATTGGCACGGGTGCCTCTCTCACCCTGATCCTATTCCTTGTGTTGAAATCTTATCGTGCTGCAAAGATAACAGTAACAAGCAGCAACCTCCGAGCCAAAACACAGATGGAGGCTTGCTTTTTTTTAAAAAAAACCTAGCATTTAAAAAATCCTTCTACGTAAAATGGAATGTATGACATGGTTCGATGTTCAGACTGCAAAGAAGGTTTGTGTCAGGAAGAAAATGTAATTGCATATGATGAAAAGCCTGATTCTGCACATGGAGGAAATGATTGGTGTGGAGGGCACATTAGAACAAGTGATCCTCCCATGAGCATTCTGAAAAGCTATTATTGTGCTCTTTGCCATTATCTCTTTCTGCCAAAATGCATTTCAGGTCTGGGTGCAGGAAAAAAACAATTTTGTTTGTTTTGAGCATGAAGAATGGTTTTGCCCCCATCTTACTGTGGCCATGCATTGCTAGTACTACTATATCCTAAAATGAAATTAAACCCCTTGCTCCAGAGCAGTTAAGATGACTTCCATAAGATAACACTAGAGGGTGATGTAACTGTGTGGACACGTAACTGCTCTGGATTTAGCCCTTAGTGTCTGGCAATGCAAGGTCCTTTCAAGTGGTCCAAAAACCAAGCCACTCTCGTGTGCCATTGTCCGTAATGGGCAGTGTTTGGCATAGAAGCATTTCCAGGAGCCTCCACTGGTGCTGGTAAGTTGGCGACAAAGGAGTGGTGTGGGTGGAGGGCAAGAGGAGTTAATTGAAGATTGGGCAGAGGGGTAGGGTGGTCTTCAGCAGCATGTGCCAGATCTTATTCCCTCTTTTTCTGAGTTGCCCTGACCCTATACCAGCTAAATGATTGGCATAAGTCCAAGGAGACCAATAGATTATTGGGCAACCTATTATGTGGTCAGTAACAAAATACCATATTTCCTTGAATCTAATGCACACATTTTCTGCTGAATTTAGTCTCCAAAATTAGTGTGCGCATTAGATTTGATGGCATATTAGTTTTGAGTAAAATGATTATAAGTATAGGTAAGTATTTAGTTTAACAGTTTACTGTAATGTAATAAAAATGAAACATAAACCCACTGTTGCATAAAGTAGTGCAATTAGGTAAACATCGAGCACAATCCTAAGCATGTCTACTCAAAAGAAAACTCCATTATGTTCAATGAGTCTTACTCCCAGAAACGTGTCTTTAGGATTGCAGCCATCACAACATAAACCTGTTGGCATATTATTATTGTCATATACATCATTATTATATAGCGTAAAATTACATTTTGCACCTGCTTTGCATTACAATTACCAGTATTTTAAATCTCAAGCCTTTTAAAATCAGGGTGCACATTAGATTCAATGGTGCATTAGTCTTGGGTAATATCTGGACCTCCTACTCACTGTCCAATTTTCCTGCCATCTACTGGATGCATGCATCTGCTGTGCAACTACAAAGTGCATATGGTGAAATGTAGGCTTAGGATGTTCATGAGGTTCCTTGAGATATATTAATCAATCAGTCCATCAATCAACAGTATATACCACTTTTTCCGCTTTTATATACTTTTCAATGAAAACTTCACAAAGCACTTTACAGAGAAAATTAAATAGCTATGACCAATGGCTCCCTGTCCCTAACGGGCTCACAGTCAATGTTCCCTCTAATTTTTGGTAGGATGGGTGCACAAACATCATTAGCAGTGCAGCTTTTGAAGGAAGGTTAAATTTTTGTGCACCACATAACAACAGTTGGAGTTATATACTTTTGATACGCATCAGAAAACAATATGTGCATTTATTACAATATGTACAATACAGTACAATGTATGGAAGAAGATAATGAGTTTACATTGTCATTGTCAGTTGTCATTGTCAACATTTTTGTCATAGCCAATGTCATTGCCAGTTTTGGCTTTGTGCTCTTTGTAGAAACTTGTATGTGCTAGTTTGGTGAGTTGTGTGCGCGCAACACATGCGCACAGCTTAGAAGGAAATATGCTCACAATCTTTTTTTAAAAATGATTTTTTTTCAGAGAAACAAGTGAACTATATAGTAGAACAGCAAGAGCATAAAGTATAGGATGAATAAAAGTTAGTAGGACTTATTTTGTGAAGAAGAAAAAGAAATTCTGAGATTCCTGAATGCTGAATTTTGTATTACTTGCCACACCTGAAGCTTCTGCACACAGTTGTATGCCATTATGGAATAATCCAACCTTAGTCGCTGTTATCAGAAAGAGATGGAGCAGGAACCTCGCAATCTAATCTTTGTGCAGTTACTGTAAGTGAAGCTTTCATGGGTTTCCACCTAATGCTACATTTTGTTTGGTAAAGTATTTGATTCGAGTGCGCACTGTTAACACAGAGCCAGGAGAGTGCATTATAAAGTGCATAATCCAAACCGAAATATCAAGCAACTATAATGCTACAACACGTTGTACAAAGTCAGGGAGAAGTGCAGCAGAATGGTGGTTAGACTTCAATAGAAACCAGTTCTCTGGAGAAGCAATTTCTGCAGAGCTTTTAAATGATTCATGGCGGCAGAATTTCACTCGTGGTTGTTTTCTGAATTGGGTCAAGACACACATATTTACAGCATGCACAAACATTATGTTAAATCTGAAGGGTCTGATAAACCCTCTGAAAACCAAACAAGTTTAGGATTAGTATTTTGGCTCTGTCCACAAACCATTCCCCCTGTGCCTCTGCAATTGCAAGGTTGCAGAGGCTGGAGATCAATGCTTTTATGTTCAGGAGTTAAACATTAATTGAAAACCTTATCTTTGAATTTCCTGACTTCCTTGAGTTAAAAGTCAAACTATTAAAATGACATTAGGGCACTTTTTTGCCTATTAATATTTTCATTAATGGTAGTTAAAGGATTGGGGTGAAAAGAGCTCAAAGGGGAAACCTTTAAGTCTATATTTGGAATGCTTTGGTTGGCAATGGGGCAATAGCTGGAATGTATCCAAAAAATCTATTTGCTGATATATATACTTGTTTTGAAATCAACATGTTTGTGGGAATGTGAGCTGGTTGAAAATAAATTATGCTTGGGAAAACAGATTGAAAGCAGAAGAAGAGATAGGGATTGATCAGATTAGGAATTTTGAACCCTTGGTACTGATGGCAGCTGTCACTCAGTGGGTCCTGCATGGGCCACTACTGTGCTCCAAGTAGGTCTTTTTCTCAGACTTTCCAGCATCCTTTCACCTTGGCTGGCTAACATGAAAAAATTACTTCGACAGAACCATGGGGTCAATTTTGACTCCATTGGAAAAACCTTTTGTTTTTTTACTTCAAATAAGATTCTACTTTAAACATTTGTATAAAAATATTGATAAGAGAGGCATGTTTGTCTTTTAGGAATACATGAAAGGTGAAGTCACTACTCATAATAGTTTTTAAAAATGTGTAAAAGAGGGTCAGGGTCAAATATGACCCTTATAACCCTCAGTCAGTCGAAGCTGGCAACACCCTTAATGAAATTTTTATTTTTCCTCCCTCTTTGCACCAAGGTGGCCAAGAGGCCTGCCCCTGCTAGTACCTTCCTATCTCTAGGTGCTGTTTGAAACACCCCTAGTCATTTTTCTAGCTTCATGTGTGGGGTGCAGTAGTGGCCTCTCAGGCCAACTTTGCCAACTTTGCCTGAACTCGATACTTTGCAAACTTCATAGGTTTGTATAGGGTTTGTATAGGGTTGCCTGTACAATTGATATACTATACTATGCAATTGATAAATTGATATTCATATTCAGAAAAGTAAGCTTCATTGTATTCAATGGATCTTACTGCCAGGAAAGTGTGTTTAGGATTGCAGTTCTTATTCACTGGGGTTTGGGTTCTAGACACCCCAGTGAATACTGAATCCACTGATACCAAATCATGCCCACCATCCATGGGATCAGTGGGGTTTGGTGAATGCCAGCAGAAAACCTGCTGCTAACTGACCATCCAGCTGAGGACCTTTGATGGCAACAGATGGTGGCATAGCTGGGGGAACAGTGAATCTTGGAGGGAGCCTCACTTTAGCATGCAAGATGTCCCTCCTTTTGGATTTATTCTTGGCAGGGGGGCATTACCCTCTACCTGGAATGGCTCAGTGAAGCTTCCTCCGAAACTGACCGCTGTCCTATTGCTACTGGCAGCAGAGACTCTCAGGATGTGGCAGAGAAGTTTGAAATGGCACCTGCAAGTAGAACGAAGTAGTAAATGGTAGTATGGAGCTCTTTAAAATTTTCAAGAAAAACTTCAAAATGTCAGTGGTGAAGCTAATCACACCATGTTGAAGCTCTTCATAGGACCATTTCAAAGGGCTCCAAACCACTCCAGGTGCCAGTTTTAGAATCATAGAATCATAGAATCATAGAGTTGGAAGGGACCTAGTAGGTCATCTAGTCCAACCCCCTGCCTGCAGCAGGAATTCCCCCTAGAGCATCTCCAACAGGTGCTCATCGAGCCTCTGCTTGAAGATCCCCAGTGAGGGAGAGTCCACCACCTCCCAAGGTCTGAAAGGTTGCAGATAGCTGTAAAAGGTGCCCCAAAATAGTATTAGGATGGTCACAAGTGTTGGGGAGACCGCAGACCATGAATTATAAGAGGTAGGTAGCACTTCTGCTCCCTATGGATAAACAAAACTATGGGTAGCATATCTGTGAACAGAACAAACTCAAATGTATAACATGAAAAGAGTGGTTCTGGCCCTTCCATGGAGAGAGGAGAAGGGTCTGGATATTTTTTCTAGATTGGGGAAGAAAGTCAGGCAAGCAATCATCGAGAATTCCAAAATTTTAGAGCCATTCCAAAAGGTAGGCCAGAAAGATGGGGGTGAAATAATTGGGGGGGGGGGGAGAGAAGGTAATCCGCCTTGAAATGGAACAAAAAGGCTACCAGATCTTTGGGGTCAGAGTGATAACGTACATTCATATGCTTTCCATAACTGAAACTATAGGAAGTGATTTCAAGGAATCTTTTCCCAAGAGGGCTTTGCAATAGATGCCATGAAACTAGCTAGACAGTTTGAAATCTCTTATATTTTGATGCTGCAGGGAGAAAAAAAATCCATTCTAATCATTTAGCATCTTTGAAATACACTGCTGCACTCAGTTCTAATTAGCATAAAACTATCTGAGCATGTTTAATGCCGAAATCCTGGATAAGCAAGAGATTTTTTTTCCCCCATTCTTTATTTCACAGAAGAATTTTGCATCGACACCATCAGCCAGCTGGTGAGACTGAATGCACTTGTTTGTAGAGCCCAAAGATGCTATCGGGTTTGGGGGGAATATTAAGAAGCAGAAAGAGAACAAGGGCTGAATATGCAAGTAACATATGACAAACAGATATTATCATGAATGACAATAAGTGAGATGCCTGGTCTGGATGATGTTGGAAAAACCAACAGCAAGGAAGGAAAGAAAGGAAATGGATTAAAAGTGTTAAATTATTGTAGCTCAAAGGAAAAATTTATTCAAGGCTAACCCCTAAAAGAAGCATATTCAAAAAAATTAGATACATCAGGGCTTCTGGGAAGAAATGTATTGGGGGTATAGAATTTTTTAATGCCTTACCAAATAGAGAGTGCAGGATCAAAACAGGATGGGAGGGTGTTGATCCCAGGAAATTTCAATCTCCTATGTAATATATCCTTGAGATCTGGAGATAATATGGGGCTCAAAAAAGTTAAGGTACACCCAGCATTTCTATACTGAATGCAGACATATACATGATCACCATATCAAGTTCTATTCATAACGTGCTTCAGTTGACAGCAGTGCCATTGTTTGTGATAGACGTGCCTTACAAACAGGCAGCATCTCCTGTAGCATTCATGTATTTTGATTTCTGAGTGCAAGTGGTATTAATGGCTTTCCTCGGCACTGATTTATAAGAAAAGATTTGTCTTGTTCACCATCTTACACACTGCAACAACTCCTGAGTACTTGTTTTCACTTAGCCCATCATCCATTTTTTTCCTTAGCACTTAAACATCACAGGAGGAAGGAGAGACAACACTTAAAGTATTGTATGAGCTTTGCATTGTTTCTTGACTCCAGGGTTAAGTCTGGTGGCTGAATATGTCATTGCGGGAGGTTGATAAATCTAGCATATGAGGCACTTCTTCTGTGGAGTCAGGAAAAGCTTGAGAGATGTTCTGATCTCCATAGGGTAGGCCAGCAGAAAACTGTAGTCAGTCCAACTGGTTAATTTATATTTAGGGTCAGCATATGTCCCCCTTTTCCAGGACATGTCCTAGATTTTAGTCTGGGAAAAAACTTCATTGCCCCCCTTTTCCTTGTATAGCCTTCTTGGAATACATAAATAATTATAGATGCAATCCACAGGGTATGGCTTAATAAGAAGCTGACAGAACATACAAAGATCCAGGTCTATAGAGCTTGCGTCTTGAGCACACTCTTGTACTGCAGCAAGTCTTGGACCCTTTATGTATGGCAGGAGAGAAAGCTGAACACCTTCCATATGCGCTGTCTCCGACGTATTCTTGGCATCACCTGGTGTGACAAAGTCTCAAATGACGCAGTCTTGGAACGTGCTGGAATCTCTAGCATGTTCACACTTCTGAAACAGCGGCGTCTACGCTGGCTTGGGCATGTCGTGAGAATGGCTGATGGTCGGATTCCAAAAGATCTCCCATATGGATAATTAGTGCAGGGAAAGCGCCCTAGAGGGAGACCACAGCTGCGATACAAAGACATCTGCAGGAGGGATCTAAAGGCCTTGGGAATGGACATCAACAGCTGGGAAACCTTGACCTCCGATCGTTCAGCATGGAGGCAAAAGACCCAGCATGGCCTTCTCCAACTGGAAGAGACACTTGTTTGGCAGGCTGAAGCAAAGAGACAGGGCCTGGGCCTGGGCAGGGGACGGAATTTATTTGTCCTCAGTGTGGAAGGGATGGACACTCTCAAATTGGCCTTTTTAGCCACACCATATGTTGTTTCAGGACCTCCAATCAGAGCACAATACCATAGTCTTTCGAGACTGAAGGATGCCAATGAATGGGGGTCAACCAACTTTCATAAGTATGAAGCCACACTGAGGTTAGAAAGTTAGAAATAACATTTGGGACAAGAACACCAAAGCAAGTTGGGTAGCAGAGCATGAATTGCACATAGATTTCACTGAGTGTGGTGGCTTGCTACATGAGGGCTCTGCTTTCCATTGACCTACGAAGCTTACTGGCATTGACAGGCTTCTTGCTATCTGAACTTCCCTTTGGCTAAAGCAGCATTGATGTTGCAGGGTGTTTGGGTGTGCTGAGAGTCCAGGCTGTACCAGGTGTTGCATGTGGAGGTGACTCGACTAGTCACCAATATTTTTTAATCTTGGCTTTTCAGATAATACTATCACGTTATATATCAAACAATGAATAATTTCATGCAGAGTATAATGAACCAAACCAAGTTGAAATATCTCTAGTGCAGTGATTTTCAGCCTTTTTCATCTCACGGCACACTTAACAAGGCACTGAAATTGTCAAGGCACACCATCAATTGTTTTTATCATTGACAAGGCACACTAGACTGTTCAAATCCCCTAATTTTCCTATTAATGAATGTCAATCCCCCAATTCCCATGGCACTTCTGAGGACTATCTGTGGCACACCAGTGTGCCATGGCACACTGATTGAAAATCTCTGCTCTAGTATCAAACATTATAGCAAAAAAAACCCCCAAAAACCAGCAGGGTGAAGCATATCAATATGCCCATTGCCTGGAGCATTGCCCTGCCTACCATATGAATGATGCACTGACCGTGCACATGATGACCCATTGGGGATGTGGGATACAACACTGATGCTATTGGCAAGTTGAGGGTGTGAGGAACTCAGGAAGTCAAATACAGAGATGGAAACATGGTGTTTCAGCACCAAAAATGTACATCGTCCATTCGTCTACCGAGCAGTGTGCCTCGTTATTGACAGGCAGCCAGGGCATCCAAGCATCACTAATGTTGTCTTTCATTCTGCTTTCATTTCATATTAAAGTGAGATGGTGTTTTGATGAAAACACACAGTCAGCTACATCCACTGTTTCCCTCCCATCAATCCATTGAATGCCTTAATTTGCAAGGGGAAAAATGGAAACAGCTAAGTAAACCAATAACATTGGTAAAGTGAAGAATCTCTTGTTCTTGCCCAACAAGTATTTTAATTTCTTTTTATTTGAACAGAGGTATACGTTGCCTGAAAACATGAGTGTTTGCTACATGGTGATTGCCTGCAGAGCATGATCCAGGCCTCTGCTATAACAAAGCAGGTCTGATGGTGAGAAGTATCAGACCCTATAGCTTCAGAGGAAGACCACTCTTTTTTCAGTTAGAGCTGACATCTGTCCCAGTTAGTCCCCATTTAGATTTGGGCTGGCACAGGCCACCTGAACCAGCTTCTGACCATCACAAACATAATGGGGTGCGGTAGGATGGGGGAGGTTCAGCTTGAAATTGGGCAGGATTGGTGGTGGCAATGCAAGCAATACCCTAAACCCCTCCAGGCTGGTTTTGTATTACACTGGTCTTCTAGGATTTGTGTCAAACAAATACCTGGCATAGATCTGAGTATCCCCCTTAGGGCACTTTGGAAGATATTTGCACCTTACTATTTGAATATTTATATTCCCCTTACTATTTGGATATTTGCCCTTATTTGGATATTTTCAGCTTACTCGGGGTAAGGGGAAAATATTCCCTTAACTCAATTGACATCCAACAGCCTCCCAACCTGTGACTTGGGAAATCCCATAATTTCCACCACACATTTGTCCCTCTAGTGGAAAGTGTGGCAGTTCTTAATATTTTAACTAACCATCTCTCCCCCATGGAGAGGAAAGCCCATGGAAAAAAAAGCCCATGGAAAATATGGAGATCAACTCCAATGGAAGCCATTTCAGAACTGTGCAAGCAAAATACTCTATTAGATTCATCACTCTTTGATCATCAGCTCTGAAAAGATTTAAAAGTAAGATTAAAAGTTTAAATTGTCAACTCCATTCCATTATTTGGAATATAACTCTGGTAATTTGATTCCACTAAGCTTGCACATCCATGAAAGAAATCTGGTTTCTTATGTTGATATTTCCGATATTCAAACATGGTAGATCTTAAAATTCTCTTTAAAGTTGTAAGTATAATACATCATCATATTAAATGCTTATGCATGACCTGATACTGGCAGACACATGACTGAAATCAAAGACTTGACATGACCCTTCCTCTCTAATAGGAATATGTGGTTACAGTGAAGAGTGCTGGGAGGACTTTATGGGGATGGGGAGTGATTGGCAATGGTGGGAAATGTGGGAAGATAAGATCCCAGACTGGGGGCATGGATTGACTGTAGGTCCCCCAAACTATAGGTATATATTTATTGGAATTGTGATATTTAAAAAAATGAAAATCGCTGATCTAGTAGAAGAATCTCTGCACTGCTTTTCTTAGCTAAGTTTGGAAGTCTAGTGTTACATGGACAAGTCAGCTGAACTCAAACCACAGGCAGAGGTTTATGGCAATATAGAGCTGTTTGCTAATACAGTTATGATCTCTTAATGCATAGCAGTACATCAAAATGGTAATGTGACAATAGCAAGTCCTAGCAAGATGGATACCCTTTGATTTCTAAAAATCCACCTATTAATAACAGAAGTTGGGTTTAGTGAGTAAATTCCGATGTAAGGAATTTAATTAAATTTTCGAGGCTTCAATACCTGAAGGAGAAAACAAATCAATAATGCTTTGGAACATCCAAAGCCTGAAGACTGCAGTAGGAGTGATTCTTCAGAGGTTGACATTAAATAAACAAGATCAAAGCGCATTCTGACATTTTAAACAACTTGGGGAAATATTTAAGATATTAACAGTGCAGTCCTATTCATTTGGTGTTTACTGTAAGGGAATGTGTGTATGATAGCAAGCAACAGGGCCAATCCTGTACTTCAGATCCATTGCTGGATCTATGTGTACACAAGTGCAGGAATAGAAATTAAGCCAGTTTGAGGGGATGGGGGATTCAGATTGCGCTTCCATTTAGGATTGGGCTGTTAATTACCGCATTTTAAAAAATGTGTATAAAAACACTTTTTAACAAAAAGGCCCAATCCTATTTTAGACCCCATCCTATCCCTTGCCACCAGCACTGATTTATTTATATAGTGTATGGCAAATACATGGACTTATGATAAATCAGATGTTAATGTTCCATTGCCATGTGTTTAGAGAGCCAGGAATTCCATATTGATGTCTGGTTGCCAACTGTCACCAACTTCCAATTCTTCAATGTAGTCTGGCTGCCAATTGTTGCTAGTTGTTTAGTTCACATTTTTGTGCTACCCAGGGTGCATCATAAGGAGGTGAACTAGCATTGATATAACTGTGCCACAAAGGCATGCACTGCATCCTGTAGAGGGGTGGGTGGACATGTGAGTTAGGGTGCAATCCTGAAGTAAGGCCAGTGAGAATGGCCCAGCTGTGCTGCCCCAAGTAGGCTGTATCCAGAGCAGAAAGTTGAGCCAAATTCATAGGTCTAGGAAGCTGCTAAGCACCATGCAAGTGGCACGTGGGAAGGGCTTGCTCCCGAGGAGACCTGCCTCAGATCACACTGAACAAGGAACATCTGTAGTGCCTGCCTTATAAGAAAGCCCATAGGTTTTCACTAGGTGGTGCTGTAACTACGGGTGCACGTAATGTCTCTTACGTGCACCCATAGTTACTCTGGATTGTAGGGTAACCCTACAATCCAGAGTAACTACGGGAGCACGTAAGAGACATTACGTGTACCCGTAGTTACTGCACCACCTAATGAAAACCTATGGGAAATTCATACTGCAATCCAGAGCAAGTTGTTCTTACACCGGAGCAAGGACTCCCCATAGTTACTCTGGATTGCACCCCATGTCTCATAAAGCTATGTGGGGAGGGGGGGGCAATAGAGTGTCATTTAAAAAAGCTGGTCCCAGTGCTAAAAAGCTTGGGAACCACTGGCAGAATCCTTGCAACCAAGGTGTCAAGGGATTGCTCAGGCTTCCCAAGTGTTGGAAAAGCTCCTTTTATGATCCTCATAACAGATTTTTTTCCTTTCTCTCTCTTTCTCCCAATCTTTTTCCTACAAGTATTTGTTTCACTTGCAACTGCTTGAAGATCTCCTAAGCAAAGTAAATGAAAGTTAATGTGATTTTTAGCAGTTTGTGTGTGTGTGTTTTTGTGCATTTGTGACACATATAGAGTAACACATCTGCATGTGAATGAGAATGCTGGCAAGCCTCCCATCCTTCCAGACAGCTCCTGCAAACTCTTCCTTCCAGAGAGGCACCCTATTTACAAACTACCGCACCACAAATTGTATGTGTTTAATATTCTCTTGTAGTTCTTTCAGAGGCTTTCTTGGAGATCCGATCAACACATGCATATAAATCACCCGGCACAATGTTAGGAACCAAACAGCCCAAGCAGGGGCTGCTATAAGGGACTCTGGGCTGCAAATTCTCAAATCGCAATGAGGAAGTCCTTCTCCAGAGATGCAGTGGAGCTTAGAGTGCGCTCAGGTCCAGAAAGCTATATAGAATCTAAGCCCTTGATTGATTGATTGATTGATTGATTGATCGATTGATCGATTGACACTAAAGGGACAGGCCATCCTGCTAAGTCTTCATTAGGCTAGGTGGGTTTATTCACTCTCCCGTACACCCTGCATACTCACCAGGCTAGCCAGTTGTTGAGAATGATGTAAGGTGCTGACCTGGGTCAGGCGAGAGCTGGCTATCTGAGATCTATGGCAAGTTCCTCCATCACCTTTTCTTTTATACACATATGGAGGTGAATTTTAGCTGTAAAAGTCTCTCATTGGTTTCTCTAGCCATGTCTCATTGCTGGGGACTGCTCTGAACTGGAAATTTTTGATAGTCCACATTCTCAGCCATCACTCATGCTCTTCCTATCTCCTGAGTTCGTGGAAGGCATATAGGTTGCAAGGCTTACAAGATATGTGGAGTCTATATTCTTTTTTTATTTTGATGGAATTTTGACTCATAGGGGGAGAGAGAGAGAGAGAGAGAGAGAGAGAGAGAGAGAGACCACATCATGCTACATTATAAAACACCTTATACATGCTACATTATAAAAGAGAAATCAACAGCTTATTTATTTAGCATATGGCAAATGCATGGACTTATGGTAAATCAAATGTTAATGTTCCAACGCCATGTATTTTGAGAGCCAGGAATTCTTCGTCGATGTCTGGCTACCAACTGTCAACTACTTCCAATCCTTCAGTGTAGTCTGGCTGCCAGATGTTGCTCGTCATTTAGTTCACACTTTCATGCTATCTGTAGTGCACTACGAGGAGGCGAACTTGCATCCCACCCTAATCAACAGCTTATTTATTGCCTCACAGCTCCATCCAAACCTGCCATGGACTAGGCAGACCACATGGCCTGACCCACGTCTTGAAAAGAGCCAAAACTGGCTCAGCCTATGCCAAGCAGAATCACTTCTCCGTACCTCGTGATGTGCTGCAGCAGCCCCAATGGGGCTACTAAAATCTGAACCATCTCAGGTGTTGGCACATATCTGAGCAGGTGGTGGCAGCATATACTGCTGCACATGGCCCAGAATTCGGGTTAGAATCTGGGGCAAGTGCCAGATCATAGCCCCATCATCCCATTCAATCCTGTCTGGTATGGGCCTGCCTGCTGCCCATCTCCTTCACCCCAAAACACCTCCTTGGCTCCCCCTGCCCCCTTACCAAGCCTCCCACATTAGGCTTGGTGAGGCTGCAATCCTAATTCCCAGTTAGGCCAGCATAAGTCCCGGCATAAGTCCTGGCTCATGCCCCGTGCTGGCCTGAGGGTGTCTCAAAATTACCATAAGACATTTACGTGCCACTCTTGGGGGTTAGGCTAGAGCACAAGTAGGTGTTGGCCTTCCCACACCACCACAAGAACAGGTTGGTGTGGTAAGATGTGCTGACCTAAAATGGTTAGGATTGCATCAAAATGGGCTTATTTGTCCATGGTCCCAAAGTGGCTTGGGCGAACCTCCCTGTTCTCCTGGTGGCACAAAAGGGCTTTATGACACTTTTGCAACACCATTGGGCCAACACAAGTGACTTGCTCCAATGCGTTCCCTTGTTGGGGTTCAATAAGGAACACAAATTCCATTTTGTCCCAGCTTTGGCAAAATGGCGACAGTTTGAGATGAAATGGTTTCTTGTTTTCATTTCTCCAACTTCGTTCATTCTAGCAAAGGGAAAGTGCCACCCTTAAGTCTATGTGCTTCCAGTCCTACCCAGCAACACAACTCCAGCCCAAGCCATGTTCTCTATAGCAACAGGTGCACAAATTGAGCTCTGGCTCTGCTCAGAATCTATATCAGCCTCTCTGTACTTCCAAAGCGGTGATGTGCACTGATATTGCTTCAGCCCGCAGGTACGGAGGCAGGTGTTTTGACCAAGCTGCAAGTTTTCAATGTGTCTCAAAGCTTCTCCTCTAGGAATAGGTTTTCCAGTACAAGTGCTGTGTGTGCGCGTATCATTTGATGCCTATTACGAAAGGAGATTTTTTTTAAAAACCACAAGGCTATCTTTTAAAAGTCAGTGCCAAGAGCCATGTGGCACTGAAACAAGAGAGCAAAGCACCTGCTGTACAATCGGAGAGATCTGGGAGATAATATGACGCTTGGCGGAACCGTTCAAGTCGATCAGGCTTTGCAAACCACTGAAGCTTGTTCATTATCACCGACTTGATTCTGCACCTTATCCAAATGGCTACAAGGCTAGAAGTGGGGTGCGTCATCTACACTTCTCTTAGGAAGATGCGGAAAAGAAAATTAGGAATAAAGTGTTGCACTAGCAGTTGATGGGGGGCAATCAGCACATAGAAGAGACATTGTTGGAACTCTGTTTATAGGCAGAAGGAATTCTTGGGACTGTGGTGAAGTAGATGAATGAGCATCGAGCCAAAATGGATGGAAGTAACACAAATCATTTGACTCTCATACAGGCATCCTTATGGAACCTGAGCTCAATCAACCTGAGCTTCATCTAAAAGTGAAAACTGTTGAAAAGTGTTTTTCAGCTTGCCAATGCAGTCTTTTTCAGCTTGCCAATGCAAACTGGCCACCAAAAAAGAATTAAATATAACTTGCAAGAGCCTAAATAATATATATTTATTAACACACAGCAAAATATATAACAAACCACAGTAAAATGAACAAAGGAATGTGTGGGCAATGAATATCTAGTGCACAAGTATGTGTTGGACTTCCCACATCACCACAGGAACACGGTGGTGTGATGAGTTGTGCAGGCATAAAATTGAGATTTTATATACTGTATATTGATATATTGATATTTTAATTGTAATGTCTTAATTGTATTTTATATAATGATTGTTAGCTGCCTTGGCTACCCTTTGGGGAGAAAGGTGATGTACCAATCCAATCCAATCCAATCAATCCATATGAATGATGGTTATCTACTGAAGCAAGTCATAAGGAAATAACAAAAACAGTTTTACCACCATGTCACATGCAAATCAATATCAGGAAAGACAATTTTAGCCTTTAGACCAGCAGAGAGAGGTTGAAAGAGTGAAGCATGTGTTGAATGAAGGAGTCCTGGGTGTAATTGAAAGGTGTTGAAAGAGTGGAACCATCAGAAAATGAACTTTCTGAAAGAGGGGGATGCCTGTATATTTATATAATTACTTAGAAGATCAAGGTACTCATCTTGTTTGTTACTCACACTGTTGGGTGTCTTTCATATAACCAGAGCACAACTTCATATGTTTGTTAAAGGGACATTATACTATCTAACCCACGGTATGCCCTGAATTTATTTATTTTATTTAAGTAATTTTTATCCCGCCTTTCTTCCCCCACAGGGGGGAACTCAAGGCGGCCAAACAATTAAAAAACAATAAAACACCACTAAAATTACATATGATAATAAATAGAGATAAAATGATATCTTTGGAAAACACTTTCAATAAGGCCTATAAAAGGGAACAAAAATAGTTGTTTAGAACAGTGTGATAAAGACATCTTATTGGATGAACTAGTCTGACACCATTTATGGATGACTAACTACAGCAATATCTGTAAAACATGAAAGGTTGCAATTAATTCCATTCTGGTGTCTTCCTCTTGAGAACAGCAGCCATCACACAAAGGCAATCAGCAATCAATTTAATAGCTCAATTCAGTTACTGTTATATAATGACCAATTAAGCAGAGCCTCTTAAATGGACACATCTGGGTTCATTCCTTGGGTAAGTATTTTATAGAGGTCAATAGCCCGCTGACACAACTCATCTGTACAAATAGTTAAAGGATCACAGTACCAACTTTATCATTTGCAAATAGTTTCAATAATTTACAACTAGTTACAATAACAACTAGTTTCAATAATTTATCCTCAGCAGGAACAGAATATTTCTATCTTAAAATGGGGAATTTGCTCTTGGAAGGCTGGACATAGATGCTATTGGAAATGCATGGTGTGCTACAGGTAAACCCCATTGTCTTTCAAGCTTCTTTGCCCTTCTAACTGTAGCTCATTGATATCCCAGTTTTAAACTTTTGAGGATGTCACAGGGTACAGCAACAAAAAATGTGCACAGCTGCATCCTGTGGGGTTGGGGCAACCACCAGAGTTCTCCCAGGGTAAAGGATCATAAATTCTTTTACTTTATTTCAAGCTCCACAGTGAGTGATGGGTCTCCTCATAGGTAGGTCCATTATTTGGCGAGTGCAGAGCCATGTCAGTCTTTCCAGCTTGAGAGGGTCCTTGCCACAGGATTCAGTGGCAGAGTCTGCCACCATCTCTACCCTCCTCCTATGGGATGAAACCCATTGGTGGGTCACAGCCTGATTTTTGGTGAATCACCAAAGAGAGACAGAAAGATCAGATAACTAATTGCCTCAAGCATTCAGGATATCTAAAAATCAGATAGGTAGCTGCTAATCCTGAGCTTTGAGCATTAATAAAGACTCTAACAGGACTTTGGGCTAATTTGCCCGAGAAAGGCGGGACTTGCATGCATGCATGCATGCATGCATGCATACATACATACATACATACATACATACATACATACATAATTAATTCTCAGTTAGGGATAAGTAAAGCAACAGAAACAAAGAGAAGCATTTCTCTCCAGTATTCAAATGTTGGATAATTATATCATTAGTGTATGACTGTCAGTTGTCATTCACTAGCATGGCAGATTAATGCTTTTGAAAAACAAAAGGTAGTGTCGGTGAAGGTAGCAAAAGGAGGTAGTGACTATGGAGGACTTTGAGCACAATCCTAACCATGTCTACTCAGTAGTAGTAACCATGTCTGCTTAGTACTTAATGGGTCTTACTCCCAGGGAAGTGCCTTTAGGATTGCATCCTTAGGCGGCAATCCTAATCTCCAGTTAGGGCAGCCTTTTTAAACTTGGCATCCATCAGTCTTGAAAGACTATGGTATCGTGCTCGATGCAGCATGCAGAGCATAAAGACCTGGGTAGATTGATATGGGGATAGGCTGTTAACCAAGAAGCAAATCCCCCTCTCCACGCCACTGAAATAGTCCAATGGAACAGCAGAGCTGAAACAATTGGTTCCAGCTGTGTCACAGAGCTGGGCTAAGGACAGGAGCTCACCCTGTCTTGTGGGGACCCAGGTCTCGAAGCCCTAAAAGGAAGGATTAAGGAGGAGAACTAATCACAAAAATTTAAAAATTTATTAACACTTCAATATTAACCACTCACATGGATGAGTGGGAATTTGAACCTGGCTCAACTCTAAAATCAATATCCACATCTACACACAATCCAGCAGAACCTTCAACTTTATTTATTAATTTATTCATTCATTCACTCACTCACTCACACACTCACAAGATTTGTATTCTGCCTTTCTCACCAAAGGGCACCTACACTGCCTAACATTCAGTTAAAACACATAGGCTACAATTCTTACCTCCACTTAGGTCAGCTTGAGCCCTGGCATAAGTCCTGTGCTGACCCTGGGGGTATCACAAAAGTTCACTAAGACACTTCTGCCCCACTCCTGAAAGGTGGGGGAGGTTAGGCCAATGCACAGGAAAGATAGGCCAGGTGAGTTAGACTGGCCTAAATTTCTCAGGATTGCACCAATAGTAAAATACAATTAAAACAAGATGGGCACTCTTCTGCTCACTCTTCTGTAAGGCCTGGCACTAGCTGTGTGTGTGTGTGAGAGAGAGAGCAGGGTGGAAGAGGAAAGGACAAGTTTATCACCATTAGAAAATAGTATGTACTCTGAAGACATTTTGGAGCCACCGAATCCATCTAGGATTAGGAAGCGCTACCAGAAACTGGCACACTCAGCTGTGATTTCCTAATTGTTTCCTGAGAAATTTCTCTTTCCCCAACACATTCCTCCTTGCCTGCTTGTCTCGATGCAGAGGGAATTGATTCACCATCGACTGGCAGGTTGTCTGGAGGAAGTGGCGCAGGCTTTTTTTGCCACTAGGAGGCTACAGCCCGTGCCTGCCTTCGGCATTTCCGATGCACCTATTGAGCCTGGAACAGAGATGTTATTTAAACACGGGGCTTTGGGATCTGTTATCTAAGATGATATACTATTCTGTTCTCTGCAGCCTGGCAGAAAAGCGGTGCTGCAAACAGCCGGGGAAGTCAAGCAGAAATTCTGTTTTGTAATCCAAAGTGTTGCCAAGGAAAGTGTCTGCTAAAAAATTAACCAGGCTCTTGGCATCTCTGCGAGACGACTGGCAACGTTTAGATGCCGTTTTATTGCCAGTTTTGTTTCCAGCATATGTACCGATACGAGCGATTTGTGTGCTTTGCTTCCAGCTCTTTCCAGCTCTTTGTCATCCAATGGGTGATATGTTTGGCCTTCCTCACCTCCGCAGCCTTTGGGCACATCAACCTCTCTATCATAAATCTACTCACAGTGCAATCCTAGACCCTAGTTAGGCCAGCACAAGCCCTGGCACGAGTCCTGTGCCGGCCTGCTGGTGTCATAAAGGTGCTGTAAGGCATTTCTGCATTTTCCCCCATTTCTGTGGAGGGTTAGGCTCATGGACCTTCCCCATTCAGTGGGCAATTCAGTGCTCACCCAGGTGGTCTGTGAGATGATGCATCATCACCCTGACTTGCATCATTAAAATTGTTTCTTTAAATTACAATATCATACACACAGCCTAAATATTTAGGTATTAATGGCTGCAGTCCTATATGCATTTTCCTGGGAGTAATCCCCGTTTAATTCAGTGGGATTTATTTCTGAGTAGATATGTATAGGATTGCACTGATATTCTTGAAAAATGAACAGGAACAAATATTCAGTGCAACACTGCAGGCCAGTTACACATCACCTGGAACAAAAGACCAGCTCTGGGTAGTGGAGTTATCAAGGTGCTGGGGCAGATGTTCTGGGGCAGAGGTTGGAGGAGGAAGGCAGGAGGAGGAAGGTAGGACTGGTGGTGTTCTGCTCTGCTGGATCCAGAACTCTGTGTTGGACTTTCTGGCCCAATATGAGGTCTATCAGCTTTGTGTCGGTGAAAATGGCTGGTGCAGAATTGAAAATCACCATTGCAGGTGATCACCATTTCCTTTCCCCCAAGCAGATCTGTGGTGACCTTGGCAATGCCATCAGATGCAGCGGTAGCCTCTTTGGTGCTGCTATACCCTGATGACACCACTACCTTTAGGATTGGGTTCAATCCTACCTGGGTCCAATCCTATCCAAATTTCCAAGCCTGATGTAACTATTATCTGGCTGCAGAGCTGGAGAAGAAAGCAGGACAGACAACTATTTGTATTGTTGTCCGAGAAACAGAGTATGAGCACCCTTAAGAGTCTCCCAAAGCCAGAAATAACATCACAAGAGGCACAGATGATAGTGAAAACCACCGAGGTCAGTGGTCCATGGAAAGAAAAATGTTGAAAATTACTGATCTGGCCAGGTGGACTTGATGATGGATCTCAGCTCCTTACCTGACCTACCCCAGATCCAGAGTTAATATAGCCAGGGATAGGTAAACGTCTTAGAACTATCTGGCTCAACTTTGAGACGGCATGCAAACAAGAATTAAAATGTGAGCAGATTCTAGCTACAATCCAATCCATGCTTTCCTGGGAGTAGGAGCCATTGACTCTAGAGCCATTGACTCTAGTGGCATAGGATTGGCCTCTCAGTTGCTTGGTAAACCAGCACTCTTGACTGTTTAGATCTTTGATAGAATTCAATTGCTTGCTCTTTGGTTTAGATTTTATACTATATAATATCTTTTTTTGTCGCCTGGGGAAGAGAAATACCCATTATTAGTTCAAATTCTAAGGGCACAATCCAGCGTTAGGTCACTGAGGAGTGTCCTACCTGGGCTGCCCCAACTAATCTGAAGGCAGAACATAAAGTTATGCTGCATCCAGAGAGTCAGGAAGCCTGGGCTGCCCTCGCTGCTCCAGATAATGCTCAGTAGCCACCAATTCAGTGACACCTAGGGAGGGCTTGCTCCCGAGGAGACCCCCTCAGATCACACTGAACAAGAAATACCTTAGAAGGCGTCCTTGATGAGATGCCAACACAGTCCACAGTGAATACAAGGGGCTTCACAGGTGGGCAGAAGCCAGATCGCGGGAGTCCCCAGGGACCGTATCTTGAAATTCCCCTGCCACTAGCAACCCGGCAGTGGCGGGGGCAGCAATAACCAGCTGTGCTGGAGCCTCCTTTTCCCAGGCTGTGGAGGGAAATTTAAAGGTGCTCCTGCTGCTCCAGCAGCAATGGAGCTTACTCCCAGGTAAGAGTGGCTGGGACTGCAGCCTGAGAGAGAACCCTATCCTAAGCATGACTACTCAAAAGTAAGCCCTATTGTGCTCAGTGGGTCTTACTCCCAGGAAAATATCGTTAGGTTTCCCTCCTCCTTTCCAGGATAGATCCTACTTCTGGTGACTACAATCCTAACCTTGTCTACTCAAAAATAAACCCTATTGTGCTCAATGGGTGTGAGGCTTTAGAGCCTCACAGCCCATCCTATGCATGTCTACTCAGAAGTTAGCACCATGATTGTCAATGGGGCTTACTCCCAGGTCAGTGTGGGTATGATTTCAGCCTGAGAGCCCCATCCTATGCATGTCTACTGAGAAGTAAGCACCATGATTGTCAATGGGGCTTACTCCCAGGTCATTGTGGGTATGATTTCAGCCTGAGCCCCTGTGTCTACGCCTCAGCCTGATGTGTGTCTACGCAGAAGTAAGTCCCATGACAGTCAATGGGACTTACTCCCAGGCCAGTGTGGAGAGATAACTCCACAGTCTCAGACCCTCATCCTAAGACTGCAGCCTCAGAGTCCCATCCTATGCAGGTCTACTCAGAAGTAAGTCCCATGACAGTCAATGGGACTTACTCCCAGGTCAGTGTGGAGAGGACTGCAGCCTCAGAGCCCCATCCTATGCAGGTCTACTCAGAAGTAAGTCCCATGACAGTCAATGGGACTTACTCCCAGGAAACTGTGGCTGGCACTGCAGCCTGAGAGCTCAATCATATGCATGACTACTCTGAAGTAAGTCCCATGACAGTCAATGGGGCTTACTCCCAGGAAAGTGTGGTTAAGGTTGCTGGGGGGCACTAACAAAAACTTAGATTTTTTTTTTTAAATTAATTTTTAAAAATTTTTAGATTTAAAAAAAAATTCCCCTTTAAATTCTCCCCCTTAACCCCTTACCCCAGCCACGCCCCCTGACCCCGGCCACGCCCCTGGCCCCGTCCACTTCCAGGGAACCGGTTCTTGGACTAGGCTGGGCCCATCACTGCATATCCCCAGGTTAGTGGCTGCTGTAGTTGTGCCATATCCTGAAGTTGAGAGGTAGGGGTTGCACCTGGGCTGGCCAAGAACTCAGATTTTTGGTCAACACTGCCATTCTTACCCTGCCTTATCATGGACCCCTATGGGTCTACTCATTGTTATACTTGCTCCTGAGGTGGTATAACTCTGAGGAATTGGAAGAGGGCATTTCTGCCCTGGAAATAAGTTCTGGATACAGAGTAACTGCTCTGCCCTTGGCAATGCTCAACATGCCCTCAACATGCCTCTCCTGAACTGCCTAGGATGCCCCATTACATCAGAGCAGGTCCACCTCTCTTAGGGCACCCTATGTTGCCTTAGGATGCCCCAAGGCTTTTCCAGAGTCACTGGGGTGGAGCATCTTGCAGTTGGGTCAGCCCAGTGATAGATAGGGTACCCAAGTGCACTTCTGGATTATGCCCTAAAGCAGTTACTGCCTATTATGAAAAAGTGACCTTGTTTCAGATGAATCAGGATTTGTAAAAAAAAAAAAAAAAGGAGAAGGAAAAGAAAATAGAGCATTTTTATTAATGGTGCAATATTCATAAATAGAATTCTCTTTTTTCTTTCTAATAAAAAGAGTTGAGTGGAAATCTGAACTCGAGTGCTGAAAAGCTTGTTTATCAAAGTGTCTTTTTGTAATACATCCTCTCATTGATCAAAAAGATGCTTTTTGTTACAAGGCACTTTAAAATTAGACGCTTGGATACCAATCAATTATAAGGTGATTTTGTCTGAAGTTCTTTGAACTACTGACATGCATTACAACCACAAAGTTGCTTCTAAAAGTAAAGGCTGAGAATCGGCCCCAACAGTCCTGTTACTAATGCTGGTACCAATAAATATGAAAAGAATAGCACAAGTACAAGGAGGGAGGAACATATTAAAAATATAGAGAGGTTGATGTAGCAGTGACCAGCAGGATATTTAGTGGTTAGTATGGAGAGATACACTCAGGAAATCTCCTTTGATTCAGAGAACTTCTGCCATAAGGAGGTTTTTCTTTGACCTTAAGCTGAGCCGGGCAAAGACAGGAGGTTCTTGGCAGTTCTAATTGTTGACTGCCTCTCTACAATAGGAAGAAAAGCTGTTTTTAAACAAGGGCACACTTTTTATTTTTTAATTGCTTTTATTTAACATCTTTTTTATTATCAGTGGGGAGTCCCAGAATCAAACCTTTGCAGATATTAAGTTGCAACTTTATTTCATAGAACCAAGGAAGGAGCAAGAAGCCTGGAAGTGGGTCTTCAAGGCTGCAATCTAAAGCACACTTTCCTGGGAGTTAGACCCATAGAACACAGTGGGGCTTACTTGTGAGTAGACATGGCTAGGATTGTACCCCAAATCTATTTTTCCACTGTTTTTTATCCACATATTTTTTTTAATCCAGAGGAAGTTCTGAAATTGAATCCTAGTGAATGCTGGGAGACATCTGTAGTAGTAGAACAAATGGGTGGGGGACTGGAGCCCAAATGCCTCACCATAAGAGGGTGTCAAAAAGGTAGGTGGCATTGGGGGCAAGTGAGCCAGTACATTCTTGGTGTTCCTGGAGTTATTATCTTGGGAGGTCACAAATGCTTGCCACTGGAAGTGGCAATCCATCTGCTCTCCCTTGGCTCTGAAATGGAGTCATTCTGAAAGTGGGGCATGTCCAGCCCAGGTGTGGGGCAGTGCAGTGCTGTACGGGTTAACACTTTCACATCATCACACCACCTGATCTCAGGTGCTAGGAGGCTCCGGGATGCCTCTGCCTGACAGTGTATAGTAAAACATAGGATTTGAGGTGATGATTTTCTCCATCTTTGCTACCTGTAAAAATAAAATGGAAGCCCATAATGAAAGTGAATATTATTATTTTTCTCTTTAGAACAAAGAGGGCCAGACATTTGCACTGGTTTTATCCAGTGGCATAAGTAAGGGATGTGCAGAGGGTGCAGTTGCACCAAGCTACAACCTTTAGGGGGGCTACAAGCTCAGCTCGACACTAGTGGCTAAAATTGTGCAAAACTGGGTATGTATGAATGATAATACCATTGTCGGAAAGATAATCTCATGCAGAATACAATGAAACAAACTGCATTAGAATATCTATATTCTATCAAAAGGTATGGCCAATTAACCAGAAAATGAAAATACAAAAACTCAAGGAACAAGAATCGGATTTTTTAAACCCAAACATTCCCATGATACTGATTGCTCTGAGAACCAAGGAAATGCAATTCTGAGACTGCATGGAGTTAATAAGGTGTTAATATGAATCAGCACTCATTTCCATATATATTTTCCTATATCATAATACTGTTACTCATAGTAACTAGGTGTACAGGCACTTCAAAGTGGTGCTCCTCGTATATTTAGCTGGGAAAGAAGAACAATTCCCTTTTGCCCCTAGTTTCCCTAACCAATAAGGGATATACTTTTCATTTTTTACTTAATTAAATTTGATTTTGTTGTTGCAGGGGAAAATTAATTTTTTTAAAGTACCCAGGATTGACATCACTTCTGGTTGTGATATCATTTCCAGGGCAACATTTTGAGCTTTGCACTGGGCTACATGATTTTTAGTGACGCCACTGGTTTTCTCAAAGGGAATCAGGCTTCCTCTTCATAAAGTAACAACATATTACTAAAGCAGTCTTTATCCAAATCAGCACTTAATACACACCTTGTTTTACTTGGTATGAATCTGTGGGTTTTATGTATACATATATAGTGGTGCCTCACATAAAGAGCTTGATTTGTTCTGGAGGCATGCTCTTTAAGTTAAACGCTCTTTAAGTGAAGCGGATTTTCCCATAGGAAATACTGGAAACTCAGACGATTGGTTCCACAACCCCCAAAATATTCATATAAAAATATTAACTGGATGTAAAAATGATGATAAAACACTGGAATTGAATTCAAAATATGCATTAAATGTGCATGATCCTATGAAGTCTACTTACCTTACAATCCAGAGTAACTACGGGAGCATGTAAGAGACTTTATGTGCACCCGTAGTTACTGCACCACCCAGTGAAAACCTATGGGAAATTCATATTGCGATCCAGAGCAAATTGTTCTTACACCGGAGCAAGGACTCCCCGTAGTTACTCAGGATTGCGCCCTTAGGCTGCAATCCTAAACACACTTTCCTGGGAGTAAGCCCCATTTAACACACTGGCGCTTACTTCTGAGTAGACACGGTTAGGAGGCTGCAATCAAAGACACTTTCCTGGAAGGCTTACCTGGACTGCTGTTGGAGGTTCAAGGTGGCCAGTGAGGGCACTTGGGGGCAATTAGGGGCGGCTTCCTCTGGCACTCCCAGCCAACTGCCCCCAAGTTGGGGGCAGATAGATGCAGCAGTGCTGGCCAGCAAACCTTATAAAAAGCCTCCACGCAGAGCATTAGGGCTGCATAGCACACGTGCCCGTCACGTACTTGCTTGTTAAGTGAAGCGGAACTTGTTATGTGAAGCAAGATTTCTTGGAAATGTATACTTGTTATATGAAATGCTTGTTATGTGAGGCGCTTGTTATGAGAGGTATTACTGTATATATCTTTATTAATCCACAACCTCAAGCTTATATTGCACTGTTTCCAGTGAGAATGGTTATTCAATTTCTATGTAACTTCTCATGGGTAAAGAAACCTGGAGATTATTTTACTATCATGTACAGTCAGAAAATAATTTTTGCATGAGTTATTACATAAATGCTCTGTTCCATGTATTGATCATGAAACTCACATCTTAAGAATCCAAGTATCTTCATATTTTAAAGACATAGTTTGATAGAAAATGGCAAAATATTCCACCGTTCTGTAGATTGTTTGGTATAATATTTAAGGGATTTGTTTTCTTAGAAAAACCACGACAAGCAATTACTTTCTCAGTTTAACAGCCTTCCAGTTCCTTGGAGTCTTATAATCCTCAATGACCTTAATTAGACATAATAATTTTCTGGTTCATTTCATCATTCCAGAGACGTCCTGCTTCTCCTAATATAACTTGTAGGGTGAAATGGACTTGGGCAATACAATCAGATTTATTAATCAATGCATGTAATTGATAAAGCTTAAATCTAATGTTTAAAATAGATCCTTTGGTTAATCCGTGCGGCAGGCAACCTACAAAGACCCTGTGGCTACAATCCAGAGTAACTACGGAAACCTTTACACCCACATAGTTACAGTGCCACCTATGGGAAACCTATGGGAAATGCATAGAACAGTCCAGCGTAAGTGCCTCTTACGTCTTCCAGAGTAAGTGCCTCTTACGTAGTTACTCTGGATTGTTGCCTGTGATTCTTGGAAATGCCACCACTGTATAGAACACAAAGATTTAGCGTTTGCTTTTTCCCTGTGCCACATTCAATGAGAAAAATTGTCATCAAGATTTTTTTCCTTACTACTTTGTTTCCAAAGCTGCCAGATACCTTTCTCTATAATAATAATCAGGGATGATAATTATCATTATCATTTGATTTGTGTAGAGTTGATTACTTAACACTTGACCCTCTTTCAGTTCTTCTGCCATTCACAAGTACAAACAAGTATTGCATAAATACGTTTCTCGTGCATTATTTGAATTCATTCATTCTTTTAGTTTTGGTTTCTAGAAATGTGTGTTATATCATCAACACCTCCAACAAGTCTCTTTATGGTGTCTCACAGGGCTCTAATTCTAAGAAATTTAGGCTAGCTAACTCAGCTGGCATATCTTTATGTGGTAGTTTGGCAGGGTTACCATATGACAGGACATTCTTTTTTAGTCTCCTGTCCGGGTGTCCTCCAAAAGAGCTTCATTGTTGTCCATTTTGGCTTTGCAATGGTGTGCAGTACCCCATCATGTCATATGTCGTTGGATTCATATTGAGGAGCAGAATCCAATTCAAAAATCAGTTTTGAAATATCTCCTTCCTATCAAAAGATATGGCCAAAAAACTAAAAAATATACATTGGGCTCTATGGGAAAGCGGAAGTGCCCAATATCTCGACTTTACTTGTGAGGAGGCAAACGTGCCATTGTCTGCCAGAAAGGCCAGGCTGAGAGGAATCCAAGACGTTTTCCTCCTTTTGAGGTTTGGTCCCCTGGTCACCCTAAGTGTGGGGAAGGCAGTGCATGCTTGTGCAGTGGCCTAAGGAATGGGACAGAAGTGCATTACAGCACTTTTGTGACACCCCCAGGTCAGCAATGCAGGACTTATGCCAGACTAATTGGAGGTTAGTATTGCAGCCTAATTGTTTTTCTAAATTTTTCTAAAAAATTATTAGAAAAATAAGAATATGACATCTGGCATTCTGAAGTAGCCTACTTCAAACCTGTGTCAGTGATACACATCCACATTTTAAAAAATAAATTCTCCTTTGTGTATTTTTTTAAAAAAATAAATCTCTCCTCATAATGTAGGTATCAATAACGTTGAAGCATATACAGTGACGCCTCACGTAAAGTAAGTTTCACGTAACAAAAAAAATTTCTCTAGGATTCTGCTTCACATAAAGAAAGTGCTTCACGTAAAGAAAACATTTGTTGGCAGTTAGGGCAGACGCGCTGGCCAGCAACCTGTTTAAAAAGTGTCAGGGCTGCCTAGCACACCTGCCCATAGTGAAAGCAACACTTCCATGCTGTTCCTCCTGTGGCCGGATGTCCGCTGGGCAGAGGGAGAGAAGAGCAGTGGAGAAGAGGGAAGCAGCTCATAATAGGACCTAACATCAAAGGATTATAGGGCTTTTGCCAGAGAATCAAAGCAGGGCCTCCCTGACCTGTAGAAGGCTTTCCAGGTCAAATACCATGAATGGAACTCCAGGAAGGAGATTGGTGGCTAATGAGAGTCTGTCTGTCTGACTTACAGATTTACATTTATAAAAGTAGATTTAAATATAAATGTAGATTTACTTTTCTAAAGAGATTTCTACGTGACCCTTTTGTGTTTCTATATAGTGAAATCAAACCATTAATAAAATAAAAATCTTTGCATCTATGATCACTTGGCAATGTTCAAGTGTATATATGTAGGATATGAAATCTTCCCGTCACCAGAAATGTATGTCACAGTTTCAGAGCAGATTGCTTTGCTGCCGTCTTGGGGAAAAACTGGAATGTTCAGGGAATAGAAATAAATGTGTGAAAATCAACACACACACCTGCAGACATTTTATTGTCTGGGAAATGGAACGATCCCCAAAACAAAACTGGCGTGGCAAGTCTGACAAAGGCATCGGGGACTGATTACTCGTGAAGTAATCAGTGAAGGCTGGTTATCTGTGAAGGCACAGCTGGGAAGGCCAGAAGGGAATTCGATGGACAACTTGAGTCTAACAACAATGAAGGTAAGTACTGATCAAGAACTGAACTGGGAAGGAGATGGCGAGAAGGTAATCAGGGAGAGAGCAGATTGCCTGCTCAGGGAATAATCAGAACCGTTTAGAGCACATGCTCTATGCAAAGCAACAATAGCCACAAGTGAACACTTTTTGGGGGGATGATGAAAAGCATCTCCCAAATGTGGAATGAAAGTGGATTGCAACAATGGCTGCTAATATTGTCTTGAATCAGTAATTGCTTTCTGATATGCTTGCTGCACAGACTGGCCTTTCCCTTCCCATTCCCAGCAACTAAAAAAGAGGAGGAAGAAGGAGGAACAGTTGAATTGGAGGGGAGCATGGCCTGAAGGCCAACTGCAAAACGTGAACGAGGGACAACAGATGTGGTGCACATGGCAAGACAGACCATCAAACTTAAACTGAGGCACCACAAAAATAAAACTTATATATATATATATATATATATATATATATATATATATATATATATATATATATATATATATATATATATATATATATACTTCATATACTTCATATATATAAGTATATCTGGCATATATAAAGCCAAAGGATATAACTGAAATCCAGAGCTTACAGGGACAGAGTGGAAAGGTTTTGGTGGATGATGACATTGAGATGGTGGATGATGATGTGTTTGATGGTATGGAGAGCACCCTTAAGAGCTTGCCATGCTCTCCTCATGACATGGCATAGAAGATTCCAAGAACCACCTTGGGTTTCCTTATCCAAGGAAGAAAGGCGGGATAAAAATTGAACAAACAAACAAACAAATAAATGCTGGAGCATCAGCTAAAAATGGAGGTGGCATCTGTGGGCACTCCACTTGCTGCCTCAATTCAAGGCCCCCCCCCCCAGGTGTGGGGTGCAATTTGGTCAAGGATGCCCCCTGCATGTCCTTTTAGTATTAAACCCATCATTTTTGGCATCAGATTCTTTCATGCAGCTGTATTACATGCCTACTCAGAAGAAATTCTTATTTAATTTGATGAGACTTATAGTGCAATCCTAGAGCTGTAGTGGCTCAGCGGTTAAGACACCGTGCCTGTTGACCAACAGGCCAGAATTTGAAACTCAGGTATTACAAGACAGAGTGCCCAGCCCCTGCCAACCTAGCAGTTCAAAAGCATGGAAATGTAAGAAGATAAATAGGTTCCACATACGTGGGAAGGTAACAGCTTTCCATGCGCCTCTGCATAGAGTCATGCTGGCCACATGACCATGGTGGTATCATTGGACAATGCTGGCTCTTAGGCTTAGAAACAGGGATGAGCATCTCTTTCTCAATTACCTGCAGGGGTCACCTTTACCTGATAGCCCAATCCTAACTGGATGGCCTGCCAGGCAGAACTCAGGCTGGTGTAAGTCCCTGTTTCAGTGCAAGTTAGGGTTGTGCTGACAGTCTCCCAGGAAGCAGAATGATAAGAAAGCAAAGTCGTTAGGTTCTGTTCAGAAATTTGATAAATCTGTGATGATGGAAGCTTAGTTATTGCTTAGGGTGGTGTCTGAATTGAAAAACCATGGTTTTTATGGTAATCCATAATCAGAAACGAGGATTTAAAGATTGTAAATAATGTTTTATCCAAGTTGCAATGAAATCTGAGTCTAGAGTAAAACTCCAGGAATATTGTATTGTTTGTACAAAACAAACAAACAAATTAAAGCTGTAATCCTAATCTGCAGTTAGGCTAGCCTAAATCACAGTATAAATCCTGTGTTGTCCAAGGAATGTCACATAAGGGTCATAACTGTACCACTGCTGGATGATGGTTATGCTAGTGCATAGACATGTGCTTGCCTCCCTACATCAACACAGGAATTGGAAGTCCAGTGAGTTGTACCAGCCTAGGTTAGGACTGAACCCCCAAAAATTTTTTCATCATTTGTGATCCTCACTCGTGATTTTGCTGAAACTTGAAGCAAACTGATGGGTGTATGAAACTAAGGATATAATATTTCATTTTTATGATCATTCCTTTCTTGTGGTTCTCTATTTTTCCCCATTTTGGGAATCTTTTTTTAGGAATCATGTTCAAATGGTATCACAGCTAGTAAAGCTGACAGTGCAATAAGCTGTTTGGATCTATATGTAGATCATACATAGATCATACATCACTGTTTTCAGGTTTTGCACTCTATTTCAGCAGATTGGAAAGGGGCAACAGCGGCATCATCCGCTTCTGAAAATTAGATTACCATTGAGAAATATATGGCATAGAGTACCTCCCATTGCCACAAACTTTGGTGTCACAGCGCAACTAAGTATGGCAGAAGAAACCAATAAAGATGCTCAATTTGTCCCTTCTGGTTATTTGAATATCCCAAATTTTAAAAAAAAAGTTTCTTCCTCTATCTAAATGAATGAGAATCAGCCAGCCTTAGTCATAAAACAAAAATGTAAGAACAAGGAAGAGACAATTAGAAATTAAAAGGATTTGCCTGCAGGGACATTGCCTCATTTGTATAACAATGAAAATGAAGAACATCATTTAAAGAAATGGGAGGATAAAAGAAGAATTATGCTGGATAGATCACATTTTTAATTGCAAAACTTGATTTACAGACAGGCAATTGCAATAATCCTCCACTGTAGCTACTGGTGAGCCATTTAATGTAGATACTGAACATTTCTGCGGATCTGGAAAATATTCCAGTTTCTACTTTTCTTTTTATCGTTCATTCCCTTTTTACTTTAGCCATGCTGTTCTCTGTTCTGGTTTATGAACACAGATGTCAAATTTTTCTGGCAGGGCTCCAACGCAGTTAACACCTGCAAAAGAGTCCAGTATTTAGGAAGAGAAACTTTTACTGACAAGAAAGAGTGGATATATTTACATAAAATAAAATGAATATTCTCCATGCCAGGATGTTAGGTTTGTATCAGTCCTGCAGATTCAAAAGGCATTGGATCCCTGCCAGAAAAAAAGGTTAGTCTACTTATGAGGAGAGCATTAACCTGTCAGCAAGACTTTAAGATGAAATGTACTGTAGTGCATTTGTGTAGCATAAAATTAGCATATACTCTGTTTTATTTGTGAACTATTCTTAAGCCAAGTGCTATAAATTCTATAGCTTTAACTGATTTAATTTCTATCTGCTGTGGATCTAATAATATAACCTCTGTCACCAAGGTTTAAATTTTGGCCTATTACTGGGAACCAATCATTCTTATGAATACATACAGCAATGGCAGAGGTTTAAAAAAATCTGACCATTTCTTGCTTCTGTGTTGGTTATTTGAGCTACTTCCTTTTTATTTAAAGCTGAAATATTTTTTGACCCTGGATTTTTGAAGAATTGGATGGAACACTGGATTTGTGTCAGGTTGTCTTCCAAACACACATTGATGAATTTGCACATAACTTCAGGTGACATGGCCACTCAACCCTTATAAAAATTCAGCACATATTCTGAATTTTTTATCTAGCCTCTACTAGGTCTTTTCCACACTGGTGTCAGTTTAGATGGTGTGGTATGCTTTACACTGTACCACCTAAACCAGAGATTTTCAATATTTTATGACTCACAGCACACTGACAAGGTATTCGAATTGCCAAAGCACATCAGTCTTTTTGATAATTTACAAGGCACACTGTATTGCCAGCAGGGGGCTCACATCCCTCAAAAACTCCACTAAGTAATGATTCTCCCCCCAAATCTTGGAGTACACCTGCACACCATTGGCGCACCAATATGCCATGGCACAATGACTGAAAATGGCTGCCTAAAATTTAAGAGGAAAAGAACTTGTGCATCAAGTGATCATGAACCAGCCCAATCCTACTGAATTCTCTGAACCCACAACAAATGGGTGTGCATTGTATCCTACATGGAAGTTTCAGGCTCTGATTTTTCCTTGGGGTATAGGAATATTAGCTGGGGTAAGCGTGGGTCGTGTTGATATCACTCTCTACCCAGTGCACCACATTTGTCATACCATTGTGACAAAGAGGTTGTCATCATCATCGTCATCATCAGCATCATCATCAGCATCAGACATGGGCCCAAGCCTGTTCGGACCGGATTGCCCGAACCGCTTCTTCCCATGACCCTGACGCTACCGAACCGGTAGCTGCAGGGTCGCCTGAAAACACAGCGTACCGGTTCGGATGCCGGGCAGAGGAGACACACTGCACGTGTGCCGAAGGAGACACACTGCGCATGCATCCGGGGTTGGCGCATGCGCAGGGGTTGGGGCCTGACCTTGCCTCACCCCCCGGCCCTGCCCCTGACCCTGGCCTGGCCCCTGACCCTGGCCCTGCCCCCAACTTCCACCGAACTGGTTGTTGGGGTGGCCCAGGCCCATCCCTGATCATCATCATCACCATCTGTTTCCCTGATAGCACAAGAATGGAGAAGAGAACTTGGGGTAAGAATAGGGACAAAATTAAAAAACCTTACAAGTATGCAAAGCTATTCCTCTTTTCATCTGTCAAAATGGAGTAGAGGATGACATGCTCCATAATACAAAGCTTGAGAACTATGATACTGGTCCCAATTCTCCAAGAAATGAGCATGTACATATGTCCATATCCTGTAGCACATTAACAGAAGGCAACCTTGAAAGTAGGAACTGCTTATCCAAGTGAAGCGAAATTTTTTTTCTTTCAGAAACCTGAAATCCAGGAGAACCGTTATGTAGATAATAAATATACATTTTTACCTGAATTATGGAATTTGACCTTACAGCCTTCAAGCGCAGTTGTAATTTATTTTAAATGTGAAGAGCCAGGATATTGCTGATCAGAAACCTAGATATTTGTAAGTGAAGTGTATGAAAGGGAAAGCTACTGCACTTGTAAAATAGGAAGTTTGCATTATAACAGACGATCTGTTGAGCAACCTTTCTTGCAGTCAAAACAGCCACTTGAGAACACTTATAAAATTGTGCCCTTTGGAAAATAGCTTATTTCAAACCTATACCTTTCTCTCCTCCAGAAGAATAAATATGGTTGCCTGAAGCTTTGTTGCTTTACTGAATCCCAACTGAGTGGCACACAGTGGAATCCTAGCTTGCGCTGGAACAGGGAGGCAAGCTTATTCCAGCATATTCTCTCTCTCTTACACACGCACGCACACACACACACAAACACACAAACACACACTTTTCAGAGCTCAAGAGGTTCTAGAGAATGAGGCCATGAGGAAATCGAGAATCACCAGGGTAACTGTCACCATAAATAAAAGTTTGAAGTTTCATTCATTCATTCATTCATTCATTCATTGAAAAGACTAACCATCTTATGGGCCCTATATGATTGCTTGTGCACAACTCAATGAACACTTGAGACAACAGATATGGGAGAAAGAGCCACTTTATTCGAAGCAATAAAAGGCACATAAAGAGGTAGTAAGATCTGAAGATGATGTACAGCACAGCACCTATGATGTAGAGTCTGGGTCACCAGAAACATAGCTGAGCCCCCCAACTTGGGCATGCACTAAACTAAAAGTCTCACTCCTTTTCAAGGAGTGCAATTTATTCCTGTTAGCCCCACTCAGGGCTGGGGCTGTTGGACAGGGAGTGCCAACTTATGCCTATGAGCACAATATTAAACATGTCTAGTCAAAAGTGAGCCCCATTGTATCCAGTGGGTCTTACTCCCAGGAAACTGTTTTTAGGATTGTAGCCTAAATAAGCCATGAATCAGCCCCCCCCTCCTGTTCTGTTCAGGACCACCTTTTGTCCCGGCCCATATGCTGCTAAGCCCTCAAGACCAGAAATGGGTTTTGTCCTGCCATTGTAGCCAGTGATGGGCTTCAAAGAAATTAACAACCGGTTCTATACCCATCTGGCAGCCACTTTTAAATGGCTATTTTTAAACTTTATATGTCCTATCTCTCATTAACAACTGGTGCTATAGATTAGGTGCAATCCTGCTGGGGCCCACCTCTGATTGCAGCCATAAGACGTGCATCAAAAGATCATGATCCCACCTTTTAACCCTCATTGCCTGCTGGCATAAAGTGGCAGATGTTACTGGCATGGAAAACAAACAATAGCTCTACTAATAAAAATTCTCCCCAGTCAGAAATTGTATGAAACAATAATTGCTCACACACCATCAACTTTGCATTTAAGAGTACTAGAAACTTCCTGCCCAACACTGCATATATGCAATATATATGCAAATGTAAACACCTGTGTGCTGGGCAGAAATGGGTTAAAAATGAAAGCTGAGGCTTTGAAATTGTATGGTACATCGTGCACAATAGCACTGCTTATATATAAGCGGTATCAGCAGTTCCCATATTGTGGATTCAGGTATCCACAGATTGGGTCTAGGAGGGGCCCTGGGTCCATTGGGCCCATCAGCGCCCATACATGTCTGTCCACTAACTCTGCCAGACTCACCTTGAGCTCAGCAGCTCAAAACACATTACTTTGGTTTAATGGAGAAACCAAATGTGACATTTTTGATGCTTTAAAGACTTGTAAGGCAAAAGGAGGTCTGGCAAGAGTCTCCTGGAGGGTGAGGGTGGGAGGCATTCCCCATATATGTGATTTCAGGTAACCATGGGAGGTTCTGGAACATATAGTGTTGCCATATGTCCTGAAAAACAGGGACAATCCCGATTTGGGGGGATTGTGTTCACATACTGGCAAATGGGGCAGAGGGTCCAGTCCCAATTTTCTGGAAGAGAATGATGGCAACCCTAGGAACATATAAAGGACAAAATAGCATTATAGATATTTGTGCTTGCTACATCTCTTCTTGATGTCTCCATGATGATAGCTATTCCAGTTGTGATCAATAATTGTGTAGAAGCACACAAAAATTTTCCAGACCAACATTGTCATTCAGGTAGACATGCTCCGAAGCGCTCAATAGAAAAGGGGGATAATGCACCTAAATTATTTTCAATTACTGGAACGTTAACAAATGCTTTCACACTTGACAAAATCATTTCAAACAAAGAGACTGGGACTGAAGTACCTTGGAATTAAGCAGTTTAATACTCCACATTGTTAAAACAAGAGGGGGAAAAGGAAGCTGTATTTCACTGATTGCATTCCCAGCGTGAATAGTGTCCTTGAGAAGACAGGTGGAGAGCCCAAGAGCCCTCTTTTCCAGAGACCAACAACCATTGTGAGGCACTTTTTCACTTGCCGTGCAATTTAGCAAGACAGAGAATGGAAAGAATAAAGTAAAATACTTCTGGTTGCCTCTGGAGACTTTTGTGAGGCCCTCCATCTGAGGGTTTGTCTGATACTGAAATCCTTGGATGCTAGACCCACAGATAAGGAGGGACCAGTGGTGGACTTCAGGGGGTTCTCACAGGTTCTATAGAACCCTTTGCTAATGAGCGCCTGGTTCTGAGAACCGGTCACTAATGGGCATAGAACCGGTTGTTAATTTATTTGAGTCCCACCCCTGGGAGGGACCACTGGTTACATTTGATTATTAGCGGATAAATTCCTGTACTAACAGAAATGAATTCTCATGCAAATCTTCAGCTGATGTTGCAGTCATCAAAGGATTAATTAAATGTGAGTACATCAAGCAGACCACAATTTAGCCATTTTTTTTTACTTCCTACTACTTTAAGTGGAAGCTGTGGACCTGAGTATATTTCTTTGTATATTCCTAAGTGTCTTTCTGATTTTGTGCCAGACCACCCTATACGAAGGAATTGACACATGTTGGTAGGGATGCCCAATTGTACCACACATCTGAGTTCTTGAGTACCCATCATCAAGCTAGCAAAATTTTGGAAGTGCACTACCACGGTAATAGAAGACCTGATGTTCTTACTTCCGTTGCAGTAAGTGTATCTTTTAGAATGGAATTGCAAAATCAGGGTCAGAATCCAGTTTCCTACATGCTTATCGCTAGATGTATATGGCAGTGGTTCTCAACCTTTTTAATATTGATCCACTTTTTAGAATGACAGTCTGTTGGGACCCACCAGAAGTGGATCATGGCTAGAAGTGATATCAAGTTTCATACCAAAGCCATAATCAGCCAAAGTTTCTATTAGACAGTACACTTGCGCTGTTTATTTTGTATAGCTCAGAATTCAAACATTCCAGCTTCGAAGTCAAAACAGAACACAGATCTGAATGTTTCTCAAACCACCTGCTAAGAGCACTCATATTTTCCCCCTTTTATGGGCAAAGTAGGATGCTTCTCTCCCATTGGGTCCCACATTTGCCCAGAAGTTCTGTATCTTGTATTTTCAGGATACACAATACCTGAAATATTTACATATGGAAATATGTATCCTGTCTCATAAGCCTGTTGCTGGATTGTTACCTTCTCACCTTTTTATCCACTTTCATTTGCATGCTTTTGGGCAATGGGTGAGCAATGGGTGAGTAATGGGAGCTCCTCACTGGAGATACAGTTTATTTGCCCCCTGCCAAATATATGAGAACGCTACTTTAAAACATATTTTTTAGCACTTCAAAGGAATACTTCCTCCAGTTTATAAGTTCCTCAATCTCAGGCAGCCGGTCAGATTAACCTCTGTGTACTCCATCATTTGATTCAATATCACAGCTCTATATTTTCAATGGTGGCTGCACTAGGTGCTACATGACGCACCTGAAATTGGCTCACAGCCCACCTAGAATTACTGGTGTATGGTATTTTTTTTACGCTCAAGAATAGGGTTATGCTCAAGAATAGGGTTCTGTGGTAGCAGCAGGAATCTATCCCTATAATATTATATATACAAATATTTTTATATACTACACTATCAAATACTTTTATTGCAGTGGTTCCTAAATGTTTTAGAACTGCGACCCACTTCTTTGAATGAAAATCTGTTGGGACCCTCCAAGAGCGGTGTCATTAATCTGGAATGATGTCCTGCCTGGAAGTGACATCTCTGAGCAGAAAAATTCTGATATCCCATATATGTCAAAATCTAATTAATTAATTAATTAGTTAGTTAATTAACAACGCAAAGCTAACTTGCACTGGAGCAGTCAGGGAGGCATTCCTACACTGCATGTAGCATAAGTTTTGGCTGCTTTCCACTACTGCAAGTCAAAGGGAAAAATTTTCCCATTACCCCAGGGAGAGCCACTAGTATCCCAATGGGGCTACTCAGATCTGTGCCAACTCAAACAGGAATCACAAAGCCAAGCCGTCTGGTACTGGTCCAGGATGCCTGGGAATGGGGTTAGGATGTGGCAGAATGGCAAGAAAGTGCTTTATGGCATGTGACATTCTTCCCCTGGCACAACCTAGGGACTTATGCCCGCCAAATGTGTGCTCAGGATAGCATCCTCAGTAAATGCTTTATAGGAAGCATACAATTAAAAATGTATTTAAAATGAAAGAAACTGATGGATCCTGACCCACAGTTTGAGAAACAGTACTTTAAAGTAGTAACAACTGAATGTGCCATCAAGACACAGGGAGGAGGTACCACAAAGGACCCATTCAGAGCCTTGCCCATCACTGGGTGCTGGAAATAAAGAAAAAGATTATTTTTTGTACATGTCTCCATGTATAAGAAATCTCAAGTACTTTGCTAGAGACACTGCTATATTCTCTGCCACATATTTATGCAGGAGAACTGATAAATTGAGAGTTTCTCTGAAGAGATCTAAAAATGATTAAGTAGCTGGAAAAAATCTGACGTTCCAATAAAAGGCAACATGTGTTAAATAAGCATAGCATGACTAAACAGCAGCAAGGGGGATATATAACATTCTACAAATATTTGGAGGCATAAACACCAAGGAAGAGGAGGAATTATATGGCATAATAAAAGAGGATATAATTAGGAGTTATGGACTAGAGTTAAGGAAAGGACAACAGTGACAGTGAGATGTAGTAGCTTGTGAAGCGCATGCCTGCGACAGAATAAAGTGCTGTGAAATTTACAAGGGGGAGGAATACAGTATTTCAGCAAAGAAGCAATTATACTTTCTGGCTGGTTTACCTTTCCAAGAAAACAAATTCACAAAGTAAAACCACAGAGATAAAAAAGGAACAAGAGTCAGGTCAACCTGCCTTGTTCAGGACGCTGCACTCTTGCACACAATAACATGGAAATTTCATTTAATTCCGTCTGTCTTACTTACTCCTTATTCCAACTTGCTCAGTTGGTTTGTTTAGGTGTAGACAGACCTAGGGCGCAATCCAGAGTAAATACGGGAAGTCCTTGCTCGGATGTAAGAACAGTTTATTCTGGACTGCAAAATGAATTTCCCATAGGTGAAAATGAATTTCACTAGGTGGTGCCATAACTACAGGTGCACGTAATGTCTCTTACATGCTACTGTAGTTACTCTGGATTGTAGGGCTAGGTTTGCACTGTGGACGATCTGATTACTCAACAAATGAACAAAGACATAAGTAAGTCCCATTGTATTTTATGGGATTAAGGCTGCAATCCTAACTGCACTTAGTCCAGCTTAAGCTCTGGCACAAGTCCTGGGGGTGTCACAAAAATGCCCTAAGACACTTGTACACCACTTCTGGGGGAGGTTTAGGCCAGTGCACAGACATGAGCTTGCCTCCCTATATCACCTTGGGAATGGGAAGACCAACAAATTTTGCAGGCCTCGGTTAGGATTGTACCCTTACTTTCAGGAAAGTGCGCATAGGATTGCAGCATTAAGGAGTGTTCTAGGATGTTCTGGGGAAGATCAAGATGGGGATCAGGACCAGATGGTGGCATCTCAAGGGCAGGCTGGGGATTGATATTAGTATATATGGCAAAATTGACATCACCTTTAGCCCAGGATCAAAGAGCTGGCACAGATTTGAGTTTGGCTCACTGGAGACAAAGAAGGAATAGAACAGGTAAGTTTAAAAATGTCACCCTTACTTCTCCGTCTGTGTCTGGTCCCCATGTTGCCCATAACATGAAACATTCAGGCACTGTTTTTCCCCCAGGATGATCTCATCAGAGGAAGTGAGGATGACTTTATCTTGATCTCTTTCACATGTTAAATGCAAACATGTGCATAGGTTATTGTTACTCCACTACTGAATGGATGAACTGACTCCCATTAAAAGCATGATAAATTGAACTGATATTATGAGATAAAGGATGCTGTAGATTTTTGCTGGATATGGCATCAGAAATACATAGGACTTGGCTTCTTTTCCTAAGAGAAAATGTTAACTTCTTCAGCTCTGCAAATTCTTTGGAGGGCAAGTAAATCCTCTACCCCAGTCGGTCAGGAATCACGAGGTGGGTTGCAAGCCCATTTCAAGAGACATTTCATTTCAATGTCTATTTTATTTTTTATTGCAGATAGGATTGTAACTTTTGGTATGCATGGTGAATTTTGTTTTAAACAGATAAGCAACAGATTGGGAGTTTTGGGAAGGATATTCTTTATTTTAAATAATTTTAAAAACTTGTTCGTTGTTTATGGTTGGTCATGGTTAGCAAGGCAACCTGCAGAGGACACCTTTACCTTTTGTTCTAGTTTTCAGATGTCAGAACGTGAGACAAATGGGACTGTACAAGAAAGAGAAGGAGAAATAATTCTAAAAAGAATTCGGGAGGGGAGAATGAATATAAAGACGTAGATGCTCCGCAGGGCAACCAAGTCTGCGATGATTTCAGGAAGAAGTAATTATCCTGTAACGTCTGGGCATACATTTGAGATAAGCAACCCATTTACATTGTGCAAAATAACATGAACATTTTTTTTCTTCCCATTGCCCATTTTTCTTCTCAGAAGAAATGCAATCACTGCAAGATCTCTAAAGCCTGATACCTTAAGCTCGCTCCTCCCTACAAAAAAAAGAGAAAAATAATGAAGTAACAGGGCACCAGCAATATCATGGAATCTTAATATTTTCCATTCATTCTCCTGTGTCTGCAGACAGCATCTGAATACTAATCATACACTACAATCTAATTCAGGTACGTCTTGCTCAGCTCGCAACATAATTGACAGGCGGAGGCGAGGAGGAGGATTCCTGTATGAAGATTGTTATAGCCTAATGAAGCCTGTGAATTTTCCTACTATATTCAATGGGGCTTACTCCCAGGAAAGTGTGTTTAGGATTGCAGCCAAAAAGGGGTTCATTCAGTTATGGAAATGAAGTGGTAGATTTCGAAGCCTACCAAGATGCCTCAGCAAAATTCAAAGTCATGTAATAAAATGTGTTCTCCATGTGCTGCCCACTGGCTCACCCTACAGTCCAGAGTAACTACGGGAGCACGTAAGAGACATTACGTGCAACCGTAGTTACTGCACCACCTAGTGAAAACCTATGAGAAATTCATATTGCAATCCAGAGTAAATTGTTCTTACACCGGAGCAAGGACTCCCCGTATTTACTCTGGATTGCGCCCTAAGGGTCAGTTCAAAATCCAAATTTATAAAACAACTTGCAAAGATAACTTCTGCATTTTTTCCTTTCAGTGCTATTTTAGAGCCTCAGTTCTGTTCATTAAAGTGGATGTGAACTGGGGAGAGACTAAAAAACAAATAAAAATAAACTAGCTGTTTCAGATGACGGCTCAACTAGTCCAGAAGGCTCATTGCTGTGCCAGCCCTGAGACCTGTGTTATCCAACTTTTTCATTACCCTCTGTAACCTATATCTATGAAGGGGTAGCCAAACCCTGGCTCTAGGGCCAGTTGCAGTGCATGGTGAGACTCCATGTGGCCTATGGCAAGCCCTCTCCATCCATCCTCCTCTGCACCCTCATCTGTGGAGGGTATGAGGCTGCATACTCTTCCTCTCTGTGTGTATAAAAATGCTTATGAATTGCTTTGAAGATCATTCCTTTTTCTTTGTTAGAACGTGTATGAACCAATTTAAATTCATTGATTCAGAAGTACGTGATCACAACCAATGCTCAGAACATTGCCTAATGCAATGGTTTTCAACTTTTTTCATCTCATGGCACACTTAACAAGGCATTGAAATTGTTAAGGCACATCACCAGTCATTTTGACCATTGACAAAGCACACCAGGCTGCTCAAATCCCCCAATTTTCCTATTAATGAATGTCAGTCTCCAAATTCCCGCGGCACACATGGCTCATGGGTTGAAAATCACCAGCCTACTGCATGAAAGGAGGTACACCATAGGGATGATGCAGTAGCCTCCCACACCAGGTGACACAAACCATTGTGACCACTGAGGAAAAGTATGCCCCTCTTCCATTCTCTGAAACCCCACTTACCTTCCTTCCACGCTTATGGCATTTGTCTAAAGAGGCACAAATAGTAATAAGGGCGACATTCATACCATGATATGATTGCTTGAGGGGGGTATATGCAGGAGTGGGGCTTGGAAGTGCACTTTCATGAACACTGTAACATTATTCACCAATTTGTAATGGATCAGGCTTGTACCACTGGTCAATGTAAAAATGAAAAGAAACATTTTTTTTTGTCTTTTTATTGTATTTCTTGACCCAAATACTCAGTAGAAGAATGCTTTCAGATCTCAGCAATCATTACTTGTTCTGAGACTCATTTGCCAGAAGCTCTTACTATCAATTGTTCCTTTAATCTGGCCCCAGCTACAAATTCTTTCTGTATCTGGAGAAGACGCTGAATTATTGTTCCATTAAGGTTGTAAAGTTAATCCCTTGGACGTACTTTTACAACCCATAAACATGTTGTCCAGGCACATCATTTGAGAACATTACTGGAAATGCGTTTTGAAATTTTTTTTTTTACTGACACAGCATGAGAGGATATATTTTGTCAATATAAAGAAAAGGTCTTCTTGTGTTGTTGGAAGCATTTAAATGACATGTGTGTTACTCGAAGTGTGCACTATGTAGGCATCTGAATAGAGTTCTTCACAAGTTGCCTTCTTGAGGACCAAAGTGCATACTATAGGTGAAACAAACCACAACAAAAACAGTATGGATATACTGCGTGGGAACACATTCATTTCTGATCTGACTTTTCCACTATGTTGTTGGGCTATATCATGATCCAATTTTCTCTGCACAAAGAAGACACACATCTCTTTTAAGAACAAGGTGAACACACAGTGTGTTGGTCATTTACAGGGCATTCACTTTTACAGCACAATCCAGAGTAACTACAGGAGCTCTTAAGAGATATTTATGCCGACATAGTTATGGCGCCACCTACTGGAAACCTATGGGAAATTCATAGAGCAATCCAGAGTAAATTTTTCTTACATTGACATAAGAGCATCCGTAGTTACTCTGGATTGTGCAGTTTGTTTTGTTTGCCTATTAAAAAATACAGAAATGCTTTAGGTTTTCCACCCACAGGGAAAAAAATGTTAATTTTTATTTGTTCATAGGCAATACAGAGTGGATGATGGAAAATGCTGCTTGGAACAATATAGTTTCAAAAATTGGGTACTGCATATATTAATATTTACATTTGGTGGGGAAATAAAACCATAGAATTGGAGGAGGGCTTGTAGACTAACATTGCAGTCCTAACCATGTCTATTCAGAAGTAAGTCTCATTGTGTTCAATAGTACTTACTCCCAGGAAAGTATGGTTAGGATTGCAGCCTATGTGGTTCAACTTCCTATCCATTGCAGGAAATTAGGAATCTTAGCATCCCCTAGTCTAACAGTGGCTTGAGTTGGGGACATGCCATGGACACACCTCTCTCCTTCCACTACTCTTCAACAAAAACTATTCCATACTGCCTCTTAACATGGTGGTGCTGCATAGATATCATAACTAGTAGCCAATGATAGACCAGCCATCAATTGCCCCTGACTAGTGCCCTCTTTTCAATGTATCTTGGTTAGTGGCTATCACCACATATCATGGCATATTAAACAAATGTTGCATGAAGGTATTTTTGTGCTCCCAGAATCTCTTGCTGGTTGGTGTCATTGAATGATCCCAGTTAAAGGATCAGGAGAGTGGGAGAACTTCTGCCTAGACATGAACATTATATTTATATATATATATCTCACACACACACACACACACACACACACACACACACACACACACACAGAGAGAGAGAGAGAGAGAGAGAGAGAGCACTTTCTACAAGTACCACCTATGGTTCATCTAGGTCAGTACTATACTGTAAACACTGATTCGCTCTCCTCTCCGACATTCCAGATACTGACAACAAATTCAGACCATTTTTTCCCAGTCTAACTTACAGCAGTCAAAGATTGTAAAGCACTTGTTCTGAAATTTTTCTGCTTAAAGACATCCCTAGGTTGCCACTCCAAAACACACTCTCCCTAAGGAATTTGCAGACTCCAGATACCTCCAGTAGACCTCAAGTACACAATCACACCTGCCCGTCCGCTTGAAGCCTTAGAAGAACTTCCCAGAGTATTTATTTAGCATATGGCATGCAATATGTGCATTTAAGGAAAACTGAATGTTAATGTGCCTTATTTTAGCTACCTTAGGTCCATTTGCAGAGAAAAAAGAATGTGAATGAATGAATGAATGAATGAATGAATGAATGAATGAATAAATAAATAAATAAATAAATAAATAAATGTGCAGTCCATCCAAGCATTCAAGAACAGACTGGACTACATTGGAAAAAAATAGACACTAGGACAGTATAAGCTCCCAATTTACAGACTAGAGCAAAATGGGGTGAAAGGGTTAGCATGGACATTTTGATGAGATCAACTTGGCAGATAAGGAGATGTGACACAGAACACTTAGAACCTCACACAACAGGGAAGGATTGCTGCAGGCATAGGATCTGGCCTGAAGATTGAGATTTGGCACCGCCAGGATTAAAGCATCATACAAGTTACCCAGGAGGAGTTCAAACTTGATCACTGGCAGGAGGAGGGAATATAAGGATAGCCATGCCAGAGCTACCTAGGATATAATTAGATAGATCCATAGGTCTTCCAACTTGATCATGTTAGTATAACTAGGATAATTCACTGAGGTTATGAACATACACAGTTTACATGAGAAAACACACCCAAAGTGATAGCACACTGTGTACACAAAGGTTGACCTGTGAGTCAGACCATCACCTTTTCCATTCTGCCCAGAGCTCTGGACTATGTACTATTCACAGGATTCCACCAGTCAAATATGCATTGGAGCCTCATCACTTTCTGTTTTGCCTGGGATGCAATAATTTTGACTAAAACCAGAACTAATCATGGGTCCCTTCACCTGCCACTATAGTTTAACAAAAACATTAAAATATGCATTTAAAAATAGAAGTTTAACTCTTCCTAGTGACTGAAGGGGGTCAGAACACAAAGAACTGCTAATTCCTTGCCCTTGCATCATCACTTGCTTCACATCTGGATTTGGATCACATCTAGACACAGGCTTAACCTGGTCATCAGACTCAGGAATGGGAATTTGAAAATGTCCCAGGATTTCCTGTCCCAGGATTTCCTATCTATCTGTTTATGGATACTGGATTTTTTTTAACAAACTGTCCACAAAGGATGAAACTAAATGATTACATCTCCACTGTAAAAGATGCTCAGCATTGGCACTCCACAAGGTTGTGTCCTCAGCCCACTATTGTTTTCTATTTATTCATCTGATTGCACCAATATCCATCCCAATAATAGGATTATTAAATTTGCAGATGACACTACACTAGTAGGACTTATTTTTGGGGATGATGAGTCTGCATATCGGGATGAGGTATTACAGCTATCCCATTGGTGCAAAAAAAAAAATAATCTCCTGTTTAATATTCAAAAAACTAAGGAGTTTATTGTGGACTTTAGGAAAAAAAAGAGCAGATATCCAGCCTCTGTTTATAGATGGAGGTTGTGTGGAACAGGTGGTTGAATGTAAGTTTCTCGGGACCATCATAACAAACGACCTGACTTGGAGTGCAAACACAACTGCTTTAATCAGGAAGGCACAACAATGGTTGTATTTTCTAAGGATTCTCAGAAAACAACAATTTGCTGAGCGTTTACTGACTACCTTCTGTCTGAGTTCAATTGAGAGCATATTAACCTACTGTCTCTGTGTATGGTTCATGAGCTGCACAGTGGCAGAGAAAAAGGTGATTCAGAGGGTGATTAAGAAGGCCCTAAATATCATTGGCTGCTCACTCCCCTCCTTGGAAGAACTGCACAGGAACAGATGTAAGAGGAAGACATCTAATATGTTGAAAGATTCCTCTCATCCAGGACATCAGCTCTTTGAACTATTACCATCGAGAAGAGATTCAGTGTATTGAGAACAAGGACGAACAAATTCAAGAACAGTTTTTACCCAAGTGCAGTACTGCGTTTAAATGCGGGGTCGTAAGTTTTTGCGAAATTTAATTGCTGGGAGCAATGGGGTATTTACATTTGTATGGGGATGTTGTATGGTTAGTGTGTTTGTCTAGTTTTACCTTGGGGAAGAGCACTTCATTTCGTTGCACCCAGTTGTGAGTGTAATGACAAATAAATTTCTTATCTATCATAGAATCCTAGAATCCTAGAGTTGAAAGGGACCTAGTAGGTCATCTAGTCCAGCCCCCTGCCTGCAGCAGGAAATCCTCCTAGATCAATCCACAAATATTAAATTGTTGACTTCCTGGCATTGGGGCTCCCAATTGCATGACAATCCTTGAAATCTCTGGCAGTACCCATAAAACTATGACACAATGTTTTGCCAAGGTGTAGGTTAGGTTGAACTGCTGGAATGTGGATTTGGGCAGCAAAGTGAGATCACAGGCTGAGGTTCTTAATCTTGGGCTGTTGATTGACTGGACTGCTATAGGAAATGGCACCGGCCACTCAGCAGTAGTTTGCCTGGAGCCCACAGTGCCAGTTAATTTTTAAAACACTATTTTTAAAGAAGTACTAGATTGTTTTTATTCAATACCAACAACAACAATGCCAACTTTGCATTGTTCACAGATCATGATGACTGTGATCTGAATCTTTTACTTTCTGGGGGACATCTGCTTATTTTATGTTCCCCATTTAACTGGAAAAAAGCTGATCAGATCATCTTTAAAGTGTCTTTTTAAAACCCCAAAAAAACCTCTCTGGAGGAAAAGCAGGTGTAAAAATGCAAATGAAAGAGTTTTCAAAAAAAGGTGATCATAAAAATATTGCAACTGCAGTGCAAGACTATATAGCGTGAACAAAAGGAGAGCAAAGTACCACTTCTTCCTTTTCATGGTCATCTGTAGTTAATCATTAAGTTATCACAAAACTTTTTGTTGCCTTTCACTCATATATAAATAAACCATCACAAATTCAGTACTTAAAATAGAGGTTTTATATAAACATATATCACACATACAGTTATTTCCTTTTTCATCATAATTACTTTTTTACAATCATAAAAGGAGACAGGTTCACAGAGACTGAATTGTAAATGTTTCAGACTAAATTACAGACTAGAATCCTAGAATCCTAAAGAAGAGAGGGACCTAGTAGGTCATCTAGTCCAACCCCCTGCCTGTAGCAGGAAATTCTCCTAGAGCATCTCCAATGGGTGCTTGTTGAGCCTCTGCTTGAAGATCCCCAGTGAGGGAGAGTCCACCAACTCCCTTAGCAATCTGTTCCACTGCCGAACCGCCGTCGCCGTCAGACTAAATTGTAAGATTTATCAGATTGCATAGAAAACTTCCCCCTGGAGATATCAGGGGCGATTGGCACAATCCAGAGTAACTATGGGACCTTTTATGTTGACATAAGAGGCATTTACTCTAGATTGCTCTATGCATTTCCCATAGGTTTCCCATAGATGGCACTGTAACTATGTCAACATTAGAGGTCCTGTAGTTACTCTGGGTTATGCCTAAAGTTTGCCAGTGTGCTCCTAGATGGCTGTGGTGTGGATGGTCTCCATGCATATAAGAATACCTGAAGGGTGGTATTCTAAAATTCAGTTAGGAGACCTGAAAGCTGATAAAGCTGTCATGATTCAAGAGAGCCAGAGCCTGAAGCCAGATGTGGTGATGACCAGCTGCGAAAGATTCCACCTGGAAAGAGAAGAGGTCTACAAGCTGCCCATAGAACAATGTAGATTATCCTGTACCCCAGCCATAAATATTCCACCCCTACCAGCTGCTAGACCTCACAAATGATCTTCCAGCAATTGTAACTGCCATACACTAAATAAAATAAAACCTAGGAGTAAGGATGTTCTTTGATCTTGTGATTAGTGCAATATACAATTTGTGCTTCATTATCCCTGGGGTTTGTTTCAGAACCCCAGTGAATTTAAAAAAAAAATCCAGTGGATTTCAAATCAGTGGATACCAAATCAATGGGAAAACTGCTTTAAAGAACTACTTTCATGTTTCTTGCTTATAATGGTTTCTTGCTTATGTTTCTTGCCTAATAATTTCATTCTGTTAGATTCCATTATTCACCCTGTTCTAGTAACTGAATGTGGTATTGTGTCTATAAGAGTGATTTTGGGATGAGAATGGAGGAGCAAGAAACACAGAAGTGGGTCTTTAACCCCAAGTAACTTGCAACCAGCACAGTTTAACAGCACAAAAGTAGGGAATTGGATTTTGGTGTTAAATAATAGTAATAATACACTGAAATGCACAGACACAGCCACCATGGCATCCATGGCCAAAAGGTACAAGACAGGAAGGGTTATGGAGAAGTAAGAAATTAATGATCAGTAAGAAAGAGGCAGGGGCCCATTAATATTGAGATGCAAATTATTAAGTTTATGAAAGTGAGGTACATGTATATCTGAACTGACCTACCGATAGCAAGTAATCCGATCAACTCCTTGGAAAAGAGCAAACATGCATATGTTTTCAACATGAATAATTCAGAGTCCACATCAATGGAGCTTTGGTGTTCCCATGCGTTGGTTAGTAAGCAGAGACCATCAAAGGAAATTGAGCACATTATTTTTCCTTAAGTAAACTGAAGCTGAAGTGGAAGACAATAGTCAATGCCAAGGTGCGAGAGCAGAATCATTAAGAAAAGAACCGAAACCTTAACTGGCTCCTTTTTAAGTTAATGTGTCTATAATTAATGTAAAACTATGCAGTCAAATCAAGACGAGTTCCCAGACCGATCACACTAATAAGCTCTATTATTACAGAAATGAATTTCTGACGCAAGGCGGTGGTTTTCAGCCATCTGTCAGATGAATGGGGTGAAATAATTACCTTATTATTAGTTATTGTCTACTCCTTTTTTGCTGACTTTGCAGGAGTATGTTAAATGACTGTTTTAATTGGCTCATTTTGGTAGACTCCTGTTTAAATACTTTTTACGCAAGCTGATACACACACCCACACACAAATCTGCATTCCTAATAGTAAACACACACAGATATTGACACACACACATAGGGTGCAATCCAGAGTAAGTATGGGAAGTCCTTGCTCTGGTGTAAGAACAATTTACTTTGGATTGCAATATGAATTTCCCATAAGTTTTCACTAGGTGGTGCAGTAACTACGGGTGCACGGAATGTTTCTTATGTGCTCCCGTAGTTACTCTGGATTGTAGGAATAGGCACACAAATTCTCAGGACCAGTTAAATAAAGGAGGAAAAAAAATCAAATGCTCAGGTTTCCTGGATCATAACATTTAAGTCCATGTTTAATTCTCTCCCTTAAAGAAATCCTATCTGTTAGCTATCAACTAACATGCCAGGGTAAAGTGTAAGTCCATACATCAGTGATTCCCAAACTGTTGAGCCATGACTCTCTAGGAAGCCACAGAATACTCACTAACCTTCTGCCTTATCTTCTCTATATATAAAATCCTAAAGTCACTGACTGACTGACTGACTGACTCACTCACTCACTCACTCACTCACTCATCAATGTCCAGCCAAAACCGCCAGACCTAGAATCATCAAATTTGGGAGCAGATCTTTATAAATTCAAACAGAAACAAATGAAAAGGGGCGCAATGTGTTTTCGTCCCTATACTTAACACTGAAGAATCACTGACCCATCAATGTCCCGCCTAAACCCCCAGACCTAGAACCATTAAAATTGGGAAGGGTCATCCTTCCATGATGTAGGCACCCCCTAAGAATCAATTTTTAGAAATTGAAACTGGACGGGGGCGAAAAGGGGCAGAATGCATTTTTGTCCCTATATGCAACACTGAAGAATTCCTGACTCATTAATGCTCAGACAAAACTACCAAAACAACAGTGCAATCCTAAACATGTCTACTCAGAAATAAGCCCCATTGTGTTCAGTAGGACTTACTCCCAGAAAAGTGTGTATAGGAGTGCAGCCCTAGGAGTATAAAATTGGGGGAGCATATTCCTTCCATGATGGTGACATCCTCTAAAAGGCTTTTTAAAAAAATTTAACCCCGAAGGGAGTTAAAAGGGGTGCAATGTATTTTCATCCCTATATTTAACTGACTGATCAATGCTCGGCCCTAACCCCTGGACCAAGAAGCATGAAACTTGGAGAGGATCTTCTTTTTGTCATGGAGGCACCCTATAAGAAATGATTTTTGGAAATTTGAAGTGGAAGGGGCTGAATTAGGGTGCAATGTCTTTTTGTCCCTATACTTAACATTGAAGATGGTCTGATCGACACCCAACACCAAACTTTGGACCTGGAGCATTTAATTTAGGGAGCATATGCCTTCTGTGATGAAAGGACCTACTAAGAACCAATTTGATTCCTGGTTGTGCCCAGTGGTGCCTGCTGCCCAGTGTTCCCCACAGGTGCCCTATGGTGCTTTGTGCCTGGTACCCAGCAGGGATGTCCATTCATCCTTGCTGCCCACTGGTGCTGGGTGGTGCCTGCTGTCATGTAGTGCCAAATGGTACCCACTGCTGGATGGTGCCTGATACCCTGTACCTGCTGCTCCAGCCCAGTGGTCCCTAGTGCCCAGTATGCTGCCCCACTGCCCTGTGGAACCCACTGCCCATTGATTCCTGGTGGTGCCTGCTGGTACCTGCTGCTGTCTGCTGGGGTCCAGTTGGGATGCACAGTGCCTGGTGGTGCGCAGTGGTGCCTGTTGCCCACTGCCCACTGTGCGATGGTCGCTGGTGGTACCTGATAAGGATGTCTGGGGCTCAGCTGGGATGCCCAGTGCCCACTAATATCTGGTGGTGGCGCCTGCTACATGTTGGTGCCTGCTGGAGCCTGCTGGTGGCCAGTAGGGATGCCTGGTATTGCTGCCCATTGGTTCTTGCTGCCCACTGGATGGTGGTGCCCGCTGCCCAATGGTTGCCACTGCCTAGTGCCTGCTACTATCCCCTGGTACCCTCCAGTACTTGCTGCCTTTTGGTGCCCAGTTGTGCCTGCCGGTGCACATCCTGTCTGGGGCCCACAATTGTTCTTGAAATTTTACTCCCACAATGGTGGGTTAATTCCACTAGTACAATATATAGGTCCTCAACCTTTTATATAAGGTCCTCAAACTTTTATATAAGGTATATATATATAAGGTCCTCAACCTTTTGAGGACCATAGCCTAGCTCTATGGAAAAAAAATTTTCATGGACCAGCAACTGTGGTGCACCTGTACAGTTCGCCCTCAGCTCAGCAGAACTACTGGGCTGTGGGCAAAGTGCCCATGCAGTAGTTCTGCCCTGCTGGGGGCAAACAGTACAATCCTACTCTCACTGTGCATCAGTACTAGGCACATTCACTGAATTGAGTGACTGAGTACAGCATCAAAGTAGGCATGTACAGGGAGGTGGTGGTGGAATAAAGGTGGGGAGCATGTGTTTGGGGGCATAAGGAGGGAGAGATTCAAATCTGGGAGGGAACAAAGTCAACCAAGAAGACCAATTTCCCTTCCCAGCCTTTTCTCCAACAATGGGCTTCTCAGATTTGCACCAGCAATTTTACTGGTGCAGATCCAAGTGGTCCTGGAGTAGATCCAAGTTTGCACAAGCTGGGGCTCAACATGGGAAAAGTGAACAAATGTTCCTTTACCCTGAGACACACTCAAGCCTGATCAAACCCTTTGCTGGATACAGTGCTGCCCCACTGCACCCAGTACTGGATAGGATTGTGCTGTTAATCCTCCGACGTCCTAATTTTCTTTGTTCAAGCTTTTGTTTGTTTGTAAAGAGGATTCAAGCAGGCAATCATTCCTCTGCAACTTGAAGTACAATTTAAAAAACAAAATAAAAAAACCTTACCACTTGATTCTCCTGGAAACTCTTAACACTGTTTTTTTTATTAGGAGGCGGTAAACTCTGGCTGTCTTGAATGAAATACTCAATGAAGAATGCTTGGGGAAATGTATCGAGAGTGGGATGCAATTGCTTATCCTCATCTCATCGTCTCTCCCACTAAACTGATTGATTTCCTGCTGGTCCATTTCAGCTAATCACCATCTTCTAACCTTCTCCTGCCTTTTCCATCCCAGTTCACACAGTCGGAACAATCAAGGCATAAAGTTTTCTCAGGTATGTACCGTGCTGGATTGCTACAGTGGGGGAGCAAGATCTGATTTCTCCCTTAAATACATATTAAAACTCCTCTAGACTTCTGTGCAAACTATGCTGTTGTCATGGATTCTACCAACATCTTATAGGAACTCCTGCAGACTGAGATTCTGTTATTGTTGCCTGCGGAGTAAAAGTAAGGTATCTGCTGATCCACAGGAATTGTGAACTTTATTCTGATTGTCATACTTGGACTGGTAAGTTATTATCTAAACCAGCGTTTCTCAAAGTGGGGGTCGGGACCCTTTTGGGGTCGCCTAGAGGTTTCCTGGGGGTCGCCTAAAGACCCCTGGTGCAGGGGGCCAGGTCAGGCTTGCCAGATCTCCTGCTGTAGCTGCACACGCACTGGGGCTGACTGACAGACTCAGGACCCAATCCTATGGATGCCTACTCTTAAATAAATCCCATTATAGTCAGGGGGGCCTTTACTCCCATGTAAATGTGGATAGAATTGCAGCCTCAGGGCCCAATCCTATGCATGCCTACTCTGAAATAAATCCCATTATAGTCAGGAGGGCCTTTATTCCCATGTAAATGTGGATAGGATTGCAGCCTCAGAGCCCAATCCTATGCATGCCTACTCTGAAATAAATCAGTGTGTGCACAGAACACACATTTCATTTGCAACAATGAAAATACATCCTGCAGATCGGATATTTACATTACGATTCATAACAGTAGCAAAATTACAGGTATAAAGTAGCAACGAAAATAATTTTATGGTTGGGGGTCCCCACAACATGAGGAACTTATAAAGGGGTAATGGCATTAGGAAGATTGAGAACCACTGATCTAAACTATACAATTTTGGTTTTGTTTTTAAAAAATGTTCTGAGGAACACTGTGGGTGCTCAAAAGGACTGCAACTCTTTTAATGAAGTTATATGCTATATGAGACCACAGCAGTCATCGTACAATAATATGTTTCTGGGACAGGTAATACTGTATATCTCTGAGACCAAAGCAACAAAAGATTGCATTTTGGAAATAGTAGATTGCAAAGGTATATTATTTTGTTGACTGTTTTCATTTCTGCTGGGCTTTTGCAACCATGGTTGAGAGTTCCACTGTCAATCCTTCCAGATGGAAGTCACCTGAAAAAAGCTGCTTGGAAAATAATACACTGTACCAAAATCCACGATCCATTTCTTTTTGTATTCTGTTTCATCCTCTAGTGCTTCTCCAGCGTGGGGGCCTCCAACCGCCAGCCCTCTCTCTGGATCCGGCATCCCCAGATAACCCATCTGGGTGAGGTGTGGTGGTGTCAAAGCCTTACTGATCCATTCCATAGCCTTTGTTGCAGCAGATCTTCATCACAACTGATGGCTGGCAAATGCTTTCCCTGGAAATTGTGGCACTGAGCTTGCTGGACAAGGGCACACAAGCTGTGACCCAGTAAAAGAAGCAACAATAATAGCTTGGACAGGTTGCACTAGGATACCACAGACAGAAGCTTGGAAACAGCTGCTCTAACAGCTAAAAGTCTACGGCTGTAATTTTAAAGACACTTTCCTGGGAGTAAGACCCATTGAACACAATGGGGCTTACTTTTGAGTAGACATGGTTAGGATAGAATCATAGAATCATATAGTTGGAAGGGACCTAGCAGGTCATCTAGTCCAACCCCCTGCCTGCAGCAGGAAATCCCCCTAGAGCATCTCCAACAGGTGCTCATCGAGCCTCTGCTTGAAGATCCCCAGTGAGGGAGAGTCCACCACCTCCCTTGGCAATCTGTTCCACTGCCAAACCGCCCTCACCGTCAGGAATTTTTTCCGGATTTCCAGCCGGAATCTCCTTTCTTGCAGTTTGTACCCATTGGTTCTAGTTCTGCTTTCAGAAGCAGCTATGAACAAATTGGCCCCTTCCTCCCTATGACAGCCCTTCAGGTATCTGAAGAGGGCAATCATGTCTCCCCTCAGCCTCCTCTTCTCCAGGCTGAACATCCCAAGTTCCCCCAACCTTTCCTCGTAGGGCTTCCCTTCCATCCCACTGATCATTCTTGTCGCTCTCCTCTGGACTTGCTCCAGTTTGGCTGCATCTTTCTTCAAGTGAGGTGCCCAGAACTGAACACAGGACTCAAGGTGAGGTCTGACCAATGCAGAATAAAGAGGAACTAGAACTTCTCGTGACTTGGAAGCTACAGTCCTCTTAATGCAACCTAAAATGGCATTTGCCTTCTTTGCAGACACATCACACTGCTGACTCATGTTCAGCTTGTGATCCACGGCGACTCCAAGATCCCGCTCACATGTTGTGCTGCCAAGCCAAGTATCCCCCATTTTATACCTGTATTTTTGGTTTTTATTGCCTAAGTGCAGAACCTTGCACTTCTCCCTGTTGAAATTCATTCTATTTGTTACAGCCCAGGATTCCAGTTTATCCAGATCCTCCAGAAGGTTTCTCCTGTCTTCTGTTGTGTTTGCTACTCCTCCCAGCTTGGTGTCATCTGCAAATTTGATCAGGCTCCCCCATATCCCTTGCTCCAAGTCATTGATGAAAATGTTAAAGAGAACCGGTCCCAAGACAGAGCCCTGGGGTACCCCACTTGAAACCGACCTCCAGGTTGACACAGAACCATTTACTAAAACCCTTTGAGTGCGGCCATCGAGCCAGTTGCAGATCCACCTAACAATTGCCCTGTCTAGCCCATATTTTTCCAACTTCCCAATTAAAATGTCATGTGGGACTTTGTCAAATGCTTTGCTGAAGTCAAGATAAATGACATCCTCAGCATTGCCACTGTCCAGTAAGCTCGTAATCCGATCAAAAAAGGAGATCAGATTTGTCTGGCAAGATTTATTCTTGGTAAATCCATGCTGGGTTGTTTTGATCACCGAGTACTTGTCTAGATGTGCACAAATTGTGTGTTTTATGATTTGCTCTAATATCTTGCCCGGGATTGAAGTCAAACTGACTGGTCTATAATTTCCCGGATCTTCTTTTTTCCCCTTCTTAAAAATTGGGACTACATTTGCCCTCTTCCAGTCCAGGCACTTCTCCACTCCTCAAGGATTTCTCAAAGATGATCGACAGAGGCTCTGCAAGGACATCTGCCAGTTCCTTCAGAACTCAAGGATGCAGCTCATCTGGTCCAAATGATTGTGCTCTATGTTTTTGTTGTCTGCTTCGATATATAAAATACTTTATATATAAATATATATTTTATATATAAAACATAAATATCTCTTTCTCTACCAAGAGAGTTTTATTTTTTGTGGGAAAGCATCCAATTATGCTCCCATGATCCAATCCCATTCAATCACTGGGGTGTTGTAGCTCAGTGGTTAAAGATTTGGTGCTTTTCAATCTGACGATTAGCAAGTACCACATGACAGAGTGCGCTCCTATTATTTGCCCAGTTCCTGCCAACTTAGTAGTTCAAAACCACGGAAATGCAAGTAGACAAATAGGTACTACTTATGTGGGGTGGAAACAATATTCTGAGTGTTGGCATTTATTCATGCTGGACACATGACCAATCCTGGCCCATTGGCACTGACCTTTGAGTCATTCACAAGTAGAAGTGCAACCTTACAATGGGCCACCTTTACTTTGATCTAGTCATGCAGCGTTGGAACCCTCTAGACTTCCTCAAGGGCTCCATGAAGGTGTGTGTTGCCTCATGTGGAGATGAGCATGTCTCACCTAGTGTGGAGATGAGCATGAGTTAGTCAGGGCTGGAGGTTCTAGAGGCGCAGTGCCTACACGTAACAATTGCAAGTGCATTATGCTTCCCCAGCCTAGCCACAGGCTGCCCATCACTAGGCTGGGGAAGCGTAATGTGCACATGCCATCACCACACATGTGCATTAGGCATCTCCATCTTTATCCTAGTGACAGGCAAGCATGCCCATCACTAGGCTGGGGAAGCCTAATAAGCACACATGATAATCACATGTATACATTAGGCTTCTCCATCCCCAGCCTAGAGACAGGTAAGCATGCCCTTTGCCAGGCTGGGGGAGACTTATGCTCAAATGCAATCATCACACATGTGCATTAGGCTATCCCAGTCTAGTGAGGGGCAAGCATGCTCAGGCTAGGCTGGGGAATTTGGGGGGTGATGCATACCACCACTACTCTCTGGCTCATCACCTGGTGTGGGCCACATCAGCCATACCCAGTGGTGGGATTCAAATAACAACAGGATCTATGTCCATTGAACAACAGTTTCCATGTCCCATTCAGAATCTGTTCTCAGAATCTGTCACCCATTAGCAAAGGGTTCTATAGAACTCGTGAGAACCCCCTGAAGCCCACGACTGGACCCCCAAGCAATATCCCTGCTTACTTCCAGTGCGTCTGACTCCCTTTATTTAGTGCTCTAGGAACCAGCCTTGGCTCGACTATAATATTTTTGCAGAGACCTTAGTCATGGAAAACGATTGCTATTAATTTTGTAGGAAATCAAATAAGCATTGCACACACAATTGTCTTTATCAAGAAAGCTGTGCGGTGTTCAGGCTTTGGTGCTTGCAGCTTCCAAAGTGTTTCCATGTTTTGTGTCTCATGAGGCTGTCCTGCCTCTGGGGTGAGATTAGATTTGTCAGCCACAGGTAGCAACTTTGCCCTTATTGTCGAGAATGGCTTGTTTAGCAGGGCTGGTTGCCAGCTGGATGGATGTAGTGGGAAACCCCTGCTGAGCAAGTTGAGTATCTCACAATATCCTTCCAGCTGGCTGCATGCCCAGGACAACAGTTTAGAGGATTTTTTTTCCGAAACACTTAAAGAAATTTATGAAAGTTGGAGACAGCAACCATAGCAACTTGCTGGAGCGGTGATGCTCTGCAGTTGCAGAGTTATTTATAAGGGGTGTTTTCTGTGTTGGGTCCAAACTGAATCATATGCAGATGAGGAGACTCACCGAATGTCACCTTATGCAAAGTTTCAAGGTGAATTTTGAAGGCTTCAGTTTGGGGAGAAAACATCTGTGGAATTTGGAGAGAAGCGGAAAAGGGCTTTGATGAAACCCTAGAAACTTCTCAGGGGAGTTTGTGCACCTTCCTCTTTGAGAGCCTCTCGCTATGTTCTGCTTCCCTCAAAGTGATTAAGCTGGAGGCTGGTTTTACTGAGAATACAAGAAAGCGGCTCTACTCTTGCTTGGCCTCATCCTCACCCTGCTACCTCAAATAATTTCTACAAGTAACAAGGGAGCTGCTTTTTATAAATATATAAAAGTCTGTGAAATGCCAGGCTTGGACCTGGAAATGGGCCTTGGGCAATTGCAATACAATATTTGCTTCAAAGGACATTAAAATTCCAGGTTACTCTTGCACCCCCAATTCTGCAATCCCCCCCTCTTCTTGCTTCAATCCTACCTTAAGCTGCAATCCTAGGCTTTAGTCCCATACACAGTTACCCAAGACTTAGGGCAAAATCCAGAGCAACTACGGGGAGTGTTTGCCCCGGTATAACAACAACTTACTCTGGATTCCAATATGAATTTCCCACAGGTTTTCACTAGGTGGTGCAGTAACTACGGGTGCATGTAGTCTCTTATGTGCTCCTGTAGTTACTCTGGATTTGGGGGTTAGCCTCATTGACTTTAATGGGATTTAGTTCTGAGTGGACGTGCAAAGGATTGGGCAATCCTAACCTCCATTTAGATGAACCTAAATTCCAGTTTAAGTCCTGTTCTGATCTGGGGGTGTCACCAAAGTGCCGTAAGACACTTCTGCGCCACTCCTGGGGGAGGATTAGGCCAGTTTACAGACATGCACTTGCCTCTGATCATCACCACAGGAATGAGAAGACCAAGGAGTTGTGCCAGCTTAGGTTAGGATTGCACCCTAAGTCTGGGCTGTCTTACTGGAATTGGCTGAATGTGACAACAGACCTAGAAACAGAAGATCTCCTCCGAAGCTCCTTTTCTGAAGTTCATAAGGAGGTACATAAAATGTTTTATGTATCGTAGGATCAGTTGTGATCCTGGACCCTGTTCCAGCCAGGGTAAAGATCAGAAAATGTTGTGTCCTCCCCCATGTAGCCCAGCGGCCAGAGAACATAATTTTCAAATTTTGGAGGAAAAAAATGTGATGCTTGTAGGTCTTTTGGGGACTGGAGAGGCCACACTTGAAAGAGATGATGTTCTTCAGTTTTCCTTCCCAGTTGCACCATATATCCAAGCCTAGGCAGTGCCCTGCTGGAAGTCCATCATCACTGTGATATCAACTGTGACAGTTTCTTTTATTTTCTCCTCCTCCTTCTCCTACCAACTCAGCCAGCTGTGTTGTTACTGTGGTGTTTTTCAGAAAATGGACAAGTTAGGGTCATGCCCGTTATCTGAAAGTGTCCTGTACTTAAAAGTACTGTACCTGTACTTTCAAGAAACCGCATTGTTAAAACTTTTGAGTGATGTCCTTCTTTTACTTAATAATTACAAGAAAAAGAATAAACCATATTTAGCGATTGAACGCAGGAGTTGTGATACAAAGTGGCAAAAGATCAAAAATGAGAATTCTATACCCAACGCTTTGCGTTGCCTTGGAGGCATTCAACACCACACTTGAGACAGTGAGATGTGAACAACTATTGTGAGTTCCTTGCCTTTGGTAATATTGTGATTACGTGTCATAAGTGATATGACAAGTGCCAGAAAACAAATGCTTACTGAGAAGGCAATAAGATGTGTAATTATTTTTAAGTCTGAAACAAACATTCATCTATGTTTATGCCTTCTATTTTGACTATACCAGCCTTTTCCGCAGTCCATAAAATATATGTCTCCGACATATATGTCATTATATATATCTAATTTAAATGTCTAATTTATACATCATTATGTCTAATTTAAAGCGATAAAGTCTTGTCCTGCACTACAGAACATTCTTATCTTTGAAAATCACAGAATAGATATGGATCTCATAGATGACGCATTATCACTGTATTATTTTTTGAAGCAACTAGTATACAGTTGCTTTGAACTATTATGTTCAATATACTATACAAGTAGCTAGTATACAGTTAATATGGAGGTGATGCGTTTTCCCCAAATTATGTGAATACTATTAGATTATTCTTTCTATCCACTCTGTATAGACCAAACATCTTCAATCTTTTTCATGCCATGACCCCAATCCATTCATCCATTCAACCCATCCAGTATGAGACTGGGGATCCACCACTGATTTCATCCCATCTTGGGATCTGATTAACCCACTCTCAACCCCTGGTGATCCCCCACTTTACCTCTCATGAGGTTCTGGTATTGACTGAGATTCTGATGCTGGTCCTTCTGTTCTTGAGCCACTCCTTACTCCTTACTCACTCCACACAATCCATAGTGGATTGTGACCTGGGACTGGTCCTTGTGGCCTTACCATTATCTGGTTGTCAGGGACAGACTCTGAGTCAGGGCAGGGGGTATGACAGTGAATACAGTATCTCTATTACAATGCACTTGAAAAAATATTTTTTTTCTCTTGAATTTATGTGGAAACATTTTATCCTATTTTTATTAAATTTGATACCAGATAAAAACCTGATAAAATTTCTTGGAGCTCAACCAAGTCCATTTGTCACCAGCCCGACATCCCTGAAATTAATGCCCGTATTGCCCATGTCCTTTCAGAAAAATACAGATCACAGGCGATTAAGAACATCATGAATATCATCAAGAGATAAGGTGTCCACCCTCTCAGTTTTCTTAGTTATTCTGGAAAAGGCTTGGGGCAGCCTAGGCAGATCAGGAGAGGCATGCTGAGGGCATGTTCAGCATTGCCTAGGGCAGAGCAGTTACTCTAGCAGTTACTCTACTCAGAATCTGTTTCCAGGGCAGAAATGCCCTCTTCCAGCTCCTCAAAGTTACACCACCTCAAAAACAGAAATGAGTAGACTCATAGGGGTCCATGATAAGGCAGAGTAAGAATGGCAGTGTTGACCGAAAATCTGTGTTCTTGGCCAGTCCAGCTGCAACCCCTGCCTCTCAACTTCAGATTATGGCACAACTATGGCAGCCACGAACCTGTGGATACAGCAGGCCATGCCAAGAAGCCCCTTGTATTCATTGTAGACTGTACTGGCATCTCATCACGGACTCCTTATAAGGTATTCCTTGTTCAGTGTGATCTGAAGGGGGTCTTCTTGGGAGCAAGCCTTCCCAAGTGCCACTGACTTGGCGCCTACTGAGCATGCTCTGGAGCAGTTAGGGCAGCCCATGCTTCCTGACTCTCTAGATGCAGCATAACTTTCTGCTCTGGATTCAGAAAGCTAGGGCCCTGCTTTCACTCTGGATTGTGGACCTGCTCTCGCTGCCCTCACTCTGGATTGTGCCCTAGCTTAACCATCCCTCCCTATAATCCCATTGATCCCATCAGGGGCATTGTGGTTAGTGCAGTCTGAACTGACACACCAGAGGGTGACACACCAGAGGGTGGCCATGCTAGAGGGGTTTGAGAAACCCCTCTGGCACATCCGCCCCTCTGGCACTTCACCCTTCAGCTTCTCCAACCTATCATCGAGCATGCTTGCCTGGTGCTATGCTGGAGAAGCCTAACACACACTTGTGATGATCATGCATGTGCATTAGACCCTTTCAGCAGGTGCTTGGCACAAAAATTGACTGTGCATGTAGATCATGCCCTGGGTCTCAATACTGTCTGGATAAAACCTGTATCCTTAAATCGTGAAGACAGACATAATTTTCTCATCTATCATTATTTTTTAAAATGTGCAGCTAAATTTGGTATACATACAGCTTGATTTTAAGTTATTTTTTGTTTTATTCATATTTTGTTATATGAAAATTTCTGACCTTTGGGGAGAAAGGCAAAGTACAAATGAATGAATGAATGAATGAATGAATGAATGAATGAATGAATGAATGAATGAATAATTTTATTGAGGTTCAACTCCCATTGTGGTCAGTGAGATTTCCTCCAGGTAAATACACATAATATTTCAGTTTTAGTTGTCATTAGGTCTGTGGGTGTAGTGTACATCTCTAGCAAACACAGATCATTCTAAATGCTTTACTTGTCAATCCGCCGAATAAACAATTCCCAATTAACCTCCACTTTATCCTTTGCTGAGATTCTCAGAAATATGGTGAATTATCTGTACACTACCCAGGGAGTTTCACTCTATGATTCATGGAGTGACGGACTGCGCACCTGATTTTCTCTGCTATAATGGAGGCAGACTCCCTGTACAATTGATCCAGAGGTGACAAGTCATTACAGATTTTACCCTTAATCTTCACTGATAAACTTCAAACTGTAATAACCATATAGCAATTAGGAGGACTGCGATCAAGTATGTGAAACATTATCAAAATACTGCCGAATTACAATATAGTATTATCTGTTGTATTTGGTATCAACTGAGGCCATCACTCTACAATGCAGATCTACGACCTGGAGACAGAAGTCTATAATTAGTTATTTAACTTGCAAGCCTCTAGGAATCTCCATTGCTTAAAAATAACTTTCCATCTTCTGGTTGTCTCTCAGAATTAGTTCTCACCTGTCTTCCTTCTGAGGTTGAAATCAACCACCTGTGGTTGCTGTAGGCTGGCGAGGTGGCTTACCTGATAGCAAATCTTGCACACTTGTCAGAAGAATTATTTTTCTACAGTGTCACGGCAGTGGTTCATCACTCCCTTTGTAAGTTGGCAATCTAGTCTAGAAAGTTTTGTATTCTTTTTCCTGCCATTTCTTAAGAGATTAAAAGCACAATCCTAACCATGTCTACCCAAAAGTAAGCCCCATTGTACTCAATAGGTCTTACTCCCAGGAAAGTGTCTTTGTAGGATTGGAGCAAAATACACCATTATCCAGTGTATCCAAAAACATAGGGTACAATCCTAATCAATTTAGGCCAGCACAGTTTAGCCATCTCCCCTTTTCCGTGGTGGCATGGGGAGGCTGGCACGTGTTTGTGCACTGGCCTAACCCCTCCAGGAGTGATGCAGATGTGCCTTGTGGCACTTTCGTGACACCCCCAGACCAGCATGGGACTTGGGCTGGAGAAACCATGGGTTAGGATTGCGGAGACAATTTCATAGCTCAGGAGGCCCAAGGAGATTGAGGATATCTGACGAAGAGAGAGAAATGTAAGGAGATGAAAGGAGACAAATCAAAGAGAAATCATTATCCCCCTTTCTCCTCTGAACCTACCTACCTACAGTATTTATATACTGCTTTTCAACTGAAAAGTTCACAAAGTGGTTTACAAGAAAATGAAAAAATTAATAGCTAATTAATAGCTAATGGGTGCCTGTCCCAAAAGGGCTCACAATCTAAAATGCAAAAAGAACACCAGCAGAATCTGGTGTTCTTTTTGCACTACAACAGCCACTAGAACAGACATTGCTGGGGTGTGAAGGGCCAGTTACTCTTCCCCTGCTAAATAAAAGAGGAACACCCACTTGAAAGAGTGTCCTTTGCCCAGTTAGCAGGGGTTTACCTGCTACCCTGTTTACCTGCCCTGCCTCTGCTGGATATAATGAGGATATGCTACTCATTACACTTATTTTCTGCATGGCTGCATCAGTAAAGCAAAAAAAAAAATGTTAGATAAAATCAGTTAAAAATTTAAAAACTGTGTTTTCTTACAATGGTTTATAAACTGCTTTTCTTACTGTTGTAGAGAGGCAGTCAGCAATTAGAAGTGTAAAGGACCTCCTGCTGTGCCTGGCTCAGCTGAACAATGGAATAATTGCTTGCATGACTGCCTCTTTACAACAGTAGAAAAGCAGTTTTTAAAACTGTGATTTGCAGTGGCCATTTGTGTTGGGTCAAATCCATGGATAAAAAAAGTCAGTGAATAACAAGGTTGGACCTGTGTTGCAATGCATTTCATATGGCTCTACCTTGAACAAAGAGGAAATCCATTCCTTTCCCCTTGGGGAAATGACCCAGGCCCTGCAGTAGGACTTCTTAAGTCATCCCAGTACATGTCTGTGCACTGGTCTAACCACCCCTCCCCCCAGAAGAGTCTTATGGCACTTTTGCAACACCCCCATGCCAGCATGGTACTTGGGACTTGTCTTAGCCTAACTGGGGTTTAGGATTGCAGACTGAAGCTAAAATCTGAACCCCCTGTTAAACTGGCATACGTCGTGGCACAAGTCCCAAGCTGGCCTACCGGTCACAAAAGTGCCATAAGGGATTTCTGCATCACTCCTGGGGTGGGGGTGGATTAAACCAGTGCACAGACATGCATTGGCCTCCCCACACCACCATTGGAATGGGGAGACAGGTGAGTTGCGCTGGTCTAAATTGGTTAGGATTGCACCTTCAATATTGCGCTTCTCCAGCCAACATGGAGTTCATGATACAGCAAAGCTATTCTGTTATATTTATTGCACCCAGCATTGATGCTAGAACTCATTGCCAGGTTTCAATGGGTTCAGAACTGCCAACGGGTTCAGGACTGCCAGTGGGTTCACTACCTTACCTGCAGTGTTTTGTGCTTTCCAGTCTCATCCAGGCTGCATTCTTTGTTGTGTAGATCTTATGTTTTATTTCCATTTGTTTTAAAATCTGCAAGTCACCCTGGGAGCATTTTGCCTGCTTAAACGCCAGGACATAAATATCTTAAATAAAACAATTTACCAGTAATTAATGATTTGGCTAAAACAGTGCTGACCAATCTCAATTTACAACCATACTATAACATTAGTTCCTTCCCCCCTTCCCCCCACCCCCTCACCCCGTTTAAAAGAAAATTGGCAGAGCCCAAGTTTCTTAAATACCGGTACTTATTTTTCAGAAAAGGAACAAACTTTTCAGAAAAAGTATAAACATCTCTCCATGATATTGCAGGAGAAACAATTCACTCTGGATGTTGGCTATAGGAAAACTAGCACACTGTGTTCAAGCCTTGCAAAAAATTTTTAAGTGTCTCAAAAATAATCAGCATTGCAGCTTTTCAGATTCTGGACTAAGGCCCATATCCTAAAGTGAAATTAAGCCCTTTGCTCCAGAGCAGTTAAGGTGACTTTCCATAAGATAACACTAGAGGGTGACGTAACTGCGTGGACCCATAACTGCTCTGGATTTTGCCCTAAGTTTCCAAATTTAATTAAATATTCCCTACCACCTTCTTAAAGAATATTTTCACCAACGAAAATGGAAATAAAGACGGACACCAATAGGATGCTGCCCCTTTTTTTGCCCCTATACCTAATTATGTCTGTGGCTTCTAGGAAAAATGTCCATTCTGCAGGATTCCAACCGGTTCGCTGTGTGACCTTGTTCAGATGCTGTTCTCAGCTTGGATCACTGGAGGGAGGAAGCATTAAGCAAAAGCATTTAAACATTTAACACACTCAAACCATCGGGAGAAGATTTTCGTTCTGTGTGGCGTTTTAGAGATAAAACTATTAAACTCCACCTGGGTGCAAAGGGAAAAATTGTTCTCAAAAACAATGGATTCCTGCAGAATAGAATAATAGTGCCATTATTGTTTTCCAACAAAAGTACAATATTGGCCCAAATTTACAATTCCAATGAATTTAACTTTATTCTGTATTTTAATAGTCCCTTGGTTTTTTTCCCCCCACACAGGCATATTCAAATGGTGGCTTTTGGTGGTATAAACCACGTTAAATCTGAATGTTAAATCTGAATGTTCAAATTCTGTGGAGACTGAGGGAACTTAATATGTTTAGACTGGAGAGTGGATAAGTTAATACTCAATATATGAATGGCTTTCATATGGAATAATAAACTAATTTTTTTCTCAACTTCCCCTGAGACTAGAACTAGATCCAATTGGTACAAACTGCAAGATAAGAAATAAGATCTTCAAGCAAAGGTTTCACAGCCACCTTCTGGAGCTATTCTAGGAGAATTTCGTGCTACAGGCACAGGCTTGGACTAGCTGTCCTTGAGGGCCATTTCCAGGTCTATGATTCTATTCTATTTTTATTGGTAAAACCTTGCAACAAATGTTGACTCACATGCTGGAATGAAGCATCACTTAAATTGCTACACATCATCAAAAATGCCATGCTTTCAAGGGAATCAAGCATGTGCTTGCATGTGGCATGATCCACAGGTGAGTGAAGAGAAAGAACTACATTATAGTAGTTCTTATACCTATAAGTATTATAGGGTTCCTATAAGTATACCTATAAGTATTATAGGGTATAGAACCCTATAGTATTATAGGGTTCAGGTGTGGATCATGCAGATCCATAGCATGTCGGACAAACACATGGCACAATCTGAGCTACAGTGACGCCTCATGTAAAGAATGCCTCATGTAAAGTATGTTTCACGTAACAAACAAAAATTTCTCTAGGATTCTGCTTCACATAAAGAACATGCTTCACGTAAAGAACACATTCGTTGGCAGTTGGGGCAAATGTGCTGGCCGGCAGCCTGTTTAAAAAGCTTCAGGGCTGCCTAGCGCACCTGCCTATAGTGAAAGCAACACTTCTGCGCTGTTCCTCCTATGGCTGGGTGTCCAATGGGCAGAGGGAGAGAAGAGCAGTGGAGAAGAGGGAAGCAGCTCAGGGCTAGCCAGAAGGGAGCAGGGGAGGGAGATGCTCAGGAGGAAGAGAAGGAGAAACTGGGGAGACACTTTGAAGGTGTCTTGGATTGCAGCCTCCTAACCATGTCTACCCAGAAGCAAGCCCCATTGTGTTAAACGGGTTTTACTCCCAGGAAAGTGTCTTTAGGACTGCAGCCTAAGTAGACTTCATAAGATCATGCACATTGAATGCATGTTTTGAATTCAATCCCAGTGTTCTGTCATCATTTTTACATCCAGTTAATATTTTTATATGAATATTTTTGGGATTGTGGAACCAATTGTCTGAGTTTCCATTATTTCCTATGGGAAAATCCACTTCACGTAAAGAATGTTTCACGTAAAGAACATGTCTCCGGAATGAATTAAATTTGTTTCGTGAGGCGGCACTGTACTTCTGAAAAAAAAATACTGACAAAAAGCCCTGACAGTATGCAACATTACACAAGAGAGACAAACACAACATCTGAAACAACCAGATGTCCTTATTTAGCAAGTGCAAGAGAATTTTGGGGGGGAAATATATAGTTTAGCAGGGTGACCATAAACAATGGAAGACAGAATGCCTGTACCTTCAACCATTGCATAGAAGAAGAAATTTAGACAGGTTTAGCTCAATGTGGAAGGATTTAAAAGGCAGCACCTGCCAAAATTCCCTCTTCTATATAATGGAGATGGTGCACATTGCAGCACCGGCTCACTTTTCCATTCTGCAGACTGCAGCAGAGCCCGGGCAAAATGCATTGCAGCCATTGGCTGCTGAAGGGCCTGGGGGTGGAGCCCGGCTGTTACTGGGCTTGTTTTGCCAGGGGAAGATCAGTCGGGCTCCAGCAACCGTCCCCCACCCTCCCTGCCTGTAGTGCAGCTAAGGATTAGCTGGTCGCTTCAGAGCCAGGTAGAAATTTTTTGGATGCCGCCTGATTGGCCATGGGTGCCATTCTTTTTCGCCTACCCTGAGCTGCGCAAGGGGAGAGAGTTAACGCTAATTGGCTTCTAAACCCGGTCACTTTGGCAGGAGTCGTGAGGATATAGGCAGAATAGGCCATTGATGTGCAGTCTTAGGTAGCAAGGGTTGGTGCGGATGCCTCCCTGTGATGCTGATCCAGCTCCGGGGGTAGGCTGATGAGCCCCCTTACCTGGATGGGAAACCTAGGCGCAGATTGGCCGGAATAGCCTGCGGCTGCACGTCTGGCTACCTTGACCTTTGGGTTGGCAAAGATGGTCATCCTTGAACTCTGTTTAAGGAATGCCCCGAGCCAGGCTGGGAATGCCCTTTACCAACTTTAACATCTGCATGGGGAACTATGCGGAGAGTCGCATCCCCTTAAACTGCACGGCTATTCTAGAGCAGTCCCTGTTTATTTTAATGTTAAATAGTTAATAAAAGTGGCCCTCAATCCAGCACTTTTGTCCGGCTCTTTATTTGCATCTGTCTGGGGTAATGCTTAAAGGTATAGGCACTCTGTCCTCCATTGTATATGGTCACCTTGATTTGAGTCTCAGATACATTTCCTGCCACTCCAACACTGAGTACTGTCACTGTAAATGTTGCTTAAGATTCAGGGATCATCCTTGATTAGTAGGCCAAACACTGTTGCCATTCCTACTTCAAGCCATATTTTGGAACCATTTTCAGCTACGATTTCAGAATATAAGAGTGATGAGTGTTGAACAGATAAACTCTTAGGATCCCAACCGGTTTTTTTTAACACATTGTACCACAGGGTCCATTGGATCCAATTGGAAGTTTGTGTTGTGTTTTTTACTGGAATTTATTATTATTACATGACAAGACTTTCTGAGTTTTTTTACTGCTAATGAGACAGTTACAAATCCAAAAGCAGAAAAGTGTTTGAATTTACAGTTTTTCTGTAAATTCCAATTGACACATATCGTCCCAGGTCGGGTCCATTGGACCCATTTTGCATGGATGATATTTATAAATTGGAATTTACAGAAAAACTGTAAATTCAAAAACTTTTCTTCTTTTGCATTTGTAACTGTCTCATTAGCAGTAAGAAACTCAAAAAGTCTTGTCAAGTAATAATAATGAATTCCAGTAAAAAAAACAACACAAACTTCCAATCGGGTCCAATGGACCCGATTGGGACCCTAAGGGTAAAGACCATAAAGAATGAAGGTGTCATGAGACAACAGAGTCAGGCTGTGTCACTGTTTAGCTTGGCCAACCTGAAACTGCCCCAGCTGAAAGTTTGGAGGGCATGCCCAGATGCCAGATATGGTGACCACGCTCTGAAGGATTCCATCTAGAAGAGAAGGGTTCTACAAGCTGCCCATAGAACAACTAACTGGGAATAGATATCTGGACAGATCAGCTGGTACTTTCAACATCACACTAAACATGGATCAGATGAACAAGAATAATCTAGACCAGCCCCACAACTGAGAGAAGTGGCAACTCTGATCCAGGATAGTTGATTGTCGAACAGATTTACACAACTGTTGACCAACTAAACTGGACAGCTTCCATAAACCCAGTACGGTTTACGTAGTACATTATGACCCAGTATGATCCCTACTGAGGTTCAATAAACCACATCGTTTTTTGCTCTTGTGGAACTAGAAAACCAGAAAATGGAGTTGTCAAGAAGTTGACATGTCAATCTACTTGGTTAGGCTCTTTTTTTTGGCTTGGCAAGTCACAAACAAGAGTTAAGTTGGTTATGTAAGCTCATGAAGATCTCTTCAAAGTTCATGTTCCCAAAAAGATGTATATATAAATAACTTCTCCAGTATGTATAATTATAACTTATTTTGAAAAATAAATTATTTGGGGCACTTCATGGTGTTGGTGCTTGAACAAATAATCTCTCAAGCACATCAATCTGTATTGGTGGGGTGGTTAAAAACACCTTGACTATTTACAGCACCATAATGACCTTTACCTAAAATGTATTGCTTCATTATGTATAATTATACACTCTGCGATATCAGGTGATCCAGTATATTTGGCACAGTAGAACCTGAGGTCCTTCAGAATTATTTGAGACTAATAATCAGGTGCCATTTTATAATATTTTAGGGTAAAAACACACATTTCAAAAATTTTGAAAGTATTATGTAAATCATGCAGTCACACACTTCAATAAGTTAAAAAAATAAGTTATATGGAAGTGACTCTGAGAATACAGTAAATTAACTTTAGATTGAAACCCTCCACCCATTTTATTTCATACTAGCGAAAAGCGTACCCACGTTGTGGGAGTAAAATCCCCCCGTATGCCATCCTTCCATGTGCATCAACCCCCCACGCGCAACTTCCCCCTTGCACAACTTCCCCATGCACAACTTTCCCCATGCGCATCAAACCCCATGCACAACTTCCCTCCATGCGCATCAACCCCCCATGTGCAACTTTCCCATGTGCAACTTCCCCCATGTGCATCAACCCCCCCAGCTCAACTTCCCCCATGTGCATCAACCCCCCCATGCTCAACTTCCCCCATGCTCAATGTACCCCATGCGCATCAACCTCCATGTGCATCAACCCCCTGTGCGCAACTTTCCCCATGCGCAACTTCCCCCATGCGCAACTTCCCCCATGCACATCAACCCCCATATGCAACTTTCCCCATGCGCACCAACCCCCATGTGCACCAACCCCCCATGCGCAGCATCCTCCACAGTGCAACCTATTCCTCCTAATAACATCCCCCCAGTTCACCAGGCACTGAGCACCATATTGGCTGGATGTTATTCAGTCTCCCATGTTAAGTATAGGACAGAAACACGTTGCCCCTTTTCAGCCCCTGAAGGGTTAAATGTCTCCAGATGGGTTCTTGGAGGGTGTTCAGGTGACAGAAGGAACTCCCAGAATTCCATGCTTCAGGCCCAGCAGTTGGGGCGGAATGTTGCTGAGTCAGCAATTCTCAATGCAAAGTATAGGGGAGGAAAACGCGTTGTGCCCCTTTTCACCCCCTTCCCATTGGAATTTCCGAAAACCAGTTCTTAGTGCACCCCTCCGTCATGGAAGGAACACCCTCCCCAAATTTCATGCTTCTAGGCCCACCGGTTTTGGCAGGGCGTTGATGAATCAGTGAGTGAGTGAGTCAGTGAGTGACTTTTCTCTTTTAAATATATAGATTTCACTATTTTAATCTTGATTTTCTGCCCAAAGTCTCTGGGCATCTGTAATGTTTCTGTGCATATCTTAATGAAGAAGAGGTCAATAAGCATCATATAGTAATAACATGCCATTATAAACACTACAATCATTACATAAAAAATTAAATTTTCTATTTCAGTGGTACAAATCTGAGTAGCCCTACTGGAGTTGCTGAAATGTTACCCAAGGTTAGGGGAAATATTTCCACATGCCTCAAGCTAGCACAGCAGCCCATAACCTGTGCTGGATGCAGTGCAGGCATGCCAGTCTGCCTGTTCCAGTGCAAGTTAGGACTGTGTTGTAAGTGGCACAGTTTAAAGTGGATTATTTAGATTTCACTCCAGAGGCATGCCAATTTCAGGTGGCATGGGGCAAACATGCAATAGTACTTACTAGTACCATTGCAAGTGGGTGTTCCTCTTTTATTTAGCAGGGGAAGAGTAACTAGCCCTCCTCACCCCAGCAATGTCTGTTATAATGGCTTCTGCTGGTGTTCTATTATATCTTTTTAGACTGTGAGCCCTTTTGGGACAGGAACCCATTAGCCCTTAATTTTTCATTTCCTTTGTAAACCGTTGAAAAGCAGTTGAAAAGCAGTTTATAAATACTGTAGATAGTACTGATAGCTGACATATAGTGCTATACCACAGTGATTTTCAAATGTCTTGGTTTCAGGAAACAAGTACCACATCAACTTGTTTGCCAAAGAAGTCTTGCATATCTTCTGCAGAACTACTGCATGTTGTAGAGACTTCCAATAAATGCTTTAGGACCTTCCTAATCCTCCCAAATAGTTATGGATCTGTTCAAATTCACCGAGCATCATAAAAGCTGCAATCCTATCCACATTGTAAAAATAAAATATTTTTTAAAATGAATGGGGACCCACTTGAGATGGGCTTGTGAGCAATCTAGTGCAGTGCTTCTCAACCGACGACATGGGTATCACCAGTAGTACTTGAGGTAGTGTCTTGTGGTACTTGTGGAACCCCTGGGCAAGTGATGCCTTGAAATGAGAGACAGTGAGGGGCCATAACTGGCATATGGGCCTTATGTTTGATACCACCGTTCTGAAATTCTTGGTTTTCATTAGTTACTGAAGAACAACAAGCAAGGGCTTTGTGCAGCAAGAGAGTGAGTGCATATTGAGGTTTTAATTTAATTTCTTGTATGAGTGTCTTAATTTTGTTGCTTCTTAAATACACCATTGACAGCCACCTGTAGCTAAACATTTACTTTCATTATGTGTGTGGGGAGAGAGGGTTATCATTCCCACAGAATGTAGGAGTAGCATTATTTGATGCAAAAGAAGATGGATGCCATTAATTCATTATGATAAACACCCTGTGCTGTTAAAACTACACGTAGATCTTAATCTACTAGGTGTTTTTCCTTGTTAGCAGCGCTTCCAGAAAGCACTTAGCAAATAATGACTGATCTAACTGTCACCGCTGTTAAACGTTTGACAGTGGATGCAGAATGGTGAAATTTTAATTAACAGCAAATGTTCCTAAGCAGCCCACTATACATTTCTGTTTAAGACCTATCCTTTTGCAATAGCTCCAAATGTTGGTTGTTACATCTAATTTTGATGAATACAGTAATCAAGCCACGTGGAGGCGATGTATAAATTTTTCACCCCTGCTGATAGACAAGTTGAGTCTCAAATTGAGTCTCTCAAATATATTCTGTTGACCCATATGCCATCCCTCCATATGCATCAACCCCCCATGTGCAACTTCCCCACTTTAAAACCAGCCTTTAAAATACTCCAGTGACTCATTTGGGGGTGCATGTGATGTCTGCAGTCCTTATCAATGGCCAGCTGAAAAAAGAGGGACTGTTTTCAAGGGTAACCCCGTGTGGTTCAGATAGAATGTGTAGTTACATTAGTCTAAAGATGTCACTAGAGCAGTGGTTCCCAAACTTTCCAGTGGTGTCACCAATCTTGTCCTTTGCAGCAGGTTGTAACATTCATTCTCAGGGTGACCATATACAATACACAACAGAGTGCTCCTACCTTTAAACCATGCATAGAAAAGGGAACTGAGGCGGGTTTAGCTCATCATAGCCCTTAGGATCCCAACTGGGTCTATTAGACCCGATTGGAAGTTTGTGTTGTGTTTTTTACTGAATTTATTATTATTACTTGACAAGACTTTCTGAGATTTTTACTGCTAATGAAACAGTTACAAATCCAGAAGCAGATAAGTTTTTGAATTTACAGTTTTTCTGTAAATTTCAACTTATACATATCATCCCAGGACGGGTCCATTGGACCCATTTTGCCTTTTACTGCCTTTTATTGACAGGGCAGTAAAACCCCATGCTGAGAACATCCTTTTGTTTGTTGTGGGAAATCTTCAGGGCAATAAAACCTATGCTGAGAACCTCTAAATCTTTTTGTTTGATGTGGGAAACCTGTCCTGCCATAGGACTGAATAACCAGTGAAAGGCAAAATGGGTCTAATGGACGCATCCTGGGATGATATGTATAAACTGGAATTTACAGAAAAACTGTAAATTCAAAAACTTTTAGTTGTAACTGTTTCATTAACAGTAAAAAAACTCAGAAAGTCTTGTCAAGTAATAATAATAAATTCAGTAAAATCTTCCAGCCGGGTCTAATGGACCCGTCCTGGGATGATATGTATAAACTGGAATTTACAGGAAAACTGTAAAATCAAAAACTTTTATTTGTAACGGTTTCATTAACAGTAAAAAAACTCAGAAAGTCTTGTCAAGGAATAATAAAAAATTTGGTAAAAAACACAACACAAACTTCCAGCCAGGTCTAATGGACCCTTCCTGGGATGATGTGTTAGAAAAAAATGGGATCCTAAGGGATAGAAGGGTTTTTAAAGCACCACCTGCCTAAATTCCCTCTTCTATGCATTGGTTAAAGGTAGAGGCACTTTGTCCTCCATTCTATATGGTCACCCTGATTGTGCTGGAGGGTTATCCAAGTAGGCCATTCTGAGGTGCATGGAGACTTATAGAAAGGGTCTGCAGCTCATCACAACCTGAAGGACCAATCTGGAAGCTCCTAGTTCATTTTTCAGCTTCTGGAGTGGCTCCTATTCGGGAGCCATTTGAGAAAAATGGTCTGTGGAACGGCCCAACTCATGACTCATCCTATGAGGACTTATGACCCACTTGTTCATCATGACCAACAGTTTGAGAACTCTTGCATTTGGGCAGCAATTTTCAACCACTGTGCCGTGTTCCATGAATGATCCAACTGATTCAGATACAATATGATAAGAACTTGTCATGCAACAGCGAAGTGATAAAAAATTAAATTGTTGTTTATTTATTTGCTATCTATTCCAAAGTGGGAAGCAGAAAGTGAAGTGCAAAGGCCATATTTCATTAAAGCTACCCTGAAACCTTAGACATGATCTAGTTTAAACTGAAGAAGCAGAGCTCTGACGCACAGGATGGCACTGAACAAAAATCATTCAAAGATTGTCTCCCATATGCCCAAAGGTTATGCATGATGTCTTCTGATAAAAACCATGAAAATGGCAAAGGCCACTGCTAGTAGGTACATTGCCAACTGCAAGCCAGGGCAGAGGATTTTGTACAAACACAATATTGAACAAAGCCTGAAAGGATAACTGAAGCTAAAGTACAACGGTACCGTGCAATGATAAGAAAAGTCAAGGTATACCGTAAAATGAAGACCTCACAGGAGATTTGGACAGATAATAGGACTTTCTAGAAGTGCATTCTCTTTGGAGTAGAGAGGTCAGCAACAAGACCTTTAAGAAGAATAAAGAGTCATTCATTTTGAAAAAAGAGGTAGCAGAGAAGGATATCATGGGTTTGTTGACAAGAATGGACAAAAATCATTCAAAAGACATGACAGGTGATCTGAGTCCCCCCAGGGTTCCTGGTTTACTTCCTTGTGCATCACAAGTTCTTATCACACTGCCTTGTCATGTGCCCCACAATGTGATATTTGTTTGTGGATGCTCAGGAAGTTCTCAGAGCATACTTGCTTCTGTCCAGTAGCTATTGGACGAGGCCTTGTGGAAATGTTACCAGTAAATCCAAGTTTTGGGTGTTTCTATTTTGATGCTAAACCAGGCTCCTCCAAGTCAAGGTCTCTGAAAATGTGAGTCTCCCTGACTCCAGTTTTCCACATAGCTCCAGTCTCTGGCTGAAAAGTCCCCTTCCCTCAAGGAAAGCCCCAAGTCCTGCAATGGGTATTCTTCAGTCTGCAACAGCTATTTTGTCAATGCAGGTTTAAGAACATCCATGTTGGATTTTTAGCTGAATCAAAAGCATAGGGTCTGGTAGAGAACCCTTCACCAATCCCTTCCCCTACTCATTCAGTTTGGTACCAATGCTACAGGCCTTTAGGATTTGGCACTGAACTGGGGGCAGAGCCTGGAGTCGTATCGGATGACTGGAGAATCTGGGTCTCATGCACTATATGATCTCATACCCCTCCAGTTTTGGAGAAAAAGGTCCCTCAGACACCCTAAGAGAAGAGGAGAGGGGCAGGAGTGTTGGTTTGGTCAGTGGCTGGGGGCGGTGACTCAATCTTCTATATATATAAAAGAGAAAAGTGACTGACTGATTCACTGACTCACTGACTGACCCATCAACGCCTTGCCAAAACCGCCGGCCCTAAAAGCATGAAATTTGGTGTTCTATCCATGACGGAGGGGTGCACTAAGAACTGGTTTTCGGAAATTCCAACCGGAAGGGGGTGAAAAGGAGTGCAACGCATTTTCCTCCCTATACTTTTCATTGGAGAATTGATGACTCATCAACATTCCGCCCCAACTGCTGGGCCTGAAGCATGGAATTCAGGGAGGGATCCTTCTGTCACCTGAACACCCACCAAGAACCCATGTGGAGAAATTTAACCCTTAAGGGACTGAAAAAGGGTGCAACGTGTTTTTGTCCTATACTTAACATGGGAGACTGACCAACATCCAGCCAATTTGGTGCTCGGTGCCTGGTGCACTGGAGGGATGTTGTTCGGAGGAAGAGGTTGCACTAGGGAGGATGCTGCGCATGGGAGAGGTTGCTCATGGGAGCTTGATGCGCATGGAGAGATGTTGCTCATGGGGAGATGATGCGCATGGGGGACTGATGCACATGGAGGACTGATGTGCAAGGGTGATGTTGCCCATGGGGAGTTGAGGCACATGGGGATTATGCGCATGGGGTTTGATGCGCATGGGGGATGTTGCGCATGGGGGAAAGATGCACATAGTGGGAAGTTGCACAGGGGGTGTTAATGCACATGGGGAAGTTGCGCTCAGGGGGAAGTTGCTCGTGGGGAAAAGTTGTGCACAGGAGAAAGTTGCACACAGGGGACTGATGCGCAGGGGGGGGGGAGTTGCACATGGGGGACTGATGCACATGGGGTGTTGATGCACCGTGGGAGGATGGCGTGTGGGGAAATGTTACTCCCGCAACACGGGTACGCTTTTTGCAAGTTGCTGATAATAGCACTAGCTACAGCAAGATGAGATAATAGAACGGTGCTATGAGAACATCGTAGCGCCAGAATGACACTACCCATGCCTAGATTCCCCCGTCATCTGTGCAGCAGAAAGAATTACAACAGAACTTCTGAGAAGAATTAAGAAGCCGACAACTGAAATGTTGACACACTGAGAAAAAGTATGGACTCAATTTAATGAATTTAATGGCAATTAGAAGCTGATTTATGTTGAAGATCTGCGGGAATCAAATAACATTTTGATGGCTAATTGGCGAGCTGTGGGATATGCCCAACAATAAACAATGAAAGCAATCTCTACAGCCTCATCGCAACAGACCTAAATGAAGATTTATGAGATGTCTCAAAATATAGTTTCAACTATGAAAACTAAGGCTTTTTGTTTTTCTCTCTTTTTAATTGTTAAAGCAAAACAAATACAAGGAATTGGAATTTGGAACTTAAATCGGATGAGAACTTGAATCTGAACTGGAAGACTGATTGATGTTGGATTATTACTTTTTTTTGGCATCCTTCAGTCTTGAAAGACTCTGGTATCGTGCTCTGATTGGAGGTCCTGAAACAGCATCTAGTGTGGCTGAAAAGGCCAATTCGAGAGTGTCCATCCCTTCCACACTGAGGACAAATAAATTCCGTCCCCTGCCCAGGCCCAGGTTTCGCTGCTTTCGGGTCTGTCTCTTTGCTTCAGCCTGCCGAGCAAGTGTCTGTTCCAGTTGGAGAAGGCCATGCTGGGTCTTTTGCCTCCACGCTGAACGATCAGAGGTCAAGGATTCCCAGCTATTGATGTCCATTCCCAAGGCCTTTAGATCCCTCTTGCAGATGTCTTTGTATCTCAGCTGGGTCTCCCTCTAGGGCACTTTCCCTGCGCTAATTCTCCATATAGGAGATCTTTTGGAATCCGACCATCAGCCATTCTCACAACATGCCCAAACCAGCGTAGATGCCGCTGTTTCAGAAGTGTGAACATGCTAGAGATTCCAGCACGTTCCAAGACTGCGTCATTTGAAACTTTGTCACACCAGGTGATGTCAAGAATACGTCGGAGTCAGTGCATATGGAAGATGTTCAGCTTTCTCTCCTGCCACGCATAGTGAAAACCTATGGGAAATTCATATTGCAATCCAGAGTAAGTTGTTCTTACACCGGAGCAAGGACTCCCCGTACTTACTCTGGATTTTGCCCTTAGTCTACAAAGAAATTCCAAAGGTAAGAAAAGCAACCACAATAAAAACGACTTTAGATTTCAGACTGATGTTTTCATTGTTTTTATCAAATTATTAGTAGATATAGGAGATTATAAAGGCTCATTCTAATTACCACTGGTGTTTTCCATTTTCACTTTCATTTTCACAGCCAAATGACAGATAATAAAATAAAGTGGCAGGATGTAAAGTGTGGAGTGGATAATGAAAGCTGGGAAGTGGAAATGAGGAATTTTGAATGACTATAAGAAGAAATGAGACCCTATAAAATGCGGAAGATAAAATAATTGATTCTTGTAAATCTATCTATCTATCTATCTATCTATCTATCTATCTATCTATCTATCTATCTATCTATCTATCTATCTACCTACCTACCTACCTACCTACCTACCTACAGTATTTATATATTGCTTTTCAACTGAAAACTTCCCAAAGTGGTTTACAAGAAAATGAAAACAATTAATAGCTAATAGGTCCCTGTCCCAAAAGGACTCACAATCTAAAATGCAAAAAAGAACACCAGCAGAAGCCACTAGAACAGACATTGCTGGGGTGTGTAGGGCCTGTTACTCTCCCCCTGCTAAATAAAAGAGAAACACCCACTTGAAAGAGGGTCTCTTGTCCAGTAAATGAAAGTCTGGAACTGCGAGTGAATTGAATGGATGGATAAAGATGACCCCATGACAAGTTTATGATCTAAAGAGCCATATATAATAATAAAATCAGTCTAGATATATATGAATAATATTTTGGATTATAATAAGTTTAGAGAGGTAAGATCTTCTTTTAATAATTTAGAATTGAGTAAGAGGGATTTAAACAATTAATCCAGGTTACACTGAAGCTAATGGAAGATACCACCAATAAGATTACTGATGATGTATTTAAGTATACTACCAAAAATTAAGAATCTTAAGGTATACTATCAAAGATTTGAATGTGTTAGGCACGAAATTGAAGAAATGCTACGTATATGGTACAGATAATATGATGATTATAAACTGATGGAATGTTGACCTATGAGAAGAAGTTCTGGCTAATGAGAAGATAATATTTGTTGTACAACAGAGGAGCTATTGGGTGTACCTGTGTCCCCTCCCTTTTTTGAGTTCCTGTTTTTTCCCTTTACCTGTATCTGAAAATTAATAAAATCTTTATGAAAATGAAAAAAAAAGGATTTGGCCCTGAATTGGACACTCTTGAGTCGTGAACACTTTACATCGTTAAGTGGAAGATGGTGGGGAATAAGGAGGGATACAAATGCAATAAATAGTAATAATAATGTTGATGATTAAACATTCAGAAAAGGCTAGACATTGCCCTGTCCATCATATGTCTTTCATCATTATATATGTAAAAATACATTTCATGTTTTTAGATGATGGAAACTGCCTTGAGTCCCCTAACTGACCTACAATACAGAGTAACTACATGAGCATGTAAGAGACATTATGTGCTGCCGTAGTTACTGCACCACCTAGTGAAAACCTATGGGAAATTCATATTGTAATCCAGAGTAAATTGTTCTTATATCAGAGCAAGGACTTGCCGTAGTTACCTGGATTTCGCCCTGAGTGAAGTAAAAATTCCTACATACATATACGTACCTGTGCTGGGATTGTGGAAGCTAGGAACTGAGCTGTACCTTATTTATTTTATTTATTTTCTGTATTTCTCTCTAGAGACTCAAGGCGGTTTACATAAAATCATTATTTTTTAAAAAACACCATTATAATCACACATCTCGTAAAATCCATCAGTTAAAAACACCATAAAAACAGTAATAAATATTATAATAAGGATAAAATATTACAATAAAATCACAATAAAAAGCAGTGGCATCTTATAATAACCCTGAACCTTGCTTATGCTATTGCTTATGCATAAACAGAGTTTTATTATATCTCATGGTGTTTTACTTTACAGTACCTGCACTTGGATAGAATTTATGTATATGTAATTGTATATAGTTATTGATTTTAAATTGAAAGCAGCCTTGAGGGCTTTTTTGAACTGAAATTGTGAATTATGCATCTCCTGCCTCTAATAAAATAAATAAAATCCCAATCTAAAGCATGCTTCCAGCCCAATGATCCCCAACCCCATGTTGTAAAAAGCAAGCAGAAAGATCTACTGTTGTTCTACTCATCAATTATGTTGGGTCTGTTTTCAGTGTTTGGGAACCAGAGGCTAAAATGCCTGGACATTTCATTTAAAAAAAAGAAGTAGCAAAAACATAATGTGCCTACAATGAATCACTGAATGAATCACAGTTCCTACAATCCAGACCAACTACGGAAGCATGTAAGAGACATTACATGCACCCATAGTTACTGCACCACCAAGTGAAGACCTATGGGAAATTCATATTGCAATCCAGAGCAAATTGTTCTTACACCGGAGCCAGGACTCCCCGTAGTTACTCTGGATTGCACCATAAGAAAAGATGTGTTCAACAATGAAAACTTAGAAAACTGTTCTGGTCCTAATCAAATCACACATTCAGGTTTTCAGTTAGAACCATGATTCTTGAGGGATACTTTAACATTAATTTGCATGTGAGAATGGACAATCATAGAAAGTTTATCTTGAACAGCCTCATCATACCTTCATCATCTCAAATTTAGGGTTCCTATATGGGCTGTGGGTGGCACAAGTGGTTAAGACACTGTGCCTGTTAACCAGCAGGCCAGGGTTCGATTCCTGGGTCAGTCCCACAAGACAGGGTGAGCTCCTGTCCTTAGCCCAGCTCTGCGATGCCAGCTGGATCCAATCGTATTGGCTCTGCCTGTCCATTGGAGTAATTCAGTGGTATGGAGAGGGGGGATTTGCTGCTTGGGTAACAGCCTATCCTCCATATCAATCTAACCCAGGCTTTCATGCTTCATATGCAGCGTATGCAACGCTGAGTATGATACCATAGCCTTTTAAGACTGATGGAGGCCTGCTTTATATGTCCCGGAACACTAGGACTGTCCCAGTTATCGGAGATTGCATTCACATACTGGCAAGTTTGACAGGGGGCTTTTGTCCTGGTTTTGTGGAAGAGAATCATGGCAACCCTGCTCAAATTAAACTATTTTCAATAGAATCAATCACAGCATTGTCAAACTCTTCTGGGAAGAACCAGACATTTACGTCTTCAGAAATGCTTCCTTTCTTTATGAGTACTACTTCAGGTATGCAAATAGTGCACCACTGGCCTTCATGTTGTGCAAGCCAAGAACCTTTAAGTGCTCATCTTTTTTCCAGTTCTGCCCGCACCACTCAAGCTTTGGAAAATTCTTGCGTTTCCACAAAGACATGTATCAAGCCATCAGTTCCACGTGGACTCCCCTTCACTTCCAACCAGTTTGATCATATTACAAAACTGCCTAAACCAGAATAAAGACCAAGGGCCTGATCCTATTCAACTTTACAGTACAGATACAGCTGCAGTGCACCCCGATGGTGTGTTCCTTAAAAATGTTCTCTTGCCTTGAGGAGAGGCTTTAATGATTGACCCCCTTTCTGCAGGATGCAATGTATGGCTCTCATTAGCTCTGGAAATGAGGGTGTTAAATGCTGAAAATGATATATATGATATAAATTGATTTATATATAGACACTATGTTTAACCTGCAACCACTCCCTGTTTAAAAGCTTGGGAGGTTTTGAACTGTCTGCTCAGTTCCAAGATCTGTTTTGTGGAGGGAAAATCCACATATAGGAATCCTATTGATATCAGAAAAAAATCAAATTTAGGGTCAAATCTCAGTCTATTGCTTAATTAAAAACTGCTACATCTGTGCATCATTTTCATTTCAGCCTGCCCATCCACCAGTTCTGACAACCAGCACCCTCCCAAGGAAATGAAAGTTTATCCTTTGTGTACCTGAACAACTGATCCAGACAAAGACATCAATGGCTTGGCTATGCTGCAAGATGATGATGCATCTCTGTCCAAAGCACCTGCTTAATGGACCATAAGAAATCTGTAAATCATTTTCTTGACAGTTTTCTGAGACGACCACTCCATGATACTGAGCAATAGTGCTGATCTGATAAAGATCAATCAATTCATTTATCAACCAGGAGAGAAAATATGGTTCACAGAAGAGTCTTTTGAAGTCACTAATGATGTTTTTTTTCCCTCCCCAAAATGTTTGAAGGAAAGGACATTAGCAGCTACTGCTTGGAATTAAAGTTTTTCTCAAGTTCCTTCCACTTTTTTCTTAGCCACGATGAAGAATTATTGTATTTGCTTGAATATAACACTCACCTTTTTCAGCCTAATTTAGTCTCCAGAATTAGGGTGTGCATTAGGTTTGAGTAAATGCAGTAAATGAATGTTTACAGATATTCAAAATATCACAGCATTTTCTCAGTTTTGGAATGTAAAATTTCAAATTCAGAATTTGAGACAATATTAAGGGTGTGATAGTTTACTTTGTAATCCTATTCCAGAATTTCCAAAAAATTAGAGCATCAGGACCCACTTCATAAAAAAAATCTATTAGGAGCCATGAGACAAAAAAACTATCTAGAAATAGATTTATTTATTATTAAAATAATAATGTTATGAGACATTAAGTATCTGTAGACATTCGCCAGACTTTCCCTAGAAATGGAGTCTCTAAGGACAGTTCCCCAAATAGAATCATTCCGGGGTACGTGAATTTACTTTAATTTAAGATTATACCACGTTATGCCACAGGTTCATATTCCAGCTAATGATTTTCTTTTGCAAAGGCAAGGATGCTTGAAACATTTTTGTTTTGTTCTTTATTATGTTTCAAGAACTTTTTGCAACCACCAAAAAATCAGATTGCAACCGCTGGTAGGTCCTGACCTACCATAAAGTCCTATGCTATCCAATACTGTTGAATAGTAAATGCTAGATAACTTTTTTTTAAAAAAAATGTAACAAGCTATCTCAATAACTCAATTATTAAATGAGAAGTTATCTCAATTTAAAAAAAATTTAAGAAGGCATCTCAATAATCACATCCATTTCAGGCTCATAATCTCACAGATTTCACTGAATGATAAGCAGCCTATGGGCAAAATCCAGAGTAACTACAGTTGACTCCCCGTAGTTCCTCTGAACTTACTCTGGATCCAAACTTACTCTGGATTCCAATATGAATTTCCCATAGGTTTTCACTAGGTGGTGCAGTAACTACAGATGCATTTAAAGTCTCTTACGAGCTCCCGTAGTTACTCTGGATTTGGGGGTATGTCATGACCATATTTTGAACAGGCCTAGTAGTAAAACATACAGTAAAGTATGTATTTCATAAGATTTAGGGATGTACAAAACACTCCTTTTTTCTAGAAGTATCAAAATTCTTACTTTAAAATTCCTTAGATTTGTTCCAAATTTCCCGATTACCACAAAATTGTTAAGCTAAAGTCTAATGCTATGCTTGGTTTTTTTAAAAAAGACACTTTCAGAATTAGGGAAACATCATTTGAAATGAAACTGCCAGATTTATAAAAAGCAGTGCATTCAAAACATGAAGCATGAAGCGATACCACAATGATGCAAGTTTAATTAAAAACTATGGGTGCAGTCCAGAGTACTTACGGGGAGTCCTTGCTCCGGTGTTAGAACAATTTGCTCTGGATTGCAATATGAATTTCCTATAGGTTTTCACTAGGTGGTGCAGTAACATGTCTCTTACATGCTCCCGTAGTTACTCTGGATTGTAGGGTATGTTTTGTTGAAATGGCACAGATTTCAAGAGAAACATTTATCAACTGGTTAATAACATAATACACATCAGTTATCAAATATGTGATTGCATGTCAGTACCATTAAATGCTTTATACCAGTGCTTTTAATTCCAAATAAATTAAAATATATTCATCTGGTGCTAAGAGGAAGAATGAATATAGATCAGTAAAAAATCATAAAAGAGAACTTTCTGTAATACTGAAAAGGCTCTAATCTCACAGCAGACAAACCTAAATCCAGAGGAACAGGAGACCCCTTGATGAGTGGGAGGCTTCAGTTTTATGATGGAAGAAAGGTAGGACATTACTGTATGTAAAAGAATAATAACTAAATGCAGTATGCAAAGTGTATCCATGGATGCAGCATCCAGAGATTTGACTGCACTGGGATGCTGTCATTTATGTTTCTACTACAAAAAACTTCATATCTTTTCTGGCCAAGAAGTATCCCACAATGCTTGTTGTCCTGAAGGTTGGCAGGTTGGCAGTTTGAGACCCAAGTACTGCATGACAAAGTGATCCCGTTACTTGCCCAGCTTCTGACATTGTAGTGGTTTGAAAGCATATCAATGCAAGTAAACACTGTAAATAAGTACCACTTTAAGTAACAGCATTTTTGTGTGTCTTTGGCTTTTAGTCATGCTGACCACAGAGATGTCTTCAGACAATTTTGGCTCTTTAGTGGGTGTGATGTGGATTGGGACACTTACCAGCGCTTCAATATGGAGCCAATGGGCGTGTATATGGGGGAGAGCCTCCGAGTATGGAGGAGACCAAATTACCCTCCCTTGGATATAAAGGATTTCCCCGATGCAGTGGAGGTATGGACCATGAAGGACATGGTAGAACTGTGGAAGACAGGAGGGAGGGGAGAACCAAAACGGAGAGGCATCACGGTGGGACCGTCGACTAGATGGTATGCTCGGGGGTGGGGGGGCGTCCCCTCATTGGCAGGAATATGGCGGGAAGAAATGGGGGGAGGTGTAGAGGATATAAGAGAGGGAGAGGGGGAGGAACCAGGGAAGGCGGAAGGATCTGCCTTGGAAAGGGAGGAGCACGTACAAGACGTGGAGGGAAAACCCTAAGAACTTGTCCCTGGAGACCTTATCCCTCGAGACGCAAGAACGACAGCTTGGGATCAAGCATGAATGTCTGAGACCCCTCCCTGGAGCAACGCAGCCAGAACCTGTCAGAGACGGAGAGGAAAAGGATGCGGAAGGCCTGGAACGTACCTGCAACGAAGGAGAGAAGTGAGGAGAGGACCCGGGTACTGTGTGTTGAACTAGAAGGTTGAAAGAGAGACACTTACCTGTTGTTGGTGGTGGGGTTCTGTTACCGGGAAAGTTGTCCGGGTTGAGACCTGTAAAGAGAAAGAGATGTTAATGGTTGTGTGAGTCAGATTTGAACTTGAGAAAGAAAGAAGTAAAACTTGTTGAAGCTTACCTGATCTGTGTTGTGTGTGACATGTACGCCAGGGGAGGGGACGATGATGAGACCCAGATATCAGTCATCCTGGAGGAACAGACCCCAGAAGAGAGGGGAGCGGGACGAAGTAGTAAGAGAACCCGTGACAGTGGGGATGAGCATTACCCTTAGAGTTCATTATATTTATATTTATTGTTTTTAAGGTGCCTGTTTTAATGTATTGGATTATAATACAGTGGTACCTCACGTAACAAATTTAATTTGTTCTTGAGGCATGTTTGTTATGTGAAATGTTCTTTACGTGATAGGAAATAATGAAAACTCACACGATTGGTTCCACAACCCAAAAATATTCATATAAAAATATTAACTGTATGTAAAAATGATGACAAAACACTGGAATTGAATTCAAAACATGCATTCAATGTACATGATCTTATTTAAGTCTACTTAGGCTACAGTCCTAAAGACACTTTCCTGAGAGTTAGCCCCATTTAATACATGGAGTAAGCCCCATTTAACATGGTTAGGAGGCTGCGATTCCAAGACACTTTAAAAGTGTTAGCCCTCTTTGTCCTTCTCTCCATCCTGAGCCTCCCTCTCTCCTGCTCCCTTCTGGCTCGCCCTGAGCTGCTTCCCTCTTCTCCACTGCTCTTCTCTCCCTCTGCCCAGCGGACACCCAGCCGCAGGAGGAACAGTGCAGAAGTGTTGCTTTCGCTATGGGCAGGCGCGCTAGGCAGCCCTGATCAGTGGTGGGCTCCAGCAGGTTCGCACCTACTCTATAGAACCGGTTGTTAATGATAGATAGGACATATAAAGTTTAAAAATAGCCATTTAAAAGTGGCTGCCAGATGGTCTTTGAATCCCATCACTGGCCCTGATGCTTTTTAAAAGGGCTGCCAGCCAGTGCGTCTGCCCCAACTGAAGCACAGTTTGTTACGTGAAGCAGAATCCTAGAGAAATTTTTGTTTGTTACGTGGAACATACTTTACGTGAGGCGTTTGTTACATGAGGCGCCACTGTATATTGGATTTTATTGCTGGTGTTTTTATGGATGTTTTGTAAGCCTCCTTGAGTCCCCCTGAGAGAAAGGCAGGATATAAATTATTATGATTACGATTATGATTATAACTAGCAAGGTAACCTGTGGAAGACACCTTTGCCTTTTTATAAAATTAGAACTATGCAAAGGTTTTACCCATAACTACCATCTTTGCATAACGATAAAGGCAAATTAAAACAGCTGGATGGGTAAATCATGGCTTCTTGAATACATTGACAGAAAGAATAACTCACTTGATACAATTTGAAAGAATTGCTCAAATTCTCTCTCAATCCCTTATCAGTTTTCTTTCTTTCTCTGTCTTCGTCTGAGCCTTTGGGAACCAATTAATTGATTAAAATTGCAATTTTGATTCATTGTACATGCCTGACTTTACTGTACTGTACTTACCTTCCAGAATAGCGTACAATCAAGCAGCAAAAAGAAATCCTCGCCATCATTATGACTGTTATAATATCCCTTACTATGGACAGAAAAGATGAGAAATGCCGGTTTAGGTTTTATCCAGAATTATAGACAGAGCTAAGAGAGAACTGCTAGCTCAAGGAATAAATCCCTTCTGATCCTTCAGCTGGGTTGGAACAGAAACTTCAGGCCTTTTCAGAGGAAGAAGGGAATGGGATCCTTAGATATCACCACTAGTTCAAGTCACCTTCCACTCAGTCATGCACAGCTTAAATGTACTGAAGTTTGGAGTGTATCAATTAAGAATACAGTCAACAGTCACTGATAATTACCATTGGGCATAGTGTTCAAATCACTAGCCCTTCATACTAAAGGTGTCAATGGGACTTCAAACTACGTTGGTGCCTTGATTTACAAGCATAATTCATTCCGGAACCATGCTTGTAATTCAAAACACTTGGGATTTTTTTCCATAGGAAATAAAAGGAAATAAAAGGACGCTTTTTCCACTCAGACAATTGGTTCCACAAACAAAAATATTTATATAAAATATTAACTCTATATAAAAATGATTAAAACACTGTAATATAATACATAATACTGTAATATATTATAATACAAAACACTAGCAGGCCTCCGTCAGTCTTGAAAGACTATGGTATCGTGCTTGGCGCTGCATACGCTGCATGCGAAGCACAAAAGCCTGGGTTGGATTTTTATGGAGGATAGGCTGCAAAAAATTATTGTTAATGTTTTAATGGTTTTAACTTATGTAGGTTTCTAATGCTTTTAATTGTTTTATTGAATGTTTTTAATTTGTTTTATTGTTAGTCACCTTAGGTTGTCTATGGCCTGAGAAAGGCAGGATATAAACTAACTAACTAAATAAATAAATAAATACTGTACAGTACTGAACTGTAATGTACCTTTGAAAATCTTCATGGCTGGTATAAGGGAGACGAGAGAGGATTTTGTAGGATGACTTTCACTAACAGAGTTACTGCTCTCCGTTGGCTCAATAGAATCTTTGTCTTTTTGCGCAGCTTTAACATTCCTTTGCTGCTGATGGGGAGCAGCACTGGAACATGGCACACCTTCCACACTGCCACACTCAGTTCCCTCACAGAACTCACACTCATTTGCCTCAGGCTGCTTCCCCCAGATCCCCCCTTGAGTTACCTGGCCCTCAAAGCCTGTTCCAAACTTTGCCCCACAGAACTCCCCCACTGTTCTCCCACCATACTTCACCCACCATACCCTACTGTACTTTGAGTTCGCTGGGCGTGGAAGCCTGTTCCAAACTTTCTCAGAAGTGCTCTTCTTTGAAGATACTGTTCTTAAATCAAGTCAAAAGTTCTGAGAAAATTTTGTTTTTAATACAAAACGCTCTTAACCAAAGTTGCTCTTAAATCAAGTTATCACTGTATTTCCTTGGACATAAATTATTTGAGCATTATTATTCCAACAGACTTTGCACTTTGATGCTTTTAAAATCATCAAAAGTTTTTAAATGGTTATATATTCAACTTTCTCTCTTTTACATGCACACATTTTCAGACACACACACACACACACACACACACACACACACACACACACACACATTTCCTTTCTTTTTCTTTCTGGTATGTTTGCTTTGATTTTTCAGAAGACTTGCCAGTTTAGCAATCTGAACCAATCTGAAATAGCAGTTTCCTTAGACAGCGTTCCCAAACCTTTTAGCATAATCTCCCACCACATCCTCAACACCAGGGGTGGGCCCAGCCAACCACAAGATCCGGTTTGCCGGAAGTTGGGGGCAGGCCAGGGTCAGGGGTGGGGCTGAGGTCAGGGGGCGGGGCAAGGGATGGGCCCCAACCCCACCGCACTGTGCATGCGCCAGGCAATCGCACCAAGTCTCCTGGGGCTGAGCTCCAGGAGACTCAGTGCGCATGCATCCAGCTGGACGCATACGCACTGTGTCTCCTGGAGCTCAGCCCCAGGAGACGCAGTGCACTTGCGTCCAGTTGGACGCACGCGCACTGCGTCTCCTGAAGCCGAGCTTCAGGAGACGCGTATGGCTGCTAGCAAACCAGTCCCCGCGGTTCTGGCAGCCGCAGCTCTGACCGGCTAGCTAGCGTCCGCCCAGGGGGAAGATCCGGTTCGGGTGAGTAGGCCCGAACCGGCATCTGCCCACCTGTGCTCAACTCTGTTCATGACACAATGTCCCATCATCATGTATTGTCAATGGAAAACTAACTTAAACTCAAGGGATCTAAGGGCAACCACTACAGACCAAACCACTCTGCATTCTTCGAAGGTCCATAGCTTAATGATACAGCCTCTGGTTGCACCAGCCTGAAAGAGCCATGTTCAATTCATTGTACTTTCAGATAGAGAATGGAAAAATTAAAGCCTGAAACCCTAAGGACCCAATAGTAAAGCAGACAAAACAAAGATCTGAATCTTTGGGCGCAAACCTAACCATGTCAACTCAAAAGAAAGTTCCATTGTGTTTAATGTGTCTTACTCCCAGGAAAGTGTTTTTAGAATTGCAGCCTCTATCTGATAACAGCTTCCTGTTGATCATCTTGGTAAGCCCTAATAAATTGTTCATTTTCCACATCAAGTGACAACTGATAAAACTGGAATACTTAGAAAACAATGAAATCTCAGATTCAATGAATAGAATTTGCAAGAATGTGCAAACAGCCCTTTCCTCTGTTTCTTGGAACAGATGTTAGCAGTTTTCTTACCAAAATAATAATGTAGCTGAGAAGTTCCTGGAAACACCATTTTAAAAGCGTTTGAGAGGATGAGATGGGAGATGGCCTCCTCAGAGCCAAATAAATGAGGCTATCAGATAAATCACCTGGGAAGCAGTTCTTGGCAAGGGCCACCTTCTAATAGAAGTTAGAAGTGGCATCTGAAAAGATTCAGTTCCTTTTCATTTTTTTCTTTTTAAATAGGAAAAATACAGCAAAGGGCTTGATAGTAGTCCTTAACACTTGAGGAGAAAGGATTTGGTGATCCAGGGGGGAAGGAATAAAAGCAACTCTGGAAAATGAAATTGCTATTCAAGACATACTACAGGGGATGGTATTCTATTCTTATATTTAATTACTGTACTTTTAGCTATCCAACACCGTCCTATACATGCTTATTCAGAAGCCAGTCTAGTAATATTGAGTGGGAATTACTCCAGTGGCTTAGTGGTTTAAGGTGCTGTGCATGCCCATCTGAAGATTGGCAAGTCAGCAGTTCAAGAGCTGAGTACTGCCAGATGGGGTGAGCTCCCCTCCTTAGCCCAACCCCTGCCAACCTAGCAGTTCAAAAGCATGCCAGTGCAAGTAGATAAATAAATACCACTTCAATGGGAAGATAACAATGTTCCATGCGCCTCAGCATATAGTCCAGGATGTCTAGAAACCCAAACCTCAAAAGGACACGGTTTTCGGTTTTGGATTCATTTCAGCCTAGCCTTTTTGGCAAACAATGGCACATTTGCCTACTCATGAGTAAAGCCATGATATTGGGCACTTCACTTTCCCATAGAGCTGAATGCATATTTTTTTTTATTTTTGGCCATAACTTTTAATAGAAAGGAGCTATTTCAAAACCGATTTTTGCATTGGATTCTGCTCTCCAATACAAATTCAACAACATATGACGTGATTACTCCATACCACTTCAAAGTTCCAAAACGAAGCCAAAATAGAGGACAATGAATCCTTTTCAGAGGACACAAGGACAGGAGGCGAAAAAAGAGGACAAATCTGGAAATTTCTGGTCATATGATCACCTTAATATAATCATGCCAACCACATGACCGTGGAAGCATCTTTGGACAACACTGGCTCTTCGGCACCATACAGTTGGTCACAACTAGAAGGGTAATCTGCAGAAAACACCTTTACCTTTAATTAGGAACAGGACTGTAGCAGCTCAGCGGTTAAAGATGCTATGCTTGTCAACCTAAAGGTCAGCAGGATGGTGATTCAAGACCAGAATACTGCAGGACAAATTCTCTTGTCCAGATTCCTATTTCTTGCCCAGTTAATCTCATAGTCTCTTGCTAAACTCACATCTAATTTTCCTTTTGTGAAAACTATGTCTTGCCACCAAGCAATAGAAGACATCAACCTCAATTACATATTTATCCATAAGAATCACAAGATAGGTCCAGAGGATTCATGGAGTGGCAGGCAGGAACACTGTATAGTGATAGCTTTCTTCTCCAGAAAATCCCCAACTATATTGTTGCCAATATATATTGTATGTGCTATTGCCCATTTTACAGAAGACCTGTCAGAATGATCCATGTTACAACTTCTAAACCATTGCTGTTCCTCTTTGCAATACGGCTCCTGAATTTGCTAGGGGTACCGGCTTCTAATTCCTGGTCTTGAAGGGTTTCACTCCTATCCCAGAACCATTCAAAATCAAGGCAATCTTTTTTTATGACTGACATGGCCATTGGATGTATGTACCAGCCTCTTTTCGGTTTTACAGCGTCATTTGCTGATAGATCACGGCTGTCTTTAATCATGTGAATAGTGGCATTTCTGAAGGACCCACTTATGTGCTATCTATTCTCCTAAATTAATGGCATTAGTTACAAAGCTCTGGGCTAGAAGACTTGGAGAATATGGCCACAATGAAGCATTAAGTGTTTTACCTGATATATGGTAATATTTCTCCTATCCACAAAGTACGTTCCTTGCATTTTCTTCTTGTGCTGGATGATCACTTAGCCATTTGAAATCAATAGTTGCTTCATTTCGGCTCTTACTCCTGGTCTTAAGGCTCTCAGCACCCATGGATAGGGGCTGCCTTATCTGCAATGCTGGAGATATAAAGCCTTTGAAAGCCAAGGAGATTTCATGTTAAAATAATTTGCAGTCAATTCCTTTCTGAGGATAAACTGGGAAGTGGTAAATGAATGTGAAATCAATCAGCAGGAGGGAAAATTAATCAGCAAGTCTCCCTGAAAAAAGAAGAAATTATTTATCGTTCTTATAGCTTCTGTGAGAATATTTTGGGTTAAGAAAGAAAGAAAAAGAGCTTTTGTGTCCTGACATGTAAGGATAAGCTTCATCAGCTCTGCAGCTAGCTATTCCGAAGCATGGGGGGAGCTCCCAGTCTTATGCCCCATTGTCTCAAGGCCAATGCTGAAATAATGGCCATGGACCTTTCATCAAGAGTCCGACTGCTGATAATTCAGATAATTACTGTTCATAATTTTGTGTCAAAATCCTGCCTCCTGATCTCACATCTTTTGGGGCTTCTGCCTCCCTGCAAGCATCATTCAAAGTCTGAAAGTTCTGAACTGTGTTAGGCTGCAGGCAAAACGCCAATGAGAAGCCACATGGATCCCACAATTTGTATGACCTGCTGCCCTCTCTAAGCTCCTGGATTGGCAAATACCTGGCTTTGCAACTACCACACTCAAAACACAGTTAACACAGGCCAGCACACATTTTCCTGTCTTAAAAGTTACCAGCATTTCTCAACCTTTAACTCCTTCCATACCACTTTGCATGGTCTACCTATTAGAAGTACCACTAGTGAAGTGGTATGCATCACTTCTGGGTTGGGAAGCCAGATATTATGTAATAGGATCAGGATGTTTAGCCGGGCTTTATTGAGCACCCAAAATACATTCTTCGGAGTTCTGCTTATCAAGCAGGCCTCCGTCAGTCTTGGAAGACTATGGTATCATGCTCGGCGCTGCATACACTGCATGCGAAGCATGAAAGCCTGGGTTAGATGGTTATGGAGGATAGGCTGTTACCCAAGCAGCAAATCCCCCCTCTCCACGCCACTGAATTAGTCCAATGGAAAGGCAGAGCCAATACGATTGGATCCAGCTGACGTCGCAGAGCTGGGCTAAGGGCAGAAGCTCACCCTGTTTTGTGGGGCCAACCCGGGAATCAAACCCTGGCCTGCTGGTTAACAGGCACAGTGTCTTAGCCACTTGTGCCACCCACTCAAGCCAAGCTGTTTATTGCATCACATCACTGGTTGTGCTGCAAGGAGGCAGGTGTCTGGCATTCCACAAGTACAACCAGGTACCACCTCAATTACCATGTTTGTTTAATGTTTTTCTTGTCCCACCTGTCAGTTACAAACTTGTACATTAAGGTCCATTAAGCCTATACAAATCTGTACATTAAGCCATATCACCTTCAAATCACTATAATAATACACTCTGGCCTCCTCAAATTTATTCAAAACATGAGTGTCAAAACACAGATTACAAAATAAGCTGAAACACTCAGGATTGTTAATTGCATAATGAGATTCCAAATCAACCCAGGTTTTTTTCCTGGAAAACATGAAAGGCTTCATTAAAAAAGAAACACTAAAAACACTGAGGTACAAGATTGTGGGGCTGTGTCTTTCCAGTGTCAATGTGCCCTTGAGCTTCTGGATATATAATCCTTTAGGAATATATTTGGTGGATACTCTTTAAGCAAAGATTAAATTGCTCCAGTGCTTGGCTTGACAATCAACGCCAAGTCAATTTCAAGCAACTTATTATGCTCAGTAACACTTTGCACATGGAAATTGCAGCAAGTTGCTGAGTCCTCAGAAGCCTGTCAGCGCAACCAGACATTTGATCTAAGGCAAAGGCTGCCAGGCTGAAGTAATGTTGCCACGGTTTGATATGGAATATAAATAAGAGTAGACCTGATCTAAAAATAAGAACAATGATATTAGATATGCATTCAGCTTTCACACATTATTGCAATAGTCTGAAGAGAAAAGAAAGACAACCTTTATCTCTTCAATATTTTGGAAAGTTTTCATGCAAAGCTAGTTCTGCTCCAAAAGGTGAAACAACATCTCAAGACCTCAAGTTCATTGCTTGAGGAAAGAGGTCTCCACCCTTTCAGTCATGCGAACTGAGAGGTTGTTTCTTCTTTCTTCTGATGGTCTATCACAACCAGGCATGAGGCTGTTGTGGTGGGGAAGGTCATAGTCAAACTTGAATACCTGGAAGATCAAGGACAGTTGGTGCAAGGACATTCTGGTAGCTACTTGCATTCAGTACAACATTTTGTTAGCTATTGATTCCCCCTTCAGGACTAGTGCCTTACAACACTTTTGTGACACCCACAGGTCAGCAAAGGACTCATGCCAAGGTTTATGCTGGTTTAACAAAGATTAGGATTTCAGCCTATGTGATATTGGGCCAGCCCTCTCAGTTGAACCTATATCACAGGGTTGATGTGAGGATAACTAGGAGGGAGAAAGAAAAGGCAAGCATGCCTCTATAAGTATGTCTCTTGGAGGCAAAGCATGCCTCAAGAACAGGGTGACCAGATGCTGAACCCAAAATTCCCCCCATTCCCCAAAATTCCTGTCATCCAAGCCAAAATCCCTACTCAGTTAAAAAAAATGAAGGACCTCCCAAATGTAGGACAAATGTAGGACATGTTAAAATAAAGCAAAAATACTTGTATTGGTTTCCACTTAATTTCAACACTTTTAAAACTGAAAACATTTTAACATGCCTAATTCTGACCCAGACATGTAAGACATCCTCAAAGCAGTTTGCAGCAACATAAGCCACACGAAAGTGACTTCAACATACATGTTTCTGACCCAGATATGTAAGATGCCTTTACATTGGGCAGGTCCCCGAAGGCTGCACTTGGATGGTGGAGGGAGAGGAGCAGAGGTGGGCAGGCCCTGGAGCAAGTGGAAAGCAGCTAGGGGTGGCGGGAGGAGCACACGGGGAAGCAGTGGAGTGAACCAGGGGGTTGGCAGGAGAAGCTGCAGAAGTGGTGCGCAGATGGCAGCAGAAGAGGTATGGCTGCACGGGTGGCGGCCGAAGCAGCGTGGCTGCATGGGTAGCAGGGGGGCCTCAAGGGCGAGTGGAAAAGCAGTGAAAGGTGGCTGGAACTGGAGTGGCGGGAACTGGAGAGGTGGGCAGGTGGGCTGATCCTCCCTTTCAAGTCCCTTGCAAGTCTGGTGGCCTGCTGGACCTCCTCCTGAACCCACCCTGCCATTTCCTGCTCTGGGAGCCCCAGTTATTGAAATGAACCTGGGAAATGACTGGGAAAATGTTCTGATTCTGATCAAAGGTGGGGATTTCCTGTTGCCCGGTGTGCCCCACCTTATTCCAGTGATCTCCGGGCATTTCTGGTCAAGTGGTCACACTGTTCAAGAAGAAGGACAACATAAAAATGGAATATAGCAAAAGAATGAAAAATAGAAACATTGGCCATAGTCCAATTACATTTCTGATTATTGATCCAACTGTAAACTACAGATACTTTATTTTCACAAATACATCCATTTTCCTACATGCTGGCCCTGCATGTTCAGGGCACTGACCCTGCAAAAATTTGAATTGTGATTGTATATTGCATATGAATGATTACCCACAATAGTGAATCACCTGCTCCAGTCTGAAACACACAGGGCAAAACAGTTCAGAATAATTTGTTAGGGCAATATTTTTAATTGATCAGACATGCAGGCTTGAGGAAGGAAAATGATCCAGGTTTACAGAAAGGCAGTACTGGAAGAGCAGCACTGGACCTGCTCCCTGCAAAGAAGGGGTATTCTGCCCATGTTGCTACATTTTCAGCCACTGTTTCTCTGTGTAGCATCTCCAGACTGTAGGCCCTTCTTCAGGGACTTTGCTAACTCTTTGGAGGGGCCACTTTGTTTACATATCAAAAGGGGGAAGGAGCACTCTTCCTTTTATTTCCCAATCTCTTAGTAACTGTGATGATCTCACAAGGGTAAGGATGGAGGACAAAGAAATCTAAGAACCATAAACTCCATGATTTATGGCAGATTAAACTCTTGCTACATCCCACCATGTCCATGATTAATGATCAGAAATCAATAATTGTAGCAACAAATGGTTAGGCATGAACAACTGGTTGCGTTCTGCACAGGTTGCAAAACTCACCCACTTTCTTTCAACAGACCTAATAATTCTCTAGGAATCCCACTCAGCAGAAATGCATTGTTGAGAATGTAAAATTGCAAATATTTGCTACTTTCCTGCTGTGAACTCTAATTTGTCTTGGTTTTCTGCCTCTCCCTGCAGCAGGTGACCTAGCTTGATTCCAGATCTACCTGCTCAGCAGATGTCTTTTGCCAGGAACCAGCTTTTTACTTTTGGATAGACACTCAGAGGAGGTGGTTCATAGCCTAATAGATAAAGCTGAATGAATGCTCTTGCCTAAAATAATCCCAGTTCTCTTTGTAATGAAAGGCAGGATAAAAATACAGTAGGTAAGGGTGCAATCCTAACCAATTTAGGCCAGCATAACCTGGCATATCTATTGATTGATTCATTCATTGATTCCCATACTGGTGTGAGGAGGTTGGTGTTTACTTGTGCATGGGCCTAATTCCCCCAGGAGTGGGGCAGAAGTGACTTATGACACTTTTGTGACACCCCAGGGTCAGCAAAGGACTTATGCCACAGCTAATGCAAGCCTACGTGGAGGTTAGGATTGCAGCTGAAGGAAGAAAAAAGTATGAAGGAAGGAAGGAATATTTGCTCCATTACTTCAGGGCTACACTGCTGTTGCATCAGTGCAGAAAAGTTGGGTAGGACTGGCCCCTAATGTGTATTTGCCCAATATTTTGAACCTTTTCCCACTCTCAGACTCGATCTTGTTGGCATCAAACTTCTCATGCACCAGCAGCACTAAGTTGTTGCTTTGTTTAACCAGTGAGCTTAGATTTACCTTTGGTAAACCTTACACTTTGGTTTGTGTAGGGGCTTATCAAAGGACCTTGAGGCCGATTTTTTCTTCCTTATGCTCCTCGCCCTGTAGGAAGTCTTGACTTTTATTGGCAACAAAACCAGACTGTTTTGGAGTGATGTCCCACTTCCTTTTTTTATGGGGCAAACATTGATGTATGCTTTTCCATTGCAATGTCTTTGTTCTTTGCTGCTGTATGAAGTGCTTAAATCCTAAAGTCTTGGTCAGATGCATTAGGCTCTCACTACGGTGCTGCTTTGATAATCCCAGAAAAATGTTCTCTGTCCAGCTTTGTTTTGTGTCATTAATTTATCCGACAGCAGCTCACAAAGAGAATACATGCCCACCTTGCTTTTAAAACAGTGCAGTGCAAATCCCAGCTTTGCCTAACATGGGGTTAAGCAATTGAATACAGAGAAGAGTCTTTAACAAGATGTAATGAGTGAATGGGATGCTCAAGAGGTGATCGTTGGTGTGATAACAGGGGTGCTGCACATCCTCAAGAGCATCTTTGTTTTCAATTGCATGTACCCAGGATATCCTTTCTTTTTGTAACCATTCACCAGTGCTTGCAAATTAATAAATGAAGTCTCTCCCTCCCTTTAACACATTGTGGACCCAATTCTATCCAACTTTCCAGTGCTAATACAGTTGTAATACAATACCAAGGGAACATACTTTCCCTTCCCTTGAGCAAACCTCTGCAACTGTTCTCCCCACCACCAGTTGTAGTGCACATCCAGGTTCAGGTTTAAGCCAATTGGACCATTGGGCCCTACAACTAAGGTTCCCTACAATAAGGTAAACTGTCCCAGCAGGTTCTACTGCCAGTTATGTCTGAATCTAGGGAGAGGTGCTCATCCCCGTTCTAGGCCAAAGAGCTAGTGTTGTCCAACACTTCCGTGATCATGTGGCCAGCATGACTATACACTGTACACAGAATGCTGTTACCTTCCCACCAAAGTGGTACCTATTTACTTACTTGCATTTACATGCTGGGTTAAGGATGGGAGTTCACCCCATCTTGCAGTACTTAGGTCATGAACTGCTGACCTGCTGATTAAAATTCCAGTCCAGCACAGTGTTATAACCCCAGTGTTACAACCACTGAACCACTGCAGCCTCCCCATTTGGGGTAAATCTATTATAGCTCTGTATGCAATTTTATATGAAAATGTTCTCAGATTCAGTTGGTCACATTTTGATAAACTGTTGTTCCATGATGTTTAGGTAATGAACCCATTGGTAGTTGCTATGTCTATGTCTGTGTTTGACTATTGATGTATGGATAAGATGAACTTTCCAGCTCTGTTGTCCATCTTTTAAAGTATTCTGCTGTTACATCTGCCCCTGTCCAGTTGGTATGGGGGGTGGTGGCAAAATAGAAAATCTGCTGCACTGGCTCTCTGCTTACCATTTCTGTTATATCATGTTTGTGCACCACTTCACCATTACCCTAAAGTGGGTATATTGTCTCTTTACCTGAAAATCAGGAAGCTGCTCACAGATGAGAAGCTTTACGGGCTAAAATTCCCTCCTCTATACAATGTTTAAAGGCATAGGAGCCCTAAAGTTAAAAGGTTGGCTACCACTGCTCCAAACAGCAGGACTTTAAGATCAGTGATTGTTATACTGAATCTGGATTACAAAAAGTTCAGCTGCAACAATAAAAGATGTTACTTTTCTGCCTTTCAGAAGATGAGTGATATTAATTCTGCTCAGCTTTCAGCCAAAAACTTCAAATCTCCAGGGTTTTGTGTTATGCTATGTCTGGCTACCCTGCATTTAATTTCCCCTGTCACTTGATTAAATATAACCAAGTGAGGAGTAAATTTTAAAGATGCATTTTGCTGGCATGACTAAGGGCACAATCCAGAGTAACTACGGGAGCACATAAGAGACATTACGTGCACCCGTAGTTACTGCACCACCTAGTGAAAACCTATGGGAAATTCATATTGCAATCCAGAGTAAGTTGTTCTTACACCGGAGCAAGGACTCCCTGTAGTTACTCTGGATTTCACTCTAGGAGAGAGTCAGAGAAGTGTAAGAAACAGGCACTTTTAAAACTGAAAATTCTGGGAATATGTTCCTGCGAGTGGTGCTGAATACTCATGCATGTCTAGTCATATAATCGCTGGAGGTGTGAACTGAGCAGGGGGGAAATTTAGAATTGATACATCTCCTGAAAAGCCCGCTTCTGGGTAGAACAAATTCACTAGAGATCAGAAAGCTCAGGGCTGATCATTGAGGCCAATTAAATGAATTAGCGTAGAAGAACAGAAGATAATTCATGAGTGACATCTAATCTATTCTAATTTAATTGCACAAAAACTGAATGTGGCTATAGCTTTAGTATCTAGCATGTGTTAGATTAGCGAACAGAACACAAGGAAATGATCGTTCAGATGTAATGGTCAAATGTGGGGAAAACTACTTAATACTGGCTCGCATTTGTCAATGAATGTGGTTTCTATTTTACAAGTCCAACTTCTAATTAAGCTGATTCTCACATTTCCTTCTTCATACATAGAGCGACCATATAGAATGGAGAACAGAGTGTCTCTGCCTTTTGTTGTTTGATACAGGGTGACCATATAGAATGGAGAACAGAGTGCCTTTCCTTTAAGCACTGGATAGTAAAGGGAATTTTGGCACGTGCTGCTTTTTAAACCCTTCCATGTTGAGCTGAACCTGCCAAAATTTCCTCTTTTATACAAAACTTAAAGGTAAAGGCACTCCGTCCTCCATTCTATATCTCACCCTGGATCATACATCAAGACTTGTGTTTGTGTTCATATAAGGGCATATATAATGAAGCTTCAGAGGAGATGGAGCGCCTCTATAGCACGTAAAGGTGCAAGCCACAGGCGTGGAATGGAGAGTGTGGGCTTAAGTGTGCCCACACATTCCAACTTCAGATCAAGTCGGTAGCCAGTCTGCGACTCCCTCACTGGGGAAGTGTCACAGTATGAAAATAAATGAGGTAAATAAAATGAATTTGCAGGTCTGGGGCAAAAAACCAGTCTTGAGGATCCCTCAGATTCTCTGAATGGCTGGCAGTTTTATGCACAGCTGAAATGATCTGAAACCTGTTCAGGTAACACTCTTTAGTGTGGAGCTGAGTGAGTTTATTGTCATTCCTCTCAGTGTGCGAGGAGACTTTAAAGAGTTGACTGAGGGAAAATATGTTAGATATTTTGTGAAAGGCTATTTTATGAAACTGCCTCTATACAAACTTGTAAATGCAGACTTGTTAATGTCTACATGTCTATGCCTGCAGTGTGTATGTGTCCTTTACCACGGAAACTATATAAGGTTTGAGGTCAGTGTTCCGCTACACTCTGTTTCTGGTATTTGATTTACCTCAGAAACACCTTCAATAGGAAGTTGCAGGAGTGTACAGGCACCCCAATTACCTCTCCAGGAGGGACATGTGTTCCATATGCTCCACAACCACTCAGGCACCCAAGCGGCTAGAGAGAACCTCACTGCTCCCTTCACTGGGGACATCACCGCAGAGGGATCAAATGTTGAGGCTCTCCCTGGCCACTTGGATGGCTACGGAGAGCCTCACCACCCTTTTCACTAGGGAGATCACCTCAGTGGGAACAGGTATTGAGACTCTCCCAGGGGCAATCTGCTCCTGCGCATCCCCCCGTGCAGGGCGGGGCGCAGCGTGTCACCCCTGGTATGCGTGTGCCCCCCAAGACACACGTGCACCCCCCGGGATGCTGCTCATGTGCCAAAGTTGGCAAAGTCGGCTTCAGAGGAGACTTCCTCCTCTGCGAGGAGGAGCCGCCGGCATTTGGCCTTGCTACAGAGGTTGAGTGGTAGCCAGAAGCTGCTGCTTGGCCTGTCTAGTGAAGCCGAATTCTCCCACAGAGAGACGCACTGCACATGTCCGAGACTTTGAACATGCGCAGTGCATCTGCGCAGACTTTGGACCTTGCTCTGGAGTGGAGCAGCTCCAAAGCAAGGCCCTATAGGGGCACAGAGACACACAGTGCACATGTGCAGTGTGTCTTTGTGCACAGCGCCATTCCGGCCAGCTCCAAGACAGAGCAGCAGCTTCAGAGATAGCTGGAATTAGGGGGGGGGGGGCTGACGCACAGGGTCAGATTCTCCATAGCTGCTCTCTGACCAATTCATGCCTGTTTGTGGCATCACCAGCCTCCAGTTTGCATTATCACATGACCCTGACCCAGAAAACTCAGGTTGTCGGATGAAGCCAACCTGACAATGCTATGGGAGGATTGCTACAGTCTGGTCTGAAGGTGACTGAAGTGTGAAGTAGCATATAGAACGGCAGTCATATGCTTGGTTGTCTGTATAACAGCATTAGTATATGTTCTTCCAAGAGCCTCAGAAAAAATATATCTGAATTTTAATGGTTTCCCTCCCACCATCTACACCCTAAGCAAACTTTTCTAACACAGACTTGCCTCATCTATCATAGAGAGAAACATACATTAATGCTGCCTGACAAGATATGTATAAATAATGCCTTTAAGGTCGATGTCGTCATTCAGGCCTCAGCCTTTTTTACTCAAATGAATCTTAGCAAACCACTTAAGGTGTCCAGGATAATCTCCTTTAAAGTATTCCCCAGAATGGTTTTACAACTACTTTAGACCAGGGACCTCCAAATGGTCTCAGCTAGTTTATTTCTACTGAGTGATATCAGTGCCCAGAAAAAGACCTGGTGGGTAGGACAAGAGCACATTATTAGTGTAGGTACTGGTATTATTAGTGTAGGTACTGGTATATTATTATTGTACATTATTACATTATTATTACAATGTACAATGTATTATTTACAATGTACAATGTATTATTTACAATGTACAATGTAAAATGTATTATTACAATTGTACAATGTACAATGTATTATTACAATTGTACAGTGTACAATGTATTATTATTACATTATTATTGTACATTATTACATTATTATTGTACATTATTAGTGTAGGTACTAGTGTAGTGTATTATTAATGTAGGTACACACATTATTAATGTAGGTACACACATTAGTGTATTATTAGTGTAGGTACTGGTATATTATTAGTGTAGGTACTAGTGTAGGGCTGTGGGAGGCACAAGCGGTTAAGACGCTGTGCCTGTTAACCAGCAGGCCAGGGTTCAAGACCTGGGTCGGCCCCACAAGATAGGGTAAGCTCTGTCTTACTCCTCTCCTTAGCCCAGTTCTGCAACGCCAGCTGGATCCAATTGTATTGGCTCTGCCTTTCCATTGGACTAATTCAGTGGCATGGAGAGGGGGGATTTGCTGCTTGGGTAACAGACTATCCTTCATAACAATCCAACCCAGGCTTTCGTGCTTCGCATGCAGCGTATGCAGCGCCGAGCACGATACCATAGTCATTCAAGACTGATAGAGGCCTGCTTTTTTTACTGGCCAGTGCCTCAAATGCCTGTTAGAGCAGCAATTTTCAACTGGTGTGCAGTGACATGTTGCTGGGAAAGACCCATGGCTGTGCTTGGGAGTATGGAGCCCAGTGACGGAAAATTGCTGACAACTCTTCTAGGATACTACAGATTGTTGTCCACAAAGTCGTCCATCAGAACCAGTCCTTGCCCTATTAGCATGCCAACCTCTTATCCTCACCACTGTCAATCTCTCTTGCAGTGGGTCTCTTTTAGGGTCCCCTTCCCCTGACTGCCTTTGGAGTCCCATCAGATCTGATTTTGCCACTCCTCACATAAGGACAGTTGGGCTGCTCCTTCATGGCTTATCCCTCCTGGGATAGGCTACGAGACCTGGGGCCTATAATGTGCTAGATGTCAGATCATTCATCCCAGAGGAGTGTGTATCCAGAGTGAATCCCATCAGCTGCTTCTGAAACTTGGGATCTGGTACTCATGGCACAAGAGACTCTTCAGCGGGCTGGCTTATAACAGCCCCCAGAGCATAAGAACATTGAATATTTGTGTTGCAGCTTGAGTGGTCCCTGAGAGAATTTCGAGATTCCCCAGAGGATGCAGAGTTTATACAACTCAATACCTTGAGGGCCTTGCCATCAGAAACGTAGAAATAAAACTGGTGGGTGCTTTCAATAGCTATTTTGGGAAGCCCACATTGTTCCCTTTGCATTCGGCTAAAGGATTCACAACTCTTGTTAAAGAATGTGGAAGAACCTGCACATTCCTTGAATCCTTAACAGGGGCACAGATTGTGCAAGCAAGTCACATTACAGGAATTTATTAGCTCATGAATATCCTATATAAAAATATATATCCTTCCTTCACATTGCAACACAAAGTCACAGTGGCTTGCAAAATCCAGTTACAACAGTACAACACCAAAATAATATAGAAAGAAACACGTTATCAAGCAATTAAAAAGGCAGGAATGGTAAAACAACTGTTATACAGTGGATATGTATTCAACTGGACTGCCCACTGATCACAGTATTTTTAGTTGATTCAACACCAGCTTTTTAATTCACTGATTAATTACCAAAGGTAAACCTACATACCTCTGACATCACTATAAATGCTGTTTTCGGACCTCTAAGGAAAGTGAGATGCCACTGCTGTTGTAAATGATGTGGCACCACTATAAACAGTGTGCTCAGTTGTATTGCTAGAAGGGTTGAAAAGCACAGGTTTTTCAAGGAGCCTCACAGTGGTGCCCAAGTAGCCCTTTCCTCTTCCCTTTGGAGCCATTCAGGGCAGGGGGAGTAAAACAGAGGCATATACCCCTGTTTAGCTCTCAGATGCCTAACTGGTCTTACAACAGGTTTGATTCCAAGTACATATATAAGAGACTGTAGGGACTCTTGCACCATAGCTCTGTTATCTAGGTTTCCCATGATCAGGGACAGATCCAATATCTGTGTTTGGGGGTGGGCATGAGAACTACATTAACTCCAGAGCAAGTAGGTAGGTAGACCTGAACTCCTGTTGAATTTTTGCCTGTGGTTGAGGTCTGGTGAGCAGGAAGACCGGGTTTCCCCTTTGGAGATGGAGCCCTATAGACCTGGACTCCTGTTCTGACTCAGCCTTCTTGCCTCACCAAGTGGGCATTCCCTTACAGCCCAGCTTCACTCTTCATTCTGTCAGATGTCCTTCCCTGCTTCTGCAATAGTTTTGGAGTTCTTTTGGGGTGGTGGGAAACACCCACATTTGCCCCACAGTAAATCGATCCCTGCCTATGAGTTCTGATAAACATTTCTTGTGCCCCATCTTTACAGATACTTCAGAAAGAGGGGGCTGTATGGGCAAGTGATTCTTTATTCCGAGGGCATCCTTTGTTTTGCTTCAGTTTTCTCTCCCTCTCTTTGGATAACACTTCAAACTGCAAATAAAGCAATCAATGGTAAAGCACTGGGTTCTGAGCCAGGACCTGGAAATAATACAAAGACGTCTGAGCAATGAAAGACAGCAAAGATTGAACATCTCCCCTTTACATGTGCCCATTTTCACTTAGATTTGCTTTTGTTTATCCAAGAGAGAAACCACTGCTATTTTGGACCAAGAGAGCAGTCTGTTCCATCAACTCATTACGTGATGTACAATCTTTTGCTATCAACTCAGGTGTCATCTGATCAAAACTCTGTTTCTTGTCGAGAGATCCCATCAAATTTGTTCCAACGTCCATTTCCATTTTTATTTCCCATCATCAGCAATTCTGGAGCAGCCAAAATTATAAGGAAGGAAGTAGTCTGCGATTGCGGCACCCCAAGGTCATTAATGCAGCCGGTATCAAAACTTAACATCAGTTCATTGAGCAGAACTGTAAAGAGCACAACCACAATTGGGAGGATTTGGGTAGATGAGGGGAAATTGTAAGAAAAAGTCCTATCGTGCAGAAATCCCTGATGACTTTAAATCTTTATCAGACAAACACAAAATTGTAAAAATGTTCTGGCTGTTTTGCTGGGTGTTTGATAAGCCGTCCAATATTTTACACCCAGGCCATTGTCAGAAATCAGCATTGATAGGTACTTGTCAGGGAACAGGGATCTGTAACCTTTAGGTGACGGTGGCGAAGTGATCTTATTGGGGCCATACTAAATTGGAGAGAGCACATGCAGGGCAATTTGCCAAGAGTCCTCTGGAACTTGGGGCCAGTCTACTTAACAGTAGTTCACACATCATTGTTACCACTGATTACTTCATCATTATTGCTGATGTAGTAATAATAGCTGGTTGGATCCTAAATTGCAGAACAGAACCACTTAGTATAGCACCAACAAGTAATACCACTAAGGTTTGCATCCCAAACACATCACCACCATGATGGGCTTCCTTCCATGTAGTGGGAGAAGCAATTCCCCAGGCAGTGAGTGTCCTGGTACACCATCACCCCACCTTCAACTGGTTTTATAGCTAAACATTGATAGAATAAAATATTTTGATAAAGTTTTAAAATTGCCTTCTGCATAAAATGACACATTTTAAGATATATATATATATATATAAAACATATCAGTATAATTCAAAAATATCAACACTCTAAAGATCTTGACCAGTAATGGTACGACCCCTCCTCCCCAGGTGCATCACCGTGTGTGGCCTACACCACTTGCACCCCACTAGTGATGCCACTGACAACATGTTAGCTGGCATCTGGGGAGTGGGTCAGGCTCTGAACCAACATGTTTCTATAGGTGCCACTGGATTCTGTGTGTTATTCACAATGCATCTTCAATCTTGGTGATTGGTGGTGATGTTTCTAGCCTTGTCAATGGTCAGTTAGTGGTTCCTTAAGTCTTCCTCAATAAGTTTGAGCCACATCTTCTTTGGTGATGCTCACTGGACTTTCCAGTGAACCGGTTGTTTGCTCCAGAGGAGCTTACGTGGCAACCGATTAGTGTTCATTCTACAGATGTGTCCAAACCATTTCAGTCTGTATTTTTGAAATAGTGATTAGACTGACGGTTGATTATTGCACCTCTTCCATATTGTCTCGTTATGATGGTGGTCACAGAGAGAGACACTTAAAAATCTGTCTTAGGCATCACATTTGTAGGACCTCAAGCTTATTTGTATCTAATTTGAGCAGAGTCCATGTTTATGACTCATACAGGAGAACTGGCAGGTTTAGTGATTGGAAGAGGCAAATTTTGGTGTTGATGAAAATGCCTTCTTCCAAAGGCACCATTTCAATAAGGTGAATGCCACTGTTGCCAGGCCAATCCTGCTATGGATTTAAATGGTAGCTATTACTTATTTCTCCTGCGCCAGTGGCGGATAATTAAATTCTTGGAGCTGCTCCATCTCGCTAGACATTGGCCTGTGATCCATCTGTGGTCATAACAACAAAAGGTTCTAAGTTTTCACATCAAACTAAATAATGATATTGTTCCCTTTCTCAGTTTGCAAATTTGAAAAAAGAGATAGAAAAAGAGTGCTATATTGTAAAAGGTACTATGCTGGGTTGTATAGGGACAGTTATTCAACTCTGGTGACAAAACAATCTATTGCTTCAAAGGTGTATCAAACTCCAGATAGCAGTGGCAAATTGGACTATGGCTGCAGTCCTAATTTTCCTGGGAGTAAGACCCATTGAACACAATAGGGCTTGCTTTTGAGTAGACAAGGTTAGGATTGTGGTCTATGTAGAAAAACTTACAGGCCAATCCATAATGAAACCCTCTTTCCAGTGCAAGCTGTGACCATGAATGGCATACTTTATCTTATCATGAAGGGGCTGTCATAGAGGTCACTAACCAGTAATGAACAAAATGTAGCGACCAAGGTAAGTAAGAAGAAGAAACACCCATCATTATGCAGGCGAAAAGATTCCTTCCTGGCCCAAAGTGGCAGATAGGAAATCCTGGACTAACTATGGGAAGATGGACCAAGATTGAAAGCATAGAACAGCCTGCCAGCTCATCCTTGCATGCAAGTAAAATATGACATCCAATGGGGAACAAGTCTCCAAATATATCATGATGGGAACACTGGGCAAAAATAATCAGTGTGAGACTGGTGGAATGATTTGCCATTACAAACCCAAGCATACAAATAATAATTCTAAGCATGAGAACCAAATCTCATCAAGATACTACCAGATGTCTTGCTGATGGAATACATTGCTAGATATAGCATCTCCATTATTCTAGTGCCTGATTGCAAAGCCTGCAAATACTTATAGGTTTTCATCACAATTATTTTTTCTACAACTGCTGCCTGGAATATACATAGCCAATTTCCTTCTTTTAACAGCCAAGACTCAGGCAAGTATGATGCTCTGTGAGATCAAGACTTTTGTTCAGAATCAAGCATATGTGTTTAATTACACTGTGCCAGAAGGGATGAACAACTAGGCAATCCACAGCATATGGGAGGCTTCCTTTCTTCAAGGCGCAGCGCCAGCAGCAATCATGGCAAGATAAAATTGAACCAATGTCCAATTTGCCTTGAATTAATTGCAAAGGTAGCTTTAATGCCTTTCCATATACCTGCCCACAAAGAATCTACAACCATCTCCAGTGCCCATCTCACTATTAACATTGCAAGTGATTGGTGATCTCACTTTTGCTACAAGTGCAAAAAAAACCGTGCAAGTGGAAAGAGCAGAAATATAATTTTAAAAAGGGCAGACATGAAGGAAAGTGGAGACAAGATGCTGCCAAGGCATCTGCTACCAAGCTGGCATGGATATGTTTTGCCACTATGGAAGTTCGACTGTAGCATTTTAAAAGTTTAGAAAGTTTCTTTTTTATGAATGGGTTGTGTCTATGTAGCAACCCCTGATGTCATCCCAGTTTTCCAAACCATGTTTTCTCTCTTGTATTTTCGAGGTGTGAGCTCCTATGGGATGGGGAAATTTTGTTTATTTTGGACTTTGAGAACCTTTTTGCTAACAACTAGTAAACAGATGGACTCTTTTTATCCTCCAGTTCAGAACCAGTGGATTTACTCACTGTGGGCTTCAAATCTGCAGAGGAAGGTCCTACCTGATTTCCAGAATATTACTGGAAGGGAGGCTTTCTGATACCAAGTGAGATTCTGGCCCTCCAACATCTCCTGGTGTTGTTGTACAGGCACTTCTGGGGAGCTCTCTGAGGTCCAGAAGGCCACATGCAGTCTCTTCAGGCATTAGAGCACATCTGGACATGCCCAGAAGGCATTCCTTGTCGGGTCTGGAGGTCAGATGCTGATTCAGTAATCTATGGGTTTCCAGGTATGGAACCACCATAGATGCTCATGGCTAACTGTATAAATATTTTATTGCTACAGTCCTACACCTGCAAAGGTAAAGATAAAGATGTCCCCTTCAGGTTACTCTGCTAGTCATGACTGACTCTAATGTGCAGTGTTCTTCCCCATTTCTAAGCCACAGAGCCAGTGTTGTCCAAAGACACGTCCGTGGTCATGTGATTGGCATGATAAATGCCAAAGCACACAGAATGCTGTTATCTATTTGCATTTACATGATTTTGAACTGCTAGGTTGGCAGGAACTGGGCAATTCATGGGAGCTTACTCCATTTCTGTCTCAAACCACTGACCTGCTTATCTTCAGGTCGACAGGCACAACGCTTTAAATCCTTTGTATGCCACTCTAAATCCCATTAAACCTAATGTAACTTACTGTCAAGTTGGCATGCATGAGCTTGTATGGCAAACAACATTGGTGAAATGTTTTTTGTGCTTTCCTCTGAAGATGTTTCATGATGATGATGGTGCAATAACTACAATACCTTTTCCACTTTCTGCAAGAGTGGGAAAGTCTCCTTTTAAGTCAGCAGCTTCAGTGGCAGGTTAAGCTTCAGACCTGAACAAATTGTGCTGAACAAATTTCAATCTGAATTTCAAGTGCCTCTGGAAAGCTGACCCTGTAATTGGAGGGCAGTACAAAGTTTATGAAGTGGCCAGATCAGGTATATAGAAATACTGGCACAGTATAAAATCTTGCCTATGAAGTCCTTTGACTTTTGCCAAGTCAACAGAATTTCTGTATGGATCTCTTTGGCTCCCAATTCCAGCCACTGGACAATGCACCTCAAAGCTTCACATTTGGCTAATAATATTTATACATTTACAAGATTAAGATCTTTGCTGAACTGCAAATATTTCCTTTATCATTTTTCTTCCAAGTTGTATTCACAAGAGATGGACATACATTGAGTTTCTCAGGCAATCTGCTGCTGCTGTGAATTCCTCACTTGTAATGAAAAGTTATAATTAAAACTTGGTAGAATTATCTCAGGAAATATATAATGGTCTAAGTTGATAGTTATCTTTTGCAAGGAAAGAGCGAGTGACTTCATTTCCATCTGCCAACTTGTCTCTCTAGCTTAAGAGTGGGGAGGGAATAGTACCAAATGCTTTTAATACCCTGTTTTGTCTGAAGTCACAGAACTGTGAGCGATGTCAAGAGGATAAATGTAAGAATTAGCAAATATTTTCACCATTTTGGAAGTCCCAAGTCTGATCTTGAGAATGCAGGGTGGGAGGGGGGAAGACGGGGCTGCTTTTATACAGCAATCAGCTAAAATGTTCTGACTCAATATTTTTTTCCCTAGACTGCTACTGCATAATGCTGTCAAGAACTAATAGATCCAACATATCTTAAAAGCATCCCAAGCAAACACTGTAGAGATGTTTACAACCAATCTGACATACAATTAAATAGTATTGTTTGCAGAAATAACTTCACCCAGAAAGTAGATTTGCAACAATCTTGTGTTTTTTAATGCTTGGTGAAGGGTTTATTTTTTTAAAAAAAAAGTTTTGTTAAGAAAACCTATTTGCAATGTACTGAAAAGCATGACCAATATGAAAATTTGATCCTGTACATACTGTTCCTGTACAATCTGAAAAGAGGGATCAATATTTTCCTCTTTCCTCTATCTTTAGATAGATAGATATCTTTAGACTTCCCTTTAGATAGAGGAAAGTCGCTATATAAGTGAAATCATTTTCTGACAAGCAAATCTTTATTGCATTACCAACCCAGGAATATGTCTTTATGGAGTGTGTCTTTTTTTTCCTTGAGCAAGAAACAACAATAATCTGAAGTAGAACATTTTCAGCTATGTAATTCTGACACCAAGATTTCAAGAATATTTTCTAGGCAGGGAAATTAAATTGTTTCTATTCTTGCTGGTTTCTCTTCTTGTACTTGGAGGTATTTTCATCAAATGTTTTCAGCAGAAGACCACATTTTCCCAGCTTTTCTCATAGCACTATTGATTATAGGTTGGGGATCCCCAATCCTATCCAATGTTCCCACGATGTGCCATAGGGGAGTGCCTTATGCAGCAATGGGGGACAGTCATAGTGGTCTCCTCAATGTAAGAGCATGTTTTTTATGCATGTACATGTGCTCAAATCCCCATCCCCTGAGATAGCACTGAAAAAGCATACAAGAGTGTCATATATCAGACTTTTGTTACATATGAAATGTGCAGATCTGCCTGCAAACCTTGGCAATTTTCTAGTTAGGAATTATATTTTTTTCCCCAATTCATCATTATCTGCAGACACCGTTAGCCTAACATAATTATCCTAAACAGATATTTTTACAATAATTATCTTCCTAGGAATCTTTTTGCTACCACACATTTTATAAAACAATTTTCTAAAATTAAAGCTGAAGTGACAGTCGTAATGGTCTAGTTCATAAATTGGTGAACTAAGTGTTCCTATTTAAATAAATTATCTAAGTGCACATAATTTTAAGAGCAATTATCCTGAGAAGTCTGGATTGCTTTTGGTTTCTAGGTATGCCGAAGTTCATCCTTGACTCCCTTCATCCTGGCACCTTGTAATGAGGGCTGTTTAATTGAAACCGTGATTTCCAAACAAGTCGTGAACTTGGTCTCTGGTCAGCAGCCTGCTTTGTAGAGGGGAACCACTGTGGTTGGGTAAAACGCCTGGCCAAGAAAGGTGTTTGAGATGGAGAATTGTGGATCCAAGACTCGGAGCCAGCTCGCCTCTCCATGGACAAAAATTGAACAACTGTTTTCTCTCACCCCTCCACATAAGTAGCATAGCTGGGGGGGGGGGTGTGTGAAAACTATAAGGACAGCAGGTGCTACAATGTGCCATTGGAACCAGTCTGAGCAGTGACAACAGTGCATAGGCTCTTGCCTAGCCAGCATTGTAACAGACATGTTATATACTCCTGTACATTGCCATTGCTGCCCGGAATGGCTTTAGTGGATAGTGGAAGGGAGTGCTTACGCTGTGCCAGTGATGTACCTAGGTCATTTGGCACCCACGGCCCACAAATATTTTGACACTCCATAATTATTTAATTATTATCAGTATTAATATATTGGTGCCTGACATAAAGAGCTTAATTTGTTCGGAGGCATGCTCTTTAAGTGAAATGCTCTTTAAGTGAAGCAGATTTTTCCATAGGAATAATGAAAACTCAGATGATTGGTTCCAGAACCAAAAAATATTCTTATAAAAATATTAAATGGATGTAAAAATGATGACAAAAAACTGGAATTGAATTCAAAACATGCATTCAGTGTGCATGATCCTATGTAGTCTACTTAGGCTGCAATCCTAAAGACACTTTCCTGGGAGTAAGCCCCATTTAACACAATGGGACTTACTTCTGAGTAGACATGGTTAGGAGGCTGCAATCAAAGACATGTTCCTGGGAGGCTTAGCTGGGCTGCTGCTGGTGGTTCAAGGTGGTCGGTGTGGGCACTTGGGTGCAGTTAGGGGCAGCTGCCTCTTGCACCTCCAGGCATCTGCCCCCAAGTTGGGGGCAGTTAGAGGCAGCCACGCTGGCCGGTAGCCCTTTTAAAGAACCTCCATGTGGAGCATCTGGGCTGCATAGCAAGCATGCCCATAGTGCGCTTGCTTGTTAAGTGAACTTGTTATGTGAAGCAGAACTTGTTATGTGAAGCGAGATTTCTTGGAAATTTTTGCTTGTTATGTGAAACGTTAAGCGAGGTACCACTGTACAATTAATTAAATATTAATATTTTCATATTTTAAAAATCACCTTACCAAGTCTCAGTACATCCTAACCAGCACAAGTAACTCCATTATGTTCAGTGGGTCTTGCTCCCAGGAAACTGTGTTTAGGATTGCTGTGTAAGCCACTGTTTTATCCTTTTTTGGGAGGTGTGAGGCTGAGCTCCACTTTCACTGGTTTGAGACTATTCTAGTGGCCTTGAGTTCCTCTGTGCCTGAACTGAACACAAGTAAAGGCAAAGTTAACCTTTTCACCGCCCTGAGACAACAGTAGGCCAGGGCTGAAGGCTTCCAGTTCAATAAAGCAAGCCTCCTCTTTAGTGGACCTGTTGCATCCTCATTCCATTTTGCAAACCTTTAGCAGAGGTGTTTTTTTAAAAGCCCAAGCTGTCATCCTTGTTTCCATTTCAAGCAAATCCCCAGACTACATGTCAGTGCACTGTAACTTAAAAAAATTAAACCCATAGGAAAAATGAGTCTACTTCTGAGTAAATCAGATTGCAATGAGATTGCTTGCTCATGTGCATTCCTTGTTGCTTTTCTCTCTATTTTGAATTAAGTTGCACACTCCCAGTTGTATGTTCCAAGTTGTACATTATATGTTGAGGTTCTGACGTAACGCACCATCCACCTTAAAGTAGGATTTGATTAATGGTTCTATCATACTGGTTATACTAGCATATTGCTTGCAGTGCACTTACTATGATGGTGCTTTCAAAAAGGTTGTGAAAAGAAGAATTTAACAAATTAATGAATAAAAATATATTGTATGATCTCTATATTTTAATACAGTTCTTAGTAGTAACATATTTTTCCAGGATCTGACCTCAGATAAGATCAGAGAAAACTTTAGTCAAACAACCCCATAGGTTTTAACACCTGACATATTGGAGAGTCATAGGCTGCACACTTCCCAGGAAACACACTTTCCTGGGAGTTAGACTCATTGAACACAATGGAACTTACTTCTGAGTAGACATAGTTAGGATTGCAGCCTAATTTCATGGTTTTTGGCTGTAAACCTGTCCTCAACTTATCCATGAAATCAACTTGTACTCAAGTATCTGGAGTAGTTGAGAAGAGTGTGTTTCTTTGTCCTGCGCCTCCCAGGAGTTGGAGGAAGTGAAACATATCTTGCTAGTTGATGAGAGCTTATGGGTTGCTTCTCTTTCTATGAACACAATCCTGACCAGGTCTACTCAAAAGTAAGCCCCACTGTATTCAATGGGTCTTACTCCCAGGAAAGTGTCTTTAGGGTTTCAGTCATAATCTGCTTAAGGCTGCAATCCTATACACATGTACCTGGGAGTAAATCCCACTGAAATCAATTGGGCTTACTTCTGCATAGACTTGTTTAGGATTGCACTGCTAGTCTGCAATCCTAATCCCCAGTTAAGCTGGCATAAACCCAAACATAGGTCCCATGCTGGCCTGGGAGTATCAGAAGAGTGCTGTTAAGACACTTCTGTACCACTCTTGGGGGGAGCTAGACTTTACCATGGGAATGGGAAGACTGATGAGTTGTGCCAGCCTAGGTTGGGATTGCACCCTAATCTCCTTTTTGGCTTTTGGGTGTCCTGTTCCATTTTCCTGCTTTTGTTGCAATTGTGTCTGTGACACAATAAATACATAAAGAGTGGGAAGCAGCAGGGAGATGGTTAGTATGTGAATCCCCAAGGAGCCCTCAATGTCTTTCCACTTCATGGTGCTACCAGTGTCGCGTGGCACCATGGAACACCCAAGATCAGAAGACGCATGACACTATAAAGTGTTCAGCTCTGCTGTTCCCATGTCCATCTAAGGGTGTGTTACCCATCAACCCTCCAAAATTCTGGAGCCAGCTATGTATTTTGCCATATGTGTGCTGTGCTGCTAAACACTGCGGGAGGGAAGGTGGTTTTGCTTGGGTATACTCATCCCCATGGTAACTGTAACATATCTTATAAGTTCAAATTAAATAATGTGTCTATAGTACCCCTGGATAGTGAATTCTATTAGGATCAAAACAAACCCAGGGAAAACCAACTACTTATCTCAACATTACATTTTGTCCTCCCACCTGCCAGTCCTGCCTTCACAAAACAATGCCCCGAGAGACTCTTCAGAGCAGACTGAATTATAATCTCCTACTTTAAAGCTATTGCTAGATTCTGTATGATACCATCTCAAGCACAGTTGTCTGAAGCTGTTAAAGTCAGACATTGTTAAAAACGTCATTCCTTGAAGTAGTTTTCCTCGGTGTTAATACATTTATAACTGCATCATTGTGTCTCAGGGTTATAGTGAAGGTCCACAGGGCAATATCAAATAATACAGGGAGCTTTTTATGTGGGCACTTATCATTGTGTGTAATAAAACAATTTGATCCAAAGTGAGTGGAGCCCCAAGCAAGTATTCTTATGGTACTGACACATGAAATTGTATTTCTTCACATTAGTATTTATGGATATGGAAATATAACTATCTTTGAATGTTTTATTAGATTGTTCAGTTGAATTCTGCATTCATTTGGAAAGGGATAAGGGGAGAGAGAGAGAGAGAGAGAGAGAGAGAGAGAGAGAGATTGTACACAGGGCTGAAAACGATGCTTTTCCATGTACCCTTGAGCAGAGAACAAGAACCAAAGAATCAAACAGCAAGTGAATGGTTCCCCTGAGTACATGTCCATGAAAAGGAATGGCCTGATTTACTTATTTACCGTTGGTGATTCAAGTGCATGATGGAGTTTGGTTTGAGCAGACCAGTATATTCCTAGATTACATTTTAAAGCTGCAAGTAGGCTTACTCATATGTTCATCTCACATGGGGAGTATGATAGAAGAAAGAAGCAGATTTTTTTCCACCAGGTATGCCCAAATGCCATATACCTAAGGCAGTGATTTTCAATCTTTTACATCTCATGGCACACTTAACAAGGCACTGAAATTGTCAAGGCACACCATCAGTTGTTTTTACCATGGACAAGGCACACCAGACTGTTCAAATCCCCCAATTCTCTTCTCCTATTAACAAATGTCAATCTCCAAATTCCCATGGCACACCTGAGGACTCTCTGCGGCACACCAGTGTGCCATGGTACACTGAAAATCACTGACCTAAGAACAGGGAGCCCATCTAGAATGGAGGGGAGAGTGCCTCTGTCTTTAACCATTGCATAGAAGTGGGAATTCAGGCAGTTTTAGAAGGGTTTAAAAAGCAGTACCTGCTTCAATTCCCTTTTCTATGCAGTGCTTAAAGGTAGAGGCACTCTCTCCTCCATTCTAGATGGGCACCCTGTCTAAATATGTATCCCTACAATCCAGAGTAACTATGGGAGCATGAAAGAGACATTACATGCACCCGTGGTTAGAATCATAGAATCATAGAGTTGGAAGGGACCTACTAGGTCATCTAGTCCAACCCCCTGTCTGCAGCAGGAAATCCCCCTAGAGTATCCCCGACAGGTGCTCATCAAGCCTCTGCTTAAAGTTCCCCAGTGAGGGAGAATCCACCACCTCCCTTGGCAATTTGTTCCACTGCCGAACCACCCTCACTGTCAAGAATTTTTTCCGGATTTCCGACCTGAATCTCCTCTCTTGCAGTTTGTATCCATTGGTTCTAGAACTGCTTTCAGTAGCAGCTATAAACAAATGAGCCCCTTCCTCCCTATGACAGCCTTTCAGGTATCTGAAGAGGGCAATCATGTCTCCCCTCAGCCTCCTCTTCTCCAGGCCGAACATCCCAAGTTCCCCCAACCTTTCCTGGTAGGGCTTCCCTTCCATCCCACTGATTATTCTTGTCGCTCTCCTCTGGACTTGCTCCAGTTTGGCTGCATCTTTCTTCAAGTGAGGTGCCCAGAACTGAACACAGTACTCAAGGTGAGGTCTGACCAATGCTGAATAAAGAGGAACTAGAACTTCTCGCAACTTGGAAGCTACAGTCCTCTTAATGCAACCTAAAATGGCATTTGCCTTCTTTGCAGACACATCACACTGCTGACTCATGCGATTCATGACGACTCCAAGATCCCGCTCATATGTTGTGCTGCCAAGCCTGGTATCCCCCATTTTATACCTGTATTTTTGGTTTTTATTGCCTAAGTGCAGAACCTTCCACTTCTCCCTGTTGAAATTCATTCTATTTGTTACAGCCCAGGATTCTAGTTTATCCAGATCCTCCTGGAGGTTTCTCCTGTCTTCTGTTGTGTTTGCTACTCCTCCCAGCTTGGTGTCATCTGCAAATTTGATCAGGCTCCCCCATATCCCTTGCTCCAAGTCATTGATGAAAATGTTAAAGAGAACTGGGCCCAAGACAGAGCCTTGGGGTACCCCACTTGAAACCTACCTCCAAGTTGACACAGAACCATTTACTAAAACCCTCTGAGTGTGGTCGTTGAGACAGTGACAGATCCACCTTACAATTGCCCCGTCTAGCCCATATTTTACCAACTTCCCAATTAAAATGTCATGTGGGACCTTGTCAAATGCTTTGCTGAAGTCATGATAAATGATATCCACAGCATTGCCACTGTCCAGTAAGCTTGTAACCTGATCAAAAAAGGAGATCAGATTTGTCTGGCAAGATTTATTCTTGGTAAATCCATGCTGGGTTCTATTGATTACAGAGTAGTTGTCTAGATGTGCACAAATTGTGTGTTTTATGATTTGTTCTCATATCTTGCCCAGGATTGAAGTCAAACTGACTGGTCTATAATTTCCCGGGTCTTCTTTTTTCCCCTTCTTAAAAATTGGGACTACATTTGCCCTCTTCCAGTCTAGGCACTTCTCCACTCCTCAAGGATTCTCAAAGATGATCGACAGAGGCTCTGCAAGGACATCTGCCAGTTCCTTAAGAACCTGAGAATGCAGCTCATCTGGTCCAAATGACTTGAATTGTTACTGCATCACCTAGTGAAAACCTATGGGAAACTCATATTGCAAACCAGAGCAAATTGTTCTTACAGTGGAGCAAGGACGTAGTTACTCTGATTTGCGCCCTAAGTGAAATTGGTAATCATCCTGCTTTCCCATTAAAAGTCCTTGATTGTGGGCTCATGTCATGGAATCATGTATGTACCCCAACAACATGCTATTCCTATCCCAGGCATATGCTTACTATGGTATCATTTTATGCAACAGATGAACATAGCCAATAAATTTTATTTTTAATGTTTAGAACAGGTTTAGAATGTTTAGAAATGTTTAGAACAGGTATGTGCATATTGATGTTGGCAAGGAATGAAACAACTGCAATGTAAACAGAGGTAGCTTGAGGAAAGATATATTTGTATTATAGAGCTATATCATTCATTCATTCATTCATTCATTTAGAGCCAAACTGCTGGTCACATAGTTTTGTTTTTTAAGATGGACAAAACCACAGTGTGTTTCAGGATGAGAGGATACTACTTTCTCATGTCATGATCACGATGTAAAGAATCCAGCAGCTGGGGCGCAACAATTCTTAATCCCCGCATTTTTAACACCTCGTATATTAAGAACATATGAGAGCCTCCACTGGATTAGGATCAAGGCCCATATAGTCCAGCTTCCTGTATCTCACTAGATACAGGCCCACTAGATGGCCCACTAGATGCCTCAAGTAGCTCACAAGACAACCTGCATCCAGGTGATGCATCCTCTTACACTGCATACCACGTGGGGTTGTCTTCATGGAAAACCAAAGGTACCTGTCAGAGGGTCATGCCGATCCCTCTGTATGCCACAAAAAAGCATCTGTTGACTTTTTAAATAGTGTTTAACTGGGTGGGAGATTTGATCAGGGTTGGAAACACAGTAAGAACATAGCAGGCCTCCATCAGTCTTGAAAGACTATGGGTGAAATCCAGAGTAACTACGGGAGTCCTTGCTCCGGAGTAAGAAAAAGTTACTCTGGGATTGCAATATGAATTTCCCATAGGTTTTCACTAGGTGGTGCAGTAACAATGGGTGCACGTAATGTCTTTTACGTGCTCCCGTAGTTACTCTGGATTGTGCCCTATGGTATGGTGCTCTGCGCTGCATACGGTGCATGCGAAGCATGAAAGCATGGGTTGGATTGCTGTGGAAGATAGGCTTTTACCCAAGCAGCAAATCCCCCCTCTCCACGCCACTGAATTAGTCCAATGGAAAGGCAGAGCCAATACGATTGGATCCAGCTACCCAAATCCACTATTGACTTTTTTCATTTGTCCTGTACAGTATTTAAAAACCAACCAAAGGGATGAGTTACACCTTCCTTGTAATGTCTAACTGGGCCCTGAGCCACTGTGCTGTGGCAGTAAAATGCATCAATTGTGCACTAACTCTCCCATTCATGAGCATAGCATCCAAGGTCTCAAAGGCTGCAATTCAGTGACTGCTCTGGTGCTCTCATTGTCAGCGGTCACCGTATCATCCCATTAGATTCTCCATAACAAAAGACATGTCTAAATGAGGAACAGCCACGGCCTGACCATTATGTTGCTTACCGCCTTCCATGATCAGATGGCGCAATGTAGCAAAGAAACCCGGCAGCATAAACATTTCAACATATTGAATCAGCCCATTGAGCCAGCTGTGCCACTCAGAAGCTCCGCCGCCAGTGAAAGGAGGCACACGAAGTCTCTCTCTCTCAAACACGAAAACGTAACTTCGATGTAATGCAAATGACATTTGCTCTTTTATAAAGCAATCTCAGGATGTAAAAAGAAAATTGGGAGGCTGAGTTCCCGACAAACGATCAAAAACAGATTTCCTCTTTGCTTAATATCAAAGAGGAGGCTTTGCCGCACGGTGGCATTTCATCGAAAGCTCTCCAAACTGCCAATATTGCCCCAAGCTCTCAAGGGAATCATCTTCCCATGCACAAAAGTTGACAGCACTCTTCAAATGGTTGGCTCTCTCATGGGACTTGTGAATAAATGGAGACTCCCTGTTCATAACCTTTTCTGCTTAAAGAAGATACAGACAATTCTTATTATAGGTGAATTCGCTATCTGCGGATTTGCTTATCTGCATGGGGCAGAATTATTACCTTCTCTCATTTTTTTGTGCATTTGTTCTTGTTATCTGCTATGCCGAGACCTGCAGGGACCTTCAAAATATTGCCTGTAACCAGCACAGACCCCATTAAAATGGCCAGTGGAAGCTGCCACCAATCAGCATATGTCCTCTTCTTCCAGGACATGTCTTCTTTATTAGTCTTGTGTCCTGGATAAAAATCTTCATTGTCCTCCTTTTCCATGTGAGCAGGAAGCCTTCCCGTTATTAATAATAGTGTTAAATGTAATAATAAGTAGGGACCTTCAAATGGTGAGGTTATTTTTCCTCTAAAGGATAACACCCCTTAGTCAGGAAAAATAACCTCGCCCTTTGCAGGACCCTAATAGTAAATAATATGGCATTTAAGTTAACCAAATGAAAACAATATACCGGTATATGAATTGCTTCTAGGTATTATTCTATATCCTAAATTTTTCTTGGTTGTCCTACATTTGGGTGCCTTGTCCTCTTTTCCATTTATAACATATTCACCCTGGACTACACTGGCTTATGAACATGATTCTGAAGGTCCTTGTAGCTCTTGATAGGTCTCTGCACTATTCAGGCTGCAAACCCAAACACAATTACTTAGGAGTAAGCCCCATTGAACACTCTGGGACTTACTTTGAGCAGACTTATGGTGCTTCCTGCTGCCCTCTGCAGTCTTCCTGAGGATCTTGACTGTATTCTTGTGATGCTACCTCTCCCCCCCCCTCCGGTACCCCTGATACCTAATCCCATTGATCCTACAGGGTCAATGATTTGTTTTCTGCAAATCTGCTATCCAGTAGGGTTTCCAGGAACCTAACCCTCGTGGATAATGGAAATTAACTGTAATAGCACTACTGGGTGGGTTAGAGATGTACATGCAGAAATGACCCTAGAACAGTACTATTCTAATTGGAGGGGTCACAACCCAACCCCCCCCCCATTTGTGTAAAGGTCCTCCACTCACTTTAAGAGCAGAGGAAAGCAAAGCAGCAACTCTGCTGCAACTCTGCTGCCACAGTTTGGAGGTGTGGGAAGACATGGTGTGCCCCACAGAGCATTTGCAAGGTTCCCCACAGCTTGAAAAAAGTGAAAGTTGTGATTGTTACAAAACTTTCACAATTGCTACTTTATTTTCAAGCTGTGGGCAGCCCTTCAAATACCTTGTGAGACTCCCCTGGCCTCCCCACACACCTACAGACTTTGACAGCAACTAAGATATGTTTGAAAAGAATCTCCCCTTACCCAGGAGGGAAAAGGGACAAGATTCTGCATATCATTTCCTATCCCCTTTCTTCAAAGACTTACTTATGGATTATGCCCAATCTGCTCACCTCAACTCAGTCCTTGCCTCATTCCAATAGACTCCCTGTCCAGCTTCTGTTTCAGACTTCTGGAGCTTGCACAGACACCCATCAGAGCAGAGGTGGGGCAGGATGGGGACAGAAGTGGGTAGATCAGGTCCGGTTTTGTTCTGCAGTGGAAAATACTAAAGATTGGCCTAGACATTTCACATGTATTTGGAAAGGATTGGCAACAATTGCGAGTCTATGTTGAAACTATGAAGCCTTCTGAGGATTTGGTGACACTGAAAATGTTTTGAAACAGCCACATTCATAAAAGTTGGCACAGGGCAGTCAAAACCAAGATGAGGATATCTTATTTTAAAAGTTCAACTACTTTTCATGTATTTTTTATGCAGGGTGCCGAGTGTTTATCCATCATGCCCATTAAGAGCAAAAAGCACCCTGACCTAAATGGCTGAAAACCATAGCCATGTGTTTACTTCTCTGTGAATGAAATGCCTGCAAAGTAAACACTATTTATGTTTCCAATTTAACAAGCATGTGCTTTATGCCAGTCTGCAAATACAGCAGATATCCATTCCAACACATTAAACTTCCATATCTTTATCCTTACCGGAATTGTTCTGCTGCCTAACCATGGGTCGTTGCAACTGGGGCCTTTGTTTCTAAAACAGTGGTTGCCAGACTTATGTCTGCTGTGTACCCCAAAACTGATCCTCTTTTGGACTGGACCTTACAGTTCCACCACAGTGCCGCATGATTTTCACCTTGATCAGGGGACAGGGATGCTCTGTTGTCTGTTATCCAAGAACATCTGTTGTCTGGTATCCAAGAAGGCTGTGGCCAGGACATCTAGATATCTCCTTGGTGGTGGCGCATGTACATGAAGCAGCTTGGCAGTCCAGTGATTGGATGCATCTGTATCCTGAAAAGTGCACCTGAATTTTGTTGTATATTTGTGTACAATGATAATAAAGGATGATGATGATGTATATCATAGTCGTCAGGTGTTTGACTGGAATTGGCTCTGCTGTTATTCAGTTCCTACCCAAGGAACTAGAAATCACAAAGGTTTTGTCTCAATAGGTGTGAAGTTCCCAGGAATGCTGCTTTTAATAACTGAGCAGTTGTGATCTTTTGGAAGCCTATTAAGTTTAGATGTTCCTGGAGACTTGATGGAATCGCTCCAAGAGCACCTATTATTACTGAAATAACAGTGGCCTTCTTTTCCCAGATTCTTTGAATTTCAATTTGTAAGTCCTTAAACCACAAGATCATAATCATATCATCATCATCATCATCATCTTCTTCTTCTTCTTCTTCTTCTTCTTCTTCTTCTTCTTCTTCTTCTTCTTCTTCTTTTTCTTGTTATTATTATTGTTGTTGTTGTTGTTGTTGTTGTTGTTCATAAATGCACAGCAAACAATTTCGTGCTGGTTTCATTCACATCACCAGTCGGACCCTTCCCAAGAGTCTAGGACTGTGTGATGTAGCAGCGTATAATTTGTGGTGATCCCAGAAGAGTGGTTTTCTGCAGTTGGCAGAGTGATATTTTGTCCATGGCAATAGTTTTCAGGTGCCTGCCAAGGTCTTTGGGCACTGCACCCAGTGTGCCAATTACCTCTGGAACCACCTGCACTGGCTTGCACCAGATACGCTGTAATTCGATTCTTAGGTCTTGGTAGCGGGAGATCTTTTCCAGTTGTTTCTCCTCAATTCTGCTGTCACCTAGTATGGTGATGTCAACAAGCCACACCTGACTGCTTTCTATGATGGTGATATCTGGAGTATTGTGTTCCAAGACCTTGTCCGTCTGTATCCTGAAGTCCCACAGAAGCTTGACCTGCTCATTTGCAACCACTTTTTCAGGCTTATGATCCCACCAGATTTTTGCCACTGGCAGATGATACTTTTGGCATAGATCCCAGTGGATCATCTGGGCAACAGAGTTGTGCCCATTATTATTATTATTATTATTATTATTATTATTATTATTATTATTATTATTATTATTATTATTATTATCCATAAATACACAGTGAACAATTTCGTGTAATTCGTTATTATTTGTTATTATTCGTTATTATGGCGTATTTCGTTATTATTATTATTATTATTATTATTATTATTATTATTATTATTATTATTATTATTGACTTTTCCCCCCAACCAGTGTGAAAGACATATGGTGGTGTGGCAGAACAGTAAGGTCTGCACATGGGATGACAGGTTAGTCCAAACCCCAATCTGGCTCCTGGGCTTGTGTTTAGAAAGCACTGCTCTAAAAATTATTTTCAAAGGACACTGCAATGCTCTCAAATAAAGAGTAAGTCAAGCCATTGTCACTTTCAAACCCAAGTTTTCTAGGTTGCCTTGACTTATCATTAAACCGGCAAATTGGTTTGTTAATCTCACTAGAACTGATGGGGCCTTCACATGATCAAGCACTTCTTTATACAAGAACATCCCTGAACGTGGAAAGCTAGAAGTCAGGGAGAGAAGAATTCATGGCTATAGTATTATGTACTAGAAAATTAAACAGACACACAAATTAGGGCAATAGATTTGTAGTAAGGCTTGACAATACAGGGCCAGTAAGACCAGCCCCATTGCTTCTTGGTGATTGGCTGTCAAGTGGACTGTGACAGTAATTTAAATGGACTGGTCAGTATAATTCAGTTGCCTTACAAAACAACTGGGAATGGCCATCAAATCCTGACCCAATTTAGGCTGTCGCCTCAGGCAGCAGAATGATGGGGCGGATGGGACAGCCACCTCTTTCTGCCCAATTACCTTTTCTTCCTCCTCCTGTTTTCTGAGCTGAAAAAAGAGTGGGTTTGAGCAGAAGAGGAAATATGGAGAGAAGAATAGAATCATAGAGTTGGAAGGGACCTAATAGGTCATCTAGTCCAACCCCCTGCCTAGAAGCAAGAAATCCTTCTACATCTCGAACAGGTACTTGTTGAGCCTCTTCTTGAAGATCTTGAAGTGAAGGAGAGTCCATCACCTCCTTTGGCAATCTATTCCACTGCTGAACTGCCATCACTGTCAGGAATTTTTTCCTGATATCCAGACAGAATCTCCTTTCTTGCAGTTTATATGCATTGGTTCTAGTTCAACTAAAGATTCTAACAATCTGCTGGTGCTACTGAATGTAGGTCCATTCTACTGCCTCTCCAGGTCCATTCTACTGCCACTCCAGGTGGGGTGTGGAGTGCTTCCCCCCATGAGGGCTTCTGCTGCCACCAGGGTTCCTGGCCTCTCCTCTTCCTCTTCACCAGCAACCTTCTCCACAGAGGGGGGAAGGCTGCTCTGGAGGTGGTGGACTTCCTCTTTACCCCAGCCTCCTTCATGGGAGGTGGGTAGCAGCTTAGAGTAGCAGCTCTAAGGCTGCTACTGCATAGAGCTCCCAAAGGTGGAGGGCTGGTCGTCCTCTGAGGGGTTCAGTGGCCTGGCATCCCCAACCTTGCCAATATCTCCTGAGGCCAGAAATGGGTTCCACTTCAGCAGTAGCAGCAGCTGTGGCTATACCCACATCTGCCCTGGCCATGGCGCATGTGGGTAGAAGAGAATCCCACAGAACTGCCCTGCCCTTTCTCGCATCTAGCTATGGTCCTTGTTGCCTGGCCTACATGCCAGATGACATCTTGGGAGGGCTGGGCATAGCCATATCCAACCAAGCCCTGGCAGGCTTGGACAGGGTTCCCTGCCATGATCCACATAGCCATGGAGCACAGATTCCTCTTGAGCCCCCTAACCCAGACACCTCCTGGTTCCTCCAAGCAATGGGCAGGGCCTCCCTCACCTGGGGCTGGTCCTGATACTGTGGCCGGCCTGCCCGGTGCCACATCCATTCCAGGTGGTCATAGAAGGTGGGAGATCTTCGGCTGGGGCTTCCAAGAACAGGTTTCCATCTATGTCCCACTGCTGCAAAGGTGACACAGCACTTGTTTGGCAGGGTGAACCAGAATACCCCTCAGGCCAGGGGATGCCCCAGCCCTGAAGGAACAGCTGTTTCCTACCCCCCCCCCAGGCATCACTGCCCCCTGAATGGTCTGAGGGTTGGCAAACGGGGATGGGGAAAGTGTAGTGTGTGAAATGCTGTTCACTTTATTTTAAGTGTTTGTGTGTGCTTGTGAACACTGTGTGGTGTGTGTACAACTGGAAGACAAGTCTTCTTATTAGACATCCCCCTTGTAATTAGTGTGGCTTACTCATGTGTAAGCATGGATAGCACTGCAGCCTGAATGATAGGAACTGGCCACCACCATGTCAGCATGGATTCATGGGAACGGTCAGTGGTGTCACTAGGTGGGACTTGGAATGTGGGCACCACACCAGGTGAGGCCCACCCATCTAGTCCAGCTTCCTGTATCACACAGTGGCCCACCAGATGCTTCAGGGAGCACATATGACACCTCCATCCAGGAGCCCTCTCCTACATCATTTGGATTCCATGTCTACACACACCCATCAGGAATTGTAACCTATGATGGTCCTTTCCTCCAGGAATTTGTCCAAGCCTTCTTAAAAGCATTAAGACTAGATGCCATCACCACATTTGTGGCAGGGAGTTCCACAGACCGACTACATGCTGGGTAAAGAAATGTTTTATCTTGTCCTCCCTAACCCTCCCAACATTCAATTTTAGTGGATGTCCCCTAGTTCTGGTGCTGCATGAAAGGGAAAAGAGCATCTCTTTCCTGTTCTGTCACAGATAGCTCACAGTGCATTAACCAATACATAAAGTTAGGATTCTTTGCCCCAATGTATATAAATTTACATTTACTTACCTTAACACCCATCTTCCACCTTGTTGTCCATTCTTCCAGTATGGAGAGATTCCTCTGGAGTTCATCACCATCCCCTAGTCCTCACCACTTGGAATAGTTTGGTGTAATCTGCGAACATGGCTACCTTTCTGCTTATCTCCACTAGGAACAGGGAGATGAGTGAATTGTGTTGGCCTAAATTGGTTAGGATTTTGTCATCCGTCATCCAAGTTGCAGCCCTATCCTGATGTTTGTATCATCTTTGGATGCAAGCAGGCATGCAAAATTTGATCTTGTTTTCTATCAAAACTAGGTTCTAGATTCCTATAATACAATTTATTGGAATGGGCCTCATCTGCAGCCAATAATTTGTAGGCTTTTGTAAAAGGTCATGGTTATGACAATCAAACTAACTCAATGATTTTAACATTGTAGGCTTGGATAAGACATAAATAGGTCCATGTAATCTTATTCCACTTAATGATTTCAAAAGCAAGCTAACATTGTTAAGAGTGTTGCCAACAGGCATAGAAGTACTCTCTCTCAGGTACAAAAGAAAGGTTGTATTGGGGTGGGAGATAATAGCCCAGGAATTGGTGGAAAATACTCTGTTGTAGTTGTCTGACGGGGAAAGGTTAGTATTGAAAGAATAATAGGACTCTGAAAGAACAGAAAAAGAAAGATATGCCTTGAATTAAAGACTGTAGGATCAGAAGCCAGGTGCTTAGTAAAAAAGTATAGAATTCCTAATAGTAGACGTATTCCTAATAGTAGATGCATAGGACTCATAGGACTCTAATAGTAGACTATTAGAATTCCTAATAGTAGACGCATAGGACTCACAGACTCTCTAGTCCAGCCACTGTGCTGTGGCACATTGATTTGCCACAAATGGTCTGAGGGTGTGCCACAGACAGGTCCTATATGAGCCCTTTACAAATATCAGTGGTGGGCTCCAGCAGGTTCACACCTATGCTATAGAACTGGTTGTTAACAGAGACAGGACATATAAAGTTTAAAAATAGCCATTTAAAAGTGGCTGCCAGATGGGCAGAGAACCGGTTGTTAATTTCTTTGAATCCCATCACTGAATAGTATGGTGTACTTTGACAATTGTCAAGAAAATTGATGGTGAGTCTTGACAATTTTAGTAGCTTTTCAGTCTGTTGTGAGTCAAAAAGTTTGAAAACCTCAGCTCTAGTCAAAGCCTTCATTGTGGTAAAGCTGTTCATACAACTGGCCACAGTGGTGTCAGCCCCATTGGCTAAAATGGGATTACATCTGAGTAAACATGCATAGGCTTTGGTTATAAGCATAAGAATTTTTTTTTTTTAGGATTTAATAATTCTGAACTTGCGTAATGCATGCAGGAACATATACCTTAAGTGGCTTCTGTTGCTTTAGGGAAGCTTCAGCAGCTCTAGAGTGATCATAGAAAATATTGTGTCAACATGAACAGTTCTGAAGGAGAAAAATTTTGAAGAATAGCCAGGATGATGTAGAGATTTGGGAATTGGATTGAGACCTTGAAGATCCAGGTTCAAATCTCTCTTTGGCCATGAAACTTCATGGGTGACCTTGGGCCAGTCACTCTCAGTCTCACCTACTTGCTGTGAAGACAGCAGGAGGGAAGGAGCTAAGGCTGTGATCCTAAACTCACTTCCCTGGAAGTAAGACCCATTGAACGCTTACTTCTGAGTAGATATGGTTAGGATTGTGCTCTAAAGGTTGGTAAGCTGCTTGGGCATTTGCGATGGCCTGGGAAAGGCCAGATATAATCTCTTAAACAAACAAAAAGGCATAATCAAAGTCGGTTATACTCAAGAGTTTTTCAATAACTCAGATAATTTTTGCAAAGGGCTTTCTATATGAATCTCTCCAGAGGAACCATTATAAACCACTCATAGCCTCAATTCCTCTCTTAAAACAGACCTACAACAGGGAGACCCACTTTTAGCAGTGCTTCTCTGACGATGTGCAGTGATTGCAAAGGTGTTTTGGTTTCTGGAAGTCAAAAGAACAAAGGGTATACTGTCTTGATTTACTGTTGCCAGCTGCTGCAGGGATCTAAATAAATATTTGGCTGCAGTCCTAGCCCCTAGTTAGGTCAGCATAAGTCCTGGGGGTGTCACAAAAGTTCCATAAAGCACTCCTGCACCAGTCCTGGAGGGGAGGGGTTAGACCAGTGTACAGACATGTGCCCACACCAGCACAGGAATGGGGAGATAAGTTGCACTTGCCTACATTGTTTAGGATAGTGCCCTTTTTTATTTTATTCCACCTGCTTCCATACATCATACAGAAGGATGACAAAACAATGACATAAAACCAAACTATGAATTATACAGCATGGCACAGTCCTCACCACAAATCAACATACATAAAAAGATAACTTCAGCAAACTTGGAGATCACTAAAGCAGTGGTTCCCATACTTACTATGGTCACGGTGCCCCTACAGCCACTTCTTCCCTGCTCAGCAAGATACAATCATCTTGGATCATGTGAAATCTGTCTGGCCATTTCCAAAAGCCATGAGGTTTCATACAACCCAAGATGGCAATGACAGACCACTGAGATCTCTTTTGGAGGATGCTTCAGGAACATACTGCTGCAACTCTGTTAATGCGCTATGGCACCCCAGGGCACAGCAGAACTTCTGTATCTATCTATCTATCTATCTATCTATCTATCTATCTATCTATCTATCTATCTATCTATCTATCTACTTACCTACCTACCTACCTACCTACCTACCTACAATATTTATATACCACTTTTCAACTAAAAAGTTTACAAAGCGGTTTACAAAGAAAAAGACAAAATTAATAGCTAATTAATAGCTAATGAGTCCCTGTCCCAAAAGGGCTCACAATCTAAAATTAAAGGTTTAGTGAATGAGGAAAGATTTAATGAGACAACTTAGACCGGACTGGTAGATCTTAGAGGGAGCAGAGAGGTAAAAAGAGCAGGCAATAAGCAAGGGTACATTTTCATTCAAGGACATATCTGGCCAAGCTGATCCTTGGACTTTCAGTTATAACTATTAGTGTCCAGTGTGCCATCGGGGGTACACTTCCAGTACCAGTGTGGGGCAACAATACGAAACTGGTACTGGGAGGTAGACAGGCCCTACAATCCAGAGTAACTACGGGAGCATGTAGGAGACATTACGTGTACCCGTAGTTACTGCACTACCTAGTGAAAACCTATGGGAAATTCATATTGCAAATTGTTCTTATATCGGAGCAAAGACTCCACATAGTTACTCTGGATTGCGCCTTTATAGTACAACAATTTCTCCATATACTTACAAAATTCTAGCCTGGGGGTAATCTTCTAACTTCATACTTACTTTGGGTATAATTCAGAGATAATCTTTATCCTGTTGAAATAACTTTTAAAAGATATATTGGCCTCAGTATTCAGCTCCCATATGGAAAAAAGTAGAAGAGTTTTCAGAACAATACATTGATGGTTCGCCTTTTATTTTGTTTTAGGTGAAATTTCAGGGTGAACTCAAATATGTAGGTCACCCCCAGCTCAGTGATCTCCAAAAACTTGATACAGTATATGTTTATCCCCAAAGCAATTTTGCAGCCAAGTTCCACAGTTGCAAGGTATGGGGAAACAGCAAAACAACAGCACCACCAAAATACTCAAGTTAAAACTTTTCCTGAAAGGTTCATGCAGTGAATCCTGCTGACTAATGCGAGGAAATGTAGATGCTATGCATTCTATAGTCCAAGCTGTCATTAAGGATTACTGAGGGCTATAGATCAACTTTGTCTTTGGGGTATGAACTAGGACAGAGCAATCAGTTTTGAGAGATTTGGCAAGGGGCAAAAAACTGGAGTGGAAATCACTCACTCCTGCTCAAGAGAAGGGGCCACTCCTGCAATGAGAGATTATAAGATTTAAGTAAAGATTGATGGCTAGACCTTACAACCCGAATCTTCTTTAGAAGGGTGCCTTGCTGATTAAAAAGCTAGTGTCAACTAAGACATCACTCCAAAGCAATTTCTTAAAACAAGACATTCATTAAACTTTTGGCATCATGTGAACCAAAGGTCTGATGTTAATAGCAACTACATCAGCGATCTCCTTTCCAGACTGTTTTTGAAGCATTTCTGTTGACCAAGTATTCTCATGTAGAGATTAATTGTGCATTTTTATTATCTGTTAATTACTTCCCCTAACTTGATCCAACAGAAGGTGAGATGAATGACCTCCGGGTATGCCCCAAGCCTTATCAACTCCGACAGGCACGTTCATCAAGGCCATTTGAGGTATGCTGCTTTATTGGGTTTTCATAGCACTTATGCTTGAGAGAATTATTTGCTGCTAATGACAGGGATTAATAAAATGAATAGGAGAAACTTCAGGACCAATCTAGTCTCAAGCAATTTCTTGCAAATTTTACTTGTTTCAAATTTGCCTAGGTTTGATTGCTTGCCATCATCCACTGTTTCCTTTCATGTTTCTCATGCACTTAATGTGATGCATGTGTTTTTTTGCTTGTAGTCCCACTGCATAAATAGGTTTTCTAATGATCAGCTGATGTCAATCTCAACTACAGGGGTTGTCTATATAGGAATCTAAAATATAGTGAAATACATGGATCCCCCAAGCTGCCTTGAGTCTTGTGAAGAAGGTGGGATATAATAATAATAATAATAATAATAATAATAATAATAATAATAATAATAATAATAATAATAATAATACACATATTGAGATAATACCTTTGTGATTCCTAGTTCCTTGGATAGGAACAGATCATAATAGAGCCAATTCCAGTCAAACACTGGCGACTATGAAATGGTACATAATAATTCCATATTCAAACCGACCACCACTTGTAACATAATATACCAAGAATCATCCTGGTTAAGGAAAAACAGGTCTGGATATTGCAGTTGATATTGCAATACTAAGAGATCTTTGGCTTCAGGAGAAAGAACATGAGAAGATCACGCAGTATAAGGACCTACAGATAGAAATTCAGAGAACCTGGGAAAAGAAAGCCACTGTGATTCCAATAATAATAGGTGCTCTTGGAGCAATTCCATTAAGTCTCCAGGAACATCTAACCTCAATGGGCCTCCAGAAGATCACAACTGCCCAGTTATAAAAAGCAGCACTCCTGGGAACTTCACACAGATTACTAGTTCCTTAGATAGGAACCGAATCACAATAGAGCTAATTCGAGTCAAACACCTGGTGACTGTGAAATGCTACATCATCATCCACAAATCCTGTATCCATATTTATCTGCAGATCAGATCCGCAGGTACCTACACTGGACCTGTTGCATCACTGCTGGATAGGACTGGGCTGCTACTCATTGACAATTAAATGCTTCAACTCTTTCTCCCTTTCCTCTTCAAATGCTGTTCAAAGAAAAAAAGAATGATTCAAAAGGGTGGGGGAGGAATTGATCAGATTAAACAAAAAAGACTGAAATGTGGCTTGAACATATGACAGTTCTCATTGCAAGTCTTATGCCAATGTGACCAAATTGGACCCCACACCTGAAGAGGGCCCACACTTTGGTGGTAAGTGGTGTACTTGAAGTTGCCACCATATTTAGGCTGCAATCCTAACCTGCAGTTAGGCTGGCCTAAGCCCTGGCATAAGTCCTGTTCTGACCTAGGGATGTCACAAAACTGCTGTAAGACACTTGTGCGCCACTCCTAGGAGAGGATTATACTAGTTCACAGACATGTGCTTGCCTCCCTACATCACCTAGTGAACAGGAAGACCAAAGAGTTGCGCCAGCCTAGGTTATGATTGTACCCGTAGTAGCTGATGCTGTGTCATGGAGATTGCAGAAAATGGAATATTGCCATTGGGTAGCCCTTTTTCCTGCCCCAGGTCTTTCTGGCTTAAAATTGCACCTCAGAAGCAATTGTCAGTGACTGGTTGTCACAGTTTGCAGTTGCTTCTAGGTGCAACCCTGTGGCTATTTATCATGGTGAATGGAGGGAGAACCACAAGGATTCTTTCTCTGCAAAAATGTTTAGCCTTGGGCCTTGGGGATGTAATCTTATCAAATTTCGGTCAGCTCAACTCACTGTTCTCACAGTGGTTTGGAGAGATTGGCGCATGTCAGTGCACAGGCATAACTCTCCCCCCTCCCGGCCGTACAGCACTTTTTGTGCCATCCCATCCCCAAGCATTAAACTAGTGCCAGCCTAACCAGGGGTTAAAAGTGTGCAGACAGCTTCTATGTGCAGCCCTGAGAATCATGCATTACTTCCTCAGCCAACAGCCCACCAAAAGAAGCGAACTTTTTCAATCCAAAGGACATTGGAAGACACATTAGCAACACAAGCAGGACAACATTAGCAAAGGACACCCACACTGAAGATGCACATTAGGAGGAAAGGTGAGAGATTTTGGGCACAACGTGTGATATTTTGACTCACATCACTGTGAGGCCAGCCCCGAGTCCAGGTACTGTGTTGTCACGAAATTCTAAGGGTACACAGCTGGTTTGGGAGACTTGAGAGTGCTAAGTTAAAATCAGTCAGTAACTGCTGTCAAATTTAATCTAATCAAAAGTGTTCACCAGAGGGTTGTGTAACACTGCAAGCATCTGGTCTCAGAAAGATAAATAAATTGACTCAGTGATGCTTCTTGGAGGACACGGGTGTGCAAACTTTATGGCAGAAAGGCGGCATCATCTCTCTGACACTGTGTTGGGGGCCAGAAAGAAAGAACTAATTTACATTTCAAATTTAAATAAGTGTCCATGCATTTACATACATGAATATATTAGAGACTGAATTTATATGAATGGATGAATTCAAATTAGTTCATAAATACTATCTAATATGCCCAACAATCCAAAGTAACTACGGGAGCATGTAAGAGACATTTACATCAACGTAGTTACGACACTACTTAGTGAAAACCTATGGGAAATTCATATTACAATCCAGAGTAAATTGTTCTTACATTGGAGCAAGGACACCCTGTGGTCACTCTGGATTGCACATATGGTGACGATATAAAATGGAGGACAGGGTGCCTCTACTTTTAAGCATAGCATAGAAAAGGGAATTGAGGCAGGGGCTGCTTTTTAAACGCTTCTATGATGAGCTAAACCTGCCTCAATTCCCTCTTCTATGCAATGGTTAAATGTAGAGGCACTCTGTTTGCTGTTCTATATGGTCACCAAGATCTAAGAGAGAGAGAGAGAGAGAGAGAGAGAGAGAGAGAGAGAGAGAGAGAGATGCACGAAGCCTCCCTGCCCCACAGAATACCCTCTGTAGGGAAGGGGAACCGCCTTTAGAGGATTACAGGGCTTCTCATGGATTGGATGTAGTGGACTTGCCATGAGCCTTGCTCCCGAGCCTGGGTTTGGGCACCCCTGTTGTAGGATGTGATGTGTAGCCCAATCCTACGTAACTCTCCATGTGCCAATGTAGCCGCATGAACAGGGGACATACTGCAACCTTTAGGTAGTTAGGAGCAGAGGAAGCCACTCTCCTGCTCCTCGTCTGCTTGCAAATATATTTTGGCCTGTAAATAACATAAACAACAAACAACAAATGGGGGAAAAGGTAGGATACAAATCAAATAAATAAATATCTGAATCTCTGCAAAAATCTAAAGATACCAAAAAAAGAAAAAAAAATAGATATAAGAACATTTACAATTGTTTTGGAAGTTTGGATAAAATTGGATGAAAGAGGAAAGCACATGGAGAAATGTGGTTTGAATTTAAAATGGCTGAAAGAGCAAAACAATGAAAATCAAGCGGATGAAATTCAAAGTGTTGTATATATATAGAGGCTGCGAAGGAATGAGGTTAGGATATTAGCAATGCCATATCTTTGATTGCATTCCCTTCCCAGTCTTTATCTGCATACCTCCCTGCCACAGTCTCTGCCATGTTCCTTCTCCTTCCTACCCTTTTCTGCCTATACCACCTCCCATCCACCCCCACTATGGCTTACTGCACTGTGGTTCTTTTTTCAGCTACCAGTGCACTGACTCAGCCACTTACCATATGTGGTTGAATATCCCTACAATCCTGAGTAACTACGGGAGCACGTAAGAGACATTACGTGCACCCATAGTTACTGCAGCACCTAGTGAAAACCTATGGGAAATTCATATTGCAATCCAGAGTAAATTGTTCTTACACCGGAGCAAGGACTCCCCATAGTTACTCTGGATTGCACCCTAAGTGTCACACTGTATGGTACATTTTGTTCCAGCTGTAAAGGAATATAATACCAGAACTAGCTTTCTGGCATTATAAGGTCCTGCTAGAATTGGGCTGTAATGTTACCTGGAAGCCTAGTTAAAGAATGAGTCGAATAACTGGAGATGGTTCAAGATTTTCTTTACTGCAGTGCTGAGGGCCATACATAGCAAAAAGAGCTATTCCAAAGGTATGACCCCAATCACAAGGTGAAGGATGCTTATATAGACTTTTCCAATACCGGTGTGGCTTCACAAACAAAGCTGGCAACAAATACCTTTAACTAATACAATTTCAAACTACGTAACTGTTCAGTCACTGTCCACGCACCCAGCACCTGTTAGACCCATGTTTCCTATTATTTTATATGAAAGACAAAGCTGGCTAGGTATACAGACAAAACTGGCAGGATACATTGTAGCTGTCCACGTGTTCACCACATGCTCGATACATGGTTCAAATTCAGGTCCGGTCATTATGACCCTCCATATCAGTGGTTCTCAATCTTCCTAATGCCGTGACCTCTTTATAAGTTCCTCATGCTGTGGGGACCCCCAACCATAAAATTATTTTCGTTGCTACTTTATAATTGTAATTTTGCTACTGTAATGAATCATAATGTAAATGTCCGATATGCAGGATGTATTTTCATTGTTACAAATGAAATGTGTGTTCTATGCACGCACTGAAAACAATGGGATTTATTTCAGAGTAGGCATGCATGGGATTGGACCCTGAGGCTGCAATCCTATCCACATTTACATGGGATTAAAGGCCCCCTGACTACGATGGGATTTATTTCAGAGTAGGCATGCATAGGATTGGGCCCTGAGGCTGTCAGTCAGCCCCAATGCGCACGCAGCTACAGCTGGAGGTCTGGGAAGCCTGACCTAGCCCCCTGCACCAGGTGTCTTTAGGCGACCTCCAGGAAACCTCCAGGTGACCCCCAAAGGGGTCCCGACCCCCACTTTGAGAAACGCTGCTCTATATGGTTCAACTTAGATAAGCTATGTCTGGTCTTTACTTGGGTATCATACATGTTCTTGTTCAGACAGCTACAACCTTTCTTGAATATTTCTTTTGTTCTTCCTTCTAGCCTTAACAGTATATGCGTAAACATAATTGATTACAAAAATAGATATAATATTCTATTAAGTCTAAAACTTATACATTGAACTACATATGCTATTATTTTATTTATTTATTTTATTTATATCCCGCCTTTCCTCTCCTACAAGAGGGAGCCCAAGGCGGCTGACAATCAGGATAAAACACCATTAAAATTGAATTATAAATATAGATTAAAACATAATTAAAAAACAATTAAAATACAATTAAATTTAAAAGGCTCAGAACAATTAAAACAGACTAAAAACATAGTTAAAAACAGTAAAAATAAAATGATACAACAATAAAACTGCCCCCCCCCCCAACCTGTGCCCCATTTAAAATGCTACATTTACTATATACATGGCTTTCAGTTAATTTGAGTAGTATATTTCTTATTTTGGCTTGAATAAAACTAATGCATTTCCTTATATGGTCATAGGGCACAATCCAGAGCAAGTTCAGCCTGCTCTGCCCTAACTGCTCTCTCCAAACTATTCTGTATCCAGAGCAGAAAGTTATGCTGCATTCAGAGAGTCAGGAAGCCTGGGCTGCCATAACTGCTCAAGAGCATGCTAAGTCAGTGACAGCTGGGGAGGGCTTGCTCCTGAGTAGACCCCCTCAGATCACACTGAAGAAGGAACAGCTGTGGTGCCTACATTATAAGGAAACCCAGCAGTTCCTGACAACCAGTTACAGCTGCAGTTCTTCTAGTGCAAGATGGATGCTTGGAGTGGCCTGCTGTATCCTGAGGTTAGTGGGCTGCCATAGTTGTGCCATATCCTGAGGTTGAGAGGCAGGGGTTGCAGCTAGGCTGGCCAAGAACTCAGATTTTTGGTCAACACTGCCATTCTTACTCAGGCCTTATCATGGACCCCTATGGGTCTACTCATTACTATACCTGCTCCTGAGGTGGTATAACTCTGAGGGCTGGAAGAGGGCATTTCTGCCTTGAAACAGGCTTTGGATACAGAGTAACTGCTCTGCCCTAGGCAATGCTAAACATGCCCTCAACTTGCCTCTCCTGAGCTGCTTAGGCTGCCCCAGTTAGGGCAGAGCAGGTCCACCTCTCTTAGGGCACCCTATCTTGCCTTGCTCTGCCCTAAGCCTCCTTCAGAGTAACTGGGCTGGAGCATCTTGCAGTTGCTCCACCCTAGTGATAGATAGGGCAACCCAAGGGCTCTTATGTGGACAGATTAGTTGCTCTGGATTGTGCTGTTGGTTTCAGAACTTCGGTTTGGCCACACGTTTCTGTGTGTGTGCATAGGATGGGGGTGAATGGAGGAGTTAAAATTTGACATTTGTTTTTTCTCTCTTTGTCCTGTTTCAGTAAGACAAAGTTATTAATCTCTTCCCTCCACCTCCCCAAACTAAACTGTCAGGGCCAACCCATGGTAGTGTTCCATTTGCTCTGCTCTCCTCATAATGTCTCAGTACAGAAGATTCTATGCTGGAGCATCATCTACTTAGTAAGCATTGTCTAGTACTTGCTGCCCCAATGTGGGCCCAATCCAAGAATGGGGCCCAATTCGGTCAAATTTACACCTCATGCTGTTAACACTTCAAGTGCAATTCTCACACCAAAAACAAACACCTCTCATCCAGAGTGCAGGTATAGATGTTGGTTGCAATCCTAAAGACACTGAGTAAGATCCATTAAACACAATGGGGATTACTTTTGAGTAGACATGCTTGATTAGACTTTTGAGTAGACATGCTCGTTCATAGAATCATAGAATCCTAGAGTTGGAAGGGACCTACTAGGTCATCTAGTCCAACCCTCTGCCTGCAGCAGGAAATCCTCCTAGAGCAGCTCCGACAGGTGCTCGTCAAGCCTCCGCTTGAAGATCCCCAGTGAGGGAGAGTCCACCACCTCCCTTGGCAATCTGTTCCACTGCCGAACCACCCTCACCGTCAGGAATTTTTTCCGAATATCCAACCGGAATCTCCTTTCTTGAAGTTGGTACCCATTGGTTCTAGATCTGCTTTCAGAAGCAGCAAAGAACAAGTGTGCCCCGTCCTCCATACAACAGCCCTCAACAGGGCAATCATGTCTCTCCTCAGCCTCCTCTTCTCCAGACTGAACATCCCAAGTTCCCCCAACCTTTCCTGGTAGGGCTTCCCTTCCATCCCACTGATCATTCTTGTCGCTCTCCTCTGGACTTGCTCCAGTTTGGCTGCATCTTTCTTCAAGTGAGGTGCCCAGAACTGAACACAGTACTCAAGGTGAGGTCTGACCAATGCAGAATAAAGAGGAACTAGAACTTCTCGTGACTTGGAAGCTACAGACCTCTTAATGCAGCCTAAAATGGCATTTGCCTTCTTTGCAGACACATCACACTGCTGACTCATGTTCAGCTTGTGATCCACGGCGACTCCAAGATCCCGCTCACATGTTGTGCTGCCAAGCCAAGTATCCCCCATTTTATACCTGTATTTTTGGTTTTTATTTCCTAAGTGCAGAACCTTGCACTTCTCCCTGTTGAAATTCATTCTATTTGTTACAGCCCAGGATTCTAGTTCATCCAGATCCTCCTGGAGGTTTCTCCTGTCTTCTGTTGTGTTTGCTATTCCTCCCAGCTTGGTGTCATCCGCAAATTTGATCAGGCTCCCCCGTATCCCTTCCTCCAAGTCATTGATGAAAATGTTAAAGAGAACTGGACCCAAGACAGAGCCCTGGGGGACCCCACTTGAAACCGACCATTAACATTCATTAACATTCAGTTATGTTAATTAACCCAAGTTTCCCAGCAATTGCTCTTATCCACTTATATCTCAATCTCATTTATATAAACTGCACTTGTTCCCACTTCAGTGACATTCTATATAAGCTTATAACTAAAATATGAATACAAAACTGTTTTTTTAAAAAATGGACTTGTTACTTTTTAAAAAAGAACCAGGCTATGCTTAGAATTAAACATTAATATCTAGTGATTTTGTTTCATTATATTGCATATCATGATGTGTAATGATGTGTTCGAAAATTCTGTTGCAGGGTAGATTATAAGCCTTGATTCTCAGATTTCCTGTAGGGCAGAGAATAAGCAAAAAGTGCAATCTTAATTTTTTAAAGATTTTCAAAATTAATTTTAATTTTTTTTTAATTTTTGCTTCCAAAGTGTCATCCACTGTATAAAATGTTTTCAGTAAATTCTAGCATAAAGTTTTCTTCATTTGCAGGAAAATTTCAGAGTAAGAAAATTTTTCAGTTACAACCTGATGATTTCTGTTTATTTCAAAAAGGGGGGAGGGAGAACAGGTCCAATCTTGTTGTACATGGATTTGACTCAACACGAACGCTCACCACAAATGAGAAAGTTCATGCTGATCATGGGAGAAAGGAGGAAAAATGCATTCCTTTAACATCATTTAAAAAACAGCTTTTCTTACTGTTGTACAGAGGCAGTCATGTGAACAATTATTCCATTCTTCATCTTAAGCTGGCAAAAGCAGGGTGTCCTAGAAATTTCTAATTGCTGAATGTCTCTATACAATAGTAAGAAAAGCTATTTTTAAACCAATTTTAATTTTTAAAACTGTTTTAATTTAATACAGTTTTGGCTTCAGTAGAGAGTTCCAGAATCAAACTCCTAAACATATCAAGGGACATATCAGGACCTTATTCCATTTGGTGCAATGGAGAAGCAAGAATTCTGGAAATTAAATTCAAATTTGAATAATAGTCAGACCTTTTTCATAAATTGTTTTGCTTATCACATCGTTCTGGCTCAGAAACTGCAATGGCAACAACACAATACTATATAACTATCTTAAGTTGCCACAGACCCATTATATTTTTACAGAAGATCATGACAAATCTATTTAAATACAATTCAGGAAAATGCTAGCTTGCCAATATTTTCCAACTGTACAATTGTTTTCAGAGCTTTCAGCATTAAACTGTATCCTAAAATATAATTATAAATAAATTCCACACTTAGAAAGCTAAGGCTCCATGCAAAATAATGACATTGCAATCCTAAAATACAATGAAACATATTTTTATTCAGCACTTCACTATGGTTGTGCACCATAGAATGTTACTAAATTTTATTCCCCTGATACATAAATAATTGAAAAGTAGGGGTTCTAAATTAGATGAAGAAAACTTCTAACAATATACGTATACAGCTAGAACTGATTTACATTTTACTTTTTGATTATGGGTACAAAAGGTAGCCAAACTTTAAGCAGCAGATTATATGCATGGGAAAGTTCTGTTGGGAACATGCCTACCTATGAACCAGGCAAAAATAGGGAGCCCTTGGGAATTCTGGGGAATTGTATATAGTGGTGGTGGCAAGACTGTTTGAGCAGTCTTAACCATGTCTACTCAGAAGTAAGCTCCATTATGTTCATTGGGTCTTACTCAGAGATGGGCCTGGCCGGGCCAAACAACTAGTTCCCTGGAAGTGGGCATGGCCAGGCCGGGGGTCAGAGGGTGGGACGGGGGTCAGGGGGCAGGGAGGGTCAGGGGCTGGGCCAGGGAGGCACCTGCGCAGTGCATCTTCAGGCACCGACAGGCGTCAGAAGATGCACTGCGCAGGTGCCAAGGTTGGCGCGTGTGCAGTGTGCCTTCTGAAGCCGGTCGGCTTTAGAAGACGCACTGCGCATGTGCCAACTTTGGCGCCTGCGCAGTGTCCTCTGAAGCTGGTTGGAGGAGGAGAAGCCACTCTGAAGCCAGTCTAAGGAGGAACATCTCTGCCGCTCCACCTCCCTAGCAAGGCCAAATGGCCCCACAGAGGACACTGCACACGTGTCAAGATTGGCATGTGTGCAGTGTGCCTTCTGAAGCTGGTCGGCTTCAGAGGAGACTTCAAGGAGTCTCCAAGGAGGAGCCATAGGCTCCTCCCTGGAGAAGAGGAGGTCCATGCCTCTGCAGGGCCATTCGGCTCTGCCGTTTCACCTCCCTAGTGAGGCCAAATGGCCCCGCAGAGGAGACTGCGCATGCGTCAAGTTTGATGCATGCGCAGTTCAGTGGTGGGTCGTCCGTCCAAACCAGTACGGCCAGTTTTCTGCCCCCCCCCGTACCAGTTTGGTAGCGGGGGGGTCAGAAAGAAGAAGTGGTTCAGGCGATCCGGCCCGAACTGACTTCAGCACACCACTGGTCTTACTCCTAGTAAAGTGCCTTTCGGCTACATAAGTCAAGGTAGAAGTCCTATGCAGACCTGTGGGGTCACAAAAGTGCCATACGGCACTTATGCACCACACCGGGGACGGGGGTTTAGGCTCACCACCAGGCACACCATCAGAGAATAGGAAGACAGGTGATATGACAGCCAAACTTGGTTAGGATTGCACCCCCAGAGTGTACTGCATGAACCAGCAGTAGTAAGGCCCATAGAATTGGGCCTTTAAAATGTAGTTCCTACCCGTGGCTAGGCTGGCACAAATTCTGTGCTTCAGCACTACTCCTGGTGGTATAGGCCAGGGCACAGACATGTGCCTACATCACCACATGAATGAGAAGTGGATGGGTTGTGCTGGCTGAATTGGTTAGGATTGTGCCCCTGAACCACTTTATTGTTCTCTTGTTCATTCCCTTGTTCATTTTTTTTTCTCCTTGTGAAAACCTTCTCAGGTAAATTGGACACACATACACACATATATCTTGGTGCTTTCAATTCTGAATGGCATAGATACCTTTAAACGCTCAGGTTTCACCTCAAGAAAAATCAGAGAACCAGGACAGCATCCTGTTTCTATTTTTAAGGCCTATTTTCTACAACCATTTAAATTTGGAGCTCTTAAAACCTCATATTTCTTTCCATTATTATTTTAACCTTGGCAAAAAATGGCACTATATGATCAGGACAATCATTCATAAATGAGAATCTATAAGATTTTCCCAGTTATTATTCTATATGTTGTTGCATGTGGTTGAACATCTGTAAGAGGTTTATTCACACATTCCTGATAAATGTTCAGTTCCCTGTTACTATATTTGGGGCAATTATTGGTAACAGTGTATGCAAAATATTTGCTGCTGGAAACACAGACTTTCATTGGAGCCCCTAATTTAAATGCATGTGCATTATTCACAACCGTGAATATTTAAAAATAAAATAAAGTTCAGTCCTGGTCCGTCGCAGGGTAAAAAAACAAATATGAACTGGAACTCTAAATTTAAGGCTGACTCACAGGAGAAAAAATATGATATGGAAGAAACCATTTAATTTACAGATTTGTTGCCTTTTTCAGTTTTCTTTTGTAAATTATTTATCTAAATATGAGCACAATCCTAACCATGTCTACTGAAAAGTAAGCTCCATTGTGTTCAATGGGTCTTACTCCCAGGAAAATGTCTTTAGGAGCCTAAAGCTCTTCTCTGAAAAGCAATATTACTTTGGGGCAGTGATTTTCAACCTGCTATAGATAGTCCTCAGGTATGCCACGGGAATTGGGGAGAGTCATTAATTAATAGGAAAATTGTGGGATTTGTGATGTGCCTCAGAGGTGTGCCTGGTGTGCCTTGTCAATGGTAAAGACAATGGATGGTGTGTCTTGACCATTTCAGTGCCTTGTAAGTGTGCCATGAGATGAAAAAGGATGAAAATCACTGCTTTGGGGGAACTAGCTGAAATCCAAGTAGGAGTTCTGAATCACATGGAAAAGAAATTCTTTTTTCTTTTCAATTGCTTCCTGGGGCATCCCCACCACATTGGGCTAAGAGGTTGCTGAGTCAAAGGGACCAAATAAGGACATGTTGTGCTCCTTGGATAGCGTTGCCATAATTCTCTTCCACAGGATCCTCTGTCCCATTTGCCAGTGTGTGAACACAATTCTCAAAAATCAGGATTGTCCCTGTTTTTCAGGACATATGGCAACCCTATCCTTGGAGCCACTGCTTGCTTGTATTAACTGACCAGCCAGACTAGAAATTTGCTTCTATTCCTTGATTCCCCAAATTGTGGCTGTCAGCCATGTCCCTCACCCTGAAACTCCTCCAGGGAAGAGGCATTATATGGGAATGGCGAAGAAAGAAATGTTAGGTTTGGAAGGATCCTCATTAAAGACTTCTTGAACCCAGCACTTGCCTGACCCAGGTTGGAATCCTAAACATACTTACCTGGGAGTAAGCCCCGTTGACTTTCATGGGATTTATTTCTGAGTAGACCTGTATAGGATTGGGCTCCCAGTCAACGGCCACAGAGCCTACACTGTGATGAAGGTGATGGAAGGTCCTTTTTGTCTGCAATTCAGCCTGGTATTAATTTTACATTCACATAGAAAAGGGCTTTTCATTCACTTATGTAACCTTTCCAAATGCTCTGTAATTGCTATATGGCAAATGCTGAGCAGTGTCACATTGTGTGTCACAAATATTTGGAAGTTACTAAATAACATTCAGAACAATTGCCTTGTAATTTTCCAGGGTTTAGATCTAACAATATCACAGTTGTTTACAAGACAGGAAAAGATAGCATGTAATTACTGTAATATTTACTATCTAACATGATCCCGATGTCACATCCGTATTCTTCTTTGTATTAAGCCTTATTTTCTTGTCAGTCCTGAGACTCTTGTTTTGGTAGTTTATCACAACTGAACTTCTATTCTCATCAGGACAAGTCCACAGTGGAGGAAAACACGAGACTCGTTTACTCCTCAAAATTGACATTTCTAAAGCCGGCACCACATGCCTTACACAATTATGCAAATCTATTCATTCTTACTCAAAAGTAAGTTCAACTGCATTTCATTAAGCTTATTACAGGCACCCCCCACTTATTGAACAGGTTAGGGACTGGAGAACTGTCCAAAAGTGAAAAGTAGAATCCAATCTCTAGTTTATAAATGTTGCTTTCAATCCTTCATTAGCTAGCAAACTGCAGATGTTCCTTTTATCTTGCAAATTCCTGCTGCCACATAAAGATTTCTGCAAATGGATTCTAATTAATTTCTTCAGGAATAGGATTAGACAAGGAGCTAAAACATAAAGAAGGGCAATTTCGGCCTTTAGAAGAGCAGAGAGAGGTCGAAAGAGTAGGACATGCATTGAAAGAATGAGTATAATTGAAAGGTGTTGAAAAAGTGGATTGTTGGAAAATAAACTGTCAGAAAGTGGGGGATTACCTGTATTGGGTAGCCATTTTTCAGATTTCACATTTAGAAACTGCCCCCACTTACAGTATTCCCTAAACCTATTCCTCACCAAGGGCAGATTCTCAAACTCTTGTTCCAGTGAGGAAGGGTATATGTCAGGATGGAGAGTAGCTAAAACACAGCTGTGAACCCAGGTCTACCCACTGTAAGGTTGATCTGGGCTCCAAGTTCAAGGGAAGCCTAGGTCTACTTACTCAGTAAACCTGGCCACAGGTCTATCCGCTTGTTTGACGTGGGCTCTGTAGTACCATTCTTCTACCAAACCGGAACACTGAGTTGTCCTTTGTTGCCCACCATCAGGGCCAACACATGTATGTCAAATTCTCACACACTGAACCCCAAGTAGGATGCACTCAAATAAGTCTGTGGGAAGTAAATAGAAATGTTTTCCAATTAAACATCCTGGTAGGCTTATTTTGCAGCAATAGGTCTCCTTGAACTTATGCATGTTCAGCAGTGCATGTGGCCTGTAACCCATTGTTTTCAGATTGTGCATGTAGCTTTTTGTACTGCTGTTTATGGAATATACAATTATGCCTCACGTAACAAATTTAATTCATTCCAGAGGCATGTTTGTTACGTGAAACGTTCTTTACGTGAAGTGGATTTTCCCATAGGAAATAATGGAAACTCAGACGATTGGTTCCACAACCCCCAAAATATTCATGTAAAAATATTAACCGGATGTAAAAATGATGACAGAACACTGGGATTGAATTCAAAACATGCATTCAATGTGCATGATCCTATGAAGTCTACTTAGGTTGCTGTCATAAAGACACTTTCCTGGGTGTAAGACCCATTTAACACAATGGGGCTTAGATCTGGGTAGACATGATTAGGAGGCTGCAATCCAAGACACCTTCAAAGTGTCTCCCCACTTTCTCCTTCTCTCCATCCTGAGCCTCTCTCTCCCCTGCTCCCTTCTGGCTAGCCCTGAGCTGCTTCCCTCTTCCCCACTGCTCTTCTCTCCCTCTGCTCAGCGGACACTCGGCCACTGGAAGAACAGCATGGAAGTGTTGCTTTCACTATGGACAGGTGCGCCCTGACACTTTTTAAACAGGCCGGCAGCCCTGACTATGGCCGGCAGCCCTGACACTTTTTAAACAGGCTGCCGGCCAGCATGTCTGCCCCAACTGCCAATGAATGTGTTCTTTACGTGAAGCACAGTTTGTTATGTGAAGCAGAACCCTAGAGAAATTTTTGTTTGTTATATGAAGCATACTTTACATGAGGTGTTCTTTATGTGAGACTCCACTATAATGTGAAGTGAGAAAAATGGTTAGAGATCAGCAATAGGGTTCCTAGAGGGGGTTACGGTGCTAGGTTTTGAGGTGTCTGCTATGACCTTCTGGGAACACTACTGGGGACCTGATCTTAGCTTGAAGGCCCCAAAGAGTTTAATGCATCAGATCTTAGTGCACAGTGATGATGCACACAGAGCCACTTCCAGAGACACTGTGGTATCAGCTGGACCCCATCTCTATATTATCTTTTGAAACCATCTGAAAACAAATAAGTCAGGCTGACTTTTACTCTTTCCTGATGGCGTTATTGTTTTGTTTTGCCCACTCTGCATTTAGGTGCTTTTGTGATTGCTCTGTGGATTTTAATGTTTTTTTGGTTGTAATTAGCATTTGATTATATGCTTGCAATCTGATCATTGTTATTAGTTTGTTTTTTTCACAGCTTTGTTAACAGCCTGCAGAAAACTGGGGCCTTAATTAATTAATTAGTTATATCAATTATATTAATTGCCCAACACACACACAACATATCTGTAAAAATTAATCTGCTTTCATTATTATTCAGATTATTCTGGAGTTCACTGGAAGACGATGGTGTAATCTTTTAATCAGTGCTTTGTTTCAGGATAAACTTGGGGCTCAATCCAATGGGTCTACCACATATTTGTGGCTGTGGTAGGGTATCGCACACATGCTGTAAGAAGCACCCATTCTCCACTAATCCACAGTCTGTGTCAGAGAGATGGAGGAGAGCCAGGTGTGTGTGTTGGGCATCAGGACAGATGAGTTTGGGGACAGGAGAAGGGTGGGAAGAGGTCCAATTAAATGTGTGCTTTATTTCTGTGCTGTGTTGGTGCTTGCAGAGATCTATTTATTCATATAGATTAAAATAAAAATCTATTAAAATAGATTAAAAGCAAAATCTATTAAAATCTATTTATTAAATCCATTTATTAAATTCCATGTCAAGGGCTGCAATCCTAAAGACACTTTCCTGGGAGGAAGATCCATTGACCACAATGGGGCTTACATATGAGTAGACATAGTTAGGATTGTGCTCTAAGGCTGCAATCTTAAACATGTCTACTCAGAAGTAAGCCCCATTGTGTTCAAAGGATGTTACTCCCAGGAAAGTGTGTTCAGGATTGCAGCCTAAGAAATTCATTTAAATTTTACCTTTAAATTTTTTTCCTGGTCCTCCACACTGTGTCAGATATTTGAAGTGTCATGTGTGTATCTAAACTGATTTCTACAGCAGCATTAACCTTGCAGTTATGTCCTTGACCTCCTATATATAGTGGATCTACCACCCAAAATGCTACTGTAGCAGGGAGGTTTTTCTCTCAGTTTAACAGTGTTATAGACTCTTATGGAGTCCACGGAGTGTCATATATATGTTCCCTGGTCCACTGCATATGGGCTCTGATTGTAGCAACAGCCACATGCCCAACATAGTGACCCAGCATCTCACTTGGACAGCGAGTCCAGGTGAAACTGGAAAATGCAAGATCCCAGGAAATTTCTGGGCCCCCTCCATTCCCTCTTCTATGCATTGGTTAAAGGTAGAGTCACTCTGTCCTCCATTCTATATGGTCATCCTGCCCTGGGCACACAGAATGCAGCGGAATAACTTGATTCACAGATAACTTAATCTCCAGATATCAGATCCATGGATATGGGGGCTGCCTTCAAATGTTGGTGCAGACTATGTGGCTGCCATTGATGAACTTGAATTTAGGGTACAAAAGCATGCCATTAAATATTATATGAGAGGCAAGTGTGGGTATTTTGAACTAATGTTCAAACGTTGTAAAGGTGATGTTGTAAAGGTGATGGACATCAACTTAGAAATGAATGTTTGGTGCGCTTCTACACCTTATTCGGTCACCTCCAAAACCCATATTCACACCAAGCCTGCCAGGAGTGAAACACCTTCATGCTTAATTATCAACTGAAATATATTCAAATGCCATTTGTAATTTAAACAGCAAGTCTTCAGTGAGATTCATTCTGTTAGCACCAGGGTTGTTGAACATTGGAAGGAGAACTTTCACAAGTTAATGGCCTGCCCTTTTCTGACAGCACACCAGACTTTTCACACTATTAACTAACACTTTGCCTCACTCAGCCACTGAACTGTTGACAAGAGCACTTTAGCAAGTCTGAACAGCAGAAAACATCAAGTAAATCAAAAGCGAGTTTGGCAGGAGCCAGACAAATAAGAACCAGGGAGTGATTTAGATGGGGGAAAAACACCAAAGTTAATTCTGCTTTCCCTTTTCTCCTGTCTCCAAGATCATAATTTCAGCAATCCCGCAGCAATACCATCACCACTTAACATTAGGCAGTTTCGTACTTTGCTTTAAAAGTAGCACATTTCATACCAGACATCACTGAAAATACTAATCTCACTGTAGATCTTTGCGTTTCAATACCGTTGATCACTAGTTTGATTCCCTGAATTCTGCTTCTTTGCTCTCATTTTTCATGATCCCTTTCACCATCCTACACAAAGTTTCATCCTGTTGGCTGTGTAATTGACCCATGTAAATTACCTACAATTTATTTAAGGACATGCATTTAACTTTGTGACATACTGTCTTTACTCAAATCCAATGCTCACCATTTTCAGCTGAATTCAGTCTTCAAAATCAGGATGCACGTTATATTCAATGGTTAATTATATTTTTTTTGTAAAAATGATATTTTGATTATAAGTATAGGGTGCACATTAGATTTGATGGCGCATTAGATTCAAGTAAATATGATAATTAACAAAAGCATGTCATGGCGGACGGTTAGAGAAGTGGGTGAAAACAGTTTTTTCATATATACAGGGTGACCATATATGAAACCAAAAAAGAAGACGCCTCCCAAAATGCAGAACATTCAAGAAAAACTTGGGAAAATAAAAGCTATATATACTGCTATTATGTGCATAATCCAAACCCAATATTACTTATTATTGAATTTAAAACAATTACATATAATTTATTACATGTAATAATTACAAGATGGCTACACGCTGCCCACTTACAAAGAAAAGGAAGACGTTGATGTTTTTTCTAGGACACAAGGCTAAAATCCAGTAACATGTTCTGGAAAAAAACCGGAACCCTATTTCTTGATCTCTCCCAATCCCAAAATGCCTTGCATTGCCTCCAACCTGCTCTCCCCATCCCAAGATCCTTGCATCAGCCAAGCTTGTCTGATACAAATTTACTCAACCAATATTGGACTCCTTGCATTGGTCTCTCCATTTGCCTTATGGCATTTTTGCAACCCCTCTCTTGGGCTGCTAGAAGGAACATATAGGATTGTGCCCTTACAGATCTGGGCTGAGATGTTATTTGACTCCACATAGATAGCCCTATAGAAGTACATGAAAACATCTTGATATATTTCTTTTACCTGAATCTTTTGAAGATAGTGTTGCACATAATTAATGAAATATTCTGTTTGCAAAGTGAAAGGAATTCTTAACTCGCCTTGTGAAGAAATTTAAATGTTATAGAAATATCTTCAACGAGAATATCAATTTAAGAGAAAGTATATCAGGAACAAAAAAGATTACATTTTTTCCATTTCCATCCAGCTTTCACAGTTATTCTTTAAAATAAGATGTCAGACGAAATATACTTGCTTGAATTACCAAACATTTTCCAGTTAAGAATCCAGCACTCTGCTAGCTTATTGCATTTCAATTTGCTTCTTTAGCTCTGGACATGATGCGCAGGACCAGTTGCAATTTATAAACAATGTTGCCTTGCTGTATATTAAGTTCAGTGTGTGATCCTTTCCTGTTCGCACTTCCTCTGACATTTCAGATGAACATTTCACAGGTGAACTCTTGCATATTTGCCCTATTGTCAACTGTTCACAACTTATATCACTGGCACCCGAAAGTGAAACGGAAGATAGAAACACTATCTAGTGTTTCTGAACCAAAAAAACTAATTTTCATTCAATATATTGGAATGAACTTGAGTGCTACACAACGGCACAACATATATTTCTTGGAAACAGTTTCTGCACCCTATCTATAAGCTGCATCTTCTTACACAATCCTCTTACACATGGTACATAAGAACCATTGCTTTCAAGGCCTCCAAGATGAATTTTATCAGGGTACAAATATTCTTTTGGGTTCCTTTTCAAAAATAAGAGGAGGTGGAGACAAAATAGAACATTAGGAAGGGTGGTAATAGGGATTTCAACCTTGGTAGTAGCAACAAGGTTGTGATATTTGTTAGGACACATTCCTTGAATACACCCAAATTTTGGATGGCTGAAGGTAAGGGTTAAATGTAACCCACATATCTGTAACCCACATAGGTAACCCACATATTCCACATTATGGACTTTGTTGCAATAAAGTCATTAAAGAGGGACTAATTTCAAAAAGAGAAATAAAAAGGATATGGAGGTTCTTAACACTTTTCCTACACATCTCTTTTCTGTTGGTAGTACTCACCAAATTATTTTAGCCAAGTTGAATTTTCAGATTTTTTTTCTTTATCCTCACTATATGGACGCTCACAAAATTGATGGTGGTGGGACAGGCCTGTGAATTATTACATCAATTATCACACTGATTTTCTTCCATATAACAATGTATATCATCCTATGTCAACCTTGCTTCAGAATAAGAGAAGAAGCTACGTCGTCATCTGATGTTTCTGACGTGTATAACACTTAACAAGAGTCTAAAGCATGGGTCTCCAAACCCCGGCCCAGGGACCAGATGCGGCACTTGGCGGGCCTCAATGTGGCCACCCGGCAAGACTCCTCTATTCAGTCCTTGGTCAAGCCTTGTAACCCACTCCAGTACATTCTTATGTGTAAATTTATTATAATTTATTATAATTTGAAATGTAAATTAGTTTTCTGGCCCCTGACACAGTGTCAGAGAGATCATGTGGACCTCCTGCCAAAAAATTTGTATGTCCCTAGTCTAAAGCATTAGGGCACACTCATCCAGGAAGTGCTTCTGTTCAACTCCTTTTAAAATTACTGAGATAATGACCATTGCCATAAATTTTTATGGAATTCAGGGAGGAGAAGTGCCACCTAGTCTCATGTTGTTCACCTAACTTCTATGTTAAATATTTATATAATAAGTACTTCCTTGCTTGGATACCATCGTCACTTTTTCATTCCCTAAATCCCATACCTTTGTTTGAAATACAAAAAGGCATTTTGCCAAGTACCGGCTGATGGTTTTTGGAAGATCATTGCAATTATTAATTTATCCAGGGCTTCTCCTAAGAACTGGAAGCACTTTTCATACATTATCTCTATTAATTTTTTTTAAGAGCACCTAACAATTGGTCAGGGATAAATGGGAGCAAACGCAGAGACAACTGTAAAACTAATGCTTGTATTGGATCAGAGAATTTGAATCCCGCTGACTACGTATGTCCTCCTTCAAAATAGAGGGGAAGTGGTTCTTTTACTTATGAGACCATAATCCCAAGACCAACAGCAGTGATAATGTTCCCAGATATAACTTCCCTGATGTTCACCCAAACACAGTGATGTTTTTCATGTTGCAAAAACAGTATGCATACGCACCTAAGCAAGACAGACTTGAGTCTGCATGCATGGGAATGAGTGCCAAGGGATCCATGATTAGCATGTTTTTCCAAGTTGTCCATGTGTGCAACTTAAGTGTCTATGAGTCAGGAAAAAACTTCTCATTTTTGCAACTCCAAGCCACCTGATCCAAGTTCCCATCTTTGGTTCCTTCTTCCATTTGTCCGAACAACAGCTCTGTGAGATAGGTGAGGCCAAAACATTGCAATTAATCCAAGGTCACTACGGAAGCTTTACATCTGAACAGAGATTTGATCCTGAATCTTCCAATTCTCAAACCACTACACCATCCTGGCTGGTTTATACTCATTCAAAATCTATGTGTTGCCATATAAGAAAGGATCAAGGGAGAGACACTATCGCAAGTAGAATTTTTTAAAAAATATATTAACACTTAAATATTCATATTGGGAAAAGCAGAGTTAAAATTCAAGAAAGAATGCTGTATAATCAGCTACAGAGGGCTAAAGGATCATATAAATAATCAGAAAACCAAATGAACTTAATGAATAAAGATTTGACACCTACTAATAATACATCCAATGTGCAGAACTTGAATGCCTCATGAACATTTTCAGAGTCAAGTCACAGCCAGACACATGCCAGAGAATGGGAAAATGAGATGGGACTTAGGTGGGTAATAAGAGACAGATATGACAGAACAGCCCAAGGATAAAAAGATAGCGCTGGAGCTGTCACTCAGCATTTCCTGTGAGATATTAACAAACTCGCAGCGCTGATCACTTTCTAAGCGTTTGCTGCTTGGCCCCTTCGCCTTAATTAAGATACCTTGAAAAGAACAGATTCAGTGAGGCTATTGTGCGACAAGGGAACAAAATGTTATTCAATCAGTGATGTGAACACTTCAATTACAGGAAAGTTGATTTAAGATAAATGCTGGGGGAAAAAATCCAAAACTTGCTACCTATAAGAGCTATATGTATCCAGATGGGCCACAGAACATGGTTCCCACTTTCCTCCCAATAATGTAAAACTATAGTCCCATGTAAATTTAGAGGTGTGTTTATTCTATTATGTGTCCATTTCCCTTACGCTTATTATCTCAAAGCATTCAGTCTATTCAGAAGTACGTCCCATTATATTCAATGGGGTTTACTCCTAGGAATGTGTGTATGATGGCATCCTCAATCACATTATTTCACCCTATTCTCCTTCAATATTCAAGGAATACAACATTCTTATATGCTGTCAGGCTCTATTAGGCCTGGAAATTAGATCTCCATATTTCCGGCTTGCCACCAAGGACATTCAAGCTGCTAATGTCCTGCAGCATGCAGGCAGCAGTCAAAGTAACCACCACCACCTGTGTGAGTGAAGGCCAATTGGTGGATGGACACTATGCTCCCCATAAATATGCTGTTGCCTATGCCTATCTTGTGGGTTTGTTAGTGTGGTGTTACATATCAAAGTGCTGTCAGACTGACCACTTATATTGGACTATTGGACAGGACTTATTGATGATGCCTTGGATACTGATTTAGGACTCTGACTTGTTAGTATATCACCTCAGACTGTGTACCTGGCTTTGGCTTTGCTCAACCCTTCTGAATACAATTAGCTTGATCTCATAGTGCTTTGTTTGTGTTTTCAGCTTGCTCAACTGCGCTACTGTTTGCTACCTCGGCAGTGGGTATTCTGTTGTGCCAATGTTGGGGTTCATCCTACCTGGCAAAGGGTTACGGGCCCACCGCTATTACGTGTGAACGTGCGTGTGTTTTGCTGACACCACACAGCAGAGAGATCACTGTTTTGGTGGGCAACTAGGGCAGTCCAGGCTTCCTGACTCTCTGGATCCAGCATAACCTACTGCTCTGGATTCAGAATAGTTGGGGCAGCCCAGCTAGGGCACTCCTCACTGCCCTAAACTCTGGATTGTGCTTTTGTTCCTAAATTATCAAAACTATCAACCCAGCAGTCTCTAGTTATCTTTATGTTATTTATTTAATTATTTGAAATAGCAGGCCTCTGTCAGTCTTGGAAGACTATAGTGTCGTGCTCAGAGCTGCATACGCTGCATGCAAAGCACAAAAGCCTGGGTTAGATTGTTATGGAAGATAGGCTGTTACCCAAGCAGCAAATCCCCCCTCTCCATGCCACTGAATTAGTCCAATGGAAAGGCAGAGCCAATACGATTGGATCCAGCTGGTGTCGCATAGCTGGGCTAAGGACAGGAGCTTGCTCTGTCTTGTGGGGCTGACCCGGGTCTCGAACCCAGGCCTGCTGGTTAACAGGCACAGCATCTTAACCAGTGATGGGCTTCAAAGAAATTAACAACCGGTTCTCTGCCCATTTGGCAGCCAGTTTTAAATGGCTATTTTTAAACTTTATGTGTCCTATCTCTTGTTAACAACTGGGTCTACAGAGTAGGTGCGAACCTGCTGGAGCCCACCACTGATCTTAACTGTTTGCCCCACCGAGTGAGAAATATTTGAAATATTTACATCTGTAAATACTTCCTCCTATAAAAATATGGGACATCCCATCATTAGTCCCCAAAGTTCCATATTCATACACATAAAAGAAAAATGCATATTCTAAATATTGTTTTCTAGGGATGCAAGTTAAAATATATACTGGATTTACCACAAGAATGTATTTATTAGCATCATTATTATTTTACTATAGTTAGTGATATTTACATTTGCATAAAGCTGCATAATTACTTCAAGTTTCAAAAGTGTTGCATTTTTCATTTCATTTAACAGTTTTGTACATTGTTTGTAGGGCAGTTTGGCAAATTTATGCATGGAATATTTGCATTATCCTATAAACAATTCTGTGCATTGTTAAACGAGGCAAATAAAACCTAACGGTTTTTAAACCAATCATTCCAGAGTTTTGCTAATCATGTCATTATATATCTTTGTTTTTACTCTCTATCTTTCTTACTGTGTTCCCAGAGCTGAACTGCAAGCTTTATGAATCTGCAGATCTATAAGTGCATGTGGATTTCTGTGAAATGTTTGTAAAACTTTATTCTTTAGAATTTGATCAGGCCATCTGTTTTGTTTCAAAATGTTTAGCGTGGAGTGTATCCAGAGAAATAGATATCCCCATAAGGCACTTCTGCCCCACTTCTGGGGAGGTTAGACCACTGCACAGAACATGTCAACTTCCCCATGCTTCTGTAGGAACCGGGAGATGGGGGAGTTCTACTGCCCCAAATTGTTTAGGGTTGCATCCTGTTTACCTACACCCACTAAATTACTGGCAAAAGTCTGGGTGGATCTGCATTATCAGATCTAGCTCAGGATGAGGGATAGGATCAATTAATATTCCTGCCCCCCTTTGATTCATAATTCAAATACCTATTACTTTTATCTAGTGCAGTGGTCAGAGAACAGGGGTAAATTATCCCAAATGGGGAAAAATAAAATTTCTGAGGGTAATGAATGGGCGTGCTGGTGCACACACTCTCCCCCTTCTGAAAGCTCTAACGGAGAGCGCTACTGCTTCCACCATGGAGAAGCGTTAGCGCTCTTCATTGGAGCTTTTGGAGGGGAAGAGTGAGCGTGCATGTGCACAGTAATGTACTTTTTAAAATGGTTGCTGTGGATGTCCGGACTTAGTTGCACCTAGCCGCAGCAGCCTGAAACTACCCCCCCCCAGTGTCCCAAACACCCTCCCCAGCCAAGGTAAGCCACTTTATGTTTTCTCAGAAGTAAACCACTTACTTTACATTTACTTCCTATTTAAAAAATTTTTTAAAAGTTTTTTTCCGATTTTTTTAAAATCCAGATTTTCAATTAAAAAGCCGGACTTTTGTGTGACCATTTTCTTCCTTTCAAATCAAGGGGCTAACATCAGCGTATCTAAATATATTTTGGGGTAAAAGGTAAAAAAGTTCCCTGACCCCTGATCTAATGGCATAGCTAGTGCATTTGACACCTAGGACATCAGTCAGCCCCTCCACTATTAAATTCTTAACACCCCTTTCCTAAATAAGGGTACCTTTCTGCCCAATTTTCTTAGTGGCGCAGCCCTCTGTCATTGTGCCTTTCCACTCTTTCCCCCATTAACTGTTTCTTTGTCCAGATTACTTGTGTGGCTGCATTTTTTATCACAATCAGGGTGACCAGATGCCCAAACTTCAAAAGGAGGACAAGGTCTTGGATTCCTCTTAGCCTGGCTTTTCTGGCAGACAATGGCACATTTGCCTACTCACAAGTAAAACAGTGATACTGGGCACTTTCACTTTCACATAGAGCTCAATGCATGTTTTTTATTTTAAGTTTTTGGGCCAGAAACTTTGATAGGAAGGAGATATTTCAAAACTGAGTTTTGCATTGGATTCTGCTCTTCAATATGAATCCATCAACATATGACATGATGGGGTACTGCATACCATTGCAATGTTCCAAAATGAATCCAAAATTGAGGACAATAAAGCCCTTTTGGAGGACACCCAGACAGAAGGATAAAAAAGAAGACAAATCTGGAAAAATCCAGTCATCTGGTCACCCTGCAATATTCTAGATAGTTGCTTACCTTTGCTAGATGATAAATGCAGCACAAAACACATAGGCAGAATGCTGAGCTATGTGGTTTAGATGCACTAGTTTTCGCCAATCACTGAAAAAAGAGGGACACCAAACAATGTGTTGCATCCTGGTGGGTTGAAGGCATGTTTCTCCTTTTCCCCCAACTCTTTGATTTGTGGCAGACAAAACAGGTTATTATGGGTGGTATTGTGAAATGAATGCAAGTTTTTGGCACTCCTTGGCACCCACCAAATTGGTTCTCAGTGGGGCCTTACATCACATAAAGAATATGCTGCCTTCATGCTTCTAGGTTTGTGAGTTTGGGCTGGGCACTGATGTTTCAGCAGTTCTTCAGTGTTAAGCATAGGCATTACCCACTTTCTGACAGTTCATTTTCTGATGGTTCTGCTCTTTCAACACCTTTCAGTTATACCCAGGACTAATTCATTCAACACATGCTTCACTCTTTCAACCTTTATCTGCTGGTCTAAATGCTAAAATTGTCTTCCTCTATGTTGAGCTGCATGTGTTATTTTTTTTTGGGCATAACTGTTTTTGGCATTTCCTTTTGACTTTCTTCAGTCAAAAACCATCATTCAAATACATAGGATATTCATTCCCCGCACATGCCTTTGTTCATTTTACATTTGTTATGTATTTTGGCTATGTCTTAATAAATACTGTATGTGTTATCTAGGCTTTTGCAAGAGATATTTATGTCTTTTCAAGTGGCCATTTTGCATTTATAAGCTGAAAAAGACCAGGGTGACCAGATTATTCCTGAGCCTCAGGGCCAAAATTCCTGAACCCTGAGGCCAACATTCCTCATCCCAGGCCAAAATTCCTACCAGCTTTAAAAAAATTGCTAAAAAGTGTATTTTTTGTTTTTGTTTTTCATTTTTTGGCCATAACTTTTATTAGGAAGGAGGTATCTCCAAACTGATTTTTGCATTGGATTCTGCTCTTCAATATGAATCCAATGACATATGGCACAATGGGGTACTGTGCACTATTGGAAAGTTTCAAAATGAAGCCAAAACGTAGGGCAATGAAGCCAAAATGTAGGACACCCAGACAAGAGGCTAAAAATCCGGACAAATCTGGGTTTTTCTGGTCATATGGTCACCCTGAAAAAGACTGGGTTCCACTTTTCAACAGTTTTCACTTTTGGGTGGTGCTCTGTTCCCTAACTCTCCAATAAGTGGGAGATGCTGGCTTAAGGACAAAAACATGTTGCACCCCTTTTCACCCACTTCCAATTTGAATTTTAAAAAACCAGTTCTTAGTGGGTGTGTACATCACAGAGGGAAATCCCTCCCCAAATTTCATGCTGCTAGGTCCAGCGGTTTTGTCTGGGCGCTGATAAGTGTGCCAATGAATCAGTCAGTTACGCTTTGATTTTATATATATACTAGCGAAAAGTGTACCCGCGTTGCGGGAGTAACATTTCCCCATACACCATCTCCGCACAGCACATAACCACCCCATGTGCCACTTCCCCCCATGCCCCACTTCCCCCATGCGCCACTTCCCCCATGCACATCATCCCACCATGTGCCACTTCCCCCCATGCACCACTTCCCCATGAGCCACTCCCCCCTATGCACCACTTCCCCCATGCACCACTTTCCCCATGAGCCACTCCCCCCTATGCACCACTTCCCCCATGCGCCACTTCCCCCACGTGCAACTTGCCCCCATGCACAACTTGCCCCATGCGCAACTTTCCCCATGCGCAATTTTCCCCCATGTGCAACTTAGCTCAAGCGCATCATCCCCAAGTGCCTCATCCCCACATGCGCAACTTCCCCATGCACAATTTTCCCCCATGTGCAAATATATATATAAAGATGTACATTTTAAAAGTTGGAAAACTTATCAATTTAACAAATGCTTAAATCTGAGGTCTCCTGTGAGCTTGAGGCTCAGGCAAAATGCGCCCCTTCCCAAACCACCCTCTGATTAACCCTGTGGGTAAGAACCTCTCAAGGCTGTAATTTGAGTTGGGATCATAGCATGGAGGTTGAGAGTATTTAACTTTTTTGCCTTTGTGCTGACTTCCTCCTGGAAATCACCACTACAAAACCACAATTTGATCCTAAGGTGCAATTTGCTACACTATCATTTTTAGGATTATATTCCTCCCTGTTAGAGGTGATTTTCAACAGCAACACCGCCCAGAGCTAAAGAGTTAAATGCTCTCTATTTCTGCGTCAGGGTCTTAATCCAAATTGCAGCCTCAGCCTCCCATCTTTACAGCTATGTTTTGTTTGGCACTGGGCTGTGAAAATCCTGAAATGTGCTTGTGTGGCTTGACAGTCTCAGTAGCATACCTAATGACTGCATAGCCTGATGCCAAGCACAAAGTGATACCCTAGAAGTGATCTTAAAACTGGAAATTACATCATGTTCAGCCTTTTTAAAAAGTGAGAATCAGGGGAAAACCTACCTTCCAACTCTTAAGAGCTGAATTATATTAGTAACTTATTCATTCTACACTTTCATAATAACATCACACTCAATCTCAGAAAAATTAGTCTCCTTGGTCAATTCTGAGTTAAAGAAATTCACTTTTTATTCCATAAGGCAGTTGTGTTTTCATTTTCTGGTTGTCACAGCTTTTTATAGAATACAGATGTTCCAATGTGGTTTATTTTATTGCATTCTACTTTAATGATATGTAATTTCCAATGTTATGTAAACTGATCATGTAATTTGTGCATAAGTAATTGTAATTTGTGCATAAGTAATCATGTGATTTGTGCATAATTTGTTCACAAGTTTGTCCACTGGTGGAAACACTTATAAACATCTCTCTACCCTCTTCTGCCACTAGTTTCTAAAGCATGTGTTGTGACAACCTGGAACATTGTGGTATATTTAAAGGACATTGTGGACTGACCTCAGTGGGTCATTTGCAATCAGTGGGTGCCCAGCTGTCATTGGCACTACCATCTTGGATCTTACGAGTGTTTGGTACTACCATCTAGGCTCACCTATGATCTTGCAAGATTTGGACTCTGCTATCTTGGCTCATGCAAGACTTTACATGAGAATCACCAAAGTGGCAGCACCCAATTGAGCCACAAAAAAGAGGTTTGCAATAATTATTGCACTATATGATCACATGATAGAGCTTGTTATATTTTTGTTTTGTAAGCTCTCGGAAGAAGAACTATGGATTCCCAGTTCTTAGGACTCTGTTGAAGTTAATGAGAGTGTATTCATTGATTTTAATGGGACCAGGCTTTCACATTAATATACCTTATCTAAGATGTGCATCAGGAAAAAGCAGGCATTAGCCCTTGTCAATATCACATACAAGCCCATTTTGTGTATATTAGCAGTGTAATTGGATAAGCAAAAATAGTATCTTGTGCAATGGACCTTGAAAGGAACTAAGAGCAAGTTGCTGCAGCTAATGCATGTTCAGATATGTGTTGTAAGCCTATGTGGTGGGTGAATGGATTTGTGCATGTGCACAGACAAACTAGGAAAAGGTAGGTTGCTAAATATTGGTGCCTAGAGCCATAAAGCAGACATTGTTACAATTAGGACAATTAGGGTGCATTAAGCATGTGAAGCTTTGCTGAGTTGCTCCTGAAATGTCCTTATGAGTGAAGACCTGCCAAACTGAATATAGATTTGATCAGTATAGCACAGAGAAGCCCTACCTGCCGAAAGGGATTATAATTGGCATCAAACAAGATGGGGTGGAAGGAGAGGTCAAAGAAGAGCAGGAGGACTGAAGGAGAGACTGTTCAATGGCAATGGAGGCAGAGGCAAGATGGGGTCTTTCCTGATGGAAAACAAAAGAGATACAGTATTTAAATAACCTGCTTTTCTTGTGATATCACAAGAGTTCGTGTCTGATCCCATCACTACAATCTCTTTTATATATGCATTGCAGACAAGCTCAGACTCTTAATCCTATATGCAGGGAAGCAAGTGATAAGGCAGAAGACTGGCAATCATGAATGCAGATACTAAGTAGTTCTTCTGATTGTTTCATTTTGGGCTGCTTCCCATCCAGATATGCATCATTTGATTTTCTAACTCTTGATTGCTCTACACACGATGACTGACAGCTGGATGTTGAATCAACTGCACTCAAAACTTCGTCTTGGAGGTGGCAGAGTGATCCGAACATTGTCTGTGCTGCTTGATCTTTGATTATGGTCCATTCATTCATGCAAACCATAACTTCCTAGTGCAATCATTCTGAGAAGAGTTCGTGCACACAACATGCACACACACACACACACACACACACACACACACACACACACACACACACACACACACACATGATCCAAGCGCATTGAGGTCCCCATGTATGAATCAAGGAAATTAATGAACTAACCAGCCTGAATAACCAATCAACAGGATGAATTAGGTCAGAAAAAAAATACCTAGCAAATAATTAGTCTGTGGAACTCCTTGCCACAGGATATGGCACTCCACATTCTGTGGTGATGGCCTCAATGTCTTTAGGAAGGTATTGGACAAATTTCTAACGGAAAACATCATCACAGGTTATAAGCTATGATGGGTTTGTGCAACCCCATGAGTTTTTTCTTTAAATTTTAATTTTTATTATTTATTTATTTATTTAGCATATGGCAAATACATTGATTTATTATCAGGGTTTTATTCGGGGGGTACTAACTGGTACTCAGTACTGGCACCTTTTTCCACCTGCCCCAAGTAGCTAATTAATTAGTCACATGGGGATGTGCTGTGGTTGAGTACCAGCACCTTTTTCCCAAAAAGAAGCACTGCTTATTATCTATCTACAGTATTTATATACCGCTTTTCAACTAAAAAGTTCACAAAGTGGTTTACAAAGAAAATGGAAAAATAATAATAGCTAATTAATAGCTAATGGGTCCCTGTCCCAAAAGGGCTCACAATCTAAAATGCAAAAAAGAACACCAGCAGAAGCCACTTGAACAGACACTGCTGGGGTGTGTAGGGCCAGTTACTCTCCCCCTGCTAAATAAAAGAGGAACACCCACTTGAAAGAGTGCCTCTTGCTCAGTTAGCAGGGTTATTATTATTATTTTAGATGTAGTCAGTGGTGGGATTCAAATAAATTAACAACAGGTTCTATTTCCTAATAACCTAAATTAACAACAGGTTCTATGTCCCATTAGTAACCAGTTCTCAGAACCAGGCACTCATTAACGAAGGGTTTTATAGAACCTGTGAGAACCCCCTGAAGCCCACCATTGGATGTTAGAAGGTTAGATGTAGGCAACCTCAGAATGCCAGATGCAGGGGACATCACTTGGATGAAGGTTGTGTGCTCCTTGAGGTATCTGTAATTTGTAGTGAGATACAGAAAGCTGGAATAGATGGGCCTTTGTCCTTGATCCAGCACCAGAATAACATAAGAGCTTATTTTCTTATGTTTTTTTAATAATCTCAATGTTCTTATGAACTCAGCCAACACAGGGCTCAATCCTATCCAACTTTCCATTGCTGATACAAATGTGCCAATGGGACATGCACTGTATCCTAAGTTGGTGGGGACAGAACCACTTTCTCTAGGCTGGATAAAACTGGGCACCATCTCTAATGTATATGGCATTCTTATGGTGCCATATACTAAATCTAAGAATATAAGAAGAGCCTCCCTGGACCAGGCCAAAGGGCCATCTAGTCCAAGTTCATGTATCTCATAGTGGCCCAGAAGATGCCTCAGGGAACATACAAGACACCTGCATCCTGGTGTCTTCCCTTTCATCTGGCATTCTGAGTTAGTCTGAAATCAGGAGGCTGCACATTGATGCATATGTCAATTATGGGATGAGCATAATTTTGTACATTTCAGACTTTGGTGCTTTTTTCAAGCCAAAGTGAGGAATCAAGATTAGATCAGGTGATATCATACACAACTGAACAAGCTAGTCAAGAAAGAGAGATAAAAGGGCATGAACAAACCCTAGGTGAAATGCTTTGAAGCTCCAACGACTTCACTGCGAAGGGTAAAACTAGGACATGCTTAATTCTCCACTGCAATTAAAGGATCGTAAAACTAATTAAGAATTGTTGGGCTGTGTCCAGAATGAATAAAAGGGGTGTTCTCACAAGGGATAAATCAGGACTCTGAAATGGTCAGAGCACCAAGACGGGGATACAAATTTACCATGTTTTGCTCTTGAACAAAAATGATTCAGTGTTCCACATTTGCAAATATATTATTGATTTCATTTTACATTTTGTAGCTTACCTAAAAAAGCACAGCTGGAAGTTTGTTTCCATATAAAACTCACTTTTGAATGATTGTATGTAATAAGGGCTGTATCTCTACTGCTAATGGGGCTGCCTCCTGGAGCTCAGCGATATCGATCTAGTAGTTCTTTGAACAGCTTAATGTCACCCATAAAGGCTTCCATTCCCCTTTCCCCCCTATAAGCTGTTTCAGGTAGCATTGGAAGTGCTGCAGTGCGCCTCCTTCCTGCACTTAATGTGAGAAACTCTGGGCCCCTCTATGACTACCTCATCACCTTCTAGAAATTGAGGCAATGAAGACAAGTGGAAAAAGCTTAAGGGTGAGCTTCTCCAGGCTTTGTTCCCTTAAGCTGCATGGCCACAGAGCTCAAACACCATCAAAAGCTGAGTTGTCTGATGCCATTGCCTTGCATCCAGAAATGTTATTCTGCTGCAAGTGAAGGAGTCTGCACAGTAGCAGGATCCTACAGTGTAGAGATTGCACTATGTGCATAGTGATCCCCTTAATTTTCCATTGTGGCATGCAATGTGAAAGATGCTTCTGGGTTGTCCAGGTGCATTGTCCATGATATTGGATGTATTATGTCCCATAACAAAATCTATTCCCTACCTGTGGGTTGTAGGATCTGATTCTTAGGCTGCAATCCTAAAGACACTTAACTGGAAGTAAGACCCATTGAACACAATAGACATGGTTAGGATTGTGTTTTTAGTTGCTTATGGGCCTGCCACAACCAGGGAGCTGCAGAACAGCATGTATGGCCCCAGAATCAGCTTTGGCTTTACATGCCTCAATATCTGCTGGATTCCTGATTATGGCAGGACATGATCCACCAAAAATCAACCCACAGATTGGGAAATACTTCTTTAGTGGGAATATTTGCTTCCAAAGTGTCTGGCAATACATGACAGATAGGGCACAATCCAGAATAACTACGGAGAGTCCTTGCTCCAGTGTAAGAACAATTTGCTCTGGATTGCCATATGAATTTCGCATAGGTTTTCACTAGATAGTGCAATAACTATGGGTACACGTAATGTCTCTTACGTGCTCCTGTAGTTACTCTGGATTGTAGGGATAGTCTCACATTCTGCCCCAATCAGCAATATGTGCTAGGACCTCTACCTCTACAAATCCACTGAAATGATACTAGTGAGTTTCTCCCATTCATATCAATAGGGTGTGAAAGAGAATTTTCTGGAGGATGATGCCCGTTTTGATAATTATATCATAAATTTTATGGTAGCCTGATATCACTGCACTTTATTATGAAATATGCTGTACAGCAGCACACATTTGGCAGTTCTCCAATATATTTACAGTGGATCTGGGTTTAGTCATAATTGGGAAGACTATTATACCCACAATTTCACCAGCAGGTAAATATTTGTTCCATTTGAAATGGGCTAATTTGCTCTTTCCCGTAAAATAATGTAACACCTAATTTCCTCCTGCAGATGTGCAGCTATGTTTAAATTATTATATTTTTTATTCTGGCAAATATATGTGTTATAAAAATAAGTGCAAAAATATGTGTTATAAAAATTCTAAGCCTGGGAATAAAAAAGAGAATATAATAAAACTATTCACTTCTGCAACTCAGTTTTTAAAAAATTGGGTTCATTGTCCAGATCAGTCAGAAGAAAAGATTGCCCGCTGAACAAATTAGACCTAATCATCAATCAAAATATCAAATTTTTCTACACTCACAGTACAGAACTGTCGAGCTACCTATGAAATTACATCACTACTACATGTTGGAAGTGATAAGACTGACTTTGAAGGTTAGCGATTTGTTGAATCCAAACCCTATATGGCCACCTAATTCAAAATAAATATCTTCTACACTTTAGTAAACCTGTCCATTATGCCAATGCTGTTCTAACTATGGCTGAGCCAATACTACTCACTACTGCAGGAAACAGATGCCTTCTTTTTTTCAAAGATTGTTTGAAAGAGCATGTGAACATGCAGAGGTTGCAGAGGTGGGCGAAGAATGGGAGAGGGTGAGGGGGGTGGAACAGGGCAGGAGAAGTAAAAGGCAGGGTGTGGGTTGATTGGGCCAGACAGCAAGATCCGTGGTGCTGGTGCATATTGTATCCTGTCCCCAATCCAGGCCTGATTCCCCAACCCAGATTAATGCAGATTTGCACTAGTAATGTCACTGGTGCCGATCCAAATTGTCTGATTGTGACAACTGGACTTTACCCCAGAGAGAAGGGGGAAAATGTCCTCTTACTTCAAGGAGATCTCCAGCACTGAAATTCCCCCATGGATGCAGAGCCAGACAGTATATCACTATGCAGGAATTTCCTTAGAATTACCCTACAATCCAGAGTAACTATGGGAGCTCTTAAGAGGTACTTACTCTGTGCATTTCCCATAGGTTTCCCATAGATGGCACTGCAACTACATCAGCATAAAAGATCCCGTAGTTATTCTGGATTGTGAACTTAGGCAATTATTTTGCAATATAATTAGATGTGCTACACTCAGTGGTCATCTCATGAATCCCTGAAATTAAGGTATGTAACATTAAGGCACGTAACCCCCTAGGGGGCTTTTATAGGCCCTGGACTTTACACAAGGAGGGGTGACAAACTGGGGATTTGCTAAAATCACTAAAATTGTTCAGAATACCCCATCAAGTCATATGCCATTGAAGACATATTTTCCAGCAGAATCCAATTCAAAAAACAGCTTTGAAAATATCTCCTTCCTATCAAAAGTTATGGCCAAGAAACTTCAAAACAAAAATGTGTGGAGCCCTACAGAAAAGTGAAACTGAGCCATATTGTGCCTTTAGTTGTGAGTAGGCAAATGTGCCTTAGCGCACAATCCTACACATTTACTCAAAAGTTCACTCCATTGTGTTCAGTGGGTTTTACTCCCAGGAAAATGTGTTTAGGATTGCATCCTCAGGCTGCAATCCTAAAGACATTTTCCTGGGAGTAAGATGAATTGAACACAATGGGGCTTACTTTTGAGTATACATGGTTAGGATTAGGCTCTTAGTCAATTGAAAAGGGTAGACTGAGAGAAATCCAATGCCCCCAAAATGGTCCTGATCCAATAGATGAAGACCCCACAAATCAACCTAGAAAGAAGTCCCTAATAATTGCATTGAGCCCTACGGAAAGTGGAATTGAGCTACATAGATGTGTTTACTCATAAATAAGCAAGGACGCCTTTGCTCATGTTCATGTCAGGCACAAAGGAATGCAAGGCCACCAGAGTGGTCCCAATCCAGTGAAAGTGGCGCTCAACAAGTGCAGGTGATTCTCTTATTCTCAAAAAAAGAATAAGAAAGTGGCTTAATTGATAAGGTGATTTTTTAAAAAATTTGAAAATATTAATATTTAATTAATTTTATTAAGACTGATAATAATTAATTAAATAATTCTGACATACAGGGGTGTCAAAAATTTGTGGACCTCAGGTGCCAAATGACCTAGCTACAACACTGGTGTGAAATGTCAATATTTTAAATACAAGAAATAAGACTTTTAATATGAGCTGAAAGTCTGGATGGGCACAAAAGGAGAAACAGAAGATTCTGTTTTTATTTGAATTACTAAGGCAATAGCAATGGTAAGGTAATAGCAATTACTAAGGCAATGGTTGTGGGTGGCGCAAGTGGCTAAGACGCTGTGCCTGTTAACTAGCAGGCCAGGGTTCAAGACCCTGATCAGCCCCACAAGACAGGGGGAGCTCCTGTCCTTAGCCCAGCTCTGCGATGCCAGCTGGATCCAATCGTATTGGCTCTGCCTTTCCATTGGAGTAATTCAGTGGCATGGAGAAGGGGGATTTGCTGCTTGGGTAACACCTAACCTCCATAACAATCTAACCCAGGCTTTCGTGCTTTGCATGCAGCGTATGCAGCGCCGAGCACGATACCATAGTCTTTCAAGATTGACGGAGGCCTGGAAGGTAATAGCATACGTCTCACTAAAAACACTTTATGCTTTAAAAAAATTATATTTCATTTAATCAAAATTAAACCATGGTGCTGTAGAGAAGGAAAAAAAGAAATTTCAGCTTGCTAAGATGTAGTTTAAAACAGGTCATTGATCACTGTTTGTCTTAATGGAGCCTTAACCCAATTATTCCTTGGAAATTACTAACCTCGCTATCACAAAATGAAAACTGAACTTTCTCTTTCAACATGCTTGTCACCATAGCAGCAAACTTTGTGTATATATTTGCCGTTTAGGCGTCTTGCTATCCTTTTTGCAGACATCCCAAATCTTCTGTTCCGAACAATTAAGTTTATTCCACGGCATTGTTGTGAGGAAGTGTGATTGCGGAACAGAAGAGTCCCATATCATTTCCCCTTCCTTTCTTCCCTTTGTTTCTTTCTAATCCTCAAATACCTGTTATCGGCCTCCGCAGAGAGACGGCACTCTTGCAGCCGTCTCATGGGAGAACGAAAAAACAATTAATCTATCTCTATGGAAGCATTAGGAGCAGAAAAATCAGGGGATCTTTCCATCTCCTCGGAGACTTTGAGTCAAAGGAAATGGAACCTTATCTACTCCGTTCAGTATGAAATTGGCTCCATGAAGATGAAAACTACATAATATTCTAAGTACGGATGAATTACAAAGTGAGGGTCGGCAATTGGAGAGTCCTGGATCAAATATGGTTGACTGTAAGGAACCCCAGTTCTGAAAAGAAACTGGGGAAAATGGGGGAAAGTGACAGTTAATTTAAAGTCCAATCCTACCATATCCTCACATTGTCAGAACAAACGTTCTAGAAGTTTAAGGGCCTATAGGGCCGTTGAAAATATGTGACAAGTCATTTGGAGAAGCCTGACTGCTCTTGTCATGGACCAGCACATGTGTTGGTAAGTCAGTGCAGGGGGTTGGAGGGAGGAGAGAGGATCGAATATAAGATGGGAGTGGATTGGTGACACCATTGCATGCTAATATCCTAATGGTTAGGATTTGGGGTGCAGTTCCAACCTAGGTTGGACTTACTCATTGGGTTGGCCTAACTCATTGGGATGCAGTCCCAACCTAGGTTGCCCAAACTCATTGGTCTTACTCCTTCTAACTGGGCAAGAGACCCTCTTTCAAATGGGTGTTCCTCTTTTATATAGCAGGGGAAAGAGTAACTGGCCCTACCCCCCAGAAATGTCTGTTCTAGTGGCTTCTGTTTGTGTTCTTTTTGCATTTTAGATGGTGAGCCCTTTTGGGACAGGGTTACATTAGCTTTTAATTTTTTCATTTTCTTGTAAACTGCTTTGTGAACTTTTCAGTTGAAAAGTGGTATATAAATACTGTGGATAGATAGTTCCTGTGATGATATAGAGAGGCAAGCACATGTCTGTGCCCTGGCTTAACCCCAGGAGTGGAGTAGAAGTGTCTTATGGCACTTTTGTGACATCCTCAGGTCAGCACAGGATTTATGCTGGTGTTTAGGCCAGCCTAACTGGAGGTTAGCCTAACTCTTTTCCTAGGTCCATGTGGCCTGGGTCCATGTAGATTTGGTCAGATATAGACTTAATACAAGCATTCCCTCTTGCCATCATCTTTTCTCTGGAAGAACCTAGATGTGCCATCATGTGTGTCACATGATGTGACACAAGTGGTCAGACATTATCACCCCAGCTTTGGACACCTTTGGTTACACCACTGGACATATTTTTTTTAATATACTCGTTAGCCCTTGAGCTTGCCAAAAAGCCACTTTGTGGGGTCAGGAAACTATCCAGACCAGCAAACAGTGCAGCATGTACTGCTAGAGTAACCCTACCATCCAGAGTAACTATGGAAGCACGTAAGAAACATTTACGTTGACATAGATACGGCCTCACCTAGTGAAAACCTAAGGGAAATTCATGTTGCAATCCAGAGTAAATTGTTCTTACATCGGAGCAAGGACTCCCAATAGTTACTCTGGATTGCGCCCTAAGAGTGACAAACATAAACCCTTTGGCCAGAAAACTTCAAATGGCTCACCAGTCTGGAATTTGACCACCCCAACTGGGTGGTAATAAATGAGTAATAAATGAACTGCAATCACACCAGATAGAAGTGGAACATCCCTTTTTCTGGTTGTGTAAATAAAAATCCAAGTCATGCCATTGGATAATGATGACAAAAGTGGCAGCCGAACCGCAACATTAAAAAGTAGACACTGAAGAAGTTTCTGTGGCATGTACAGTATAAAAGTCATTGAATTATATGTCATCGGGGATGACAAACGGTATCCAGTAGGAGTAGAACATTGTCAACAACACGGCCTTTAAGGAAATATATTACAACAAAGCAGGCCATCAGGATGCAAATCTACTGCATGTACAAAACAGAAAACTTCTTTTGACTGTGGCATGTCATTTGATTAGCAAATATCTAATAATGCTTTGGCCAAGATTACTTCGCCATACTAAACCCATGGGTATGCCATTTAAGGTATCTCATTACCAGTGCATTTCTGCTGCCATCAATCATGCCCACTAAACCTTTCAATTAGAATAGAAATTATACCAGATTACACTATTATATTCTCATCTTGTATTGACAAGTTACTGTTTGTCTCTTTTGAAGGCCACACAGCCATCTGGAAGTATAGTAAGAATGAATACTTTATACTAAATATTGCTTTTTAAAAAAACATAAATACGTGGCCTAGGCAGGAGTTGACCAGAAATGGTGCTCTTTTTTTTTTTGTAAAGGAATGCTTACTAACTGGTCAATCAAATACTTGCCTGGTTTCTGATTGGGGAGGAAGAGGAATGGAGCATGTTGGGGGAGGATCTGGCATAGAAAGGGGGAAAGATGTTGATCTGGCAGCAATCATGCACACTGAATCTTATACGCACGTTCTAAAATCTTGGTGTTCCTATTTCCTCCTTGGACATACATCACCAAAATAGGTGGCATATGACAAACCATGGTCAATACTGTATTTACTTGAATCTAACACTCACCTTTTCCAACCGAATTCAGTCTCCAAAATCAGGGTGCGCATTACATTTGATGGTTAATTAGATTTGAGTAAATACGTTATTTTGATTATAAATATAATGTGCGCATTAGATTCGGTGGCACATTAGATTCAAGTAAATGTGGTATGTGAAATGGGCTGCCCAATTTGGGCTGGATCACATGGCCTACATTGTATCCTAAGCAGGTTAGGAAGCAGCTGGAAGTTACCATGGGGTACAGGGATACATTTCTTCTTAACCTGAGTAAAGGCCCAGCTGTCCCTCTGGGGACTGATTTCTCAGATTTGAGCAAATTGTGTGATGCCAATGGTGTGATGCCAAGCATGCTGGGAGAGTTAGGCTGATACTGCCCTCCTCCCAGGCTTGATCCTGCTATTTCGACCTTCCCCCACCCAAAAGCTCCCTCCTTACCACCAGACCGACCCCCTTTCCGTCCATCTCATGCCTCTGCACTTCCCAGCACAACTCTGCCTTCTCCAGCTGGCACCATATTGGGATGTGGTGCTGCCAGGCTAGTGTACACCTTTGGACTGGTGCTTCGGCTCTTGAGTTGCATAGTTGCAAACATGCTTTATGGACTGTGCTGACTCAATCAAACATTAAGGGTGCACTAAATACTTCCTCTAATGCATCCTGATCCATCCAGATTCTGGATCAAGATTTGATGGGTCACCATCTGGTGGGCCACTGTGAGATTCAGGAAGCTGGACTAGATAGACCTTTGGCCTGATCCACCAGGGGCCCTTCTTATGCTCTTTTGCATACTGAATATTCTTTTTCTGCCTATTTTATTCATTTCTCTTTTTTTGGCACTCTGAATATTCTCATTCTTGTCTCTCCCCTTTCAGCTTCTGTGCCACAGACTCTCTACGTGTCCCTTGCCTTGACGTTGTTCCCTTTCCTTCCAAAAGCACATGTCTCTTCCTCATTCATCAAGTACTGTAACCAAAATGGTCTTTCACTCTCCACAGATGAAGCACACTCCTTGTCAATACACTTACCCATACACTGGAGTTCAAATCCATGTGAGACAAGAGTTCATTCAACGACTGGTATGGTTTTGTTTTGTTTTTAATTACTTAAGCTGAAAACAACAAAAAATACTGCCGGGTTTGCTGAAAACCTCCCACTCTTTTACAATCTTGGCCAAGGAACTGAAATTCTTTCTAAATGGTTGCTCTGAGCCCTTAATACATTTTGAAGAATCTTGGCCTTCTTACATTTGTTCGTTCAAGAATTGAATCAGCAGCATCTCAGGAGAACATCTTGACTTTTCACATGTGCCCAACATGGGTGCTTGATCTATTTTTTTCCCCTCCAGCATTAAATTTCTTGGAACTTGGTTGTCTGAACACAAAGGCTTTCTAAATTTAACCAAGTGAAATGTCAAGTGCAACCAAGCAATCTGAAAGAGTTCTCCGTCTCTGCACAGCGCCCAGGAAGAAACACTAATCCATGATATCAGAGTACCAGCTGTGCTCATCGCTCACAAAATATTATCCTCCGATGGTTGGTGGCTGGTATTTGTAGAAACATCTTTCCTGTCCTACATTGTCCTAGGTATTTGAGGGTCATGCTCTGCCACCATTTCATTTGCAAAGGCATTTGTCTAATTATTTCCTAAAACTGTCACAGTTAAGGCACACTTTTTATCGAAATGGAGGATTGATTTCATACTTAAACAAAAGAGATTTTTTTTAGTGCAAAAGAGTAAAAAAGAACCATGATGTACTCTTGTGTTTCTGAGTTTCAAATCCTGGCTAAATGGAAAGACCTGAGCAAAGGGAATTCATAATATAGGAATAGGCATCTGCTGTGTGTCTATCAGACTTCCCATATCCAAGGGAGGGTCTCCTCAGGGTGACCATATGGAATGGAGGACATGGTGCCTTCACCTTTAACCATTGCATAGAAGAGGGAATTGAGGCAGGTGCAGCTCAACACAGAAGTGTTTTAAAAGCAGCACCTGTCCAAATTCCGTCTTCCATCTATTGGTTAAAGACTGGAGACTGTCCACCATTCCAGAAGGTCACACTTGGTCTCCTTATTTGCAAATTTTCATATCTGCAGAATCTGGACCTGAGTAGTCCAGAGATGACTGGAGCACAGCTCCACATGTTGCATTTCATTAAAGGAAGTCCTAGAACTTGGTTGTCACTTTTGGGGAGTGATTTTCTTCTGAGTCCAAAATGGAAACTAGTGGGATCTAGCCTTACTTCCATCTCAGCTAAATAAATATATGCACTTCTCTTTCGGCATGGAATGGATGTTCACATAAATGAGCTCCAGAATGTGAAGATGTTCTGAAACTTGAATGATGTTCTGAAACTTAAATGTCACATATAACCACGTATTTATTGTGTGGCTACAACTGGACTCCAGAAGCAAGTTTTATAACAAGCTGAAAAACATGTTTATCGTCAAGTTAAAATGATTCCTGCTTCCATGTACAAGTATAGCTTCCAGACTTAAATGCTTTAATTTATCTTCCATTAAGCTTCTTAAACTCTTAGTTATTTTGTACTTATTTCTAAAGCGCTTCCTCTTACATAAGAGTCTTTTATTAGCATTGGCGTATTCTCCTAGGGAGGATCTAAATACCAGGGCAAACCTAAATGCAACATTTCTATTTCAAAAGAGAATTATCAATTAAATGGCACTGCAGTTTGCCATTGGTATGTCTATCAGTTTTAGAAGTGCTAGGAGCAGAGGTTATTAAATTAATCTAATCTTTTTTTCCAATAAGAAAACGCAAAAACCAAACACTAGGAATTTTAGATTTTTATAGTTAATTATAGAATACAGCACTAGTTAAATCAATAACGAACAAAAACAAAAATAAAATGTATTTCTCTTTGTATAGCTCCAAGCAGAGCTGGATGAAAACTGCTGTTTTATCTTTTTTTTCTAGTTTTTCCTGTAATATAATCCAGTATGCCTTTTAAGCTCAAGGATCACAAAATTTCTTTGGGTTATGATCTTTGAAAGTTGTGTAACAACCTGGTTTATCGATCCTTCCACTGATCTGACTCTTAAAGTGAACACCTTTCAAGGATATGGATATTTGTTTTCCTTGGGGACAATGGATGCTTCTTTACTTTAATAATTTAGGTTTACAATATACGTCTTTAATGATGGTGGTGAAGGAAATGCACCCTGGCTCAGAATTCATACCAGGTTTGTTGGATGTATTAATGTCTCGTGTTATCTCAGATACTTCCTGTGTACATTTAGAATAATAGCTACAGTTGTCAGTTTCTGCAAGCTGATTTGTGCAAGATCACAAAGCTGTCTCGGCATAATCCTAACTGTGTAACAACACAATCCTAGGCATGTATACTCATAAGTGAGTCCCACTTTGTCCAGTGGGGTTTACTTTCAGGAAAGGATATTTAAGATTTCAGCATAAACACCTTTTGATCAGCCAAGAAGGTGCTCCTTCCATTGATCAATCAGCAGTTTCTTTAATGTTAATTATTTCTACAAGTTACTTACAAAACCCAGTTCTACTACAAGTTCTACAAAACTCCTTCCCTCAATCAAACAGCAGTTTTTTAATGTTAATTATTTCTACTATAAGTTACTTACAACACCCAGCAAAATCTTGAAAGATCTTTCTCCCACTATGAAAACATCAGCTGTGACATGTGCATACATCATTTAAAAACAAATGATTTACTTTCAGAACAACTGCATTAATTGAGCAGAATTCATGAGATAAATGCACTTAGATTTCTTTAATAAGGTGACTGCTTGAAATAAACACTGCCGAGGAATTAAAAGGTCTCTTTCCTAGTTAAAAATGTTCCTAGCATTCCATATTGCACTGATGGTTGTTGAGATCTATAGAGTATTTTCCAAGACTTGGGAGTCTACAGAATCAGGACCAATATTCAAGTACCTACTGAACACAATATTGGTGATTCTAACAGCACATCCATGAATTTCCATCAGCTGGGGGCGGGGGGGGGGGAATATCCAGGAAAGGATATTGCAATAAAACAATAAAACCTATTGCTCTTTCCTTTTGCCTAGCATATATTTGCACAGGATAGTGGGCAAAATCCAGAGTAACTACGGGGAGTCCTTGTAACTACGGGGAATAAGAACAATTTACTCTGGATTGTAATAAGAATTTCCCATAGGTTTTCACTAGGTGGTGCAGAAACTATGGGTGAAACTACGTAGAAACTCTCGTAGTTACTCTGGATTGTAGGGTTATTCTGGATTCCAGTATGAATTTCCAATATGAATTTCCAATACAAATTTCCAATATGGATTTCCCATAGGTTTTCACTAGGTGGTGCAGTAACTTCAGGTGCCCATAAAGTGGATTTTGGGGAGTGTCTGCTACATAGGAACCTCAGGCACATGTGGAACTCATGGTAAACTCCTGGCTAAATTAAGCTCTCACATACATTCCTCTTGCAATTTGTGTGACTGTGATAGCTTGGGGAGAAAAAAGCTGCAGTTATCTGAAACTATGTTTGCAATTCCACCACTAAAGCAAAGTGGGCTTGGCTATGGAATCCATGTGGTTGGGGAAGCGAACATAAGTTGCTTTGATATTAATGGAAGAAAAGCAGATTAGAAAATTAACCACTGCAGTAGCAGCTATATGGAGGTGCTTGTTCTGAGCACCACCAGGCGCACAGGCTCACATGCTCCAAAGGGAAGTCATTGAAATGGCAATACAGATGGGGACCATATGCTGTAATGTTGGACTGGACTGAGACCAAGTAGATCCAGGTTCAAATCTCTCCATGGCCATGAAGCGTTTTGGGTAAGCTTGAGCCAGTCATTCATTCTCAGTCTCACCTACCTCACAGGGTTGTTGTGAGGAAATCAGGAGGGGAGGAACTATGTAATCCATATTGGCATTAGTATTGGCATGGGAAAGGTGTCATTTAAATCCCATAGGGTGCAATCCTAACCCAGGCTATCACAACTTATTGGTTTTCCTGTCCTGTGGTGATGACACATGCCTGTGCCCTGGCCTAACCCTCACAGAGGAGTGGCACAGAACTGTCTTACAGCATTTTGGTGTCACCCTCAGGTCAACACAGGACTGATGCTGGGGCTTAAGCTGCCCTATGTGCTGGTTAGGATAGATAGATAGATAGATAGATAGATAGATAGATAGATAGATAGATAGATAGATAGATAGATAGATAGATAGATAGATTGATTGATTGATTGATTGATTGATTGATTGATTGATTGACTGAACGAACGAACGAACGAACGAACGAACGAACGAACGAATGTTATACATATACAACCAATAACCTTCATAGGACTGTATGGGTGGATGGTACCTTGTTTTGCATCCAGTTACAACTGTGGATGACAATCTAATCCAAGTATGAAGTTACAGTTTTTCAAGGAGAATGACAAGCTACGATTATGACATTAACTACAGCATGAATTCCTTCACAATCATGGTACTTGTGCATCACCATGAGAATGATTATGATGCCAAAAATAATGTTTTATTAACAGTTATTTTCTTCAGAGTTAATTTATGGAAAGACAGCATAACCTTTTGAAGCATAAAACACATACCCTTTTAAAGTGAATTAAAATGTGTTCTTCTACAATCATTTGATGCTCTGATGCTTTTCTGCTTTTCTTAAACTTTAAAAGATACCAAGGAATGAATGAATGAATTTTGCTATCTGAATTAAAATACAGGTGGGATCCCATTTCCATGGAGATTCAGTTCTGTCTCTCCCCAACCGTTTAGCTACCTTTAAGTGTGCAGGCTGGTTTGGCTCTTCAGTTCAACAAGAATATTAATCTATATGTAGTGGCACTATAACTGCTTCTACGATAACACAAAGGCAATGTAATTGGCATGTGGAAATATATGTATATGGGGGTCCACATCTGTGTGGACTTTCAGTATTTTCCATATAAAAGTATAGCATACATGACAGGTTAGTGACTGCCATAGGCAAGAGAACTAAGGACGCAATCCTAATCTAAGCTGGCACAACTCTTTGGTCTTCTTGTTCTCGTGATGAAGTAGGGAGGCAAGAGCACTTCTGTGCACTGGCCTAACCCTCCCCCATGAGTGGGGCATAACTGTCTTATGGTACTTTGATGATGCCCCCAAGTCAGCACAGGACTTAGGCTGCAATCCTAAAGACACTTTCCTGGGAGTAAGACCCATTGAACACAATGGAGCTTACTTTTGAGTAGACATGGTTAGGATTGTGCTCTTATTCTGGTTCTTAGGCCACCCTAACTGGAGCTTAGGATTCCAGCCTAAGGATCCCTAGGAGTTAAGAGGCGCAATGTCAAGGAGGCACAAATCAAGGAGGCACAATGAGAGAGCTGTGACATCAGAACTTCTCCTACATCCAGACTTGTGAGATCATCATCAGGAATGTCTACGTGCTGACATTCCATTCCATTTTTTAAAAAAGATTTCAGAAAAATTCAGAAATTGGTCTAGGGACATAGTTTTCTAGGTTCTCCTCCCGCCCCCCCAAAACACAGCATATAGCTCATGTTATATTAAGGCTATGGGTGGTGCAACTGGTTAAGACGCTGTGCCTGTTAACCAGCAGGCGAGGGTTCAAGACCTGGGTTGGTCCCCACATGACAGGGTGAGCTCCTGTCCTTAGCCCAGCTCTGCGACGCAGCTAGAACCAATCGTATTGGCTCTGCCTTTCCATTGGACTAATTCAGTGGTGTGGAGAGGGAGGATTTGCTGCTTGGGTAACAGCCTATCCTCCATATCAATCTAACCCAGGCCTTGGTGCTTCGCATGCAGCGTATGCAGCACCGAGCATGATACCATAGTCTCTCAAGACTGATGGATGCCTGAACTTGAAGACTATATATGCTTGAGGTTCCCAAACATTCTCAGTTCTTGATGTCCTTAGTGCCTCAACAATTTTGTTTTCATGGTGCCCTAGAACAAAAGTAAAATCTAACAATATCCAACGGATGCTGCAGTTCCTTTACAGGATGTAGAAGGAACCACTCTTGTGTGCTAAATTGGAATGGTAAATTTTACATAAGATTGAGTTGTTCACCATATATCCTTAGAATATTGTTGGCAGCCTTAGATTTAAATTCAGTGCAATAGTTTTGATTGCTACATGGCAAGAAAAAGGATCTCAGCAATGCAGAGACGAAGCAATGAACTTCTGTTGTGGAGAATGCATTTAACCAATTACTCTCATGACTTCAGCTCTTCCCATCTTTCTCTTTTCTCAGGAGACAGATTGTACATCTTCATGATCGTTAAAGCCAGGTAAATTATTCATTATGAAAATCATTGACTGGATTTACATCAGCATACTGTTTCCGTTGACCAAACATTTTTGAGATGGCTCCAACCCAAAGAAAAATGCCCCATTCACATTTATTTCTTTAACTTCTTTTTTGTTCTGCAAACTCATGCCAGGTTATGAGGTTGTACTGGGAACCTTTCTGATAGGCATTTGGGATTTCAGAAGTCAGACGGCAATGATTTTAGTGCCAAATTGGAAGTTGATGTAGGAGTTTTCTTGTTCTTATTTCGTTATCATGATGTAGCAGATGGACCATTAACTAGATCTGGCAGCCACGTAAATTCCAGGGTTGTTGTGGGTCAGCTATCTAGTGGATCCAGAAAGATGAATGGTTAAAGAGTTTTTGAGAGATTTGCCTACAAGAAACTTATGGAGCACCTAATCCAGGTTCAGAAAATTATGCATAGTATGGAGACATGAGAAAGATGCTTATCTCATTCATAACATTAGAATTCAGGGTTACCCAATGAAATTGATTGACAAAAGGTTCAAGGCAAAGGAGAGTACTTTGAATGATGCATAATTCATGGATGGAGTTCATTGCCACAAGAAGTAGTGATGATCACTAGTTCAGGTGCCTTTTAAAGGAGACTCCTCCCCAGAGGATGAGTCATATCAATTAATCATAATGGCTTTATGGAGTCTCCAGATTCTGATGCAGAAGTATGCCATTGAAGAGCAGATGCTGGGAAACAAAAAAGGGGGCATGGCTATTGCCGTCTTGTTAGCTTGCTAGAAGTGTTGGAATTGCCACCCTGGATCATCTTGGACTTGCCTCAGTGATGGAACTGGTACAGGTCTGAGTTGATTTAGAGAAGCTGCTGCAACTTATAGGCAAAGGGACACCATTGCATCACATTGTGGGGATTTAGGCAAGATTGTGCTATTGGGATATACTCAAATCCACAGTTTTTTCTCTCCTCCATGCTTTGTCTAGGCACTGATTCACAAAACACACTGGACACAGAGTATGGAAGAGATGGGCCACCTTATAGATAACGAGCAGACAATAAATGTGGGCTAAGAGAAATCCCAACTGCTGCATCATATGAGGCATTGTGGAAAGGGGGGCTGAGGAGGATCATGACGAGGCCCCACTTAACCTGGGCCAAAGGGTTGTCGTGTACTGCCTCAGTGCCATAAGCCTGACCCATCTACGCTGGCTCCTTAAGGGGGCCTTGTGCAAAACCAGACCCGTATTGGACATTGAGGCAGGCACCCCAGGGTTAGCAAAGGGCTGACCCTTACTAGCCCCTCACCCTGCACAGGACACTGAGGGTGGTTGTGAGGTAACCCTTGCTCTGGCTGCCCCAGAAGTACACACTCATAGTGACCCGGATCACACCTGCTCCCCTGCTTCCCTGCCAATAAAGTGACTGGTGCAAACAGTCTGGAGTAGGCAAAAAATCCACTCTCCAAGGCCAATCAGGAGGGCAGCCAAAAATTCCTACTCAGCCCTGAAGGCGACCAGCAAAGCCCAGACTGTCCAATGGGGTAGGGTGGATTTTCACGACTGCACAACATGTAAAGAGGGTCAGCACTTCTTGTGTGTGATCTTAAATACCCCTTGACCCTGCCCTTGTGGGCTTGCCTTCCCTTAACTGGGAGGAGTCATGCATTTTCCAATCAGGCCAGACAAAGATGCTACCCAGCCTAGGGCAGAGTACCGGCATTCTCTTCCATTCAGACCACCTTTTTAAATCCAAGGATTGGAAGGAGAAATGGTACAGTGCTACAGAGAATTGTGGTGGGCTCCTATTGCCAACAATATTTTCTATAGGCCTTATGAATGACCTGGTCTTATATGCACTGTGTCAAGCCCTAAAGACCACCTGGGTTTGAGTTTTAGTTGTCTACAGAAATTTAAATATATGCAGTCACAAGAGATAACCACACCGCGAAGGAAAATTGGTAAACTGAAAGTTCTGCAAGTTTCTCATATGACAATATTGTAAAACCCCTATTGAAAAAGTGTGGTTTAGAATTTGCCTGTCTCAACATATCACCTTGAATGCTGGGTAAAAACAGAGAAAGTGATATTTAAACAATTTGTTTTTGTTTGAATTTTATTTGAATTTTATTGCATAAGAAAACCATAAATTAATTTGCAACCCCAGCAGCAACCTAAAACATTGGTACAAAGATTTCTGTGGAACTTCTGGAACTTTTGTTTTTGATCACCTTCCAGAATATTTATTTCAGCACTTATGAAAGCTGAGACAGATAGGCCTCCCTCCCGCCCACACTTCTGCTTGAAGAGAGTTATGCGTATCCAGGTCTTAGATAAGGATCTTGTTTCAGCTTTGCAGATGGTAAGCATTTATCGATGTTTTAGGATAGTGTTAAGCTTATTGACCTGGGGTTTTAATATTTACAGTATTTTGCCAGAATCAATACTTTGACCTTAAGCTAGAAGAAAAAAAGAGACAACAAAAAGTTGCTTTCAGTTTATGCCAAAGATTCTTGCAATGCTTAAAAATGTGCAGCTTCTTTTTTTCTTCCTCTTTTTCCCTATATGTTGTAGCAACAGTGCAATCTTAGACTGGAACAGGCAGGCCAGCATGCCTTTGCTATATCCATCACATGTTCGGGGCTGCTGCTGTGCTGACTAGGTAAAGGAGAAATTTTTCCCCTTACGCAGACTGAACTTTCCCCTTTACCAATGGGTCTGCTTGAATCTGTGTCACCGATTGGCATGGGGCAACATGATGTTGTCAAAGTTTAACAGTGATGAAATAATGTTGCCTCCAACTTTCTACCCTATTGTTATAATGTAAAAGGCTCATCTGTGACCACATGCGAACATTGGCCCTCTCTAGGTGTTGCTTTGTGTTCTTGTTGGGCCTTTAGAGATCCAAAGATCACAAAAAGATGCTCAGATAATGTTATGCCATCTTTCCCCACAGAGGTTTCCACCTGATGCACTGACATAGTGACATTCCTAACGCACCAATGTCATGTGAGGAACTGCTTTTGAAATTCCTCTTTAGGAATAACTTTGTTGTACATGGATCAGTGTTCTTAGAAAAGCAGGATACAAAAATGTGCACAGATTTGTTGTGTGGTTTTTCAAATCAGTGCCACAGCATAAGAAAAGTAATAACTACAAGTTTCATCTATCATTTGCAGTTTTTCAACCATCCACATTATGCAGCCAATTTTGCTAATATAATTGGATGCCATGTACCATAGTGATATTTTACAACTGATGGATGACTTAAAAGGTGAGCTTCACAAACACTAGGATGTCAAAAACAGGCTAATTAGAAATCAGTTTACATTCCATGCCTGGACTTCGACCATAATGTGATCAGAATATTCATCAAACACCAACCTCTCGGAAATATTTGCTCCTTTATAGTTATATTTGGCACATTTTCCATTTTTTGACAACCTGAAATTGGTACACCTACATGCACGGATCTTGCTTGAAATGTAATTTAATTAAAATGGACACCAACAACCGATACAACACTCCTGTTCAAAAATACTATTACAGTTTTGACCCAGAGGGAAATAATGTAAAATAATGTAAATGCTATAAATAGCAAGGAAATTATTAGTTGTTCAGTGCATTTTATCTTATATCACAACACAATCCTGCAATTATTTTGAATGTATTTTGAATTTTAAAAGAATGGAGTTTAACAAGCAAATAAATATTAGAAGGAATATGAGTAGATAGGGAATGTCTAACAGTGTCGGAAAAGGTGTGGGACTTGTGTGGGACTTGTTGGCCTTTTACTGGGAAATGTTGGTAACCAGTGGTGTCACTGGTAACCAGTGATAATAACCCATAAGTCAGCAGGAGAGAGCTGTCCTGGACATGAGGCTTGGCCCAAAACTGCTCATTGATCACTGTAGAGACGTAGGCTTTTTGCATTAAAACTAATATGAGAGTCCAGAAAGTTGGGGTTTATATAGTAACAGGATTATGTCACCCCTTAACATCTGGAAAGCAAGAGTTGATTTGGATCTGCTTTATTTTCTTTCATATTTTGAAATGCATCTTTCATTCTGAGCATGTTGATGAATAAAATTATTTATATTATTATCAGAATCTTTCTCCTTTGTTTTTCATTGCTGACAGGGACCTCAGTGTTCTTGTCCTCTTTTGCCTTCCCCATATGATACAGTATTTTGTATTAATCTACTGATTTATGACGGTCAGGAGTCCAGTACAACATAACTCCTAGCATAGCAAAGTGGGGTGGAAACTTCTAAAAGTGTGGTTACAGGTATCCCTAGGGTTCCATTCTGGAACTTCTCATGGATAAAAAATTCCATGGATTAAAAAAAACCTGTGAAAAATGTATTTAAAGACTTCCACTTCCAGGTTTCTTGCTCCTCCATTGCTCATAATAGAATAAGAGAATATTGAGAATAACCTCAATATCTGCAGCAGTTTGATTCTGGACTCTCTGCTGATAGCAAAAATGTTTTAAATAAAAGCAGTTCAAAAAATAAAATGTGTGTCTACTAACAATTGTTTAAAAACAGCTTTTTTGCTGTTGTAGAACAGCAATCAGCAATTAGAAATGCAAATGGCCCTTTCTGGCTCAACTAAAGAATGGAACGACTGCTTGCATGACGGCCTCTTTGCAACAGTAGAAAAGCAGTTTTTAAAACTGTGATTTGCAGTGGCAATTTGTGTTGAATCAAATCCGTGTATAGAAAATCAGTTTATAACAAGATTGGACCTGCAGTTGTTTGCTGTCTCCTTCAGAGCAGGAATGTTCACCAAATGTAAAATAATGTAAAATAATTTACATTATTATTTTATAATGTAAAATAATTATAGATGTCTGGAGGACGAGCTGGGTACCCACACTTAACCACAACACATTTGTGACCCATTTAGTCCCAACTCCTTGACTTCCACCTTATTGTAGGTTTTGTCGGCAGTTGGCATTGTGAATGAGGATTTACAGCTACAAATGCAGCCACGAGAAGCGCATATGATTTTCGGGTTCCATTCAGTTTTCAAGCTGCATCACACACACACAAAAACCCGAAACAAGAAAAAAGGAAAGTGGATGCCTGTTGAGAGCATGATTTGTGATTGAGGCATCAAAGTCATTCAGCTGTGATCTGGATCCATGCCTGGCTTCAAAGGAGGGTCATCAACTCCATTATTTCTAATAGCAAGTATGATTGTACCATCTATGCTAAATCAAGAAATATACCATTACAAACCTTCTTAGCCCTCATTCCTTTCGTGCTTGCAAAGGACAAACAAATTGTGGCAATTTTGTCGGTTTTACTCCAATATTAACTGTGTTGGCCACAATCTGTGCTAATAAATATGCCTTGTTTGTCAGAAACACAGCAGTATATTCTGCTTCTCTCTGGTGTATTCCTTACATCATTGGTTTAAAAGTCCTGCGAGGTTTCTCACTCAGATAATAAAATTCAGCTATAGATAGCAGCCACGAGCTTACTTTCTCATTATGTTACACATTCGAACATAGGGGGGCAGGTGCATGCTTTTGACAATGACATGTACAATATGAAAACTATGAGTTTACAAAGGTTAAAAGGTGACTCAAGAAATCTTTTCCCACTCTTTCCTTCCCATCAGTACAGAGAAATGGAATTTAACATTCACTAACACCACAGCTTCTGTTGCTTTAACTAATGATGAAACATAGTTTTTATATGAACGCTTTTTCTTAGCAATGCTCTAATATACTGGAGGCACACACTGGGTTTCCATAAAGAGAGTGGTTTCTTTTCATTTAAATACATATATAACTAATCACCCTGAAATTTAGTTTGCAAGTTGTCATCTGTTTCTCAAAATAATGACACATAGTTCATATATATATAACTTGTGGTTTATTCCAACAAATATATTTTCTTATACTTAGAATTTAATGGCTCTTAAAATTAGGGAATAATAATGTTCTCCAAACAGCCTCATTATGGATTGAATCCAAAGAAGCGTGCGGTTGATTCTCCTCTCACATGGGGGCTGTTTTATGCTCCCAACCAACAATTTGCTAGGAAAGCAATTATTTATTGACAAACTCAAAAATGCACAGCCACCTAATGGTATGGTTGTGCATCTCAGCCGTGTTCGGAATGTAATGGCATTTGCATTGAACATTTTTTTTGAATTTGCTTTTGTTTGATTCTTGAGGAAGAATATGATGAGCTCAGTGGTTGTTGGGAAACTTAGGTTGGGTTGATGATGATGATGATGATAGAACAATAATGGTTACAGTATTTAAGGTACTTCAGTCTAGGAAGGTCCTACCCAAGTCTGATCCACCAACATGGATACATTCAGATTTACATTAATGATTTAGCAGGTGCAGGTCTAAGTAGACCCAATACCCAGGATGGGACTTACCCGGGAGTAAGGGGATAAATGAGGAGGAGACTTGAGGCAACTTCCAGCCTGTTAAATTTCCTTGATGGACACAACACAAGCCATATTGCCCCCATGTATCAGCATTGGGGATCTCAGTAGGATTGGGCTGTCAATGTATGCATAAAAGTTCAGTGTCAGAAAAACCTTTTGCAATGGCTGAAAGAAGATTTGGACTTCTTTTTGGGGTTTGGCCGCTCGAAGGCTGCAATCCTAACCTCGACCTAGGCTGGCCAAAGCCCCAGCCTAAGTCCTGAGCTGACCTGGGCTTGACACAAAAGTGCCGTAAGATACTTCTGTGCCACACCTGGGTTAGGGTTAGGCCAGGACACAGACATGTGCTTGCCTCCCTATATCACCATGCAAAAAGGAAGACGGATGAGTTGTGCTGGCCTATCCTAGGATTGCACCATAACATCCATTTCTGGCACCCACATCTTTTATGAAGCTTCTGCAAACATATCCCCAAAGTAAAAAAAAAAACACATAATGCTGAATGCATCTAGAGTCCCTGAGGCATTCTCTACCCATGCAGTACCTTCTAGAAGCAGTGTGTCAATTTCTCATTTCCCCCTGGACTATGATTTCTGAACATCTACCTGCTTCCTATTTTGTACTCCGGCTTCCTTAATCATGAAGCAATTTTGAAGCTGACGGATAATTGGACTGCCTGGTTTTCTCCAAAATCAAATTTTGAAATGAAGGTAGGGAGAAAGAACCTGATGATGCTTTTTTGAGCAATAGTATTTAAAGTTCATGTCTGCTATGAATTACAAGCTAGCCTTTGAGAAGGCAATGCCTTTAGACTTTATCTCCCTCAGTTATGGAAATAACTGATTCATTGTGCATATACATTTAATATACTGGACTCTTCTCAAGAATTTTGAGAGCACGCATGCAAGCATGAAGGGATTTTGCTGTGTAACCCATGCCACTGAATTAGGACTGTAAATGCAGGGTTCAGTCCTATCTGCTCTGTTACCTGTGGTTGCAATATCACCAAAATGGCAACCACTGCATCATGTGGTGGTGGAGGGCAGTCCAGGAAGTCTCCTGTACCTGCAAGTACTTCTGGCAATGAATGATAGCTTAAGGATGCAATTCTAACCAAGTGGCATAGCTATGTCAGTAGGGCATGTGTTGCATCTTGCAGTTGGGAGGGCCATCACAGAGGTGCCCTCAAGGTAAGGTATGTTCCCTTATCTTGGAGTTGCATTGCCTTTATGTTGCTGCTGGAAAATTGGTTAGGATTGCACTCTTATGTTTATTAAATCTGAATCTCTATATCCCTCTCAAATTACTTTTATTTTTCTTTTCATAACATCAGCTCCATCCTAAAACAGCAAAGTTTGCCATCAAAGCGTGTGCTGACCCAAGGCCATCTTGAGCTTCAAAGATGCCAAGCAATATTTCAAATAAAGTCTCAGATAATAATACGTGAAAAGCAGTAGTTCCCAAACTGTGAGTTGGAACTTGAGTTTTGGTGGGTTGCCAAAGCTTAATGGAAAGATAAAAAAAGATAAGAATGGAAAGATAAGATAATAAGAAAGATAAAAAAATGGATATTCTTATCTTTCAGGAATAGTCCAGAGACAATTAAAAAATTGGACACTGCAGCTGCGAATTATCCTACAAAGAGCTCCTACAGTTTGCAAGATAACTGCTAATTGCTCTACATGGAATTGAGCTCCTGATGTTTGCAAGCATTTGTAATTATAGGGAAATGTTTGAAGGTTTTTGGAAAACCCAAGCAGTTCCCAGTAGAATGTTCTTTAAAACGTGGGTCCTGGTGCTAAAAATACCAAGGTTAGGGAACTAGGGCTTCAATCCTAAAGGCACTTTCCTGGGAGTAAGAGCCATTGAACACAATGGAGCTTACCTTTGAATAGACATGGTTAGGATTGTGCTGAAACACTGCCTTACATTGTGGAGGCTCTAAGGTTGCAACATGTGCCCCACTGGCATAGCTATGTCAGTGCTCAAAGATTGGTTTGCAACCGATGATGATGATGATTTTGAAATAGCATATAGAAAACAATCATCAACCTTTCTTGTAAAAAAAGAAAGTATAAGCTTCTTAAATTAATCGCAAGCGCCAAAGAAAAGATTTAAGGCATGTTTGTTCTTGCAATATTTAATAAAGCAATGTATTTAAAATTCACTTCCATTTGTTTGCAGGGAATGGTGCTCAGCTTGAGATGGGAAATATAAATAAAGCCCACATCTCCATGACATTATGCTCGCTTAACCATAATAATAAACTTGGAAGCCATTCACTAATTACAACAAATCACACAGAAAGACAATCAAAACTGCTGCTTTACCTGCACTGAACGAATTGTGTTGATGTCTGCCAGAGTGGAATTTTAATGGAGACAAAGAAAAAAAGTCCAGCCTATTCTAAGAAACCATCTTCAAGTCAAAGAGAAATGTCTGGGAGAAAAACGGATTTAGGAGCTTTTTACAAAGTGTATAAAAAAGGACTCATGTTAAGGTCCATGCAGACCAGTTCCAGCAACAGAGAAAAAATGTACCCTTACTGAGAGAAAGACTCAAAATCAGCTCCGTTGCAAGTGTGGAGGTTGCCACACCAGTGCCATAGCTGCACTGGAAGGAGAGGGAATGGATAGAGTGGCGCTGTAGATCTCTCGTATGTGTTGCAAGGAATAGAAAATTAAATATCTTTACTGCATCAAACATAATCATTGAGGATTTCACTGTATACCAAGCCTCCAATTTCAGTTAAAAAGTCAATAAGTATAGATCAGCAGTTGCTAAATTTGTGACTGCTACATTACAAAAAATGGTCTCGGTTCAGGCTGGTGCTTGAACTAGGTTGCCAGAGATGAGGAACAGGTACAATCTGGGCATCCACATCTGCTGCCTGGCTTCTCAGGAGACTGTGGAACAGAATGCCCAGGCAGACATTGCTGTACCCAGTCTCAGTAGAAGTCATATGGAGACCTGGAAGAATGATAAGTAGCAGACATGGAGTGGAAGGGTTATTCCAAGCCCTAGATCCTGCTCCTCCATTTAAAAGGTTCTGGTGTGGACCTATAAGGTGCTATTATCAGCTTTTATGTGAGGCTGGTAATTGTATGTCTATCATTAGCTGAAGTAAATCTGATAGAACTACTCAGTGATAACAACCGAGCATGTGCAAAAGATACATTCTGAATGGTTAACAGAAGTGTCTTGTTCCTGAGGTAATTTTACCTCAGAATCTGAGTTATCTCGGTACAAGTCAGAGTTACCTCAGAGACTGTAGCGAGTTGAGATCTCTCGTTCCTGAGGTAATTTCACCTCAGAATCTGAGTTGTCTCGGTGTGAGAGTTACCTCAGAGAAGGTAGCAAGTTGAGATCTCTCATTACTGAGGTAATTTTACCTCAGAATCTGTGTTATCTCAGTGAGAGTCAGAGTTGCCTCAGAGAGGGTAGTGAGTAGAGATCTTGCTGTAGCTGTACGTGTTTTTACATGCTATGACTAGTGATTTGAAGAAATTGCCATTTGGACAGGACTTATTACTATGTTCTTATGACTCTAAACTGACCGCTGTGTAAAATTTATATGTAAATAGAGTTTCTTCATGACATAATCTCTCAAGTAGTGCCTCATGTTTCTCCTTTACACAAACACTGCCACAACCATTAGAAGCTCTAACAGACTTCTTCAACCATAGTTCCGCTGTAGCGCACTCTGATAGTTACTGGAAGGTGAATCAGCTCAGCAGAGTGATGACCACGGAGCATCTCCGTGGTTCAGAAGCCTTTCCCTCCACCCTGGCTGTTTGCTTTGGCACATGCAAAAATCAAGACTGAGACCAGAATTAAACATTAGAACAGGTTTATTTACAATTCACAAAGGCTGCAATCCTGACCACACTTTCCTGGGAGTAAGTATTATTGAACACAGTGGGACTTACTTCTGAGTAGACATGGTTAGGATTGCACTGAAAGGCTCACATATACAGCATCTGATTATCATCAGAGTTCCTAATACTTAATCGGACCAGATGCTCTAAAGCTGTAGGTTTGGGGCCTGGTGAAGAGCCATGTGCTCACATCTGGGGAGAGAGGGGGGGGGGAAGATCACCTCCTTTTTCATACCTCCTGAGAGGTCACTGAGAGGGGACAGATATAGAAGGTATTCTATACCTCTACCTGGCAGGAGGTGGTTCACTGCCCCTTCTGACACATACACAATGGTGTTACCTTTTTCCCAACAACAGTTACCTATAAGAAGGTAGTTTTAAAAACAAGCACCATACTTTTGGCAACAGTGCTAAGCTTTGTTTTCCCCCCTACACTCAATTTAGATGGCACTAATGTGGTTTGCAGGCAGGCAGGCAGCCAGCCAAACACACACACACAGCTGGTTTATGCTTGGTCTTGCTGATCCTTCATATCTGTTGAAAGAAATTCACTTCCCAGTAAATACCTTTTCTTCTTAAAGAATTATTTGGGTACCATTTCTTCTTAATTATTGGGACTCAGAATGCATATGCATATTAAGCACATGAATGCATATTAAGCATTTCCAAAGCTTAATAGAACAAGGTTCCTGCTTTCAAAGGTGAGTCCCACAAGCCATTCACCTGTCAAACCATAAAACAATTGGCATGAGAAGGAGCTAGAAGGGTTGAAGAGATCTTCTCATGTAAGGAAGTACTCAAAGGTCCAAAACAATCCTTACATAACGTAAAAGTTTATTGACAAAGGCAGGTGCTTCCGCCACATTTTGGGGGGGATGGAAAACAACATGATCCATATTCCTATCCACAACTGGAATCATAACATACAGGTATCTCCCGCTTTCTGATGGTTTGTTTTCTGACAATCCACTTTTCTAACTCCTTTCAAATCTTATACCCAGAACTCATCATTCAATGCAAGTTCCACTCTTTCTACCTCTCTCTATTGTTCTAAAGGCTAAAATTGTCCTCCCCCATGTTGTATCTCCCAGTCTTTTCTCATTTCTGAATGAGTTAATGAGAATCCATTTGCAAAAATCTTTGTGTGGCAACAAGAATTTGCAAGATAAAAGGGGCATTTGCAATTTGCTAGCTGAAAAAGCAGTGAAAGCAATATTTATAAACAATAAAGCCTCCACTTTTTAATAGTTTTCATTTTTAACAGTGTTCCTGTCCCTAACCCATCTAATAGGTTGGGGATGACCTTACAGCTCAAATCTTCAAGATCTTTGTGTTGACTTGTCTGTGCTTCTTCTGCAGAAAAAGGTTCTGATGAGCTCCAGCACTGTCCGAACTTGCTGCCAAACTGACTTTTACTTCCCAGGCAGCTCTGAACAGCCTCAGAAATAGCAAAACCTATTGTATAACCTGTCATTCAACTACCTTAGAGGACAAGCATCCATCAGTGTACTAACAACGTCATTAACTCCTACCTCCTTCCACCACGGCTGGATAAACGTAAGGGCATTTTTTCTCTCTTATGATCACACCAGACAATTTTGAGTTCAGCCATCCCTGCCTGCTTCACCCCTACCCCCAGCATCTATCTCTTCAGCCTTCCATTGCAGAGCGCAATAAATTTTTGTAAAAATTGGGCAGGCTGAACCCTTGAAAGCTTTGGCTTTTATTTCTTAGGATAGGTTGAAAAGCTGAAATATAAAGAAGAAAGACAGGACCAGTCAAGAATAATTGAGTTTGGAGTGTTTCACAAAAAATCCAAAGAAATGCTCCCATTGATTTGCCAGCAGAAAGCTCCTTAGATCTAGCTCCATGTATGCAGAAAGCATTTTATCTTCTCAAATCATTTACAGGAATGATCTTTTGAGTTTCTCCAGCGGCTGTCTTTTGAGTTTCTGTTACTACAGAAACAGCCATCTCCTGGTAGTTGTTTTACTTAATTGTCATAGTTTTCTTACTATGTAGATATGTGCTTTACACCTGAGTTCAGTTCCAGTAGATTGACCTTAACCTGCATTTTAGAAAAGGCCGAAGTCTCTCTCCTGTTTCTAAATACTACTTCCTAGCTGCTTTGCAGAAATGGAGTTTCCTTTTTTTTCTTTTAAACTTTCTTTTAATTTCATTTTTCAGGACAACAAAACAGCAAAAGGAAAGGAAGAATGTAGGTAATTTACAAGGCCATAGAAAATCAGCATCGTGATCTTGATGTCAGTTAAAAAGATGTATGGCGTTTATGACAGCAGCTCTTCATACCAGATTTATTTATTCTGGAACAAAAAAGAGATCAAACACTCTACACAGTATGAACTCTTGGTAATCCTCAAGCATGTTAAACACAAGTAGGTAACATCTGTTTAGGTAAAATAGTACTTGTAGAAGATTTGCTTGAAATACTGATAGGAATCTTTCAGCTCAAACAACTATATACCAGTCAAAGGAGTTTAAGACTTTGTCAACCATGGTTAGAGGCCAGATTTGAGGGGGTGGGGGGGCAAAGGGTATCGCTGATGCCACCAATATTTGCCCATGCCCTTGCTCAATATGCTCCCAGTTGGACCCAATCCTCACCTTGATCTCCCCCTTTCCACTCCAATCCTCCACTTCCTAACCACAGCCTACTCTGGCTGCCAACTTACCAGCAAAATAGATGCTGGGTACTCCTTTATCACATGTGCACAAACACCAGACTCTGTGCTTGCTGTTCTGTTGCAAGAGCCATTGGTATGGCTGAAATTCTTAGGATGAAATCCTAAGCACACTTTCCTGGGAATAAGATCCATTGAACACAATGGGAATTACTTCTGAGTAGACATGGATAGGATTACGCTCTTAAAGGTCAGGCCTTCTGTCATTGGACTGTGGGTTCGTTCCATCAGCGGAAAACTGAATTGGAGTAAGCAAAGGGGATCTGATTATTAGCAAAGAATTGGACGAAGAAGAGGGGATCTGGTTATCTAAACCATATCTGGTTAAACAGGGATCTGGTTAGTTAAACCATTGAAACTGCAAACACTATGGAGAGAAGCATCATTACAGCCCTACCTGGTTGTATATAAAACTTGTTATTCACTTGAACTTCAATATTTTTGGCTGATACTATGTGAACGAGGTTAGCCCAGTTTTGGTATAGGTCCTTGCTCTGATAGCACATGGCTTTGTGTTGCTAACAAATCATGCCATCCTACCTGGAAAAAGCCTGACGACTTTTAAGACTTTTGTTCAGGTCTTTTGAAAGGAATACAAGAGCTCACAAAGTAATTTATCTATGGATTTTTTAAACTCATGCTGACATTTTATATTTCTCAATGTCTCTTTATAAGATTTCAGTTGAAACTGTGAGTTCACCGCTGTTTTACAGAGTATAGAATTCTTGTAACTCTTGTACACGTTGTAAGAGGTTTTGGGCTATAAAGAGCTCACGAAGCAATAAATATGGAAGAAAGATACTCATGTAGCCATGTTCTGGAAAGTTCAATGGAAGCTATATAAACAAAACATAAATCTGTCATTGGATGTACATAGATAAAGCAGAAAAATAGCAGTATGTCTAGACAAAATACTTATATGTGTTTCTCCCGTAAGTAAATCACTGTACAGTCATAATAGAAAAATAATGGGAAAAATGAGGGCTAAAATAGAAATAGAAATATATATAGATGTGCTTCACAAGACAGTGGAATTCTTCTGAATTCTTCACAAGATAGTAGCAATTTTCATACATTATAGCTCCATTGTGGGCCAACACGTGGGAAGGTATCACCTGGTGCAGTCCACATTCTCCATACCCAGATGGTGACACCACAGGCATACAGTTGTTGCAAAGTCACAACTATATCCTCCATGCAACCATGGAATCAGTGGTGGGCTTCAGCGGGTTCTCACCGGTTCTATAGAACCCTTTGCTAATGAATGCCTGGTTCTGAGAACCTGTTACATAGAACCTGTTGTCAATTTATTTGAATCCCATCACTGCCATGGATCCATAAGAACATAAAAAACATAAGATCCTCTGCTGGATCAGACCAAAGGCACATCTAGTCCAGCTTCCTCTATCTGTCTGTCTGTCTGTCTGTCTGTCTGTCTGTCTGTCTACAGTATTTATATACCGCTTTTCAACTGAAAAGTTCACAAAGCTGGTTACAAGAAAATGAAAAAATTAATAGCTAATTAAAAGCTAATAGGTCCCTGTCCCAAAAGGGCTCACAATCTAAAGTGCAAAAAGAACACCCCCAGAAGCCACAATAGACATTGCTGCGGTGTGTAGGGCCAGTTACTCTCCCCCTGCTAAATAAAAGAGGAATACCCACTTGAAAGAGTGTCTCTTGCCCAGTAAGCAGGGAGTAGTATCACACAGTGGCCCACCAGATGCCTCAGGGAGCCCAAGACACCTGCATCCATGTGCCCCCCACTGCATCCAGTATTTTGAGGTTGTCCACATCTACATCCATCCATGCACACATACATACTCACACACACTCCCCACATGGTTTGTAACCTGTAATGGTGCTTTCCACTAGGAATTTGTCCAATCCTTTCTTAAAGGCACTGAGGTTAAAGGTAGATGCCATCCACATTTTGGAAATGCCTGTCACTTGTGCCTATTATTTGCTGTGTTTTGTTTTGTTTTTTTTTGGACACCACACAGCTCAAGACTGGGCTGAATCAAATTGAGCTGGTTTAAATATAAGATTTTAAAATTGAGTATGACTAAAAATCAAACTGAATTTTTTGGGGGGAGGTTATTGCAGGGCAGTCTACAGAGATAATGGACATGGCAGAACAGGGTTAGTTTCCCCATTTCATCTCCTCTGATTTAATTGTTTTTCTTTAATTATTTGCATTTATTTATTATAATTTGTTTGTTGATGATCCCTAAAATCCAGAGTAACTACGGGAGCACGTAAGAGACATTACGTGCACCCGTAGTTACTGCACCACCTAGTGAAAACCTATGGTAAATTCATTTTGCAATCCTGAGTAAATTGTTCTTACACTGGAGCAAGGACTCCCCATAGTTACTCTGGATTGCACCCGATATCACTTTTGGTGGGTCCTGGACAAACTGACATTCTAAAAAATTTGTCCTGAGTTAAAAAGATTTCATATCACTGAGTTAGATAAATAAGTCATATTTGCCGAAGTTGCAGTCTCTGTGGAGCAACTACAAAACACCAACCTAAGCAAAAGTTTCCAGTTCATTGCAAATCTGTTGATTATAAATGTCCAAGAAAGCAAAATGTGACGCCGTACCTGTTTATGTTCACTTGTCTGTTATTATACTGTCAGGCTGGGCCCCTGTGATGCTACCAGATGGCGCAGCTTCCTCTCAGCAGGAACTACAATATCAGGGGAAAAATATTTTATTTTCAATAAAGGAAGGGAATGAATGAAGCAAACAGCAACATCCTATTTATAAAATTAAATTCAATAGGGTGGAATTTCAGGCACCTCTCCTGCTTCTGGATGAGACATTTTAAATCCCACTAGATTCTAGTTTGTATTGTATACTGGAATAACTTCTGCATAATATAAAAATAAGCCATTCTGATCTATCTATCTAGATATCTGTCCATCTACCTATCAACCTGCAGTATTTTATATACTGTTTTTCAACTAAAAAGTTCACAAAGTGTTAACAAAGAAAATGAAAGGCAGATTTCAGATTTTAACCCACATTTTCACAAGTGTCACAAGTAAAATAGCCAAATATTTTGCCCATATTTTGATAGAGGGTATAACATGGTGTTAGAATTTAGAGATACCCTGTATTCCTTGTTCTACTCCCTCAAATGAAAATTTTTTGCCAGTTTATTGTTCTTAAATGCTTGCTACTTGAGAATGATATATAGGCCCCCCACTAATAACATGTAGGGAAGGTAGGGATGGGGTTAAATTGGTGTAAAGCAATTCACATATACATAGCATCCTTTCGAAAATAGCATTATTCAAATTATATTATTTAAAATACAAACATTTATTTAAAAAAATTTTGGCCAATAGTGGTGTCAAACAGCCTCCCTCAAAGTGAGGTTTTTATCATATAGCATATCACCCAGTGAGGTTCATATCCCTTGCACCCCCTATAAATGTCACTGGTTAGTGGATCAGTTCTAAGAAGAAGATAGAATATGGTACACTAGAGTACATCATGGCCTAATTCATCCACACGCCAGTGGTGTAGCTAGGTCATTTAGCACCTGGGGCCCACAAACTTTTTATCACCCTATATTTTAGAATTATTTAACTAATTATTACCAGTTAATACCAATTAATTAGATATTAGGTGATCAATGTTTTCATATTTAAAAATAATCTTACCAGTTAAACCTCTATTTTATCTTTGGGGTGAGGTTGCCTTCTGGAGCACTGGTTGAGCTCCACTTTAACACAATTAATTAGATATTAGGTAATCAATGTTTTCATATTTGAAAATAATCTTACCAATTAAACCTTTATTTTATCTTTGGGGGAGAGGTTGCCTTCTGGAGCACTGGTTGAGCTCCACTTTCGGTGGATTGGGACCATTCTGGTGGCGTTGTATTCCTCTGTATTCCTCTGTGCCTGACCTGAACATAAGCCAAGGCATCTTTGCTTACTCACAAGTAAACATGGCAGTAGCTCAGTTTTACTTTCCATAGTGCTCAATACAATTATCTGAGTCTTCTTTCTGGGTTGATTTGTGGGTGCATTCATTGGATCAAGACCATTCTGGGGTCGTTCAATTTCTCTCAATCTGCCCTTTCCAGTGGACTAAAAAACATTTTCCTACTCATGAGTAAAGGTGCAATATAGCTCAGTTTCACTTTCTTTAGGGCGCCGTACATTTTTGTTTTTCAGTTTTTTGGCCATAACTTTTGATAGGAAGAAGTATTTTCAAAGCTGTTTTTGCATTGGATTCTGCTGGAAAATACACATATAATTGTATATGACATGATGGGGTATTCTGAACAATTTTAGCAATTTTAGAGATTTTTGTGATTTTGGTCACCCCTGTTTTTTTACCTCCCTGAGGGTGATAACCGGGGCCTGGAAATCCTCCAGCCCCCTAGGAACACCATTGCTACCCTCCTCCCCTGTTGGTGCCTTTTGCCATCTCAATTGTATCCTCTCCTAGCCCTCCCCAACCCCTGCACTATATTTACCAGCAAAAGGAAGTGAAAAAAGCTCAATATCCTTCTCACAGCATTCATAAACCATAGTTTTTTGGTCATCTGAATAAGCTGTTATAGTTCCGTCATGGAGAAATCTGCCTATCCCAGGAAAGTGTGGTAGAATATAATTATTCTCCAAAATTGGAATGCGACACCTCATTATCTTCAACAAGCTCCTTTGCTTCGTGTGTTGCCTTGAACAGCTTCCATTTCGTCTCACAACAGAGGATCCTCCTTTACAACGCCAAGGCAATATTTTTATAGCTTGCTGCTCACGCAATATTTTGTCTCAGCACTAATGCTAATTGAAACAAATAATTAGAAGCACCAAGAGAGGTAGCAGTTAGGAAATTCATTTAGTAGGTCATATTTCAGCATACTGACAGTAGTTACAATAAAGGCACTTCTCCTTCTTTGGTGAGGAGCATGTCAGCAAAAAAAAAAAAATCAATATTTGCTCTGAGGCATTAAATAACTGTTGCGTACTGCATGTGGTTTGTGGGAAATGTGGTTGATTGGGGTTCCAAAGGCAGCTTATACACCTGCTTCATTCTCATAAACTACTTGCGACACTCTGTGGGAGGTCTCAAAAACCAGTAACTCAGGAGGCTGCAATCCTAATCTTCAGAAAGGTCGGAATAAGGCCCGACACAAGTCATGTGCTGACCTTGGTATCACAAAAGTGCCCCCAATGCACTTATGCTCCACCGCTGGGGGGGTTAGGCCAGTGCACAGGCATACACCAACGTCCCCACACCATCATGGGAAGATGTGCCAGGTGTGTTAAGCTGGCCAACATTGCTTAGAAATCTCACAGTGGTCCCTCACCATCTGTGGTTTCAACCATCTGCAGATGGCAGGGGACAGACCATGGTGTTCTTGGAAACCATTTCCAGTTGCACCAAATTTAGAAACTCTTCCTTTTTATGCTAAAAGGAAAACAAATTTAAATACCTTAGTGACACAAAGCACACTGACCAGGGTTGCAGGGCAATCTCTGGTGCTCCCTGGGTGATGCCAAAGCAAATGCCCCCTCCCTTGGTCCTGCCTTATTCCAGAATGTATTGTGGAAGCATTTGGGCAACATTTCTGCAATTCATTTGTATGTGCACCATGGCCAAGGGAGCATGACACAGAAATCATAGAATCATAGAATCATAGAGTTGGAAGGGACCTAGTAGGTCATCTAGTCCAACCCCCTGCCTGCAGCAGGAAATCCCCCTAGAGCATCTCCAACAGGTGCTCATCGAGCCTCATCCACACTTGGCTTCCAAGTGTGCCAGAGACCCCTCTGTGGGCCTGATGATGGACAGAGTGGTTTGTAACAGTAAGGCTGCAATACTTAGTTAGACCAGTCTAAGTCCGAACATAAGTCTCGTGCTGACTTGGGATTGTCACAAAACTGTTCTAAGACACTTCTGCACCCATCCTGGGGAAGGATTAGGCCAGTGCAATGACATGCACTTGCTTCCCTCCATCACCACAGGAATAGGAACATCAATGAGTTGTGCCGGCCTAGGTTAGGATTGCACCCTTAAGTAAGGAATGCTCTTTTTAACTTTTTAAAATGCACTTACCTGTATGTTTCCCAGAAGGAAACACAGATATGGTGGGCCCTGGATTGCATCCTACTGTGGATACAGTAATCCCATTTGAAAGCATGAATGAAAAAGAATGAAAAGCATGATTTGGAACTCTGTCCACCAAGCAAAGTTACCCATGCCATGTCATTAAACCACTGATGGGCAGCAGATGCCTGGGGTCCCACTATTACAATTAGCCACCATCTCAAGTGCCTCTGGTAGTACCCATACCACTGATTGAGAAGCACTGCTCTAGGCATCTGTGTGTGTTGCCATATTTTACTGAAGAAAAGAAATAGGCTACAGTCTGGCCTAAGTACTGAATCGCCTAGTTAATGGGTCTGTTTAAATTTCCATGTGGTTTCTTGGCTCCTTTCCCAGTTTCCTGGTTCTGGTCACTGTGGCAGTCTGACCACCCTCTTCATTTTTCTGCTGGGCTTGGGATTGTCCTTGGTGGAGTTAGTGGCATCTACTACCAAAGTCAACAGCAGGATTGGCCAGGCAATAGCAACATTCAACTCACTCAGATGGTGCCTTTGGAAGAAAGCAAATATTTCCACCAACACCAAAATTCACCTCTTCCGAACACTAATCCTACCAATTCACCTGTATGGGTCAGAAACATGGACTCTGCTCAAATCAGATAAGAACAATTATAGAATCATAGAGTTAGAAGGGACCCAGTCAGTCATTAAGTCCAACCCCTTGCCTGTAGCAGGAACACTTGAGGCCTTCCAAATGTGATGCCTGATGCAGATCCCGAGTGTCTCCCTTTGTGATCACCACCATAACGAGACAATATGGGAAAGGCACAACCGTCAACCCTCAGTCGAAGAAATGATCCAAAAATACATACTGAGATGGTTTGGCCACATCTGCAGAATGAACACCAATCTGCTGCCACATCATCATCATCTTTATTTATATCCTGCCTTTCTCCTGGAGGGACCTGAGCTGGCTTACAAAACGTTCATAAAAACACCAACAATAAAATCCAATACATTAAAATCTAATACATTAAAACAGCTAAAACAGGCATCTTAAAATCAATAGATATAAATATAAGCTCCTCTGGCAAGAGCAACCTACACACTGGAGCGTTCAACTAGCAGCACCAAAATGACGTGGCTCAAACTGGTTGAGGAAGATCTAAAGAACAAGCAACTGACCTCCGATGAGGCTAAAAACATCATCTACAACTGCAGAGAATGGAAGTATATTGTGAGTGATGCATAGAATCCAGCCACACCTGCAGCAGTGTATTGGTTGAGAGAATGAACCCCTCCCCAATTACCAGCTAAGGACTAAAGAAGGAGGAGGAGGTGAAGGAGGAGGTAGTATATAACAAGCAAAACTCTGTTGTCCATCTCAATGGTCTGGATGTACTTATGGGGTTTGATCAGTTGTGATGAAGATAATATCTGTGCCAAAAACAACAGTCCTCGGGCCAGTGATGGAAGTCCAGAATGGTGTCCTGAATACAGAAATTGGCTACCTCCTTCTTCCTCCACTTAAAGCCTGAGTAAGAGGTATCATTTTGTATGCTGGCTCCACATATGAAAATCAAGACAAGCAAATAATTGGAAAATATGAACCATTCTGCATCAACCAATGCATGTGACAATGCATTAAATACTTTTTGACATATCGCAGTAAGAACTAAATTGAGTCTCTCTCTCTCTCTCTCTCTCTCTCTCTCTCACACACACACACACACACACGTTCTTCTCCTTTTGCATGGAGCTATTTGTGTTTCATATTTGCATCCTGAGTCATGTAGCACTGAACCAATGCATTGTAGAAGGAATTTTTTTAAAAAAAATCTCAGGGTTAAGAGGTGATTTGAGTATTAACTTACTAAAGCTCACTAATTTGTACACACTTGTAGAAATTAATGCAGTTAATGGTATACGTATTAACGAAGCTCTATGGCAACGGCACTTTCTACTTCAGGACCAGGGTGACCAGATATTCCTGAACCCCAGGGCCAAAATCGCAAAGTTTCAAAATGAAGCCAAAATGTAGGACACCCAGACAGGAGGCTAAAAATCCAGACAAATACAGGTTTTTCTAGTCATATGATCACCCTGTTCAGGAGCCAACTGGAGATGTTTTATAAGTGCTGACTTTAACAGTCATAACAGAGGGCAGTGGCAGTGAATGATAAATAATAATAGGTGCATTCACCACGTGTTAGGCAGTGGTGGGCTCCAGCAGGTTCGCACCTACTCTACAGAACCGGTTGTAAATGAAAGATAGGACATATAAAGTTTAAAAATAGCCATTTAAAAGTGGCTGCCAGATGGGCAGAGAACCGGTTCTTAATTTCTTTGAAGCCCATCACTGGTGTTAGGGCAAAGAAAGAAAATGGTACTCATTTACACACTATACACATCACTCTTTCCAGTTGTCATACTTAACTCTTGAAGAACAATGTTCAGAAACATTAAAGTACACTTTATAATAAAATTTAATAAACAAATTCACATTGATCTGAATATTTTAATGTTCACTAATTTTGGTGTGAGGAGTTTTTAGAAATCACTATTTTTGGCATTGAAACTACTTAAACAACTCCAAAATCTTTACAGTTGTATAGTATGAGGCATCACTAAGGTTTACATCAGTTGGTATGACAGCTGACTGTATTATCCCCATAAAAGACCTCCTCCTGTACCAGACCATACAGAATAAATTACAATATTATAACAGAACCTAAATATAGTGGCTATTATTATTATTATTATTATTATTATTATTATTATTATTATTATTATTATTATTATATTGGACTGTGGGTGGCACAAGTGGCTAAGACGCTGTGCCTGTTAACCAGCAGACCAGGGTTTGATTTCTGGGTCGGCCCCACAAGACAGGGTGAGCTCCTGTCCTTAGCCCAGCTCTACGACGCCAGCTGGATCCAATCGTATTGGCTCTGCCTTTCCATTGGACTAATTCAGTGGCGTGGAGAGGGGGGATTTGCTGCTTGGGTAACAGCCTATCCTCCATAACAATCTAACCCAGGCTTTTGTGCTTCGCATGCAGCGTATGTAGCGCCAAGCACGATACCATAGTCCTCCAAGACTGACGGAGGCCTGCTCAGATATTATTATTATTATTATTATTATTATTATTATTATTATTATTATTATTATTATTATTATTATTATCCATAAATACACAGCGAACAATTTTGTGCTGGTTTCATTCACATCACCAGTCGGACCCTTCCCAAGAGTCTAGGACTGTGTGATGAGCGGCGTATAATACGTGCTGATCCCAGAAGAGCGGCTTTCTGCAGAGTGATATTTTGTCAATGCCAATAGTTTTCAGGTGCCTGCCAAGGTCTTTCGGCACTGCACCCAGCTTGCCAATTACCACTATTATGATTATGATTATGATTAACTTCATCTATTTGTTTTGATTTGCAACAGTACAGGTCAACCAAGAAATCAGTAACCCACATAAAACCAGTGGCCAATGTGATGATACTCACAGGACTGAATAAAAGTTCTGATATTAAGGCTGCAATCCTAAGCACACTTTCCTGGGAGTAACCCCATTGACTATAATGGGAGTTACTTCTGAGTAGACAGGGTTAGGATTGCAGCCTAAGTCTGATACATAGAAAGGTGACTTGTTGGTTCCATGTTGTGTCATAATAACATTTTACTGGCTCTTGGCACAATCAGTTTCATTGGTCAGTTCTGAGTCAAGAGGCAGGATATCCTTTTTGGTTATTTAGCCATTTCGTTTGATAGCATACCGATATTTCAGCATGGTTTGTTTTATTGCATTATGCATTAAAATACTAATTAAGTGATATTTAACATAGTAGAATTATTCAAAAAAAATTCAAGATTTCATAATTTTGGCCTGAAATGATATCACTCCACCCTCCCTCTGACTCCGTGTCACCCAGTGTAGTTTGCACACTATGCTACTAATACCAGTAATCCCAGGCAACCTTTGCCCCAGATGCCTACAACTTGTGGTCTAGCATCTGAAGATACATTGCTTTCCTGCCCCTCTTACAATTTCTCATCTGTTGTGCACAGCAAATGCCATGATGTTTTACTTAAAACATGTGCTTGATTGATCTCGGAGATTGACTTAAACAGGAGTATACAGAAGTCTGCACAATCCTAACCATGTCTACTCAAAGTAAGCCCCATTGTTTTCAATTGGTCTTACTCCCAGGAATTGCAAGAGTCCTAAAGAGTAGGAGTAGAAATGCAGCATTATACAAGAATATACCCCTACTTGGAGGTTCTCCCTATTTGAAATTCAAATATAAGAGATTGCACCCCAGAGAAACTGGGGTGACTCACACAGAAGAAGAGCCAAATATTATATATTTCATTGTAATCACTTTCTGTTCACAACAGACTAAGAAAAAAATGGCATTAGGATTTCTCCTTACCAGTACTGTACAAAAAGGAAAAACAAAGAAATCAATTACTGACAAAAATTCATCGTTTATATTTTCCATTTAACATTCCTTTTGTTGTAAATAGTTTTAGCCTCAGATCTGCCTACCGTTGTCTACAGCAACTGAATAGTTGTATTAACCTGTTGTGGGGGGGCTTTGTTTTTCACCGCTTTGTCATTAAATATCCCTTTCTTAAAAGACCTTAAATCCCTTTTGTGGTGACAGGCTTGTTTCAAAGTGTTTCATTTGTTTCAATAACATCCTGCGCTGTGTGCCCCTTTAGAAATAAAAGGAAATAGTTTTGCGCAGATGTGACAGATTGTTAAACACCCACCTGGGCCTGAAACCACCCCAAGATTGCTATTTCTTGAACTAATCATAGAACATGGGCATTTGCTTGGTACTATAACAGTTTCTCAAAGTATTTATACTTCTTGTAAGAGCAGACTTTGCTGCAGCTGTGGAAACTACAGCTACCAGTTCTGACAATATATAACATCAGTGAATGGCACAGGTGCAACTTGTTCTGCTCATAGGTTCTACTTATTGTACTACATACTCATTGTACTATATCTGCAATTGGACTTCTGGTGCACTTTAGAATTATAGAGTTGGAATAGATCAACAAGATCATCTAGTCCAACCCCTGTCGGTAGCAGGCAATTTTTCTAGAACAGGGATAAAATTAAGATCAATGTATCCATATTTTTCTTCTCTCATTTATGGCTAATGTATTTCTAAAACAAAACAAAGTCCTTATTTCTAATCATCATCTGCTGCATGGTGTCAATTCCCGCTTAACTGCATCCCCTTAACCCTTTAGCTTCTGCCATGAATGCTATTTATGAAATATTTGACACATTTCTAGAGGATTTCCTGTCATCTCTGAAATGTGTTCTCAACAAACAATTCAGAGCCCAATCCTATGCAGGTCTACGCATATGTCAATCCCATTAAAGTTAATGGGACCTACACAGTGCGACTAGGATTACAGCCTCAGTGTAGTGAAATTTATCCAGTTTTACCACTTTGAACTGAATATAGAAAAGAGAAAGGTTTTTTAGTGTTCTCCCTAGTAGCTAGGGAGGTGCAGGGGGTTTAGTTGCACTGGGCTATTAGCATTAGGGGGGGCTACAAGCAACAAGGCTACAAACTGAACTTGACAGTAGGGATTAAAAGTGTGAAAAAATGGGGTATGAATTAATGATAATACCATTAAGTTATATATAATTGAAAAGGTAATTTAATGCAGAATGCAATGAAACAAACTGCATTGTAATATCACTATTCTATCAAAAGTTATGTCCAATTAAATGGAAATACTATTAAGTATTAAATGAAAATACTAAAGCCTATGGAACTAAAGTGGATTTTTCTTAACTCAAACTTTTCACAAGTTATTTATGGTTCTGAGAGCCAATGAGATGTAATTCTGATACTATATGGAACTAATAAGGTTTTAATATGAATCAGTTCTCAGTACATATATCATATATAGCACAAATACCATAATACAGTTAGCCATGCTAACAGGCACTTCAAAGTGGTGCTTCTCTTATATTTAGTGGGGAAAGAATAAATATTCTTCTTTGCCGCATCACAGTTTCCCTAACCAATAAGGAACACAATTTTCATTTTTTACTTAATTAAATTTGATTTTATTGTTGCAGGCAGGTGGAGGTTATCTTCTTCAATTCCAGATAGCAAACAGGTACTTTAGCTATACTACCAGCAGAGCAAAAGGGTGGAGACCTGTTGAGGAGGAGAAGACAGGTTTTTCCTCAATTTTCTTTTTAAAAATATTTGGGGATGACATCATTTCCCGGGTGACATTTTGAGCTTTGCTCATGATCATTAGTTATGCCATTGCTCCTCGCCCCCACTCCCGAAAAATAATAAAATAAAATACTTCATCCAGAAAACTAGTGTCTCAGCCTTAGTAATGAGCATATCCTTAAAACCTTTTACAGTGGCGCCTCACTTATAGAGCTTAATTCATTCCGGGGGCATGCTCTTTAAGTGAAACGCTCTTTAAGTGAAGCAGATTTTCCCATAGGAAATAATGGAAACTCAGACGATTGATTCCACAACCCAAAAAATATTTATATAAAAATATTAACTGTTTATAAAAATGATTACAAAACACTGCAATATAACACTGTACAAAGCACTGTAACATATAGTAACACACAACACTGCAATAAAGAAAATACTGTACAGTACTAAACTGTACTGTACCTTTGAAAACCTTCATGGCTGGTGTGAGGGTTACAGAGAGGGGATGACTTTCACAATCACTAATGGAGTCACTGCTGTCCATTGGCTCAATGGAATCTTTGTCTTTTTGTGCAGCTTTAACATTCCCAAGCTGCCGACGGGGAACAGCACTAGAACATTGTTAAGGCACACCTTCCAAGCTGGCACACACAGAACCCACATACAGACCTGACTCAGGCTGCTCCCCCAGGACGTCCCATGAGTTCCCTGGCAATGGAAGCCTATTCCAAACTTTGCCCAGGGCCCCACTATAGCTCAAGCTAGTCTCCTCATCCCGCCTGTGAGTTCCCTTGCTATGGAAGCCTGTTCCAAACTTCCTCTGAAGTGCTCTTTATTCAAGACAGTGCTCTTTAAGCAAGTCAAAATTTCTGAGAAAATTTTGCTCTTTATACAAAACACTCTTTATTCAAGATGCTCTTTATTCAAGGTACCACTGTATTTCAAAACTTTTTAATGGGGCAGAGGTTGGGGGGCTGTTGTTTTATTGTTTTTAACGTATATGCTTTTAGCCTATTTTGTTTTGTTTTTATTGTATTGTTTTGTTTTTATTGTATTGTACTATTTATGTTTTTAATTATGTTTTCTGTCAGCCGCCTTGAGTCAGGCTAAATAGCCCGAGAAAGGCGGGATATAAATTTTTAAAATAAATAAATAAATATCCAAACTGGAATGGGTGCCTTATGGATGGATGATGGAGGATGTCTATGGGGCATATAAAATGAATTGGTTTTTAAGGTTGTCATATTCTGCAAAGTTTCTAAATCCTGTCCTGAGTGCATGATATGGCCAAAGGAGGGTCTGCCTTTTACTCAGCTCTCTTCCTGATATGAATGGAATTATCTCCACGACTCATTTATCATGTCATATTATTATTTTATTATTATTATTATTATTTATTGACTTATACCCTGCCTTTCTTCCAAAAAGGGAACTCGTATAGTAATATACTCATACTGAGTACTTAAAGTAAGTACTTTACTCAATTACTCAAAGTGAATAACTTACTTAAAATGAGGGCAACTGGACTTACTGCAGGAAAACTAACACACTACGGGCAGAATCCAGAGTAACTATGGGAAGTCCTTGCTCCAGTGTAAGAACAATTTGCTGTGGATTGCAGTACGAATTTCCTATAGGTTTTCATTAGACGGTGTAGTAACTATGGGTACATGTAATGTCTCTTACGTGCTCCCGTAGTTACTCTGGATTGTAGGGTTTGTGTGTAGTGCAAATAATGTGGCTGAGTGCCATAGGAAGTATATGGGAAGTATGATGATACCCAAATCATCCTAGATGTGGAGCATGTGATCGACATTGTCCTAGACCTCCCTGTATAGTACCTATAGAACCAACTGTATCACCATCACCCTACACCATACTTCTAGCAAATAACATAAAGTGAGAGGCAGAGGTGGTAGCAAGAACTTGACTCATGACATGAAATTCACTTGGCACAGTGAGCCCTTGTGAGATCTGCTGGTTTTAGATCTACTGACATATGCATTCCCAATTCTAATACTCCCAACACTTGTCACAGCACAGTTGATCTGTAGGTGTGTCATGGGATTTTGGGAGAGGGCCAGATATTAAGAGGACAATTAGGGAATGAGAACCCCCAGCCTGCATTGCGGTGTTCTTTGTCAATAGTAAAAAAACTGATGGTATGCCTTGACCATTTTAGTGCTTTGGCAATGTGTTGTGAGATGAAAAAGTTGTAAATGCTGGGCTACTTGTGTATGTGTGAGGCTGGTGTGATTGCGACCTTTACCCCCAAATCCAGAGTAACTACGGGAGCACGTAAGATACTTTACATACACCCATAGTTACTGCACCACCAAGTGAAAACCTATGGGAAATTCATATTGGAATCCAGAGTAAGTTGTTCTTACACTGGAGCAAGGACTCCCCGTTGTTACTCTGGATTTTGCCCATACTGTCTTTTAAGCTTATAATACTTCATGGTCCTGCTCCACTGTAATTGTTCTAAAAAAAAAATCACAAAAACCATTGAGCAACATTATGAATTGCATATGATTTGTCCCTTATATTCAAATGTTTAATATATATGCTGTTTGAAGCATTTTTCTCCAGGAATGAAACATTACTTGATTTCACTTCATTCTACATTTCAGGACCCACAATCTCCTAAAACAAGAACAAGCCCTACAATCCAGAGTAATTACGGAAGCATGTAAGAAACATGTGTACCCATAGTTACTGCACCACCTAGTGAAAACCTATGAGAAATTCATATTGCAATCCAGAGTAAGTTGTTCTTACACTGGAGCAAGGACTCCCCGTTGTTACTCTGGATTGCACCCTAAGATGAAGATCTAAAAAGAAGGTTAGGGAAGATATTTTATGTTATTCTTAAAGTATTCTAAAACCAGTCTTGCTCAATATTAAAAATACACTTATGATGGTTGTGGTATAAGAAAATGGATGCTTCTTAAATAAAAAAGCTATCTCTTCATTTAAGATTAATGCTTATTTGCCTTTCACAAAGAAGCAGGCTATATATTAGAAATTAGTTTTCAAAATAAGTGGAGACTTATAGTGTACAATCCATGATTCTTCTGGCCAACAATGGGAGACTTATAAATATGTTGATTGTGGTGATCAATGGAAATGTCATTTAAAAACCTTAAATTCATACAATATAATATTTTGTGTATGAATGGCTTCAGAAATGTTTTGTGAATGATGCTTTAGTAGTTATTCTAGAACCACTTACCATGTGGAATCTGCAAAATCAATTATGAATATGTCTGCAACAGGTTAAGGACCTTTTTATGATTAGTATTCAAAACAAGACTTCTGCCTCTGGTTCTTTTTTCCTGTATTTTAATTAAGATTTTAAAAAGGCCTGTTTGATTTTCTTTGTTGGTCACTTTGTCTATCTAATTGCTCTCTCTACATGGCATGGAGCCAGAATGTCAGCAACAGTGATGTCTTGCTGATAAAAACCTATTTTTCAAGGCCTGCTTATTATTATGGTAAAAATTATTATTCTCATTTTCTGTTTTCCTGGATGTGCTTACATAAAATGCATATGAAATGCATAAAATGCCTACATAAAATGCATATGAGTTAGATTGGCATCCAGTTCTGCATCAGACTGGCAACATGTCCTGTTTCTAACTGCCCATCCAAGCACTTTTAGGAAAAAAAAAAAACCCACTAAATTGGTATCTTTGACATTTTTCTCACCATGACACAAATAAATAAATAAATAAATAAATAAATAAATAAATGAAGGAATGAAGGAATGAAGGAATGAACAGCAGGCAGATACTGGGGTTCCATCAGTGATCTTGCACCCTTTCTGGAATACAGTCTACTCCATTTCATACTGTTCTATGACAATATTCTATAGCAGAAATGTCACTTTTCCAGAGTGCCTTACTATGGACATCAGTAACTGGAAACTGCATGTTCTAGGCTCAGGGTGACCACATAAGGATGAAGGTCAGAGTGCCTCTAACTTTAAGCATTGTATAGAAGAGGGAATTTTTGGCAGATGCAGCTTTTTAAACTCTTCTATGTTGAGTTACACCTGCCTAAATTCCCTCTTTTATGAAATAGATAAAGGTAGAAGTTCTCTGTCCTCCATATTATATGGTCACTGTGGCCAAGCTCCTTGGGGCTGCAGTGCTGTTTAGGTACCTTCGGATGATGTTACTTTACAGTAGAAGCCAAAAGATGTCAATGCATTAAATGGGTAGTAGAAAAGTCTTGCAGAGAGGCTTCCATGTCTGTTTTATTGCTAACCACTCCCCCATAAATGGAAAGAAGTGGAGGCAGCAGTGCAGAATTCAGGGGCTTATGGAAAATGAAGGGACCCATGGCAATGCATGGTGCATACATGGTTTCATGCATGGTGCTTACATGGTTTCAGCTGATTTCTGAAGAACACCTGGGCATGGTGGACAGGAGTGTTGGCATCAAATAGTGGGGTCATCAGGAACAATCTTGATTCCCTTCCTGTGTTCATTTAATGCAGATAATCAGATGAGAAGACTTATCTCATGCTGTCATGCAGCACACAGATCTCACAGTGATATCACATACATTTTCAGGATCAGAGAAGGAAAGTTGCACAATCCACAAGACTGTGACATCTGAAGTGAAACCTCTTGAACATGGTGGCTTTAACAAGTGCACTCATTTAACTCACAGACCAATGTGGTGTCGCTTGTTTGCTGTGTTGCTGCAATCCAGAAGTCTTGGGTGGGAGGGGGAAAACAAGCCAGATTGTCTTTTGGAAATTCCCATCTGTGATGCGATGTAAATAACACATTTTTGAGACTTGAAACAAAGACATTTACAGCATTAACATGCAAACGCTGAACATGAAACATGGCCAGTGTTAGGGATTAATGGAATTTAATGCAGGGTGCACCTGTTGTGACGTCCATTCTGCGTGCAAAACTAAGGAATAGATCTATTAGTGTTTCCAACCTGAACAAGAAAATGTAAAATAAGGCAACAGGAGTCATACGCTGGGGAGAAATCACACTCTAATACTAAGAGGAGCTGCAAAATTCAACAACAGCGTGTAAGTAAAATATAGGGGGAAAATGTAAATCAAGCTACTTAGAGAGGGAAAAAAAATAATGAATCCAAGATTCAGCCACTTATATTTCCATTCCCCTTTAGACTATAACAGATAATAAAAAAATCTTAGGGCCTCATTACCTCAACACAAGATTGACTTCAAATGCATGAATTTAAGTGCCTTGAAGAAAAAGGCTAAAGGATACACTGACATAATGTATGAAAATCATCACTTTGGAAGGATTGACTTCAGCACTAAAATTAAAGGTACCTCATTTATACTGAGATTTCTATGCAGTTTCAGCAGATGGTAAAATGAGTCCAAGAAGATAATTTTCATTTGTGTATAAATTTTCATCAGCTGAAAGTTTCATTATCCCGGGGCACAATCCGGACTAACTGAAGCATGTTGAAACTGGGAATCAAATCGAATCTAAATCATATCATGCCTATTCCAGTGTTCTTGTTCTGAAATGGAATAAGACCAAAACTGTTATGTAAAGGTTGCTGCTGGATCTGAACTGGAAGAAGGGGGAAAATTTATTTATTTATTTATTTATTTATTTATTTATTTATTTAATAAATTTGTACCCTGCCTTTCTTAGGCTGTAGCTGACTCAAGGCAGCTAGCGGTAAAACATATTTAAAACATTCAAAAGCAGGCCTTCGTCAGTCTTAGAAGACTATGGTATCGTGCTTGGTGCTGCAAACGCTGCATGCGAAGCACGAAAGTCTAGGTTGGATCGTTATGGAGGATAGGCTGTTACCTAAGCAGGAAATCCCCCCTCTCCACGCCACTGAATTAGTCCAATGGAAAGGCAGAGCCAATATGATTGGATTCAGCTGGCGTCACAGAGCTGGGCTAAGGACAGGAGCTCACTCCGTCTTGTGGGGCGGACCCGGTCTCGAACCCTGGCCTGCTGGTTAACAGGCACAGCGTCTTAACCGCTTGTGCCACCCACAGCCCTGTTTTTGTTGAGAACATTCAACAAAACAATTAAAAGCATTAAAAACCTACATAAGATAAAAACAATAAAAACAATAACCTCCCCAAACTCTGCCACAATAAAAAAGCTTTTTTAAAATAGAAAGTTTTTAGGCTCCATCTGAAGCTCTGCATCAAAGGAGTTTTCCTAAGTTCTAGCCCTCCGTCAGTTGAATATGGCAGTGGAGGCCATTAAATTTTGTTTTTGCTCCCTCTCTGCACCAAGGTGGCCAAGAGGCCTGCCCCTCCTAGAACCTTCCTATTTCTAGGTGGTGTTTAAAACCCCTCTAGTTATTTTTCCAACTGCATGTGTGGGGTGCAGTAGTGACCTCCCTGGCCAATCAGGCCAACTTCGCCTGAACTCCTGAACTCCATACTTTTTGAACTCCATAGATTTGTATATGGTTGCCTCTTCGACTGCCCACGTCAGAAAAATTTCAGTATTTTTTGTTTTATTTGCTTAAGGTTAATAAATGAGGTTTTTGAATCAGACTTCGAATATTCTCTTTGTACATCCTAATGAACGTCATTGATCACTTTAAGAGCATTAGAATAGGTGCTAATGACAGTTTTCTAACAATGGCCAGTAAGCTTCACTTTTGAATTAATGGAGGAGTCGCAGAGTTTTGACCGATGAAGGGCTAGGGGGAGAGAGTTCAACAGCTGGGGTGCTGCCACCAAAAAGGCCCTATTCCTGGCACCTTCCACTACCTTGGTGGCGGCACAGTCAGTAGGGCCCACTCTGTTGATCTTAAGTGATGGGTCAGACTGTACGGAAGAAGGCAGTCCCTCAGATATCCTGGAGCCAAGCCATTTATGGTTTTAATGGTCAGGACCAGCACTTGTAATTCAGCCTGGAAATGAATGGGCAGCCAGTGTAGCTGCTGAAGCAGTGGCCCAACAGAGTCAGACCGACAAGCCCCAGCAACCTCACGGGCCATCGCATTTTGGACTATTTGAAGCTTCCAAACGTCTTCACAGGGAGCCCCACATAGAGCATGTTGCAATAGTCCAATCTTGATGTCCCTAGGTCATGGGTTAAGAGCAGATGGAGTAGGCCCTGGACCACATGGAAAAGCTCAGCTGGACAGTTCTTTGCGGATGTGATGGTGGCAAAGAAGTATGCCTCCTTAGCTGCCACCATCGTTGCAGAGTAGGTTCTCCAGATTGATCTCCAGTAAATCAATTTATTAGTTCAAAATCATTCATATATGCACATTCATTCATGAGGCAGGTTTAACTCAACATAGAAGGGTTTAAAAAGCAGCATCTGCCTAAATTCCCTCTTCTTTGCAATGCTTAAAGATGGAGGCTATTCTATAAGGTCATCATATAGTAACGAGTATATGGTCCATTCTATATGGTCACCCTGATTTCCTGTTAAACTGATTTCCAGGTAACACAGAAAAGACTAATCACTATAGTGGACAAGCAGCTTTTCCCATGGATTAAGAGCCCAGTGCTATGCGTATCTACTTAGAAGTAAGTCCCATTGAATTCAGTGGAGATTACTCCCAAGAAAGTATGCATAAGATTTCAGTTTAAGAGTGCAATCTTCTGTAATTACGGATTACCATTAAAACCACTATATGAATTTAGGCTTGAATATTTTGAACTCTTGATTTTGATGGGTAAGCTGGAGCTGGACTCAGGGTGACCATATAGAATGGAGGATGAAGTGCCCTTACTTTTAAGTGTTGCATAAAAGAGGGAATTTAGGCAGGTGCTGCTTCTTAAACCCTTCTATGTTGAGCTATACCTGTCTAAATTCCCTCTTTTATGCAATGCTTAAAAGTAAAGGCACTCTGTCCTCCATTCTATATGGTTTGTATATGGTAAGCAGGTAAGTCTTGCAAAGGTAAGATTGGAGCAGGTAAGTCTTGCAGAGGGGACAAAATGGATCAGAGGAGAGGAGTTTTGAAGATTAAACTGCTTAAATTTGAAGCCTAAAATGATGATGGCTGCAATCCAGAGCAAATTCAGCCTGCTCTGATCTAACTGCACTCTCCTAACTATTCTGTATCCAGAGCAGAAAGTTATGCTGAATTCAGAGAGTCAGGAAGCCTCGGCTGCCCTAACTGCTCCAGAGCATGTTAAGTAATTGACACAAGGGGAAGACTTGCTCCTGAGGAGACACCCCTCAGATCACACTGAACAAGGAACAGCTGTGGTGCCTACAGTGGTAACATGACTCTGCACATCACCTGGTGCGGAAGTCTGTGCGTCATCCCTGGGATGCGCGCCCCCCCTACCTGGACTGCGCAGTCACCAAAGTTGGCGCCTGCGCAGTTGTTTCTGAAGCCAACTGGCTTCAGAAAGAGTACTGTGCAGGCACCATCTCTGACACCTGCGCAGTACTTTTCTGAAGCCTTTTGGCTTCGGGGGAGACTGTGCAGGCGTCAGAGTTAGTGCCTGTGCAGTACTCTTTCTGAAGCCATTTGGCTGCCGCTCCGCCTCCTGAGTGAGGCCGAATGGCTGTGCAGAGGTGTGGACTTTCTCTGCTCTAAGGAAGTCTCCTCTGAAGCTGTTCGGCATGCTCAGTGTGTTTCTGCGCAGTGCATCTCAGATGGCTGTTCAGGCCAGCTCTTCAGACAAGTGGCAGCTTCTGGCTGCTGCTCCGCCTTGGAGCAGGCCTGAATGGGTGTGCTGACGCCCGGGGCCTGCCAAAGGACAGTCAAACTCCTCCGGCACATCACCCCATACGGAGCGCATCACCCAATGCAGCCCACACCAGCCGCACCAGTCTGGTGACGCCACTGGGTGCCTGTCTTATAAGGAGTCCCTGATGAGATGCCAGTACATTCTACAGTGAATACAAGGGGCTTCTTGGAGTGGCCTGCTGTATCCTGAGGTTTGTGGGCAGCCGTAGTTTGTTCCATATCCTGAGGTTGAGAGGCAGGGGTTGCACCTAGGATGGCCAAGAACTCAGATTTTTGGTCAACACTGCCATTCTTACTCGGGCCTTATCATGAACCCCTATGGGTCTACTCATTACTATACCTGCTCCAGAGGTGGTATAACTCTGAGGGCTGGAAGAGGGCATTTCTGCCTTGGAAACAGGCTTTGGATACAGAGTAACTGCTCTGCCCTAGGCAATGCTCAACATGCCCTCAACTTGCCTCTCCTGAGCTGCTTAGGCTGCCCCAGTTAGGGCAGAGCAGGTCCACCTCTCTTAGGGCACCCTATCTTGCCTTGCTCTGCCCTAAGCCTCCTTCAGAGTAACTGGGCTGGAGCATCTTGCAGTTGCTCCAACCTAGTGTTAGATAGGGCAACCTAAGGGCTCTTATGTGGACAGATTAGTTGCTCTGGATTGGGCTGCCTGTCACTTCCAGCCATGACATCATTTCAGGTTAATGGTATCACTTCCATTGGGTCCTGGCAGATAGGCATTCTCAAATGGTCCTGGTGCTGAAAGAATTTTGAGAATCACTTGATAAAAAATATTCCAAAGGTTACAATTCAATTTGAGAACTCACAGATCAAACGTTAGTGGCAAAAAATTCTTCCAGCTCGTGCTTATAGGTGCTCCAGGGAAATATTTTTAAGGGGGAAATGCAAATTTGCTCGAGATAAGAATGTGTGAAAATCAACTTTGATATCATATATGAGAAGCATTGAACTATTAATGGCAAAAGAACTGGCTTTTGTTTCTTTGCTATTAGAGTCCATCCCAAAAACAAATCTCGTGTATTAGTACATCCATAGAGTGTTAAATCCTAAAGGGAAATAAAACATATTACATACCTGTCATACTTGATAACTAAAACCTGAGGATCAAAATAATACAGAACATGCAGCTTATTATAATACGAAAGATTTGCAGAAACCATGTCAAGAGACAAACAGCCCGATCCAGAGTAGCCCTTGTGTCGATGCAAGCGCAGTTGCGACTATGGAAGAGGCAGTTAGGTTGGCGCAGTAGCGCCGTAGAGCTTCTGCATCAACGCAAAAATGCAAAAATACCTTGCATCACCGTAGCGGTGCAAGAGACTCTGTCGACACTACTGTGGAATTGTTAGAAACTAAGAGGGGGCTTAACAGGGGCGTGATGAGGGAGTGACAGAAGCGTGGAGCTTTCCGATGTAGCTATTGTGTATCCAGAGCAGGTTCAGAGGGCTCACAGACCCTCTCCCAAACCTTCCCACTTATATCACCTCAGGCAGTGGTATAGGAGCGTTTTATGTTTTAAATCCCCCAGTGTGCCTCACTCCCATGGGCGCGACACCTCATGCAGACCTCACCACTCACACTACCCTAGTGATGCCATTGCATAGGGGTCCATTTTAAGCCAGAGTAAGGGCTGGAGACTAAAAAATTTCTCAGCTCTCCAGCTGGCCTCTGCCCTGTTGACTCTGGTACAGAATAGCTATGGTACCCCAGTGACCAGCCAATCACCTCATGGCTATCCTCCCATAATATGCCCAGCGCCTGGACCCACCTTTTGCCCAAACTGCTTCTTATTTCTGACCCCCCGCTACCAATCCGGTAGCTGGGGGGGGGCAGAAAACCAGGCGCACTGGTTCGGTGCACCCAGGAAGCCCTACAATGCGCATGCATCAAGCTCAGCTTGGCGCACATGCAGTGCGTCTCCTGAAGCCCGCTTCAGGAGAAGCAACGCACGTGCGCCAAGCTTGGCGCACGCGTAGTGCGCTGGGGTTGGGGCCCACCCCTCGCCCTGCCCCTCGTCCTGCCCACCTGCACCCACAGTGTGCTGGGGTGAGTGGTGTGCTCCCCCCGGCCCTATCCCTAACCCTCCCCGACCCTGCCCGTGACCCTCCCCGCCCCCTGACCCCGGTCCTGACCCCCTGACCCCAGCCTTGCCTGCCCACTTCTGGCAATCCAGTTGTTGGGCCAGGCTGGGCCCACCACTGGGAACAGGGTATAGACACAAATACCCACCAGATAACACAGTGTTCTCACTCCTTGCAGGTGTGTTGTTTCCTCCTGAAACTGCTGTCTGAACACTTCCATGGTGAGTGCAACCTGACTACAGTCCCTCTTCAATGCAATGCTTAAAAGTACAGGCACTCTGTCCACTATGCTTGCTCTAGACTGTGGTTGATGTTGTGGTTCCACTGTGCCCTCAATGTCCCCTGGGACAGGAATGCTCTAGGTGGGTGCTAGTCCCCCAATTCCCATCTGCCAATGTGGCATGTGACAACTCCAGCCCAGGTGCTACTTACTGGCTACCTACCTACAGAGCATGCCTGGAGGAGCTGCCTCCTGCTGGTCACTGCTCTGGAGCAGCTTCAGACAGCCCAGACTCCCTGCTTCTCTGTATGAAGCATAACTTGCTGCTCTGGATACAGAATAGTTGGGGCAGCATAGTTACAGCTCTCCTCACTGCTCTTACTCTGGACTGTGCCCTCAGCAATATAAACAGGTAGCAGAGAAAACACTGAAGAATATCCTTGTCCAGTTAAATATAAACAGAGGTGCTTCCAAAAGCAAAACTCAAAGCAAATGTTAAGGTGATGTTCAGGTGCAACAATTGCTGGAATTTCAAGAAATGAATTAAGAGCACAATCCTAACCATGTCTACTCAAAGGTAAGCCCCACTGTCTTCAATGGGCCTTACTATCAGGAAAGTGTATTTAGGATTGCAGCCTTAGTAAGACTGCTACAGTGGAATATCTCACAAGGACTTTGTGCATCCTTGGTTATGCTCAGGGAGGAAGAAAAACAAACACACATCACACTTAATTGTTTCATCTACTTGTTAGGTTAAAACACTTTAGTGGGACAGGCACAGTGGTGGGCTTCAGAGGGTTCTCACAGGTTCTATAGAACCCTTTGCTAATGAGCACCTGGTTCTGAGAACCGGTTACTAATGGGACATAGAACCTAATATTAATTTATTTGAATCCAATCATTGGATAGGCCCCTTGAACACAAACCAGGGGGGCAGATAGAAGCAGAAAATACTTTCTACAGGTACCACAGGAGCAATTGAAAAGTTTGCAAGAAAAAAAAAACAGCAAAAGAAACTAGCAGTGATGGACAAGATTGTTTGTTTCTTTAATGGTATTTATTAGGAGAGTTTTGTGAGATTTAAAAAGTAGAACCCACTGTGTTGTGTTTCTATTCCCTTTTTCAAAATTATAATCTTTTCTATTTTAATTAACAACTAGTGATTTTCCCCATGGCTTTGCCCACATGCATCTTTCGCTTGAGTATAAGGGGAGAAACAGAACACATGGATCACCAGGTGGCTGGTACCAGACACCAGGCACTGGACAGCAGAGCCTTTTTTCATTAGTTGCGTATCCATCACCCACCTGCAGTTTTTAACCACACCAGTAAGCAAGACACATATTCAGAGCCTGCACAGACAAACAGAGACAATTTTGGTTTTATCTATATAGCTGGATGAATGAATAGGAGTGCAGCCTAATTCACCTTTATTCTTAGCATCCAGAATTGCTAGATGGTATGCTTTCATCTAGAGCATTCACCCAGAAGCAGGTCAATTAAGTTCAGATCAACTTTTTTATTTTTTGAAGTGCTTGCATAAACAAATCCCTTAACATTTCTTGCTTTATTTGTATGTGGTTTTTTGAGAACTTCAGAAGTGTGCAATGGCTTCACCTTCTAAGACTAGCACCCTCATACACAGCTATAATTGAAAAATACATTTTGTGCGCCTGGAAACAAGAGATAGTCTAAAGTGAGACTTAAGTGGAATTAAGTAGGCTTGAGGATTTGCAATGGCCTTCTGTGCAGGAGAGATTTACACCTTTAATTAGCCATGTAAATCTGCATCGATGCATTGATCCAGCTGTAATCAACAACCCCATGAGGTTTCTGGTTGTAAATGAGGACTGCATTATTCAGGAAGGATGTCTGTCTTGAAAGTTTTAAACAGCATCATATTTACACATTATTTGTATGTGTGTAAATGTGTGTGTGTGTGTGTGTGTGTGTGTGTGTGTGTGTGTGTGTGTGTGTGTATTAGGCCCTGATCAGAAATGCATTAACAGTACACATACTCTAATATTCCCTTTCATTTGCTACACAGATGAGAGGCAGGAAGAAGGAAGGGGGAGATTGCCCATTGGGAAAAAGACAGGGGGTGCCGCAATAGAGAAGGGCTACTCATGTTACGTGGGCTTCTACATCAGCAATATTCCACCTTTTCCTTCTCATAGTATATTGACAAGGTGCTAAAATTGTCAACGTGTCGACAACTGTGTGGCTGATGGTGGCTCAGATACCCCAATTAATGAATGGCCCCCAAACTCCTGCGACACACCTACAGATCATATGTGGCACAACATTGTGCCATGGCACACTAGTTAATAATAGCTGTTCTGGATATAGGCAACAGAGCTCATGTTTTCATAGAATACAGTTTCAATATTTGTATTGGAATTGATTTTTTTGGTGTTGTCTTTGGAAATTTCTGCTCAGGAATTTTGAGTCAAGCAAAGATTGCTTGGATAAGATTAGCAACATTTCTCCAATAGTTTCTGTGGAAGACATCAATGCTGATTATTTGTCAAGCTATGCTCTAGGGCTATCATCAATGCTGGGTCTACATTGGGAATTAGTATTGAAATTCTCCACACAGTGGGTAAATATGAATCTAACCTTGGACTGGAGGTTGAATTATGCCTACAACAAAATGTCGGTTGATTTGGATGTGTTGCAGTGAAAGAGAGTATGCCAAGGGTGGACAAACTGCAGCTTATAAGCCACAAGGAACACTTAATATATGGCTTCCAGTAATATGTCAACTGAGTGCATTTTACATCAGAACTAATACAAAATGTAAATTTTACAAAACAAGCTTTATAATTTTATTAAGTTATAGGTAAAGGTGTACCCCATAGATTGCCCTGCTAGTCTGACGGATTCTAAGGAAGGTGCTCATCTTTGTTACAAGCCTGATGAGCCAATATTGTCCAAAGACATTTCTATGGTCATGGGGCCAGCATGACTTAATGTCAAAGTTGTATCAAACACTGTTTCTTTTCCACTGAAGTGATACTGTTTATCTACTTACATTTATAAACTATGTTGGCAGGAGTTGGGAAAGTAATGGGAACTCACTCCATCGTCTGATTCTTGGAACTCAAAACGCCGACCTGTCCACCTTCAGGTTGACAAGCACAGCATCTTTAACCACTGAGCCACCACACCTCATTTCTAATTATTTAACAGTTATAAACCGTGAGTCTGCTGAATTAAAATATACATTTAATATTCATGGTGAGTAAATATGTTTAAGTATTTAAATGCTTAAATATTGCAGTTCTCAAGCATTTGAAGTCTATTTATGTGGCTGTTAATAAGCAAGTTTGGCTACCCCTGGATATACCATCACATAGCTATTTTTTTGATCCTCAATCGTGCCTTTTCAAAAACTCTTTTTTCAGGTTTTTCATCTTGTTAAAGATAACGTTGACATTCAATCAAAAATATATAAATCCTTTCACCGCAGGTAAACACTCTGTTGTCGTTCTCATTATTTGGCCATGACAGTCACCTTCAGTTCTGGTAAACAGAATACATTGGGGGCACTTGTCTTGGCTTAAAAGGGTTTCATGTGCCCCTATCAGCTTTCACTAACATCACCTCCTGGGCTCTGTTATATGCACACATGCTGAGTCATCCACCTCAACATCTTACCTGCATAAGCTGATGCTCCTTCAGGACCTAATTTGCCTGTATTCAGTTTCTTCTAATTACAGATGCTGACCCAGTGGAAGTTGATCAGTCTTAATTACTGCATTATGAGGAAAGGAGCTGTTACCTGGAAAAAGAGTCTATATTGCTTCTAAAATGCACAATGTTAAATTATTACCCTGCTGGCTCCCCCCCCCCTTATGTTCTGTACAATGCCATCCGAAAAAAGCATTCCAGGATGATAGCAGGGGACACTCATAACTTTAATCATAGGAAAAAAAGAACTAAAAAAGCTTTTATTCTGGCTCTTCTACTTAATCTGCCTGAAAGCTCAAAGCTCAGAAATACCAGGCAAGGAGAAAACCTGGTGCTATATTCTGACTAAACAGTCTGACTAAACAGTGAAAATAATAATATTCCGGAGTAAACGTTCTCAAAATTCATGTCAGTACAGCCTCCTTATTCATTCATAAATTCCTTCATAAATAAACAAATAAACAAACAAACAAATGGGGACCCCATACAACAGTTAAGGATTTCATTGGGACAAGGTTGGCTGGTTGGACATAGAAAAAGCACACTCCTATTCAACAATACAAGTGAGGGCTGTTGTGGTTCAGCGATTAAAGATGTTGGCTGCAATCCTAAAGACACTTTCCTGGGAGTAAGACCCATTGAACACAATGGGACTGACTTTTGAGTGGGCATGGTTAGGATTGCAGCCGTTGTGCTTCCCAGCCTGAAAGTTGGTAGCTTGAGACCCACATACCATACGATGGCGTGAGCTCCTGTTACTTGCCCAAACTTCTGCCAGTCTAGCAGTTTGAAAGCATGTAAATGCAAGTGGAGGAATAGATGCCACTTTAGGGGAAGGTAACAGCGTTTCATACACCTTTGGTGTTTAGTCATGCTAGCCATGTGACCACAGAAATGTCTTTGGACAGTGCTGGCTCTTTGGCAGGCACCTCCCTTTGAGTCGGTCATGACCTGGAGGGCAACCTGCAGGAGACACCTTTACCTTTTAACATATCTACTCACCAGTAACATGTATTTGATGAACTTGTTCATTTCGGTCTTCCTGTCCACCGTCAAGTGATGTAGGTGTTAGAAGAGGAGAGGCAGTTGTCAGATCCAGACATGAAAGGCCAGAAAAGGCCTTTCTGGCCTTTTCTGGCCTACTGAAGTACCCTAATCTGATCCAAAAATGTGTCAGTGGAGAGCATGTTTGGTCGGCACACTGTCAGCACGGTCATGAATGCGCTATAAAGCGACAGAGTGCAACAGAGGGAGGGAGGTGGATTTGGGCAGGAGAGAATAGCTTACAGGATACATTTATGCACCCTTCAAAACTTAGTGTTCCATCGCAGAAAGTTATGGCAGGGTGCATAGAACACTATTATCTTTAAAGCTTCCTGTTTCATTGTAGTTAAGGCAAAAGGCTATATTATTCACAAACTGTGTTTCCATCCAGCTGTGAATAAAGTTTGCTTTAGAAAGTTTGCTTTATAGAAAACTTTCAATAAGAAATTGTCCATTTAACAAGATATCTTTTTCCACTTCTACACAGTTTTTTACACTGGCCATTTGACTGATCCTAAAGGAGAACTAAAAATAATTTGTTGCATTGTCTTCTATACAATATCAAGTGCAGCAGCTGGAAAAAATAATAATAATAGGTATCCTCAGATCATCACATTCACAGCCATGCTATAAAAAATTTCTTTTTTCTCCTTCTAATATGTACCTTATAATATTTTCATATTACGTAGTCAGGCAGCCCAACTGAAGCTCCACAATGTCACTGGATGCATCAGTGCCACAGTGTGGCACTGATAGGGTGCTACGATAGCACAAAGTGCTACAATAGGGTGCAGTGCTCATCCCCGTTTCTAAGCTGAAGAGCCTGTGTTTGTTAAAATATGCCTCTGTGTACATATGGCTGGCCTGACTATATGTGGGTGAGCCTTTCTGCAAAATATAGGGCTTAAACCCATCCAGCTACACTAAATCTCTCAATTATGTACCCCAAACCAAGCTGCGTCACACAAAATGCATTGCTTTTTTATTGTCATATAGATGACAACAACAAAAATCTGTAAACATACGTACCAACAGAATCCCTCAACTACTATATTTTGGAATGTTCTTGTAAAATTGCCTCTATTCCTTGGGTACTCTTCTGTATCCACTTAGACTCTCAATACCTTGTCCTTGTCTATTCATTTTTGTTCCATAACAGCATTCTTTAAAAAGGACTCTGTACATCGATAGCTCCAGGCAAAAGTTTGCAGTCTTTTAAAGCAGTCCAATGCTGGGCTTCAGTCCATTCTAATAGCAGTCTTATTTTTGGCTCCAAAACATTTCGTTCTTTTCCGCAAAAATGTCAGTGCAACAAAAGCCAGCCACGCTCCAGCTAATGTTTAGAGCGTCTCTAAAACGATCATCCCCTTGAACTAGATTTCACAACTAGAATGATGAATGTTAATTAATAACATGCCCTAATTCGAAGGAGCCTCCTTGGGGACAGCAATTAAGCAGGAGCTCAAACTTAAAGCTCTGTTTGATTGAGATTGTGAATACAGATGGACTTATGTTCTGAAATGTTTTTGTCTATGTATAATCATTAAGTACCATTCTAATGCAGTGTTTCTCAACTATGTTCTCCCTCCCAACATACCACTTACCATCATGCGTTGTTGGAGGTACTACTGGAAATATACTGTATTTACTCGAATCTAACAGTCACCCTTTTCAGCTGAATTCAGTCTCCAAAATCAGGGTGTGCATTATATTTGATGGTTAAGTAGATTTGAGTAAATATGGTATTTTGATTATAAGTATATTTTGATTATATGCATTAGATTTGAGTAAATGCAATAACTTGTAGTGATGTTTGCAGTGATGTCACCAGTTACTTCTGGGTCCAGAGACAATGATAGGAGCTTCCAAGGTCAGTAAGGGCACAATCCAGAGTAACTATGTGGAGTCCTTGCTCCGGTGTAAGAACAATTTGCTCTGGATTGCAATATGAATTTCTCATAGGTTTTCACTAGGTAGTGCAGCAACTATGGGTACACATAAAGTCTCTTACGTGCTCTCGTAGTTACTCTGGATTGTAGGGTAAGAGTCTCAGTGCAGATGGAAGAGCTTCTTCTTGCGCTCAAAAACCATGGGCTCATCCTCTTCTGCCAGCTTTGCCTTCTGATCAGCATCAAAAGCTCCCATCATGACACCACTGCTGGGTGGTGGACACTGTACATCCAGCTCACCTATTCTGGAACCTACTGTGACTTTTAAAAAAATTAGTGGATACCAAATCAACAGAAAAAGTAGCTTTAAAGAGCCAATTCCAGGTCTCTTGCTTTTTCACTGTCCCCCAGAATGCTTTCGTACAGAGCAGGGGTGCCCAAACCTCAGCTTCGGAACCAAATGTGGCCCATAGCAAGCCTTCATGTGACAATGGCAGGACCCCACCACTGAATCCCTGTAATCCACCAGAGGCAATAATTCCCATAATCTTTAAATTTGCTCACCTCATCTCTGGAGAGTATTCTGAGAACTGGGGAGGCTTCATGAACCATCTTTCTCTATGTATGAACTGGTTTGAAGATCAGCCCCTCTGCATTAAAAAGTGTTTATGAACTGATTTTCTTTCATTCTTTCATTCATTCTTTCTTTCTTTCTTTCTTTCTTTCTTTCTTTCTTTCTTTCTTTCTTTCTTTCTTTCTTTCTTTCTTTCTTTCTTTCTTTCTTTCTTTCTTTCTTTCTATAACATACCCCTAGTACAGATGCAATACCACATTCATCCAGAAAATGGGGTGAATAATGTAATCTAATGTATTGAAATTATTATTATCTAATAGCATGAAAGTAGGAAATTGGGTTTTGGTGCCTTTTCCTTATAACAAAGCATATAAATGTGGATCCTGGCATCAGCAGTGATTCTAATCAGTGGATGCAAAATCAATGGATACCAAGGGGTAACCTATATAGCATTATTACTAAAATTAGAAGGAAAGTTGTCATACTTTGAATTCTCTTGATTATATCATAGGAGTACATGTGGCTATAAGATGCATATTTTCCATGTACGTAAGTACATTTTGAAGAGACTGCACAGCAGATTTTAAGAATTTCATTTGTGATCTTCTGTGAAATGAATGATCTTCTTGGGCTCAAGAAAAGCCCAAGTCAGAATTCCAATAGATTTCCTTGCACAACCAGCTCACACTATGATCTCTGCATGCACCAGCCTTCTTACACTAGAAGTATTAGGATTATCTGCATGCACCAGCCTTCTATTACACTTCGTATTAGGATACTTCCCAATGACTGTTGCTTCTTCTAAACGTCCTCAAAGTCAATGATAAAATAAAGATATTAGGGTCAAGCAAAAACCTCTTGCTGTGTCAGATAAAAGAATTCAACACCTCTTCCTAGGGGGATGAATCAATTTACCTCTGAAAAAGAAATACTTATGGAAATCTAAAAAGATGAAAGGAACAGTGGAAGAAGGAAAATTGGAGAAATTTCCTTGAGATTTTACTCTGAAGTAAATGAATTTTACGACTTAAAATTAAGAAAAATGTAAGAATAAACTTGGAAGAGTATTTGAAAGGATGAAAACAAGGCAACTTTGACATTACATGGAGTACTTTGCAGGGATAAAGATAGAATCATTTTTTTAACATGACAGTATTTTTTTGTGCATAAGTATAAAGAGAAACACTCCCGGCCAAACCCGTAACAATTTGTACAGCATTTTGTCGCTTAATTTCATATATTCCGTCAGGTTGTACATTTGTGCTCTTTTAATTCAATTAGTACAAATGGAAATTTCTTGACTGTCAAACCATTTTCAGCTAATTGGCACATTCTGTTTCTACTGCTGTTGCATTGGTAATGAAACAAAAATTGTACCTAAAGGATGCAGGGTTGTTAGGTTTATGAAAAATCTTCTGCCCGCTCTTGGGAAATAAGGTAGTCAAATTCTGGATGGTCACATCATAGACCTTAAAATGTCACCGCTAATCAGGTACAGAGTTTGAGAACCTCTTGTGCTGCCATGCCTAATAATTGCAAAATAAATAGGTAATTTAAAAGTCTAATATCTTCATTTTGAGGCTCCGAACTTTAATATTATATTGAATTTTGCATCCTTTTCTCATTCATTTCAACTTGTAGCAGGATCAGGAGAACTTCCTTTAACTATATCAAATGCTTTTATAACAACATATAAACCAGATTCTAATGTGGTTGGCGCTCATTGGGCTTAATATGGGGTAAGAGGCCAAATATTCATTCACCCAAGAAGATCTCCAGCCTGCCCAGTTTCCTAGCTGGATACAGCGTAGGCCATGTGGCCCCACTGTGCCAGCACTGAATAGAATTGGGCTCTCATCTTGGTGAAAAGCCATTTCGGTTGAATCTTAAACTCAGTCGCTGACGGTGATTCTTCAACAAAGTTGTTGAAGTTGTGTTATCTATTGCAGGGCTCTCCAGACTCACAGATGTTTTGTTTCGGATGCTTTGGTTTCCAGTTGGTTCAGCTAGACCAGTGGTGGCGAACCTTTGGTTCACGTGCCAGAGAGGGCAATCAGAGCTCTCTCTATTGGCACCCAGCTATAGCATCCTCAGATAAGTGCTCTACGCCCAGAGCCCATGCCCAGAGCAGCCTGCTCCTCTTCAGAGCAGACCTGACTGATGGCACCGGTGCCCAGCATGCAAGCCCAGCACTCTAGGCATTTGCATTGGGCCAGGAGCACCCTGTGTCCAGTGTGCATGCCCTGAATTCTGAACATGCTCACTGGGCACAAGTGGAAGAGGAGCATCCTCTTAACTTCTGAGCAGAGCATACCAGTGTACAGTGCTGGTGTACACTGAATTTTGGGCATGCGCAATAGGTTCAGGGTATTCCTGGCTCAATATGCATGCCTGGAGTTCCGCGCCCACATGCTGGGCACCGGTGCTGTCAGTTGGCACTTGGTGCTGAAAAGATTAGCTATCACTGACCTAGACTAGAATCAGGGTGGCTTTTGAAGCTACAGGGCCCTTAGAAAACATTTTTGTATGGCCCCAGGTTCATAGCCATGACCAGTAATAAAGATTTGGTTACAATTTCTTATAGACTTTCTATCTCTATGGCAGAATGGAAAGCCATCAAAATGTTTACATAAAATGTTCATGCTAGTTAATGGACCAAATGGATCTAATCATTTTAATATAACATTGTATACATTCAAGCCTACAGTATTAGGTATTGGCATTGGCATCCTTCAGTCTCGAAAGACTATGGTATCGTGCTCTGATTGGAGGTCCTGAAACAACATCTAGTGTGGCTAAAAAGGCCAATTTGAGAGTGTCCATCCCTTCCACACTGAGGACAAATAAATTCCGTCCCCTGCCCAGGCCCAGGTTTCGCTGCTTTCGGGTCTGTCTCTTTGCTTCAGCCTGCCGAACAAGTGTCTCTTCCAGTTGGAGAAGGCCATGCTGGGTCTTTTGTCTCCACGCTGAACAATCAGAGGTCAAGGTTTCCCAGCTGTTGATGTCCATTCCCAAGGCCTGTAGATCCCTCTTGCAGATGTCCTTGTATCGCAGCTGTGGTCTCCATCTAGGGCGCTTTCCCTGCACTAATTCTCCATATAGGAGATCTTTTGGAATCCGACCATCAGCCATTCTCACGACATGCCCAAACCAGCGTAGACACCACTGTTTCAAAAGTGTGAACATGCTAGAGATTCCAGCACATTCCAAAACTGTGTCATTTGAGACTTTGTCATGCCAGGTGATGCCAAGAATATGTCAGAGACAGCGCATATGAAATGTGTTCAGCTTTCTCTCCTGCCGCGCATGAAGGGGCCAAGACTCGCTGCAGTACAAGAGTGTGCTCAGGATGGAGGCTCTATAGACCTGGATCTTTGTATATTCCGTCAGCTTCTTATTAAGCCATACTCTCTTTGTGAGTATTAGGTATATTACCTAGGTATTTTACCTTTGAAAAGTAAATCACAACAGTTCAATTACAAAAAATTGCAATTACAAAACAATTGGTTTTATTGATCATGAAATTATTTAGTAAAAATATAAATTTTATATTTTTGTTGAGAAAAAAGATCCAAAATGTCCACTGCAGCTTGTTGTGTGTATTTGATTAGAGTAGATTACACTAACACGGGTGCTCCTTAGGCATAGGGGCCAACTGGAAGCAACTGGTCCAATTATCTTAAAGCCGGCCCTGTTTGGAGCCACTGAAAGGTACCTCGTGGTGTCATGGCAAAGCTATTTATTTCATACACAATTTTTCATCTGGATGAAGTTAGGATAAAACATTCTAAACACAGTAGAACCCAAATCTAACAAACCTGCCCTCCTATAAATTGCATGTAATGGGGGAAGCAAGCCGCCAAGGAGACTCTAATGAGTTCACAGCATGGAATGGCCCAGCACTGCAGATCCGCCAGCAAACGAATACATGAGCAAATAGTTCAAGAGCGTCATCTGACATCTGTGGAAACATTCAAAGGGCATGCTGGAGCAATCATTCAGCTTGAGTGCTCATTAAATGCAAACCCATTGTCTCCAAGTTGGTTAAAACAATCGCAAAACTGAGTATCAGAAAAGGGGAAAAAATAAGAACATTTCCAAGAGCCTAGGAACACATTTTCATGTCTAGGGTTGGCCAGGTGAAGATCTGGCCAAGGGACCCAAAGGGAATCCATCCAGAGAATTTAATCTTTGAATTGTCGGTACAATGACTGTGTTGGCACCCAAAGTGCCATCAGCGGATTTGCCCCACATGCCCCCAAAACCTGGCACTGGTTCTGTTCATTACATCAATATACCGTATTTCCCAGCTCATTACATGCACCGGACCATGAGACGCACCAAAGTTTAGAGGAGCAAAACAAGAAAAAAATATTCTGAACCAAATGGTGTACTAGAATATTTAATAAAATATAGCAGAATAATATTTCAACCATGTAAAGTCAACAGTGGTATTAAGAACCATTATCACTGTCATTAACAAATGAGGAAAGACTTTAAGCTTCAAGCACTTTTTTAATTTTCTGGTAACCCCAAAAACTCATCTTGCAACTGTGCCAGCGTGACCAGATGCCAAACCCAAAATTCCTAAACCCCAAGGCCCAAATTCCTACCCCCAGGGCAAAATTCCTACCCGCTTAAAAAAAATTGCCAAAATATATATTTTTTTATATTTTTGTTTTTCAGTTTTTTGGCCATAATTTTTGATAGGAAGGAGATATCTCAAAATTCATATCTCAATGATTTTTGCATTGGATTCTGCTCTTCAATACAAATCCAATGACATATGACATGATGGGGTACTGTGCTCCAGGATTGGCCCTATCACTCTATAAGACGCACAGACATTTTCCCCCCTTTGGGGAGGATAAAAGTGCATCTTATAAGCTGGGAAATATGGTAAGTAGCTCCTTCGTAGACCATTTCATTCTCATCTTTTTTCAGCATTCATCCTGCACAGTGACAGGGTCCACTACTCTACATCTCTTGCACCATTTTTCCCTGTTGTGGGCTTGGTCTGGTGCTTGGTCTGGTGCAGGTGGGTGGTTCTCTGGTCATCATGTAGTGTGTCAAGCCATTTCAGTGTGTCAAATCCATTTCATATAATGGTTCATGATATGATACCTGTTGAAGGCTGAAGTAATTTAATTATGCTATGATGACATTACATATCTGAAGTTGTCTGGTCTTGATGTAATGACCTGAAATAAGCACATTTTTCTCACTTGGGGCGCAGTCCTAACCTAGGCTAACCTATTGGTGTTGCTATTCCTGTAGTGATATAGAGAGGCATATGCATGTCTATGCACTGGCCTAAGCCCTTCCCCAGGAGAGGCACAGAAAGAGGTGGCAAGACGCCACTGGAGGAGACACACAGTGCATGCGCTGACCTCGGCGCGTGCGCAGTATGTCTCCTCCAGTTGGAGGAGATGCACACATCTCCTCCAGCTGGAGGAGACGCAGGAGACGCAGTGCACGTGCACAGAGGTTGGCGCACGCACATTGCGTCTCCTCCCAGCATACCGAACCGGTACACTGGGGTTTCTTGCCACCCTGCAGCTACTGGTTCAGCTTGGGCCCACCCCTAGTAACAAAGCAGACAATGAATCAAGATGAATCAAATTTTTTTTTTCAAGTGGCTGCAAAGTGCCCTGCAAAGAGCAAAGTTGAGCTCCTGCAATTTGCAAGTACATGCAAGCAATTTTGAAGCTCTTTCAGTTCAGAGAAATTCACAAGTGATTATAAACATGGGGAAGGAAAGGGAAAGGGATAGGGATAGCCTGCCTGCTGAACAGAAATAAAATTTAAAAGTTCATGAACTTTTCTAAAAAAAAGTTTAATTGACTGCTGTGTTGCCATGATAAGCAGGCTGCCTTTAAGCCATTAACTACCACCCAAGGGCAGCTTATAAGAACCAACCTCATTCATTTTGAGACAAAATCACACATAATTAAGCTACATCTGTATTTTGCTTTTTATGCATTCTCAATGAAAAGTTCAAGACATAACCATCTGGCATGATCCTGCCCATTGGTTGCTGCAATGGGTCTTGTGCATCTTGTTGGAAGTTCAACATTTCCAAATGTTGAGCAAGGATTGAGTAAGTGAGTGAGTGAGTCAGTAGGGGAGGGGAGAGAGAGAGTGAGAGAAAGATAGATAGATAGATAGATAGATAGATAGATAGATAGATAGATAGATAGATAGATAGATAGATAGATAGATAGATAGGAAGGAAGGAAGGAAGGAAGGAAGGAAGGAAGGAAGGAAGGAAGGAAGGGTATAAAATACTCTGTAGGTATGACTTTTTCAACTCTACACATCATCTACAAAACACACCCTCTGAAAGTTGGCTGTTTGCTTGGTTTTCTAAATGGCAAACAATTTAGCCCCTGCATCACTTACTCCTCAGATGTAATGAAGTGGTAATGGACCTGCCTAGCTCTGAGAACTTTTCATCGTCTGTGTCTAATTACAATTTTTCAGACTGTGTTTGTGGGGGTAAAATCCTAATCATTGTAACAATAGACTTCAGGAAATTATACCGCAGAAGCGCAAAATGTTGGCAATTTAATATTTTCCATGGTTCATCACATTTTGTGTTCCCCCATGCATAAACTGATCACATTTACTTCACCACCACAGGGGTGCATAACTCCAAAGAGCACAGACAAACCCACAAACACATCTCAGAAAAATGGAGTTACCTTGGCAACGAGCATAGTGCGCTGTTGTACGCCATATTACACACATAACTAGAAACCTCAGTCTTTCTGCAAGAAATGAATTAAACTATTTCCTAAAAAAGTTTCATTCTGACTTTTCAGCCAACAGAATTAGTGCTGAAAGCAAATGGATACTCCCGACACAAATGTTTGATGATGTTTGATGATGCTCCACGATGATTGATGACTCTAGAAGTGGAAGTAGTTCCTAAAAGCAGGCCTCCATCAGTCTTGAAAGACTATGGTATCATGCTTGGCACTGCATACACTGCATGTGGAGCACAAAAGCCTGGGTTGGATTGTTATGGAGGATATGCTGTTACCCAAGTAGCAAATCCCCCCTCTCCACACCACTGAATTAGTCCAATGGAAAGGCAGAGCCAATAAGATTGGATCCAGCTGGCATCGCAGAGCTGGGCTAAGGACAGGAGCTCACCCTGTCTTGTGGGGCCGACCCGGGTCTCAAACCCTGACCTGCTGGTTAACAGGCACAGCATCTTTACTGTTTGCGCCACCCACAGCCCACAGTTACTAGTTCCTAACTGAGACTATTTTCTCACCAATCCTATATTCTGCATTCAGCAGCATCGCACAACTAACAGCATAGGAAAACATTACAGTCAATAGCAGTGGCATCATTAAGGTTTGTGTCACCCGATGATAGAGGTCAGTGCTTCACCCCCGGTGAACCTCCTCCAGTCCTCAGATGGTGGAAGTATTACACCAATTGTGGCTCATATCAAGGATGCTACTGTATTATAGATAGTACATACTATTTATAAAATCCCCCTTTCCAGGTTTATGGCCTATGGCTCCTGCACAGTCTAGCCATATCAAAACGTGGCAATGTAACTCCAAGCCAATGGCCATAGTGAATGGTGGAGATGTCACTGCTGAGTGCGGACCTGTTGTGGAAGGGAGCAGAGCGGGATGAGCTGGCAAGAGCACTGTTAAAGGTAGTGAATGTATAAGTATTCAGTGCAGCTACAGCCTGATTAATCTCACCAGTATATTCATAATAGTTTATGCTGATGAAGTTGTGCATCACATAGCTGCATCACACGAAGAAAACTCTTCCTAATGTTGAAGATCACTAAAGAGTGGAGGGTGAACGTGTGGCACTGATCCCACAAGGACTGAGCAGAGCCCAGTCTGGCTTGCACTGCCCCAGTGCTGGTGCATACTGTTGCAAATGCATTGAAACAGTGCTCAGCAGAGGAACACTGTCCAGAGCTCCGGGCATCACCAGGTGGCTAGGGTTGCCATAATTTCCTTCCACAAAATGAGGATGGGATCTCTGTCCCATTTGCCAGTATGTAAACACAATCCCCAAAAATAGGGACTGACCCTAGTTTTTGTGACATATGGCAACCCTACAGGTGGCAGAGAAGTAAATCTGAGTGAAGGATGGCATTCTAGAATGGGGAAGGGGGCAGGATCGGAAGGGGTGAAAATGGCCCCCCTTCAAGTCTGGAAGACCAAACATAGCAGGCACAGATCTAAGGAGACCCATTAGGGCCACGTGGAAATTACACAGGACAGCCCTGGCATTGCTTCCCAGTCTAGCTGGATGCAGCGGTAACAGTTTTTGGTGCGGATGCAGCCCTGGGTGCTGGGAAGCATATGCTATGGCTATGAATGAATGAGACTAACATCATAATAGGATCGATGTGCTGAAGACTTGCACTTTCAATTTTTTTTACCAAACTATCTTAAGAAAAAACAAACCACAAGCTCGTCTCTTGCTATCCTCCAAGTTAATGTGTGCCTATTTATTGTACTCTGGCTAAATTGCTCACCACTTTCCTACTTAAACAGTGGGCTTTTACAGAAATGAAATATGCTCTTTTAATCTATCACATGTTGGAAGGCTGCACTTTCTGCTAATGTCTTCCTCCGTGTTGAGTAGTTCTCCCTCCGAGTACTGCAGGAAACGGAATCTGCCATCGCTTATATGCAAGGATAAATAAGGCACTTGAAATGCTGGACTGCGGATAAAATGGGCTTAAAAGCATTCTTTGTATTACAACCTTCCATTATTTGGTTTTAATATTCCATGAAGCAATGGATGGAGCCGTAATGGTGAAATAGCTGGTAGCGCCTTCCCCTGCCCTGGTCCAAGCCCTTATTCAGAAATGTTGAAATGTCTTGGATTTGATGTTTATTTCATAAGCTGCGCACCGAAGTGCTTTCTAAATTGGGTAGCTGCCCAGACCAATGCACATTCTTACGCATTTGTGTGGTGGTACGAGCACAGCCAGAAATGCCTTCTTCATGGGAAATTCAGCTACAGGTATCCCCTGCTTTTTGACAGTTCATTTTCCGACAATCCACTCTTTCAACACTTCTTCAGTTATACCTAGACTTCATTCATTCAATGTATGTTCCACTCTATCAACCTCTCTCTGCTCTTTGGTCTTCTAAAGAACAAAATTGCCCTTTCCCATGTTGTAGCTCTAGGTCTAATCCCATTCCCGAAGGAATTTATGAGAATCTGTTTGCAAAAATGTTTGCACATTTGCAGGAATTGGCAAGACTAAAGGGGCATTTGTAATTTTCTAGGTAAAAACGTTGGAAGCAACGTTTATAAACTAAAAAAAGATTGGGTTCCACTTTTCAACAGTTTTCACTTTTACATGGTGCTCTTAACCCATCAAATAAGTGGGGATTCCTGTACTTGGGGAAAGGGAGACGTTCATTACCTTGCTTGGGGTAAATCCCAGCAGCCATAATAGGGCAGCTTAGACCTGCATGAAGTCAGTCACTGGTGTAAGGGTGGCCTTGCAAGGGTGGCCTCTTCTTTCTGGACAGTCAAACGGATATTGGTGCAAAATCTCACACAACAGCTTGCCTGTTCCAGAATGCCCATGTGGTTATTTCCAACTTTGAATTGCAATTTGTTTTGATTCCTCAGACAAAGTACAAGTGCCTGAGTGATTCACTTAGTAGAAATTCAAGTGAAAAGCTCCTATGTTCAGTTCGTGTGTTTCTATTTTAAATGCGTACGTGTCGTATTTGCTCCTGATCATCACCTTGCCATTCATGAACGAGTCAATTGTGTTTGGGATGTTTTTGAATCTGGTTTGAAATATTTCTTTGCCTTCCTTGATCTAAACAATTGCATTGTTCTTCTGGATGTATAACCTGGAAAACCAGTAGGTTTTTCATTCTTTATTTATGTTCCACAAAAGCCTGATCCTACCCCCTATCAGTGCACAGCATGCTGTCTCCTTAACTGAGTATGTGCTAATGTTACAGTGTGGAGGAGGCAAAGATGGTCCAGACAGTGCCGTAGCAAAGGAGGGTACAGGGGATGCAGTTGCACCAGATTACAAGATTTAGGGGGGCTACAAGCTGAGCTTAGCACTTGTGGCTAAAATTGTGACAAATGGGGTATGCATGAAGGATAATGCATTATGTTATATATCGTTGGAAAGGTAATTTGATGCAGAATGCAATGAAACAAGCTGTACTGGAATAACTACATTATATCATACGTTATGCCCAATTAACCAGAAAATGAAAACACAAAAGCCTATGGAACAAAAAAGTGAATTTTCTTAACTTTCTTAACATACCTCCTTCCCCAGCACAGTTTATCTAACCAATAAGGTATACAATCTTCATATTTTTTTTTACTTAATTAAATTTGGGGGGGGCCAACAAAATCTTCTTTGACGCCACATAGCAAATAAGTGTTTTAGCTTTGTCATTGCTGAGTAGGAGGAGGCAGGTTTTTCCACAATTTTCTTTTTAAAAATACCTGGGGATGACATCACTCCCAGTTGTGACATAACTTCCAAGGCAACATTTTGAGCTTTGCACTAGGCTACATGATCATTAGCTACCCCACTTGGCCCAAGTGAGATAGGCAAAAGCAATAGCAGTTACGGGTCCACGCAGTTACGTCACTCTCTAGTGTTATCTTATGGAAAGTCACCTTAACTGCTCTGGAGCAAGGGGCTTAATTTCACTTTAGGATGTAGGCCATAAGCATTTTTTTACTTACCTATCTGTAAGTTGACGGGCCATTAATGGGCTTCTGGACCTGCACCAGCTCTTTTGCTTGTTTATGCCTGATGAGTGTCAGGGACATCTCTAGTTGGGAAAGGAATACAGAGTATTAGCATGTGCTGCTGCCACCAAGAACCTTGCTTACTTTCATCTGCATGGTCCAAGCCAATTGTACTTGTTCAGTTTTTAAGAGGATTGTGGATTTTGGGGCTATCTGGGAAGAAGGTTGGTCCTCTTCTAATTTAATCTAAATTTGCTAAATTTGGGTGGTGGCAGCAAAATTAATATGAGTTGACTCAACTAAAGTCATGCTCAATGGCTGTTTTAGATGACTCAAACTGATGCAAGTAATGAGCACTCCAGACTTGGATTGACCAAAACTAGCTTTAGTCCTGCAGGTCCATTCTCTGCTTTTATGAATGCCAGAACTTAAAAAAGAAGAAAACATGCAATTGAATTGTAGGCATGGATTTAAAGATAGTTTGAGCACAATCCTAATCCTGTCTACTCAAAAGTAAACCCCATTGTCTTCAATGGATCTTACTCCTAGGAAAGTGTCTTTAAGATTGCAGCCTTAGGGTGCAATCCAGAGTAACTATGGGGAGTCCTTGTTCTGGTGTAAGAACAATTTGCTCTGGATTGCAATATGAATTTCCCATAGGTTTTCACTAGGTGGTGCAGTAACTATGAGTGCACGTGTCTCTTACATGCTCCTGTAGTTACTCTGGATTGTAGGTTGAGAGAGTTTAGCATATTCTTGTAAATGCATTGAGAACTTAATTTCTGGGTGCATTGCCAAAGGCAACAATTCTGCCAAAAACAAGCAAAAAAATTATCAGAAGTATACATTAAATATTTCTGTATCCACTTTTTTCCTATAATGACTTCTTGCTTTGTAACAGCTTGTTGAATAACAAATATAGATTTTCACTGTATCAATGGCTCTCCTAGACCAAGTTAGCAGACGCTGATCTTGTTTAGGGGCAACCTTGTTTTCATTCTGAGCGTATAACATGGACTGACCAAAGTGATTTCCAGCAGACTGGAACATATTGATTGAAAATAGTTTCATTCAGAACAGCTCTCACAGGTTAAAGAATGAATGCCATAAAAAAAATCCTATAGGAAATACGTGCATGTGGAAAAATACTGCCATGTAAAATTTATCAAGAGGAAAATATCTGGATGCCACATAATTAAAGTTCTGATTGGAAATTAGGTTATCTTGCTGATCAACATTTTAACTGTTAAGGTTTTGTCAAAAACGTTTATGTTTGGTGTTCTGCTTATATTGTTATGTCTTGCTTTATACCATGACTATTTTCTAATTATGCAAATATAAACAGTTTTCTTTTTAGGGGAATTCACTATATGTGGGTTCACTTATTCTTAATTAGGATCAGTGGTGGGCTCCAGTAGGTTCGCACCTACTCTATAGAACCGGTTGTTAAAGAGAGATAGGAAATATAAAGTTTAAAAATAGCCTTTTAAAAGTGGCTGCCAGATGGGCATAGAACCGGTTGTTAATTCCTTTGAATCCCATCAGTGATTAGGATCCCATGGGTTTTTTTTAACACGTAAAACCGGCATGGGTCCGTTAGACCCGGTTGGAATGACTGGTTTTTCCACAACAAAAAAAAAAGACTTAGAGGTTCTCAGCATGGGTTTTATTGCCCTGAAGATTTCCCACAACAAACAAAAGGATGGTCTCAGCATGGGGTTTATTGCCCTGAAGTTTTCACATGAGAAAGAGAAGAAACCGAAGATACCAGTAAAAGGTAATATGGGTCTAATGGACCCGGCCTGGGATAATGTATGTAAATGGCAATATGGGTCTAATGGACCCGGCCTAGGATGATATTTATAAATTGGAATTTACAGAAAAACTGTAAATTCAAAAACTTATGCTTTTGGATCTGTAACTGTTTCATTAGCAGTAAAAAAGTCAGAAAGTCTTGTCGAGTAAAAATAATAAATTTCAGTAAAAAAACACAACACAAACTTCCAATCGGGTCCAATGAACCCGGTTGGGGTTCTAAGCGGGCAGAATAACCAACTTCTCCCATTATCTGCTATGCAGAGTGGCTTTTGGAGGCTGCAGGAACTTTCTGAAGAGTTTCTTTGACCAGCATGGACTCCTTTAAAACGGCTAGTGCAGTGGTGGGCTCTAGCAGGTTCGCACCTACTCTATAGAACTGGTTGTTAACGAGAGATGGGACATATAAAGTTTAAAAATAACCATTTAAAAGAGGCTGCCAGATGGGCATAGAACCGGTTGTTAATTTCTTTGAATCCCATCACTGGGCTAGTGAATTTTATTCTACCACTCATTTTAAAGGGCTCAGTGATGGTTGCCATTCTTCAGCCTATTTTGGCACTTCCTTAATAACATGTTGCCTTCCTGATGGATTCTTCTGATCACATTCCTTCCTTCCTTCCCAAGGTACTCCTTTTGCCTAACCCCATGGATCCCATAGGATCAATGGTTCATTATCCATGAATTTTCTATCCACTAAGATTTCCAGGAATGTAACTCCAGTGGATAACAAAAACCAACTGTACTGAGCTTCACATATATTTGAACTTTGGCTGCAGTTGTTTGTTCTGGATTAAAATTGGGTCATACCACTCTTAAATTCAGAAAGATGCATATATTTTTTTGTAATCAGTTTGGAAGAAAATTAGTTGGAATGGGGTTTGAAAGATTGGAATTAAATCAAGAGTGTTGTGGGGGGAAAAAACAGACCTAGAGGAAGTCTAAAAGGGATGAAAGACAAGTGGAGCTCTGGGAGAGGTCCAGCAGTAAAGAACAGCAGCAACATAAAGGGCACAATCCAGAGTAACTACGGGGAGTCCTTGCTCTGACATTAGAAAAATTTTCTCTGGATTGCAATATGAATTTCCCATAGGTTTTCACTAGGTGGTGCCGTAACTACATCGACGTAAATGTCCCTTACGTGCTCCCGTAGTTACTCTGGATTGTAGGGAACGTGGATTATGGTAAGTTGACTTTGTTAAATATATGTGTCCCCCCATCCTCAAATCCATTAACTGTGGATTTAGATATCCATGGATGTGTGGATCTGGGGTAGAAGGGGGTACATTTAATATATGTATTTTTGTTTAATGCAGAGATACTTGCAGCATGAGTTCTTCCACTCTAAGCACTGAACATATAGGCAACCAGCCTGAATATTAGAGAGTGACTTAACAGTATGTTTCTGTATGTTTCAAATATGCTAACAGTCTACTCCTATATTTTTCCCTCCTGATTTAAGTGTTTCAAAAATGGTTTTTTGTTGCACCCTGTAGGGACAGTCCCAGAGTTCTCCTATGGATAAGGATGTATGGCACAGGGGAGTCTACTTAGACCCATGCCAGCCAAATCACTGGTGCAGAGCTATGTAGTCCAATGTATTGCAAATAATCCTGTTCAAGAATAAATGTCTTTTAGCTGAGGATCAAAGAGGAAAGGAAGATATCTGTAACTTATTAGTATTTGGTACACACAGGGCTTTTTTTTCTGGGGGTACTGACTGGTACTCAGTAGTGGCACCTTTTTCACCTGCTTCCCGAACAGCTAATTAATATTAGTCGTTTGGGGATAACCAGTTATGCCACTGTGATGAGTATTGGCACCTCCCCCCCAAAATAGCACCAGGTACACATACCCTACAATCCAGAGTAATTACAGGTGCACGTAAGAGACTTTACATGCACCCGTAGTTACTGCACCACCTAGTGAAAACTTATGGGAAATTCATATTGCAATCCAGAGCAAATTGTTCTTACACTGGAGCAAGGACTCCCTGTAGTTACTCAGGACTGCACCCATATTCTCCCTACATTTAGTCTCATTGTTAAAACCAACAGAGGAGATTTCAAAAAAAAATTGTTCAGAATAAATCCTAGCTGATGAATCTGAAAAAGGCAATCAGATAGAGAAAATGGGACACAAGGAGTGTCCACTATCTTTGATTACAGGGCTTAAATAAATAATACCAATTCTTTCTACTGATTGCACAAAATCAAGAATTTTCTCTAGAATGGCAGAGTTAATATTTCTGTGTTAATTAAAAATGGATCATCTCCAAAATTCACATGGCTCCTAATACTGGCCAGGATATGTAAAAAAAGTTCTAGTGTTTAAGAGATCAAATAAAATATCACCTTTATTTGGAGATCAAGAAAGATATACACAACTTTAATGTAACTTCCAGCCGTGACATCTGGGGGTTCCAGACAGATTGCTGAAATGCTCAAATACCACAGTTGTAGAGGAACCAATCTCTAGTATGAAAAAAACTAGTATGAAAAATAGTCGCTTTAACATGACAAGAGATTGCTTTTTTTCTATCTCTACTCTTCTGTTCTGGATTTTCCTTTATTCTCTTCTGTAGTTCATCTGCTCCTTTGTTCTGTCTGATGTTCTGCTCCTTTGTCCTCTCTTCCCCTGTGTGGGCAATACAATACGATGACAAGATTCCTCCAAGGAGACCCAAATACTTGCTACATCTCTGTGGCCATCAATAACAAGGTCTACCAGCCTTGTTGCCATTGGCTGGGCTACCCCACATATTCAGAAGAAATCAGGGCTTGTTATAGCATAAGAATAATGTGTGATGATCAAGCAGGATTCAGAAGAACTGCATACCTGGAGGGGCTGATTTGAACTTCTTTGATCTGTTTTAAAATTCCTACCTCTTTCATAACAGAAGAATGAAGAGAGAAGAAACAAAGAACAAGGATCGAAATGAGATAGACTCAGACTAGCACTAATGATATACAGTAGCTGGTGCAAGTCTGTGTTGAGGCATGCAGGCCACGGATCAGGTCCAGGAAAGGAAATAGGCTTCAGCACATAAGAGTGCCACAAATTCCAGGTCCGTTCTTTTCCCAGGTCCAGTCTCCACTAACCAGCAATAGGTTTCTGCCATGTTTGGATTCCCACTGCCAGTGGTGTAGCTAATGATCATGTAGCCTGGTGCAAAGCCCTAAATGTTGCCCTGGAAGTGATGTCTCAGTTGGAAGTGATGTCATCCTGGGGTATTTTTTTTAAAAAAGTTTTTTTTTTAATTTTCCCCTGCAACAACGAAATCAAATTTAATTAAGTAAAAATATGAAAATTGTGCCCCTTATTGGTTCAAGAAACTGTGCTGGGGCAAAGAGGAATGGTTATTCTTTCCCTGCTACATAGAAGAGGAGCACTACTTTGAAGTACCTGTATACCAGTTAACATTGGTTAACTGTATTATTATATTTGTATATGGAAATGAGAGCTGATTCATATTAACACCTTATTAGCTCCATACAAGATCAGTATTACATCCTATTGGGTCTCAGAGCAATCAGTATCATGTGAAAGTTGAGTTAAGAAAATCCACTCTGTTCCATTGGATTTTGTTTTCATTTTCTGGTTAATTGGCCATAACATTTGATAGAATATAGATATTCCTATGCAGTTTGTTTCATTGCATTCTGCATTAAATTACCTTTCCAGTGATATATAACACAATGCTATTATCTTTCATACAGACTCCAACTTTCACAATTTTAGCCAGTAGCATCAAACTCAGCTTGTAGACCCCCTAAAGGTTGTAGCCCGGTGCAACTGCACCCCCTACACTCCCACAGTCCACTGCCATTGTAGTGGTGTAAAGATCCCAGGTTTCTAGATTGAGATTCCTTTTATGGGTGAAATCACAAAAAAGTATATTTCATTTTAATCCCAAAAAAGTATGTGGAGAATATGCAAAAATATTGATAAGTTTATTTGAAAAAACCGTGTGTCTTTTTAAATGTGAAAATTGAGTTTATTGTATCTATCTGGCTATATGCCTGTTTAATGTGATAACTGTATAGACAAACAACTTATAGAAAACCAATTACATTCAAAAATAGCTGCAATATTAGTCCTCAGTTCAGGACACTGGTGTCACTAAGGTGGTGCGAGGGGTGCAGCCCACACAGGGTGACACACTAAAAAAGCAACTTTGTGATGGTGAGCAGAGTCAAATGCAATAATCCATTCGTTCAACGTTCCTAGCCAAAGTTATGGCCCAAAAAGTTACAAAAAGCACCAAAATTTGCATATCGCAGCTTAACTTGCAAGTAGGTGAACATTTCTTAGTCCGCTGGAAACAGCAGGCTGAGAGGAAGCCAAGGACCCTCGAAGGGTCCTGATCCAAGAACTATAGCCCCCACAAACCAGGAGAAAGTTCCCTGCTAAGAAGCTCCCCTTTGCTTTGTTTACTTGTGAGTAACCAGATGTGCTTTCGCTGGTGTGGAAGATGCAACGGGGTGCAGTGCAGTCCAAGGAGTGTAAGGCTTCTAGAATGGTCCTGATCCCAGGCACCTGGAACTTAAAAGGGCTCCAGAAGGCAGCCCCTCCCTGCACCCCCATAGACACTGAAAATAGCTCAACAGTTAAAAGAATTTTTTTTAAAAAAATTGTTTGTAAAATATTTGTAGAGTCCAAACTTCTTTTCTCCCTCTACTCAAGCTTCACCTGGATCTCCAGCCTTTTTCCCTCTGGGGTTTTAATGCCTTTTTGGGAGTGGGGCGGGGGTTAAGGCAGTTTTGACATTTTAATTTTTTTACCAGATGTCCTCTTTTTCAAGGACATCTCTTTTTTAGCCTTGTGTCCTGGAAAAGCCATCCTTGCCCTCAGTTTCCTTGTGAGCAGGCAGCATGTAGTGTGCTTGTAATTTATAGATTATATGCAGTGGTGGGCTCTAGCAGGTTCGCACCTACTCTATAGAACCGGTTCTTAACAAGAGATAGGACATATAAAGTTTGAAAATAGCCATTTAAAAGTGGCTGCCAGATGGGCAGAGAACCGGTTCTTAAATTTTTTGAAGCCCATCACTGATTATATGTAATAAATTATATTTCGTAATATTAAATTTAATAATCAATGAACAGTTCAATCCTAACCATATATCCTCAAGCATAAGCCCCATTGTGTTCAGTGAGTCTTTGGCTGCAATCCTAAAGTCACTTTTCTGGGAGTAAGTTCCATTGAACACAATGGGACTTACTTTTGAGTAGACATGGTTAGGATTGTGCCCTTAATCCCAGGAAAGTGTCTTTAGGATTGCAGTTTATAGCATTTAAATTATCTGCCTATAGCTTACTTGGATTTAATAAATTACAGCTCCAATCCTAAAGACACTTTCCTGACTCTTTGAACACAGTGGGGCTTACTTTTGAGTAGACATGATTAGGATTGTGCTCTCTCTCTATATTAAATTATATGTAATAATTTTAAATGTAATATTCAGTAATACATTGTTTAAGCACTTGGAAGCAATATACACAAGTCTTTTGACCTTTAATTTTGTTATGTTCTATATAATTTTGTTATGTCCTATATGGGGGAATTTCTCCTCTGTCCAATTATGACATATGGACACCCTGGTCTAGCAAAAATAATAAAAACTTTCTGGGTTTAAAACTTTCATAATTTTAATCCCAATTTATACTGAATCTGTTTAAATCTGTTTAAATATAGGAACTTAAAAACTGAACTGTGTGTTGAAAATTGGGAGGGGTGTTTGAGGTTATTTACTTCATTAACTTTAATGTATTTACAGTTATTTATTTGTTTTAATTTTCTTGATGATGTAACTTCCAGCCATGACATCACTTCTGGACAGGTTGTCCCTCTACAAATTGTGTCCCAAACTAGATGGTTTCAGAACCATAGAATCATTGAATCATAGAATCAGAGAGTTGGAAGGGACCTAGTAGGTCATCTAGTCCAACCCCCTGCCTGTAGCAGGAAATCCCCCTAGAGCATCCCCAACAGGTGCTCATCGAGCCTTTGTTTGAAGATCCCCAGTGAGGGAGAGTCCACCACCTCCCTTGGCAGTCTGTTCCACTGCCGAACTGCCCTCACTGTCAGGAATTTTTTCCGGATATCCAACCAGAATCTCCTCTCTTGCAATTTGTACCCATTGGTTCTAGTCCTGCTTTCAGAAGCAGCAAAGAACAAATGAGCCCCTTCCTCCTGGTTCTTAGTGCACCCCTCCGTCACAGAAGGAACACCCACCCCAAATTTCACGCTTCTAGGCCCAGCGGTTTTGGTAGGGGGGTAATGAGTTAGTGAGTCAGTCAGTGAGTCAGTGAGTGACTTTTCTCTTTTATATAGATAAAAGAGAAAAGTCACTCACTGACTCACTGACTCATCAACGCCCTGCCAAAACCACTGGGCCTAGAAGTGTGAAATTTGGGGTGGGTGTTCCTTCCGTGACGGAAGGGTGCACTAAGAACCGGTTTTCGGAAATTCCAACCGGAAGGGGGTGAAAAGGGGTGTAACGCGTTTTCCTCCCTATACTTTGCATTGGAGAATGGGGGAGGTTACGCATGGGGAAAGTTGCTCATGGGGAAAGTTGCACATGGGGAAAGTTGTGCATGGGGTGATGATGTGCATGGGGTGATGATGCACATGGGGAAGTTGCGGATGGGGGGAAGTTGCGCATGGGGGAAGTTGCGGATGGGGGGAAGTTGCGCATGGGGGATAATGCGCATGTTGAAAGTTGCCCATGGGGAAGTTGCATATGGGGAAGTTGTGCGTGAGGGTTGATGCACCTGGAGGTTGATGCACATGGGGGACTTATGCAGATGGGTGATGTTGCATATGAGGAGTTCAGGCACATGGGGGATGATGCACATGGGGGAAGTAGCACATGGGGGAAGTTGCACATGGGGGAAGTTGCGCATGGGGGAAGTTGCACATGTGGTGTTGATGCGCCGTGGGGGGATGGCATATGGGGAAATGTTACTCCCACAACACAGGTACGCTTTTCACTAGTACTTAGATATATTGGCCGTGTTATGCTTAAATTACATGTCTAGTCTCCATATGGCAGTCTGGATCAACCTGTTATTACAGCAGGGATAAGTCTCTGAAAATAATGGAGTGGCAGGTTGCCAGATGTATAAGCTTATCTAACCCTACTATCAATTAATTTTCACTTTAACACTTTAAAAAACACCAGAGCTGTTCTGAATCAGAACAGAAATCCATCTCAACCCACATGCAATTTCTTGCTTTGGCCGAACAGATGCTAACTTCTGGGAAACCCAAAAGATGATCATGAAGATCACAGTGTTTTTTTTTTCTACTGTTGCTATTTTCATGCCTGTTCAGCCAATAAACTAACTGCTAAAATATTCTCTAGCTGGGTATTTTAATCTTCAGGTTTGTATAATCTTCAATTTTTACTGCATAAACAGGCAAAAGAGTCTAAGGCTGCAATCCAGAGCAAATTCAGCCTGCTCTGACCTAACTGCACTCTCCTAACTATTCTGTATCCAGAGCAGAAAGTTATGCTGAATCCAGAGAGTCAGGAAGCCTGGGCTGACCTAACTGCTCCAGAGCATGCTAAGTAATTGACACAAGGGGAAGACTTGCTCCTGAGGAGACACCCCTCAGATCACACTGAACAAGGAACAGCTGTGGTGCCTACAGTGGTGACATGACTCTGCACATCACCTGGTGCGGAAGTCTGTGCATCATCCCTGGGATGCGCGCCCCCCCCCCCTGGACTGCCCCCCCACCTGGACTGCACAGCCACCAAAGTTGGCGCCTGCGCAGTTGTTTCTGAAGCCAACTGGCTTCAGAAAGAGTACTGCGCAGGCACCATCTCTGACACCTGCGCAGTACTTTTCTGAAGCCTTTTGGCTTCGGGGGAGACTGTGCAGGCGTCAGAGTTGGTGCCTGTGCAGTACTCTTTCTGAAGCCATTCGGCTGCCGCTCCGCCTCCTGAGTGAGGCCGAATGGCTGTGCAGAGCCGCGGACTTTCTCTGCTCTAAGGAAGTCTCCTCTGAAGCTGTTCGGCATGCTCAGTGTGTTTCTGCGCAGTGCATCTCAGATGGCCGGTCAGGCCAGCTCCTCAGACAAGTGTCAGCTTCTGGCTGATTCTCCGCCTTGGAGCAGGCCTGAATGGGGGTGTTGACACCCGGGGCCTGCCAAAGGACAGTCAAACTCCTCCGGCACATCACCCCATACGGAGCGCATCCCCAATGCAGCCCACACCAGCCGCACCAGTCTGGTGACCCCACTGGGTGCCTGCCTTATAAGGAGTCCCTGATGAGATGCCAGTACATTCTACAGTGAATACAAGGGGCTTCTTGGAGTGGCCTGGTGTATCCTGAGGTTTGTGGGCAGCCGTAGTTTGTTCCATATCCTGAGGTTGAGAGGAAGGGGTTGCAGCTAGGATGGCCAAGAACTCAGATTTTTGGTCAGCACTGCCATTCTTTCTCGGGCCTTATCATGGACCCCTATGGGTCTACTCATTGCTATACCTGCTCCTGAGGTGGTATAACTCTGAGGGCTGGAAGAGGGCATTTCTGCCATGGAAACAGGCTTTGGATACAGAGTAACTGCTCTGCCCTAGGCAATGCTAAACATGCCCTCAACTTGCCTCTCCTGAGCTGCTTAGGCTGCCCCAGTTAGGGCAGAGCAGGTCCACCTCTCTTAGGGCACCCTATCTTGCCTTGCTCTGCCCTAAGCCTCCTTCAGAGTAACTGGGCTGGAGCATCTTGCAGTTGCTCCAACCTAGTGTTAGATAGGGCAACCCAAGGGCTCTTATGTGGACAGATTAGTTGCTCTGGATTGGGCTGTAAGTAGGTTAGAGATTCATGGCCCAATCCTATGTCAACAAATGCTGATGGTATGGCATGCATGCAGTTGAAAGGGTGCTGTAAAGCAGGTTGCAGCCACACAGAGATGTGGGGAGAATGGAAGAGAGATGAGAAGGAAGTGTAATTCAACTGTAACCACTCTTTGAAGCCTTTGAAGTGCTACATAGATATCTGTGGTTCTGCACCATTTAAATATCTGGCACAGATCCAAATAGACCCATAGGAGTAAACCGATGCTCCTTTGCTCCAAGGTAGGTTTGCCATAATTCTCTGGGGCACGACCACCAGTCTAACTTGCCAGTATGTAAATGCAATCCCCGAAAACTGGAACTGTCCTGGTTTTCAGAGACATATGGCAACCCTACTCCAAGGAGTCCACAGTCTACCTCTATGCCCTGTGGGTTGCAGCAGCAACAATTTGTCATGGCTGTACCATGAACTGAGCCATTTCCAGCCCCAAATCCATGCTGAATCAGGACAGACCAGTCAATCCCCCATTCTGGTGGAAGCTAGAATTGTACTTGGAGCACAATGGGGTTGGATATTTGCCTATTATTGTACTCACAATAATCTCTTACCCAGTTAAGTAGCACTACCAATAATTTTGTTCATGGATGCTAGATATAAACTGAAATTTTGTTAGAGGACAACCTGATGCTACTCTTTCTCCCGCACCAAATTATCTTTCTTTGTTTTGGTCATTCGCTTGTGAACAGCATATGTTTTAATTGTAAATCGTTTTTAAAACCAGTATTTTATTTTTCAGAGATGAATGGAATCAAACCTTTTAAACCATTTGACAAATCGTTTGTATTTTAGATTTTAGGGCCGACACAACAACAATAAATACTAAAAGAGCACAGTTAATCTATTTCCTGAACATTTTAGCAGATCAAAATGACAGAAAAAGAAAATCAATGCAAGACTGATGGCTTCTATGAACATTTTTGAGTCTGAAATATTCTGGTTTGTTTATTCGCATCAATAAATGTTTACCTATTGAATAGTTGCACAAGATATTTTTTATCCAGGCACCTTCTGAAAGCTCAGATTATATGGGATAGTTAAATTACTATAATTACATAGATCTGGGGTGTTATAAATGGATCCACCACTCTGGATAAAAACCCAGAGTCATATGCCTCTGTTTTGCTCCTCCCTGAAATGGCTCCTAAGTGGAGAGGAAAGAGTCCATTGCATGCCATGGTGAGGATCCCCGAAAAACTTAGTGCTTTGCACCCCCTTTAGCTACACCACTGGTTATCTGTAGCAACCAATGTGCAATGTTTTGCTTTGGGATGAGAAAAGCAGACATTTTTATTTCCTTTTGCGCTTTTTAACCAAACTCTTTAAATTTGTGGTGGGCAATAAATAGGCTTTCAAGATTTATGATGTTGTATTAAATGAAATAATTCTTTTTATGTTTTTTCTTCCAATATGCAGCATTTCAAATTAGTAACCCAAAACATTTTAAATGTCTTCTGAATCACTGTATGCAAAAGCTTCAAACTCCCCCCACCCCCGCCGACACACAATCAAATAATCATGAATCATATTAGCTCTGGACAGAAGAGAAAAACCAATTTGCATTGATAATTAGCTGTTTTTATAAAAGTCTATTTTGGTGTTTAGTTGAGAAATAACTATGAAAGTCCTATTGGCAACACAAAAGTGGGAATATCCATATTCTAGCATGGCCAGCAAATTCACAAAGGCACAACCAGCCATGCAGATTAAGGTATTTATTATGCTGTCCCTGGCACAACTTAATTAGTTAACAACTTTCTTTATTAGACTTTTCAGTGCAGTTAAATGGAGATCTTATTTAAAGGTGAGTTGCCTTTAAGCTCCGAAATGTTATCATCTTCCTCAAGGGATCTCAGGCTGCAGTTATACATGTGTTTTCCTGTGGCACACCGAACATGATGAGACTGATGGTGTTGTGCAAAACCACCTCTCCCTGACACAGTTATTTTGAACTTGCGTACCGCAGAACATTTCTGTGCTGTGAATGAACAGCAGGTGTGCCGTTTGGGGGACAGTCATTTATGGGATTTGTGTCCTCCCCCACCTGCACTGTGGTATTCCTTGTCAATTATCAATAAAACTATCTGCTTTGACAATTTTAGTGTCTTGTCAATGTGCCTTGAGGCAAAAAAGGTTTGAAAATTGCTGCCCTAATGGAAGCGATAGAACAGACAAAATAATTCATTAGCCAGCGTGCAATTAGTCTGTGGAACTTCTTAAGTCTGAGAAACTCTGCAGAGTCTGCCACGGGATACAGCTATGACATAGATGCCTTTAACCCTTAGAATACCACAATTTTTTTTTATCACATCAGACCTCACGGGTTAATTAGACCCGTATGACCCTATACTATAGTTAGGTACATATACGTAATAAATGTTGTGTAAAGTTTCAGTATAATTATTTTTATTGTGAAATAATGATTTTTTAAATAAAAGTTTAGCTTAGAATACAGGGATATTTTTTATCACCTAATATCGCACGGGTCCATTAGACCTGGTTTTTTAATCACCTAAGACCGTACGGGTCTATTGGACCCATTGCCCAATGAAAAGAAATATGGGTCCAATAGACTCGACCCGGGATAATATGCGTCAATTGGAATTTACAGAAAAACTGTAAATTCAAAAGTTTCATGCTTTTGGATTTGTAACTGTCTAATTAGCAGTAAAAAAAGTCAGAAAGTCTTGTCAAGTAATAATAATGATGCTGGCCATCTTCTCCATTGGGCTGGCCAGCCAGTTTTATTCCTCCCCTCCCCGACCAGATGGTACAGCTGGGGGAGATGTGCAGGCAGCCCATTGGCTGCCAGGGCCTTTGGGAATGGCGCCCGGCTGGCCGATACAGGCGTCTTTTGCCTGGGGAAGCCAGTTGGCTTCAGAGCGTCATCCCCTCCCTCCCTGTGCAGTTTAAGATTAGCTAGTCGCACTTTGGGCCGGGTAGGAATTTCTGGGGTCCCTGCTGATTGGCTCTTGCCGGGACTCTTTTTTGCCTACCCTGAACTATACTGGAGGTGTTGGGTTAAATAATTGGTCACTTTATGGCAGGCGTAGTGCTGGAATAGGCAGGATAGGCCATTGGTGACTGCCTGAGATAGCAAGGATCAGGGTGACGCAGAGCGGCCCTAGTGTATACCAAACCGGACATAGGCCTATGCGGCTAGCCCTGTACCTGGGATGTAATATAGGCTCAGTCAACTGGGCAACTGGTTGACCGAGCACCCAGCTATCTCGACCCTGGAGTTGGCATTGATGGGCACCCTCCGGAGTGGGGGTGTAACCTGAGCTAGGCTTTTGCCCTTCCCTATTTTTGTAGTTACCAGCACGACTTTGTTAGCAGTCCCCTGCTTTTTATTGATGTTAAATAGTTAATAAAGTGGCCCTTAATTCCACATCTGCCTCCGTATACTTTTTCTGTGCTGTGGGGGATAATAAATTCCAATAAAAAACACAACACAAACTTCCAACCGGGTCAAATTGACTTGGTTGGTATTCTAAGGTAAAAAGAGATTTTAAAGGCAGATTTCTGGAGGAAAAGTTAAAAGTCTTAATGGACATATGCACCCTTCCATCCTGATGTCAGAAGACTTCCTCAGAATGGCAGAGGCAGAACACAGGGCCGGGATGACCACTGATCGATGTGAATTCTGAAGTTTTTCCAAATAGGGCAACATCTGAGGAACTGCAAAGGACATTAAAGTCCTTTTAGTAAAATTACAATCTTTCCTTGTTATCTACTAGGGTTCCGTTCTTGAACTCCCCATGGATAAAAATGTGGTTAAAATTAATGGAAAAACTAGATGTAGGCTGCAATCCTAAATACACTTTCCTAGGAGAAAGACCCATTAAACATAATGGGGCTTACTTTTGAGTAGACATGGTTAGGATTGTGCTCTTTGGCTGCAATCCTAACCTCCCGGGAGGCTGGCCTAAGCCCCAACATTAGTCTTGTGTTTACCTGGGGCAGTGGTGATGCAACCCTGTGGGTCACCTGGTGAAGGGGTTGAGCACGTCACCCCCCATCATGCATCTGCACGTACATATGCTGGTGTCCCTGATGGCAGCGTGCAATCTTCCAAAAGAGGGGCTAGTCGCCCCACTCTCAGAGGAGTGCTAATGCCAGCCAGCATCAGAGGAGCGCTGTCGCTGACCAGCACACGATCCTCTGTGGAAGGTGTGACCAGCCCCTCTCACAGAGGAACGCTGGCACTGATTGGCGCGCACTCCTCCTCTTTCACCCATTCCTCTGGGATAGAGGGACAAGGGATTCTTTTTCCAGCTTCTCCAGGGTTCATGTTTCAGAACCCAGTATTTGCAGAAGCAGCATTTAACTGAGGATGCATATTGCAGTGTGGTTCTGGCTTCTTTTTCCACCTCTACTTTTGCTTCCTTGAGAAACTTGCAAGTCTGAATGTTCCTCTTGAGTGGCCAACAAGCAGATCTCTTTTTCGACCAACGCTGTGTGCAAAGAAAAGCCTCTGGTGCTTCAAGAAACATTTGCTGTCTGTTCAACTAACCAGAGTGGAAGAGCTGGAGAAAGCCTTTTGAAAAGCAGGCCCGGCTTTCTTTCCACTCTCTTGGAGGTCCTTCAAGTCTCGGTCTTATGCTACCATTATCTGTCTCGGAGCCGTTCTCTTTAGATTCCACGCCTCTTGCGAGTGGAGAGGCTTTTCTTTCTTTATGAAATGCCTATTTTCTGGGCTGTGCTTCTTGGAGGGATATCGTGGTTGTGGTAAAATTTACACATAATAGCTTTGAGGGTTGGAGGGACTAATAGGCCAAGAGAGTTTTGGTTCATAACTCAAAGTAAATTCATTAATTCCTCTCCTTACAGAAAGCACATAAAAAATGAATGTCTAGGGCCCAGTGAGTTTTTTCCTTCTTTCACTCCTTTATATATTACAATAGGCAATTTGTTCTTTTTTCCTTTGCTCTAAATCTTTTTTCTAGTCAAACCTAAGGTTGCCATAATTCTCTTTCTCAAAAACCAGGATAAGATCCCCCGTTCAACTTGCTGGTATGTGAATGCACAACTGAGGTTCTCCTGGTTTTCTGGGACATATGGCAACTCTGGTCAAAGCTTACTTTAGATAAAAGATACCAGTGTTAAATCCTTTAATTAGTCCTTTATTAGAAAGACTCTGTCCAGTAAATCCTGAACGTATATTTTTAATTTTTTTGGCTGTATTAAATGCAATCTAAGATCCACAGATGGTGCAGAGATATGTTTAAAATCATTAAAATGCAGTAATTAAATATTATGTAAATTGGGGTATTTAAATTTTTTAAAAGTTGTATTGTATCTCTTTTAATTGTATCTCTAATCCACCTTGCTCTTAATTTTTAATTTTGTGCATAAGGGGAGAAAGGCAGGATATAAATACAATTAAATAAATTAATAAATAAATCTTGATTATACAAAACAGGTCTGTAGTCCCATGAGAAAATGTTGCCCCCTATAATATTACATTCCATAGGTTACCAATGATCTTGAAAATGTGATCTCAGCATCCTATTTTTAATTTTTTGGTTGTTTTGCTCAGGCAGAATGTTTGCAGCCTCCCAGTGCCTCCCAGTTTTCATTTATCTCTGGTTATCACTTATCTTCGGGCTCAGAGATAAAAGGCTAATGACCGAGACCAGGCAAGATCAAGGTAGATCAGGGTGACAATGGCTGCAATACTAAACATAATGAGGCTTACTTTAGAGAAGACATGGTTAGGCCCCCCAAATGTAGGACATCCAAGAAAAATGTAGGACATAACAGAATAAAAACTAAGAACACTAACATATATTGCTATTATGTGGTTAATTTGGTTAATTATTCTAATTATTATTAAAGCTAATATAATTTATTATATTAAATTTATTAACTCCAAGGAGGTTATATGCTCACAGAGAAAAGGAGGACAAAGAAGATTTTTTCCCAGGACACAAGACTAAAAAAGAGGGCATGTCCTGGAAAAAAATGGAGATATGATCATCCTGAGCTAGATGCACTAAAGGTCCAAAACATTTTAAAACAGCTTTACATGTTCATTGAAATGTTGGTTCAATGTTTAGAGTTTCCTTCAGGAGTTTCCTTCAGGAGTTCCTTCAGCAGTTGTTAACAAGCACAATGTCCAGTATTAGTCCAACAACCATCTCTGAGGCTGGCTCAGGAAACTAAGATATTCCTGGCAGAAACTGAACTTAATTTTTTTAATAATACAGCCAGAAAACCAGCACTAAAAATCATCATTTCAGCTTTCATCTGAAAGTGGGCTGTGGGTGGCGCAAGTGGCTAAGACACAGTGCTTGTTAACCAGCAGGCCAGGATTCGAGACCCGGGTCGGCCCCACAAGACAAGGTGAGCTCCTGTCCTTAGCCCAGCTCTGCGACGCCAGCTGAATCCATTCGTATTGGCTCTGCCTTTCCATTGGACTAATTCAGTGGCGTGGAGAGGGGGGATTTGCTGCTTGTGTAACAGCCTATCCTCCATAACAATCCAACCCAGGCTTTCGTGCTTCGCATGCAGCGTATGCAGCGCCGAGCACGATACCATAGTCTTTCAAGACTGACGGAGGCCTGCTTTTTGAATCAAAAAGCAAATTAAAGTCCTTGACTTGAAAGGAAGGAAAGAAGGGGGGACTGGAAGAGGTTAACTGTGTTTTTAAGCATCTAAGTGTGTGGAGCCAACTAGGAAGGCTGTAACTAATTGTTGTGACACTTCATCCTAATCAACTGAAGGATGATTCAGGAGAGAAAGATGCAGACGTCCTATGGAAGACCATCAGCCTTCTCCTCTCTTTCAAAATGAGGGAGCGAAACAATTGCACTACAGCCCTTCAGCTTGGGAACAGCCTTTACATCAAGGAAGAGAGGAGGGGAAAAAATGCTCAGGTACCCTGAACATTCATAAATGCTCAGGTATTTGTACTCTCCAGCCATTTACTAGGTTCTCAACTTTTGCATGTAGGAAAAAAAATCCAAATTCTGATTTATGCTTTGAACACCTTGAATATCACTTCTCTTTATTTATTATGATTTCTTTTTTATTGGGTTTATACCCTGCCTTTCACATGCTAACACAAATGCCCAAGGCGGCGTACATAATTTCTTTTTATCCTTATGCCCTCATGACAACCCTGTGAGGTTGACAATTTTTCTATGGGCAGCTGGTAGAACTCTTTTTTTCCTGGATGGAATCCTTTTACAGAGTGTTCATTACATCAGGCATCAGGGTATGCCTCCCATAGCTTCCACTAGGAGTTTTTCAGGTCAGGCAAGCTGTTAACAGTGACACCTCTGGTTTTTGTTTCATGACAGCTTTATCAATTTTTGGTCTCCCACCCAATCATTATCCAGGTATTTCCCTGCTTAGCATCTTTGGCAGCCCTTTGCTCAACCACCAGATCACACCTGCTGCTTACTCTTTCTCAGGACAAGTGTGTGTCATCTCCCCAATAAACATGGATTCAGTGTCCATGATTTCATTTAACCATAGATCCAGAAGTATGGGGGGTTGTTTCCAATGTCTCTACACTCTCACACTTCTGGTAGTTCTTCGGAAATGTGAACTATGCAAAGTGGTAAGTTTGGAGAGAAAAACATTGAGAAGCAATGTACTATAGGCTTTCCTACTAGTCCTACAATCCAGAATAACTACGGGTGCACTTAAGAGACTTTACGTGCACCCGTAGTTACTGCACCACCTAGTGAAAACCTATGGGAAATTCATATTGCAATCCAGAGCAAATTGTTCTTACACCGGAGCAAGGACTCCCCGTAATTACTCTGGATTGTACCCTTATACAGTAGTATTCTATGAAAGGAAGGGACATGGTTGTTTGTAAGAAGGAAAACAAAAGTGATGCATATGGTGACCTATGCAGGGAGGGGCTGTGGAAAACCATTGATAACTGAATCCATGAATACCAGGAGACACCTGTACATGCAATAATTCAGAATTCACAATAGTTATATATCATATTTGGCAGATAATGGTTCTGAAGATGGTAATATGGATAATATTCAAATCTTTATTACGGTCAAAGACCAGCCATTTCCAACAAAAGTAAAAGCATTTAGGATAAAATAATGTAAATAAATATGGATAAAAACAGTATATGGGCTCAACAGCAAATCCAGGTAAAGCATATAGTATAAAGGGTTAGCAAGGAAACCACAAAATTACTCAATAAACATCAACCGTTGTTCTTGGTTTATTAATGCTTTACAAATTTTGCATGCAACCACCAGAAAACTGGCACACTGCTTTGTAACCTGGCAGTCTGAGCCTGCTAAAAGCAAAGATGGTATATCACTGCTGGAGAAGTGGATGAAAACAAAAACAGTATAGAATGTTTCACACGTCCTATGCTGAGTGATAGGTTTTATGATTTTATGGGGACCCTCTGCATGACCTTTGAATCCTTTGGAACTGACCACTGCCAGAGAGAGACAATGTCCGATTAAATTGATCATTTCTATGGCCAACTAAAAGCAATCTTTTATTCCCTCGAAGGCAAAAGGGTAAATACTCTTGGGAACAGTCCAATGCCCAGCGTTTTGACAATTTCCAAAAATAAAGAGAACTTTGGCATGCAGAGTCCAAAAGATTGGGGAGGAGGTGAAAATCACACAATGGCCAAGAGGTAAAAATGGAAAATGTCATTCATTTGTTTTGAGACGTATGTCATAATTATCCTGAGATTGCTGTCTTTGTCAGTCTGTAATTGCAATCAGCTTTGACAAGTCATTATCAGCCATAAGACAATTCATTTTCCCAGGCAAAATAAAGACAAGCTGTGTACTTGTACTCGGGATGGATTTGACTTGAGATTAAAAGAAAAGCTACTCATAACGAATAGATCTAACTCTCAATGACAATTCACCGTGTGTTTGTTCAGTCTCTTTAAATGGCTCCAACTCATTCCCAACATTGCATTAAAGGTGTCAGAAGCAGAAATTTCAAGGAGTTGAAATGGAAGAATGCAGAGGGAAAACAGCAATGACGGCTTCACTAGGGATGATCTGGCATTTCATCTCCATCAGATTTCTCCAAGGAAATCCATCTGATCCTTCTGATTTGTATTTTTTCTCTCCAAGGGTTAGTGAGTACACTCCCCAGGGGGTACTTCAGCCTTAACCAGTACACTGGAACAGTGCAGCTGAGCTGTTGGAAAGGAGAAGGGAGGGAGAGAGGCTTCCCTTCCTCATTTCAGTGATTTTCATTTTTTTTTTGTTCATGGTATGCTCACCCCTATGACTGGTGCTGGAGCATATCCAAGTTATAATTTCACTAGTGCAAGTCTGAGTCAATCCATGTTGGCAGATAAGGCCCAAGAAAAGGGATAGGTGCACATCACCTCCACTTACTGATTCTGCTTCCTCCCAAACATGCTCTGGACATCCCTCACCTAACTGCCTTGCTCCATTCCAACTCTCCCTGCTCTCCCCTACTCTCCCTTTCTCCTGTATCTGCTATAGCGAGCATTAGCATGCATTAGCATGTGCAGAAGGGCTCTCACCTTCCTGCAAGGACTAATGTTAAAAAACAAAATTTATAGTGCGATCACAACAGTGCACTTCAGTAGTGTGTGCACTCCACCGGCACTGCTGTTAACATGGGCCATAAGTCCAAGAAAATACAAATCCCAATTATTGTCTCCATCTGCTTTTTGCTCAACACACAGTAAGTGGGGTGTTTCTTTTTGGTTTGGGTTCTTCTAACATCTCAGTCAGGGTTAGTGAGGCTGGAACAAGTTCATTCTCTAATTCAGGAAATGAAGCACATACAAAAATCAATGTCTTACAGCGGTTAGTCATGTAGGAGCAATCTTCTAAAAATGTCATGCGTCTCTTTCAAAACACCACAGTTGCTTTCACTGGAGCAAGGAGGTCTCGTTCGACATCCCTTGGGACCCTTTGGAAAACTTGCATTGACTTGAGCTTTAAAGGAATAGGTGAAAACAGTATTTACTCAAGGATACAAAACAAGTTGTTTTTATCCACTCCAGCAGCCAACTCCAACTGCAGAACATATTTTGAAATCAACATCAGGAAGCACATTTCTAGCTTATCCAGTGGCATAGCTACAGAGGGTGCAAATCACTACATTTTGCAGGTGACTATATGAGCCGGGCAAGTGACTCCTCCACATTTCAGAGTCATAATGAGTGGAGGGAGCAAAGTGCGAATGCAAGTAGATAAATAGCTTACAACCTGGCAACAGGTCCCTGTGATAGGCTAGGCAGTTTTCTCAATGTTGCATCTAAACATGATCCAGAATTGTAGACCTTGCCATAACATTGAAAAAATGCTAGGAAGAAAAAGAATGTCTTGTGTTGTGTTTGGCTGTACTGGCTTCATTGTAGTTGTTCATGCATAAAGCAGAAGCATGCAGATCTTAACCTACGTCAGGCAAATCGTTCTGATTCCCCGTTAGTTCGAAATGAGCCTAACTGACCACTGTTAGATAACTGTTGTTAGCACCTATTCTAACGCTCTTAAAGTGATCAGTGACATTCATTAGGATGTACAAACAGAATATTTGAAATCTGATTCAAAACCTCATTTATTAACCTTAAATAACAAGGTTATAAAATAACAAATAAACAAAAAATACTGAAATTAGTCTGACAAGGAGAGTGAAAACTAGCCAAAAAGGCAAACCTATACAAACCTATGGAGTTCACAAATTTATAAGGAGGGGCGAAATTGGCCTGTTTGGCCAGGGGGGTCACTACTGCACCCCACACATGCGGCTAGAAAAATGACTAGGGGGGTTTCAAACAGCACTGAGAAATAAAAGGGTACTAGGAGGGGCAGGCCTTTTGGCCATCTTGGTGCAGAGAGGGAGCAAAAACAAAATTTCAATTGTCTATTTTGCCAGATTCAACCATCCTAAGGTTGGCTTATTTAAGTTTAATTCAAAATAATTTTCTTTGTACTTGTGCATACCAGCATGGGCCAGTGGGTGACTGCGTGTATTTATGTGTGAGAGAGAAATATTTTATGCTTGCTGTTGGCTACAGACATTAAAAACATATATACTACCTATATTACAGTGATAACATGCAATAAAGATGCTTTAAAATTGATTAAAACATTAATTTGGAATTAAAAAGCCATAACACCACTATAACACCACTTTCAGCCCTCCCATTTTAGGATAACACTGCTAACCATGAAAAAAAAACCATTCTAGACTGCCTCTAGTTATAAGGCAACGGTGTCCAAAATTTCAATTTCAGAGCTCTTTGACCTTTAACAATTACTTACATAGAAGAGGGAATTTCAGCAGATGTAGCTTCTCATCTCACAGATCACAAGCTGAACTTGCTGAAATTCCCTCTTCTACTCAATTGTTAAAACTCTGGGAAGTTGAAAGTTTGGATCCCCCTGTTATATGGCACAGAGAGCTCCCCGCAAATCTCAGAATGGAAATCCTATGGATAAGAGGGCACATCTGTATAATGCGTTTTGCAACAGTAAATACATCTGTGTTTATCATCCAGTAGTTTCCATACAGTAAGAAAGCAGTTCAAAAATATACATATCCAAACCATAAATACTGCTCTAATAGCAAATTAATGTGGGAAATAATACGACCAAAAAGATTCAAGAACAACCATGCAAATCAAATGCAATAATCAAATGCAAATGATTAGAGCTCAAGGAAGATTTTAAATTATCAATTTATTGATGCTGGGGGAGGGACCTGGTTTCTGAATGCATGATTGCCAAAGAGCCGGGGTGGTGGAGTGGTTAGGGAGTTGGATCCAGGTTCAAATTTCTCCTTGGCTATGAAGTTTAATGGGGAACCTTGGATCAGTCACTATATCTAACTCTCACCCTACGTCACAGGGATGTTGAGAGGGCAGCAGGTGGGAAGGCTCTAAAACTTTGAGCAGAATCCTAAACATGTCTACTTGTGTTCAATAGTCTTACTCCCAGGAAAGTGTCTTTAGGACTGCAGCATCTGTAAGCTGCTTTGTCCAATTGCTTCAGCTGACCAGATGCCTGAACCTCAAAAGGAAGACCTGGTCTTGGCTTCCTCTCAGCCTGGCCTTTATGGTGGACAATGGCACATTTACCTACTCAAAAGTAAAGCCATGATAGTGGGCACTTTCACTTTCCCATAGAGCTCAATTCATATTTTTTTATTTCTAGTTTTTTGGCCATAACTTTTGATAGGAAGGAGATATTTCAAAAGCTCTTTGATACGAATCCAACAACATATGACATGATGAAGTGCTGCACAGCATTGCAAAGTTCCAAAATGAAGCCGTAATGGAGGACAGTGAAGCCCTTTTGGAGGACACCTGGACAGAAGGTTAAAAAAGAGAACAAATCCGGAAAAAATGGCAACGGCAGCATGTAAATCCCATAAGTAAATACACAAAACAAAATTAAAGAAAAAATGTACAACTTTTATTAAATTTACTATAAATCAGATCAGCGTTCTTCAGATTTTTGGAAACAGGAAATATTAACACCTGTTAAGGAATGAAAAAATGATGATGTTCTGCCAACTTCAAATTCCTGTAACCAGAGTTTGTACCATGTACCTCTAACATGCTCCTTGCTGATAAAACATATGTCAGTTGCCAGAGGCTGGTGGCTGGACAGAGGGAGGAAATCAATCTGGCTCTGTTTATCTGCCAGGGGCTTCAGCAACTATTTCAACTCTTCTTAGCCTTTTTAGTGAGCCAGTTGAACATGATCTGCCCCCCACAGAGGGCTATCTCCAAGCATGGGCTATTTGGGAGCGTTTGTGGTGAAATGTATTTTACTCATCAGTTCAGTGGTCCTGGAGCCATAAATAATTGAGATGGGGCTTCCTTCTGAATTCCCACCACCAGGAAATCAAAAGTCAAGGAACTATGATGAAAAAATGCAAGATTGGAGGCTCTCTCTCAAAGCCGTTCCTTCCGAAATCAGAGACAGGACGAAAAACCCAATAAGAACATCTGGAACATCAGTAGATCACAACAAATTTCTGCATATTAGTTTTCACCAGCAAGGCTTTATATCTGTGGTCCTCACCCTTTTTGGGGACCGACTATGGAGGGGGAATTTTTTCCCAGGGACTAGCTGGGGGTGGGGGGAAAGTTCTGCCTCTGGCGACCTGGAGGGAGGGGTTCCCCGCCTAGAGCACACTGCAGCAGCCTCCAGCTGTAAATCCCATTATAATAAATAGAGCTTTTGTTAGGTTACTGTGGATAGGATTGCAGGTGAGATCCCAATGTCTCAATGCGTGTCTACTCAGAGCATGAATTTTCAACCTTTTCCAATGCAGGATGCACAGAAAATGCACAAAGCCATTCTAGTCACTCTTATTGGAGAGTAAGCCTCATTGACTAAAATGGGACTTATTTCTGAGTAGACAGGCGTGGGATTGGTCTCTGAGGCTACAATCCTCTGTCAGAGCCCTCCTGCAGTGAGGAGGGGAAGATGCACTTAGAGGAGTTATCTCGCAGATCTGTCAAGCAGCTGCCAAGGATCCCCAGTGGTCCCCAGCCCGGGGGTTGAGAAACCGTGCTTTATATACAGTCCTGCAGTCTTTGTTGCCAGCTGCTTTAAGGGCACAATCCTAACCAATTTAGGCTTGCCTAACTCACCTGGTATATTTTCCAATGGTGGTGTGGGGAGATACGCCTGTGCAGTGGCTTAATCCTCACAGGACTGGGGCAGAAGTGCTTTACAGCACTTTTGTGACACCCCCCGATCAGCATGTTTATTCTATCTTTTATTTGCGTTTATTCTATCTATTATAATAGAATATTCTATTCTATTATAAACGCATGTTTATTGCATTTATTCTATCTTTCTTCTTGAAGTGTACCCTATGTGGCCTATCAATCAATCAATCAATCAATCAATCAATCAATCAATCAACAGTTTTATATACTGCTCTTCAACGCTAAATGGAAATCAATTACATCTCAGATTAAGAAGCATAAATTACATCACAGATTTAAAAAAACATGAACTATAAAATGTACACTAACCACTAAAATACACATTAAAAGCCAGTTAACAGCAAGCTGCATCATACATACATACATACATACATACATACATACATACATACATACATACATACATACTGTGAGAAGGTCCGCCAGACGGAAGAAGAATTGGCGGAGGACCTTATGTGGCTTGAAATGTCTAGAGAGGAAGAGCCCCTTTGTCGGTGCCAGCCCTATCGGGTCCCAAGGGTGGTGACCCCCCCAAAAAGAGAGGAGAAGAAGGGAAGAAGAGTGGGAAGCCATCCAACCTGGGGATCTGGGACCAGGGTGTGAAGAGGAAGTACAGGCCTCAGTAGCACCAGCATCAGCAACCCCAAGAAGGGGGAAGTACAAGCCCCCGATGGACTTGGTCAGACCGAGAGGTCCCTAGACAAGGCAGTGTCAGGAGACCTGAGTTATTCACTGGGCCTGCTTGGTGGTGGAACCTTCCGTCCCCCCCACAGCCGGATTGGTGGAAGCCTGGGATGGGGCGGGGGATCTGGAGGGAGTAGAAAAGGGAGGAGGGAGCGGAAAAGTGGCAGTTGGAGGCGGGAAGCAAAGAAAAGATGTGAAGAGAAGGAGGAGAGAGAAAGAATAAGGTAGAAGAGAAGAAAGATAGAAGGCAACCGGTTGAAGTTATTGATGAAAGGCTGTGTAATGTTGATGCTTGTGACTGTTACTTATCAGTTATTATCTGACTCAGTTTAAAGGGTCTTGTTAGAGTGCAACTTGTTAAGAAAACACCTCCATTAATATGGATGCTAATAAAGAAATTTCCATCAATATGCCAGTAGTCTCTCCGTGGTAGTACTTCTCTGAAGACCTCGCACTGGGTCTGATGCCCCCTCAGGTTGAGACCTCCCAGTCCACACATACCACCCCCTCCACCCCGCATGACACTTACATACATAGTGATATCATACCCTAAGTTCTTAAAAGGTAGATATCATACCCTAAGTTCATACCTGCAGATATCATACCCTAAGTTCTTAAAAGGTACTTATTTTATTCCAGAATGAAAATATCTTCAGCCTCACCAACAGATTATGAATGAGGGGGATGTTCTCGTCTCAAAGGGGAAGGCACTACCACTGAGAAGGATCTATTTGCAAATAAATGGGCAGTATATTGATTTAGGTGTCAAATCTGCAGTCCAGTCTACATGACTTCTGGGTGCCTCTGTCTGGGGAAAGTGGTCCTATCATCCCACCACTTTCCATTCTGGTCATCTCATACCATAGGAGATACTAGACTCAAAGGCTATCACAAAGACAGGACGGGGTAATTATTTGGAGTTGGACTAAGAGCACAATCCTAAACATGTCTAGTCAAAAGTAAGCCCCACTGTGTTCAATCGGTCTTACTCTCAGGAAAGTGTCTTTAGGATTGTAGCCTAAGACTTGGAAAATTAAGGTTCAAGTCTCTGTTCAGACATGAAGCTTCCTTGTGACCTGAAACCAACTGCCATCAGTCTCATAGAGTTCTTGTGAGGACCAAAGGAAGTGAGGACCTATCCACACACCCCTTAAAAGTTGAAAGAAGAGCAGTAAAAATGTGAAAAGCAAGAATATTGGAAAACATTTATTAGGGCCATTACATCTTTTTGTAGAACTCATGTGCGGTTTTGTCAGCCAAAGTATTCAGACTCTGCAAATGGTAAAAAGAAAACCCTTACAAAAGGTTATGTATTAATTGTTAAAATGCTTTAAATCATTGCTAATAGTTTTCTTGTAATACTTGTAACTTGTGAGAGTGTATGGATGAGATATAAAGGATTTATTGTTTTGCGTTTAGGATGACCTATATATAATTCCTGCATGATTTGATTACCTGTGAATAAAACCACCCTTCCACACTCATCACGGTGCTAAAACTTTTATTGCATTCTATTCCATCTCAACTCCATTAGGTTAATGGATGGGTTTCGATGTGAAGAATACATATATACAGTGTTGTTGCTCCACAAGTCCACAGGTATCTGGAGCAAAAGGTTATGCATTGTATTTATGAACAAGAAAAAGCAAAACAAGGATCCCAGCAGGCCTTCAGTGCAGTGGTACTTTATTGTCATAACAATACTCAACCCTCAACTACTGCAAGTAGGAATTGCATAAATTTAGCCTATGGCGCCTCCTGGCATATATACTGTATTTCGTATTTTATTTATTTAGCATGTAGTAACTAATTCGTTATTAATGTAGATAGACTGAAATGTCTCCTTTCTCTGGTCTGTTGCTGGTTCTACCATGCCTCCCCTTTTTGGGGGTGGTGGGGTTCAGATGGGACAATCAAAGGGGACATGCCACCATACTGCCACCTGCCCTCTGGAGCATTTCTGAGGGGTGGGAAGGTCTTGTGTAGCATCCTATCCCTCCGATTGTCTTCCTGAGGACTATTAAGCATTGCTTCCAGTAATGTTCAGAAGCCCTCCAGAGTCTTCAGAAGGTTAAAAGATGCCATGAGAGGCTCCAGATGAAAGTGGGTAAGTGTATGGGGAGGTGGCATTCTGCTACCCTGGCCCTGAATGGCATGTGGTCTAGGATTGCAATCGCTTTGCATTCCTCCTTGGATTTCCACCTTGTTTTCCAATCTCTGCCTTGTTCTTCCCCATTCCACCATCATTGCTCCCTTTAAAACAAGTAGGACTTTCTTCCACAAAAATATGACAAAATATATTTGATATGACAAAACATACCAGTTTGCATAGCATATTGGTATTTATTTGAACCTTCATGTTTCTTGTATTTGAAAATATAAATTGAAAATATAAAATATGACATTTGAAAATATAAATATGACACTTGAAAATATAAATATGACACTGGCCAAACACGTAACCCCAAATGTCAATGTAACTCCAACTGCAGTTGGATGTGGTACACTACAGCAATAGGATTTACCGATTCATCTGTTTATTCTCTAATAAATTCATAGTATGTTTTCTGGTATTTAAACATTTTCATGTTCCCTTGGTGTTGGAAATATCGGATATGATAAATATATGTTTTTTCCAATGCAACTTTTAAGTATTGCTCTTTCATCACTCTTATGCCAATTAGACATTCTGAAAAGGAGAAAATGTGATATAGTAATACACAAAACCTTAGGAAAAACTATCACCTCTGACTGCACGTTCTTCCCCGATTCTCCCCCCACCCCAATTGTAATTATATTTACTCGAATGTAAGTTCTATTAGCTTTTGAGTGATACTGATGGTAATTCAGGATTACTCAGTAGTTCGCTCACATTTAAGCCAATCTACATCTCAGTTGTGCTTATTAAAGCACATACAAGTGCATTATGTTTTATACACTCAGTGTTTGATCCATTTAATGTGTACACTTATGTTTTAAACACTTAAAGTAATCCTTAATGTTCTCTAATAGGTTGTGTATTGGACGGTCACAAAGACTGTAATCTTCAACCACTTTACACTGTTCAGTTGTACTTGGACTACACTGGAGTAAATGAATTGCAGATTAGTATGATGGCAGGAGCAATGTGTCTATGGATTCAATCTACTCCTAAGCTATCCACATGAAGTAGCATCTGGGTGTGAGGAAAAGGTCATTCATCCGCAGTGTCATTCCTACAACAGATAATTCCTACAACAGGTCATTCATCCGCAGTGAAGTCAGGGGATCAACTAGGTACAATATATGTGATGTACCCAAAAAGTGGCTAGTAAGTTAAGGTAATTAGAAGGTAAGACCAATGGCAGTATTGGTTGCCATGTCCAGATTGTAAATGATGTCCCTTAATCCTAGATCAGGATGTCACACTTAAGGCCCAGATGTCACCCATGGAAGATCTGTGTCAGGCATCACTACAAGTTAATCTCAGTTTTGTTGAGAAGCAACTGCTGAAAAATCAGCTGACATGATTTTTAGGATCTCCCATATCTTGAAAATATGATCAAGATTTTGTATTTGCTTTTCAGTCATTGCAGTATGAGTTCCTAAGTGAAAAAATGTGCTGATTTCGTCCTGATCTGCTTAATGATATCACTTTCTGCTTAATGTTATCACTTCCAACCTCGTGAATGTGAATTTAATAAGTTTGGCACCCATGTCCTAAATTAAGGCAAAATTTTTTAGAGCATATTAAAATTGAAGTACATTTCATTGAAACCAGTGTGACTATGTATTAAATGTGTCGTGCTTCCATGCTAATTTATCCTGTACTCCAGGAAGCTGTGAACCCTCTATGTTCACCAACATGTATCATTCTGAATGTTAAGAAATTATTAAACTTTTAAAGACAAAATCAAGCCATTCTCACTATGTAACTGATTGCAGTTCAAAATTAAGTTTTCCTTTTTGGGAGGACTGTGCAAATCTCCTGTGTACAAACCTGAGCAGGATAATAATCTGTACCGCAGATATTATAGTTGGCAAAGCAATTGACAGATTTTCTTCAAAATCAGGAATCTCCAGACTTAGGAAATCCCAGCAGTCATAAAAATTATTTTTAATCAAATAAAAGTAATGACAACCAATGCTATTGCCAGGTTGCTAGGGACTCTGAGATATATATATAACCACTCCAACAGATGTGTAGATTTCACATCAGGAGTGAAATATTTTTTCCTGAACATTGTGCTTACCAGCGCTAAGCACAAACACTCCATCCCAGCTACACAACATTGATTTCCAGTGAAACAAAATGCTAGATAATTGGGGCTTAGTGTTATTGCTTCTTTTCACTTCTGTGAGGGAATCGCTAACAATTTCATTCAAAAGCAAAATAAACGCCCTCCAGCAAGAAAATATATTGCACATATGCATTGTGTTCAAATGTAGTTTTAAAAAAAATTGGATTGGATTGGAACATTGTCCTTACCTCCCTCAAAATAATTGTCATGCCAAAATAATTTCATCCAAAAATGGGGAGGGATTTTGCTAATATGTTCTTAATCAGAGTGACTGACATGAATTTTATCAGCGCATACATAGTTAATTTTGGGCCCATTTTCTTCCATGTGCAAATTTGGCTTCTGGTTTCTCCGCTTTTTTGCTTCCAGGCCCCTTTTCCCCCTAGGTCCAGGTATGATATACTCCCTGCACATGTCTAAGATGTGCCATTCTTAAGAAGAGACTCAGTTGCATATATATATGCAACTAAAGTGTATATATATATACACTAAAGGTTTTGGTAGCTATGTAAGGACAATGTTATCAAAAGATCTAAAGAAGTTCCAGTGACCTAATCTGAACATTCACCTCATCCATGTTGATAGCATCTTTTGAAATACCAACTAACCTACTGAAATTCCTAGGTAAATAATTTTTTGAAAGCAGTGCTGCTTAATATTTGTCCTTCACTCTACCACTTCACATGGTCCACCTGTTTGAAATAGTAACTGGCAATGACCAGTTACTGGCAATGTAACTCATTGAAGTAACTGGCAATGACCTCATTGCGTTAGGAGGCCAGATGCTACACAACAAACAAGAGTAAGAGACTCAGAGTAATGAGAAGGCTTTTTTGTGCATGGAAAAAAATGATTTGGAGCCTTCTGCTACTGTTTGTTGTGTTGTGCTGCTGATCTTAGTACTGGACAGCAGATGTCCATGGGGTCCAAGACACCACCTCAGGTACCACTGGTGGTACCTGTATCACTGGTTGAGAAGCACTGTTCTAGGACTGCTGCCTGCTTTATAATTATGGGCATTGTGATGCAGGAGATGATGCTATTTTAGGTGATCAAATATTGTTTCCAGTGATGTTTTGAAGAAGAAATAACTCGAACTTTTTGGAAAAAAAGATGAGAAGATGACATTCAAGTATACTGCCTGGGGCATCTTATAGCAATCATGAATATAATGAAAAGGGGCTTGAGCATTTATTTTGGATTGTTGGTTTCCATATGGCATGGCTGACAGCCAATTATAAAGTTCCTGTTGTGTGTTCCTCCGAAGTTTGGAAGCAATATCCTATTTAGTATGTCTTTGCATGGTGGGAGCATTTTGACTGAGCCTATCATCAATTAAGTGTGTTTCCCAGTAGTTCCTGTGGGTTTCCATCTGGTTATGCATTTGTCCCATATTTATTGGGATTTGGCCATCAAACTTTTGGAGTTTTCGAGATTGTTTAATGCAGTCTTGCTCAGCTTGAGCAATACCATGATGAATGCAGTCAGGTATGGAGAACTCTAGGTGGCTCCCACACATACACGCACAAACACACACACATAAACACTGTCCCAAGCAGAAGTCAGAAACAGGCTCCTTAAAGCTCCAGATCTGTCAAATGTGACTGATGGGCTCTACTTAGCTTGTTGAATTGTGCAGGACTCAATCAACTATTTTTTGAGACCCTGATATTTTCACCCACTAAATCTGGGAGAATATATGGCTGTCTTTCTAATTCTAGGACAAAAACAGTTCCTTCTGAAATGTGTCGTTCTCAAACCACCTACTTTGAAATTACCGTATCCAACTGACATTAGCTCAAAGTATGACTGTTCTTTGGAGTAAAAGTTTTGATATATCATAATATATTTAATATTGTAGTCGAGAGCTGGTAGGTCATGACCCACTCGTGGCTCTTGTCCTGACTGGGGTGGAAGATCAGGACGATGAACTGTTAGAGCCAAATGAGCCAAAAAAAAGATGGAAATACATTGTTGAATACTAAAGAATATAATTTATACATGTATGCATGCTGACACACACAAACATACACAAAGACACATACACACAAACATGCACACATCATCACCCAGAACTGGCTATTATACTTCTCAGTTAACTCTGCATTAAATGGTTCTGAAGTTACACCATTATTCATGCCCTTGCTATGCATGACTAGTTGATGTTATAGTGATTAAGCACATAACTACCTGTAACAAGAAATGTCTGGTTTACATAAAATGTTATGGTGGATGTTCTTTTAGGATCTTTGAATTTTCTAATGACATAGAGCATGGTTTTAGGCTGCAATCCTAAAGACACGTTCCTGAGTGTAAGACCCAGTGAACACAATGGGGCTTATTTTTGAGTAGACATGGTTAGGATTGTACTTTTAACCAACTCTACAACACTAGTATGGTTGTGCCAGAAGGGCATGTACTATATCCTACAGTTGGGTGGAGGGACAGTCATGGAGGCCTCCTCCATGTTTGTTCCCAATGTTTGTTCCCTAACCTTGGAAGTGCATTGTTCTTTCCTTGGTGCTGGAAAATTGGTTAGGATAGAGAGATCCATAGAGATCTCATTTTTTAGTCCCCAGTGACACAATAATCACTACAACTACCTACTATTGTTTCCCATAACATGGCAAAACCAGCACTTATTTGTTTGCATGCATTTAACTCAAGCTCAAGACCTGGTCCTGATCAAGATCAAGCCCCAAGGTGACGTGAGCCCTGCATAATTTATCGTCTGTGAGTTAAATTAATGTATGTGGAAAGTTGGCATTGCAGTGGTAGGCTCAGCCTTCATCCCTGAACATTCAACAAATGCCTAACCAGGGCTTCTGCATGTATCCATGGGAAGAGCAGATATTTAATGAACGACTGGGGGGAAGAATCCACTACATCCCCATATTAATTCACTGATCAAACAATGTAGAAATATGGTTGGTGATATTCTCACATCACTGCAGGTATCACTGTCAATCCGGGGCTGGATTTGGCCACTGGGAGACATTAAACTCCATGCACTAGTGCAGCTGACTGTGGAGTAGTAAAAACAATTTGCGCTTTAGCTACCAATGGGCTCAGTGAGCAACGGGAGTGGATCAAGAGAGAGGGTGAATGAGAGTTTCTAAATGTCTCTCTCCAAGCCTGTTCCTCTGGCAATGCAAAGAATATAAGTGGCTTCTCTATGGGCACTCCTGGGCACCAGCAGCGGCCACAAGAATCATCCAACTGCACTCGATCCAAATCCTTTCCCTCATCCACAGACCTTTATTAAACAAGCCATGACCCTATTCCAGTGGTGGGCTTCAGGGGGTTCTCACATGTTCTATAGAACCCTTTGCTAATGAGTGCCAGGTTCTGAGAACCAGTTACTAATGGGACACAGAACTTGTTAATTTATTTGAATCCCACCACTGCCCTACTCTACTGATTCAAAACTGACCAGGATGTGGGGCAGCCAGTCCCTGCATACCTTAAGTGCTTTGGGGTCAGTGTCTCCAGTTGTGCTTTCTGAGGACACGAATAGGATTGGTACAATCTGCCTGGGGGGGGGGGAGTGTTTGCACCACAGTTTAGGTGAAAACCAAGCAAAAGTGTAGGCAAGCATAAGAGAAGTATTAGGATGGCATAACATTCCCTAGTAAGGATGGAAAACCAACTTGATAAGAGTGTGTAACTTAGGTCTATTCAACTTATGATTCATGATTTGTAAGTATTTGTGCTGGATTTATGATTTGTGCAAATTTGGGACAATATTTAGACAATGACTGACTGACCAGAGCACAGTCCGTAGACATAAGAACAGAGTAATAAGGGAAACTGGATAAATTTTATTTTAGTTTTATTTTTAAAGGAATAAAGAAAGAACTTCATCTCCACACAGTGAAGAGATAGCAGACATTTTTCTAAAATCCATGCAAACCACAAAACCAACATTGACACACATCAACTATATAAAGTTACACTCCTGAATAGATTGTCTGATGGCTACTAAAACCTCCACTCTGACTTTCTATAGTCCCAATTCTTATAGGGTTTCTCCCTTGTGGGTTTTCTGGTAGTGTTTAAGGCTAGCAATACAAACAGTGAATTCCTCATTCAAGACTCTAAAAGTGTTTCTCCCCTGTGTGGGTTCTCTGGTGGATCTTAAGCTTCACACTCTCAGTGAAGGATTTTCCACACTCCTGGCACTTATAGGGTTTGTCCCCTGTGTGGGTTCTCTGATGGATCTTAAGATGCCCACTTTCACTGAAGGTTATTCCACACTCCAGACACTTAAAGGGTTTCTCCCCTATGTGGCTTCTCCGGTGGCGCTTGAGATTCCCACTTTCAGTGAAGGATTTTCCACACTCCCTGCATTTATAAGGTTTCTCCCCTGTGTGGCTTCTCCGGTGGCGCTTAAGATTCCAACTCTGAGTAAAGGTTATTCCACACTCCTGGCATTTATAAGATTTCTCCCCTGTGTGGGTTCTCTGGTGGCTCTTAAGACTCCCACTCTGAGTGAAGGTTATCCCACACTCCTGGCACTTATAGGGTTTCTCCTCTTTTTGGATTCTCTGATGGATCTTAAGATGACCACTCTGAGTGAAGGTTATCCCACACTCCTGGCACTTATAGGGTTTCTCCTCTTTGTGGATTCTCTGATGGATCTTAAGATGCCCACTCTGAGTGAAGGTTATTCCACACTCCTGGCACTTATAGGGTTTGTACCCTGTGTGGGTCCTCTGGTGGATCTTAAGATAACCACTCTAGTGAAGGTTTTTGCACACTCCTGGTACTTATAGGGTTTCTCCCCTGTGTGGGTTGTTTGGTGGATCTTAAGATGCCCACTCTGAGTGAAGGTTATTCCACACTTCTGGCACTTATAGGGTTTCTCCCCTGTTTTGATTATCTGGTGGCATTTAAGATGCCCACCGTGACTGAAGGTCTTTCCACAGTCCTGGTACTTATAGGGTTTCTCCCCTGTGTGGGGTCTGAGATGAAGAATAAAGCTCTTCCTGGTATTTAAACTCTTTCCACACCGTTGGCACTTATAGTTTTTCTTCTTCATGTGGGTTATCTGGTGGGTCTGAAGTGCATTTCTGTTAGTGAAGGTCTTTCCACACTCCTGGCCTGTAAACTGCCTCAACACTGTGTAGATTCTTTGCTGTGTAGACTGATCCTGTTCCCAATTTTTTCCAATCTGGTCCCAAATGGATTCTGCAGAAATCAGTCAAGAAATGCTATCAGGACCAAAGAAAGAAACTGCAGCCAATTGGGGAACTGTCTGATCTAATGACACCCCCATTTCCATCAAGGGACTTATTTTGGTGCTTAGGCCAGTCTAACTGGCCACCTCAATAGTTGTGCCCAGATCACTGTTAGAGCCTACAATCTGTCAGGATCAATGTGAGCTCTGTTCAGGAGGGTCTATTTCAGCCTGCATTCTCCTGCAAAGAATCCGGAGCCACAGAGTTGCTGCCACTGCAATTGGTCTCGTGGAGTCTGTGGTGGCCTCCACTGTCCTCTGATGCCCTAGAGCCTTGCAAGCTCTCTGGGAGAGTGATGGGCCAGGGGAAAGCTCCTTTTTCTGCCTATAGAATCTTGTGCTGGACTAACCAGGGGATAGGATTGCTCTGTGACAGTCTCGGCACAAGAACTGTTGAGGGGCTACCCTCCTCTTTGAGAGATTCAGATCAGAAGGGGAGAATGTGGGGCTATCAGGGTAAGAGCAGCCATGCCGATTTCATGCAGCCTGATCACCAACTCCCCTTGACAATAACCAAGAGTTGCATATTCAGAGCATCAAGACATTAAAGACCAAAAATTCCTCCTTACCTACAAAGGTTACGTTTTCATGATGTTCTAAGATGACATCCTCATAAAGACGCCTCTGGCTTGGATTCAGCAGCACAAACTCTTCACTGCTGAAATGCAGGGCTATCTCCGCAAATGAAATGGGGATCTGAAGGAAAAAAAGAGAAATGCCATCTGAGTAAGTGAGTCAGTTATGCCCGCAAGCCAAGTGAAAAGGAGGAAGATCTGCGTTCTTACTTCCTCTGAGAAAAAGGTGGGCAACATCACCAGTGATGGGCTTCAAAAAAATTAAGAACCGGTTCTCTGCCCATCTGGCAGCCACTTTTAAATGGCTATTTTTAAACTTTATATGTCTTATCTCTTGTTAAGAACTGGTTCTATAGAGAAGGTACGAACCTGCTGGAGCCCACCACTGAACATCACCCTTCAACAACACAGGGGGACTCTGACCCCAACAACAGAGTCTGAACGAAAGCTGGTTGAAGGAGATTAAGAAAAGAATTTTGCAGGGCTGAGATGGAGGGAATGCAGGCTGAAGAGGTAGATTAATTGGGCTTTTTCAAGAGACATTACAGAAGGAAGGATGTTGGGATACAAGAAAGTGCTTTTCTACCCAGCTAGCAGGAGTTAATTCTATTATGATATAGGGAAATGAACTCCTTATTATTTCAGTTCTGTATTATTAGTTATATACAGTATAATGATTACATCTCATTGGCTCTGAGAGCAATGAGTCTCATAGGTCAGTTTTGATTGAAAGAAATCCACTTTTTGTTGCATAGTCAATATTTGGTTGGCTACATATTTTGATAGAATACAGAGATTTCAATATAGTTTGTTTTATTGCATTCTGCATTAGAGTACCTTTTCAGTGATAGATGACATATTATTATTTATATATAAGAGGTTTTCACATTTTTGACCACTAGAGTCAAGCTCAGATTGTTGCACCTCAAAGCTTGTTGTCCAGTGCAACTACTACCTGCTGGATCTCCTTAGCTACAAAACTGGTAAGCCCAAGGTGTCCCCGTCAAATATCATTTACCTGGTCCAGATGAGCAACAGCCATGTCTGTCCACGCACAGGGTTTGGATTCCTTTGATCCTGTTTCTCTATTTTCTGTCAGGGAGAGAAAGGAGACTGCATGAGGTTTTTCACCTTTGCACACTTGCTACATGTACATGCAAGTGTTGCATTCCTGTCCCATCATTAAGGGGATGTTGTAGAAGAGATGGGCATAGTATATTCAGATGGGGAGGACAAGTCGTACCCCATGGCTCTTTATTTCTGGTGCTTACAAGCTGGGTATCTGTGAATGTAGAGGCCATCTTGGTTGGGAAGAGCATTGCAAAAGGAGCTCTACTCCCCTGGATCATCACTTGGTTCATTTTGAACATCCCACCATGGGCATCACCCCCCCACGGGCATCATCCCCCATAGGCATCATCCCCCCATGCACATCAACCACCCATGCGCATTTACCCCCCATGCACAACATCCCCCATGAGCATCAAACCTCCATGCACATCAACCCTTATGCGCAGCATCCTCCCCAGTGCAATCCTTCCTTCCAAACATCCCCCCAGTGCACCAGACACTGAGCACCAAATCAGCTGGATGTTGGTCAGTCTTCAATGTTAAGTATAGGGCAGAAACACGTTGACCCCTTTTCAGCCCCTTAAGGATTAAATTTCTCCACATGGGTTCTTGGTGGGTGTTCATGTGACAGAAGGAACTCCCTCCCTGAATTCCATGCTTCTAGGTCTGGGGGTTGGGGCAGAGTGTTGGTGAGTCATCAACACAGGTGGGCTGAAGCCGGTTCTCACTGGTTCTGTAGAACCGGTTGTTAATTTGGGGCTGACGTTAGCGAACCAGTTGTTAAAGAGGGGGCCATCATCTTTGAATTGCATGCAAGTGTGTTTGAATTTCTCTTAAAGGGTCTCTGGGTCTGTCTTCCCAGAGCTGACTCCCCCCTCCTCCCTCCCTTCTGAACCTCCCTCCCCTTCTGAGGGGGGCTCTCTCCCCTCTCCTTCCCCTTCCTAAGGTTATTTTTTAATTTTAAAATACAGTCTGTTCCCATTACCACCATTCAGACAAGGCAAAGGCATTGCAGTCATTCCACAGCACATCAGACACTCACTGCTGACATGGGAGGGGTTTGGATCACTATATAAATGTCTCAAATCTCAATAGTTTCAAGTCAGAACTTCTTAATGCCCTAAAACTTTGTATGATGCCATTCAGGAAACATCTTTGTTTTTGCTAAACATCTTATTTTGATTAAAAACCTTATTTTTAGCAAGTTTTCAGAAGTTATTTCCTTGTGCAGTTCGCAAAGCATGATGAGTTTCTCATATGCAAATGAGGCAGACTCGGATCAGGCACTGTGATAGGCAGCTTTACAAAGGGGTCCTTGGGCGGGAATATAGAAGCCATCTTTTCCAGTTACTTCATATGGTCACCCTGGTCCAAGTATCTACGAACAAATGTAGATACTGTGTTTCCCCTATAATTAGCCCTAATCAGCTAATTAGCCCTAATTAGCTAATAATTAGCCCTAATCAGAAAATAAGACCCACCTGGACTTTTGCCCTGAGGTCTAAATTAAGACCTCCCCCAGAATAAGACCTCCTAAAATCCCACTTACGCAGCATCAAAGCCCATCAAAGCCTATGCAGGTCTACTCAAAAGTAAGCCGCATTATAGTCAGTGGGCTTACTCCCAGAAAAGTGCGGACAGGACAGCAGCCTCAAAGCCCAACCCTTTATTCTGGAGGAAAGGTCCTCCCCCAGGAGCAGCTTGCTGATGCGGTTGTTCTTCTGCTGCAGCTGCTGAGGGCCAGGAGAGGAACTGGTAATTATTGAAGGGGCACAAGCAGAGAAGCCCCTCCCTTCCTGCCCCCTCACGGACCCCTCTTCCCCCATGAGGTATTGCTACTCAGAAGGAAGCCCCATTATAGTCAGTGGGACTTACTCCCAGGCAATTGTGGTTGGGAAAGCAGTCTCAGCGCATCATCCTTGCATTGCTCCTCAGAAGTAAGCCCCATTATAGTCAGTGGGACTTACTTCAAGGCAAGTGTGGATAGGATAGGAGCAGTGGTGGGCACCAGCAGGTTTGCACCTACTCTATAGAACCGGTTCTTAACAAGAGATACAACATATAAAGTTTAAAAATAGCCATTTAAAAGTGGCTGCCAGATGGACAGAGAACCGGTTGTTAATTTCTTTGAAGCCCATCACTGGATAGGAGCCTTAGAGCCTTCTGTTGCTGCTTCTGGAAGCCCAAGATGCGTGCTGGTGTTTTGCTGGCTTGGCCTCACATCTCTCCTGCCTCCCTGGTCACTGGCAGCTGCACTGGAGAGAATCCCCTTTCCTCCCCCAGCTTGGGGTGCTCTACCCCTTCACCAGGAGGAGCCCCCCCTTCCCTTGTCTTTGGCACAGGGTGACATATGTCCTCTTTTTCCAGGACATGTCCTCTGGAGACCCCCTTCCCTTGGCTTTGCCTTCCCTTAGGGAACAGGGTGTCCTCTTTTTCCAGGACATGGTGTTCTCTGGAGACCCCTCTCCCTTCCCTTGGCTTTGGCACAGGGTGACCATATGTCCTCTTTTTCCAGGACATGTCCTCAGTACCACCTTCCCTTGGCTTTGCCTTCCCTTCCCTTAGGGAACAGGGTGTTGGGAAGAAAAGAGACAACACCGGCCTGCACGTGTCAGAAGGGGTCAGAGCACTCTCTGTCTGACTCACCTCTTTACCTGTCCCCTCTCAGTGACCTTTGCAGGAGTATGGCTTGGACCATTTTCTTCTTCCTCTGTCCTCAGGAGGGCCCCTGGCTCTCCATCACTCCGCAAACCCACATGCAAGCAAGGGCGGCATTAGAGCCTTTTGACCAATTCAAGTCTTAGGAAACTCTGATCTTCACCAGATGCTGTAAATAATGAGCCTTCATGATCTGCAAGTAAACCCTTTCTGAAGGGTCTCAGTGTTGATTTTTGCATGTGCCTAAGCAAACCGCCAGGGTGGAGGGAAAGGCTTCTGAACCACAGAAGGGGATGTTCTGGGATCAAGACTCTGCTGGACTGATCAGCAGCCATCAGATATTGATGAGCGCATGGCCGACTGGCGGATGCTAAGCAGGTGAGTTTTGGGGGATGAGTTTTTTTGTTGTTGTTGTATTGCATTTTGGGATGGAAAAAGGATGTTCTTGATGTGTTCCGGTTCCCACACCTGAAAATCTTTGACGACATCTCTATCAATCAATGTTTCTGAAATCAACATATCCAAAAAGAATGGTCTTCCATACCGAACTGCACCTCAGTCTCCAATGTCTCACAAATATTTTAGAATGCATTGCTACACTGGCATAAGGAGGCAGGTCTGTCATGACTGGTGCCCGCTTGAAATAGGGACATATAGTCTGTGATGCTTAAAGGTGATAATAAAAAAATAAGTCACCAATCATCCCTGGAAGGAAAAATTGGGTTGGGACAACAGTTGCTTTCTCCTCAGATTTAGGAGTCTGCACACACTGGGGTTCCAGGTTACATGGCCCTCAATCAGATTTGTGTGTATAATCCCACAATGCCTTGTCTGCGTCACTTTTGAGGGTGTACAGGCAAATTTTGGCTGTACAGAGGAATCCTAAGCATGTGTACTTAGAAGCAAGTCCCAACGTGTTAGGTAGTACTTAAGGGACTTGTCCACTTGATTGTGGTTTTCGTCTCAGGAACATGTTTTTAAGATTGCATCCTTAGGCAGCAACACAACTTTATATAAAACATAAACAAGCATTTTAACAAGAAAGGTATATAAATGCCATAAATATGTGCTATATATATTTGCTCCTCCTAGCAAATCATGAGCACTTACATTCTAAAGGAGATACATCATGGTGGGTAATGCATCTTGCAATCATCAACGTCTTCTGGATCTATATTTTTATTTTCTTCCCTATCTGACATTTCACAACCAGCACTGCAGAAAAATCATTTCCAAATATTAGAGATTGTGACTGTGAAACAGGACACCTATTATGACAGACTATTTTTGCTCATGCGAATTCTGAAGAGTGCTTTAGTCCAGAGCTGTGAAGAGAAGTTTCTGGCATTATAAAGACTTCAATATGTGATGTTTTTTTAAAAAATTCAATCTTATAGTTTTACATGGTTTTTATAGAAGCATAAAATTGCAAGCCTAGGAACGGGTAGGTTGCAGTAGCGACCTCAGATGTAGATTGGGGTTATGCTTTGGATCCTTTCAGGTGTTCTTTGTTGCTTCAGTTTTTATCTGGGTGCTTGGGTTGCAGGTCATCCTCTCAACCAGTACACTGCTGTAGGTGTGACTGGAATCAGTATAATATCCATGATATATGGCAGTCTCACCACACCACCAGGGGTGCAGGGAGTGGATGAGTTGTGCTGGTTAGGATTGGCTGTTGAGGACATGAGGACACAATCCTAACCAATTTGGGCTGGCACAACTTCCTGTGGTGGTGTGAGGAGGCCAGCGCATGTTTGTGCACTGGCCCAACCATCCCAGGAGTGGCACAGAAGTGCCTTATAGCACTTTTGAAACAAACCTAACCCAGGCCACAACGGGACTTGTGCCAACCTGAGGGTTAGGACTGCAGTCTGAACGAATGAACAAACGAACAAATGAATGAAATTATGTAGAAGGGTGGGCAGCCTGAAAGCAGTTTACATAAGGATGTCTACCAAGTTCATGGCAATGAGAACATTTGAACCCCATTTTCCTATCTTACAGCCCTCGTATCCCAATGATTTTCAACCTTTCTCAACTCTTGCCCACTTGACAAGATGACTGAAATTTTCAGAGCACACCATCAGTATTTTGTATATGTATTTATTTTTACATTTTTAAAACAAGTGACAAGGCACCCCATGGTATTGGTGTGGAGGTTCATGTTCCCAAAGTCCATGCTAATAAAAACATCTTCCAAAAACTCTCATGACATATCTGGGGACCATTCATGGCACACTAGTGTGCCATGGCAAACTGGTTCAAAATCATTGCACCAGTTATAACTTTATATATATAAAAGAGAAAAGTCACTGACTGACTGACTGACTGACTCACTCACTCACTCACTCATCACTGCCCTGCCAAAACCGGTGGGCCTAGAAGCGTGAAATTTGGGGTGGGTGTTCCTTCCGTGACAGAGGGGTGCACTAAGAACCGGTTTTCAGAAATTCCAACGGGAAGGGTGTGAAAAGGGGTGCAAAGCGTTTTCCTCCCTATACTTTGCATTGAAAATTGCTGACTCAGCAACATTCCGCCCAAACTGCTGGGCCTGAAGCATGGAATTCTGGGAAGGCTCCTTCTGTCACCTGAACTCCCACCAAGAACCATCTGGAGAAACTTAACCCTTCAGGGGCTGAAAAGGGGCAACGTGTTTCTGTCCTATACTTAACATGGGAGACTGAACAACATCCAGCCAATTTGGTGCTCAGTGCCTGGTGCACTGGGGGATGTTGATCGGAGGAAGAGGTTGCGCTGGCGAGGATGCTGCGCATGAGGGGAAATTGTGCATGAGGGAAGTTGCGCATGTAGGAAAGTTGTGCATGTAGGAAAGTTGCGCAGGGGGGAAGTTGCATATGGGAGGAAAATTGCACATGGGAGGTAAATTGCGGATGGGAGGAAGTTGCGCATGGGGGAAAGTTGCGCATGGGGGGAAAGTTGCGCATGGGGGAAAGTTGCGCATGGAAGGAAGTTGTGCATGGGAGGAAGTTGTGCATGGGGGAAGTTGCACATGGGGGAAAGTTGCGCACAGGGGAAAGTTGCGCACGGGGCAAAGTTGCGCACGGGGAAAAGTTGCACATGGGGGAAAGTTGCGCATATGGGAAGTTGCACATGGGGCAAAGTTGCGCATGAGGGAAAGTTGCGCTTTGGGAAAGTTGCGCAGGGGGAAAGTTGCGCACAGGGAAAGTTGCGCATATGGGAAGTTGCGCATATGGGAAGTTGTGCATTGGGAAGTTGCGCATGGGGAAGTTGCACATGGGGGAAGTTGCGCATGGGGGAAAGTTGCTCACGGGGAAAATTGCGCACGGGGAAAATTGCGCATGGGAGGAAGTTGAGCATGGGGAAAATTGCGCATGGAGGAAAGTTGCGCATGGAGGAAAGTTGCGCATGGGGGGAAATTGCGCATGGGGGAAGTTGTGCATGGGGAAGTTGCGCATGGGGGAAGTTGCGCATCGGAGGAAGTTGCGCATGGGGAAGTTGCGCATGGGGGATGATGCGCACGGGGAAAGTTGTGCACGAGGCAAAGTTGTGCACGGGGGAAAGTTGTGCATGGGGGAAAGTTGCGCATATGGAAAGTTGCGCATATGGAAAGTTGTGCATGGGGAAGTTGCGCATGGGGAAGTTGCGCATGGGGAAGTTGCACATGGGGGATGATGCACATGGGGGAAAGTTGTGCATGGGGGAAAGTTGCGCATATGGGAAGTTGCGCATATGGAAAGTTGTGCATGGGGAAGTTGCACATGGGGGATGATGCACATGGGGGAAAGTTGCGCATGGGAGAAAGTTGCGCACGGGAGGAAAGTTGCGCGTGGGAGGAAAGTTGTGCATGGGGGAAGTTGCGCATGGGGGTCGATGCACATGGAGGAAAGTTGTGCATGGGGGGAAGTTGCGCATGGGGGAAAGTTGTGCATGGGGGAAAGTTGTGCATGGGGGAAGTTGTGCATGGGGAAAGTTGCACATGGGGAAGTTGCACATGGGGGAAGTTGCGCATGGGGGAAAGTTGCGCATGGGGGAAAGTTGCGCATATGGGAAGTTGCGCATATGGAAAGTTGTGCATGGGGAAGTTGCACATGGGGAAGTTGCACATGGGGGATGATGCACATGAAGGAAAGTTGCGCATGGGAGAAAGTTGCGCACGGGAGGAAAGTTGTGCATGGGGGAAGTTGCACATGGGGGGTCGATGCACATGGGGGAAATTGCATATGGGGGAAGTTGCGCATGGAGAAGTTGCGCATGGGGAAAGTTGTGCATGGGGTTTGATGGATATGGGGGAAGTTGTGCATGGGGGGTTGATGTGCATGGGGGGAAGTTGTGCATGGGGGGAAGTTGTGCATGGGGGGTTGATGCGCATGGGTGAAGTTGCGCATGGGGGTTGATGTGTATGTGGGAAGTTGCGCATGGGGGTTGTTACGCCTGGGGGAAAGTTATCCATGGGGGGTTGATGCATATGGGGGGATGGCATACGGGGGAATTTTACTCCCACAACGCGGGTACGCCTTTCGCCAGTTTTAGATAAAGTAAAATAAATAAATTATTTTAGCTTCAAAATCCTTCCTGCTCCAAAAACAATCCCATGGGAAGTGCTTACTAAAGCTGCCCCCACTCCTAAGCCCTATCCAGTTGGAAAGAACAATCAACCCAGTATAAAGGAACATCTGGGGAAATGAAGATTAATCCAAAGCGATGCTGCAAAGGTTTCCACGTAGAAAAAGGGAATGAAGACAGGTACTGATAGTACTGTATATCTGAAGTTTCTCCTCCAATTCCCTTATTGCCTTAATTTAAAAATGAGTTTAGCGCTAATGAAGTTTGGAAGGAAAACAAGTTTCAGATAACAAACAAGAGCTTGATTCTCAAGGGGGAGGAAAGGCCGATGTCTACATAGGATCCAGCCCTCTCTCCAAGCAAAGGATTAGATTAGTTATAAAAATCTTAGCTCCTTTGGCTGCAGAGCGTGGTAAACAAACATCCTTCTCAGCTTCTCTGAGCTACTTTTGTTATAAGCTAAGGGAGCACAGTAATTACATCTGCAATGCAAGAGAACCAAGATACTGTACTCTTGGCTCATTGAGGGCCTTTTTTAAAGTAGTTTGTCTGCTACTAAAAATATAAATAATAATGATATGCTGCTGGAATCATTGGTCATTATATAGAAACTTCATAGCATACTTGTATCTGTGCAAAAACTGTACTGTGCACATGAGATGGTTTCAATCTGCAAACAGATATAAAGCTGTGTAGAAACAGCACTCGTTATGAATGCTTCCTGAAGATCATTATCTTTGATTATTACTATATGAGCACACTCCTAACCATGTCAACTCATAAGTAAGCCCCATTCTGTTCAATGGGTCTTACAGGAAAGTGTCTTTAGGATTGCACCCTATATTGAATATATTGCCTGGTCTTTATGGTGATTAGGTTATGAGAAGGAAGCATGAATTGTTCCATTTCAGATTACAAGATACCACTGTTTTAGTCTCTCACAGTATAGTTTGTGAGCTGACAAGTGACAATCCTGACACAGCTCAGTACTATTAAGGTCCTGATCATAGTATATTTTTTGCCACTTCAAAAAATACAACCAACACACATACATTTTACACAGAATTACTTAAGTGGACAGTGCTTTATTGAGCTTAAGTTTTGGGAATAGCAAAAATAGTAAATATAAAGTTTGGGGATATCAACTGGAGATGCGCCGTTTTTATAAAATTGCCAAAGTGTGTAATTGTATTTTCAATGAGTTTTTCTAGTGCAATATTTTATTTCATCTTTTAAAAAGTCCACTTACATATTAACTTTAGTACTTCTTAGCAGAAAAGCATTTCACAGATTTAAAAACAAAGAGTGTGCCAACCAGTGCATACCTAGGTTCAGTTCACTGGCACTATTCATTCATGAAATAATGGGTTTTGAAACTTTGGACCCAAATTAAAAGAGCATTAATTTCAACGGTACTGGAATATCTAGGTCCTCATCAAAACCATCCTCATCATTGGCATCTCTGGATATTTGCATTAAAAAATTTTTGGTTATTTGCATTCCAGTATAACTGGGCAACAAACTATAACCAGACAACAGACTCAGTGTTGCATATTCTAAGCAACCAAGCCTGAACAATACCTTAATGCTTAAAAAATAATAAAGTACATCTGTTTAAATATACATCTACTGGGTGAAATATATGGGATGCAAAAAGAAAGAACATAAATGACTGGGACCGAGTTGTCCAGGATGCAATTTCACATTTGTAGCTTTGCAACTCGCGCGCGCGCGCGCACACACACACACAAACATGTATGTACATACACAGAGATGCTGCTGAAAAAATGAGCACTTTTGGGGTAAATGCAACTGAAGTTGTGTCAGCTGCAGAGAAATAATGTTTTGCGCATTCGCCTTTAAATCAAATTAGGAATTTTTATAATTTTCAATTTTGGGTCTCTGTTTTTTGCTTAATAGCACCACAGTTGACCTTTCCCAAATGCCAGCGATAATATTTAATATTAATATGCTTCACAGCCATTTTTCAACACTCTAATATTGTTTAATATTAAAAAAAATAATCATGATATTTGTGCTCAAAATGTCATTGCATACTTCATGAGCAGTGATCATGCTGACTTTGTTCTCATCTTAACTTGGGCATCCAATTCTTCATGATACCAGATGGCTTGAGAAAAGGAGATAGTGTTATTATTACAATTATTATTATTTTTTTGTCAAGTTATTTTCTCCTTGCAGTCTTAATGAGGGACACATGGCATTCTGGCTATTATTTATATGTCAGATTCAAACGGCCTGGTACATTTAACATGCCATAAAGAAGAAACATTTGGAATAGCAGAGAGAAAAAATACAAGGAAACATTATAATTGTACCTAAAAAAACTATAATCAACCAGCTGCATGTTTCTAATTTTCAAGATTTATTTGGAATGATGCTAATTTCAGGCTTTCACACAGTTGCTAAAAAATGTTCACCTTGCCAGACGGTCTTGTTTCTTTGGCTAAACTATTCCCGTTCTTATCTACTCACTGTACTCATCCCATTTGCTTCCAGTTTTTTTTTTTTTAATATGAATAGTGAAGTTCATTGGGCAGATGATTTTGTCTAGAGGTTCCATGATGTCACCTAGCAAGTAATTTAACACTGTTGGAAGTACTTGCTGGCAGTGGAATAACTAGAGGGGGTGCAAAGCACTTAGGTTTTGTAGGGAGCTTCATCTTGGTGGGTTGCTAGCAGCTTCTTCCCTTCCTCTTAGGACCCATTCCAGGCAGTGGGAGCAAAATGGAGGTGTATCGATGCACCCTGTCCCCAATCTAAAACATTTTGAAAATGTGCAGTCTACTACTACTATAGAAATTGCTATTACTGCCCTACCCTACATTAGCAATACAGTCTGCTCATTTACTGAGCTTGATCATTTTTAGCAGTCACACTACATACCGATAGATGGTGCAGGTCCAAGGATTCCTATAGGGAAGGCTGGAGGGAAGGGACCCTTGCACACCTCCCTCCAAGAGTGACTGCTTGTCCCCCCTCTAGCTATGCTCCTGTGTAGTAGAATCCCAAAATAAGCTGCCTGCAGTGCTTTCTGAATGTCCAACTCCTGACTTTTCATGAATCCCACAATATATCTCTTTAGGATAAGTTAATCCGTTCTCCTGAGATAACGTGACATAACTCGATAACAAGTATTTTTTCTTTCCTAAATTAGATTTGAGAAGATCCAGATCCTGTCCTTGAGATAAAACATACTTTAAAAAAATGGTGACCCCTCTCATGTTTTAGGCAATGTTTCACACATTACAATCCTATTAATTTGGAAGATAATTTCTCTTCAATGCAATAAATGAGGAATTCATGCTGTGTCTCCTCATTATTCCTTGCTATCTGCCTTTGTCCCCATTCAATAGTTATATATTTTTGTTCTCTTTCAGAAAATGTTGGACAAAAATCCTTTAAATGGAATGAACCAAATCTTTTTCCAATTCACCCACTCTGTTCAGTGTTAAAAATCTACCTAACGGGGGAGAAAAAAGGTCTCCATTTGAAAACACCGGCACTTTTCCTTTGTCTGCACTGGCAATAATATTCTCAAAGAAAATTTAACAAATTAGTAAGGCATAACCTGCCTCTTTGGGGACTCGGTTCACTTCCTTTCATCAAGCTGTGCTTTTCTAACTTGACAGTTTTAAACAAAATTTGGACTTCTTTTGGCACAAGCTGAAGCTAAACTATATTTGGTCCTTTATCTCTTGTCATATCCCTAGGCTCCTTCTTAAAGAATGCCATTTTGTTGTCTTCTCCAATTTGGGTTCCCTTTTCCATTAGCTCTTTGACAGCAGTTTCTTTGGCCCTGAGTCGATGTTCACAGAATCCCCTTCCCTTTAAACTTCCAATTTGTTTTTTTCACATGGAAACTGCCTCTGGGTACTTCTCTCTCTCTAGTTTCTGTATCTCTGCAAGATCAAGGAAGCCTCCAGAGCTCTCCTTGTGGAAAGAGGACATTATCTCCACAATGGGGCCACTTAAATTCCATCGGCAAAATAGCTGGTGGTGCCTGGGTGAAGGATGCTTGGAAGAGACCCCCTTTCAAACTTGTCCGCAACCCTCTGTCAAACTTAATGGGATGTGACATCATTGTGATGTCAGAGCTCCTCCATGTCTACTTAGAAGTAAGTCCCATTGTGCTCAAAGAGACATACTCCCAGGAAAGCCCAGTTCCAGATTCCAAGACAACAGATCCCATAAACACTATTATACAAACTTGTGACCCCCAAAGGGGGTCCCAACCTCCACTTTGAGTACCACTAGCTTACAAGAACCTTAAAATGCATGTACAGGACTGCAGCCTTCATTTGAAAAAAATCCTGTAATACAATCCACTGTTAATAGTGCAGGGAACTGAGGTTAGTATGGATTTCCAGCCAAAAATACCAACCAAGGTTTTAGTTAAGGTCAGATTAGAACTGCTGTTCAGACTTCAACCCAACCAGGGTGACCATACAGAATGGTGGACAGAGTGGCTCTACCTTTAACCATTGCATAGAAGAGGGAATTTAGGCAGGTGCTGCTTTTTAAACCCTTATACGATGAGCCTTAATTCCTCCTTCTACGCAACGGTTAAAAGTAGAGGCATTCTGTCCTTCATTCAGTATGGTCACCCTGCACCCAACTCAAATTCTACAGACATATTTTGCATTTAAATTAACCTTAAAAATGTTATATTTATGATTTTTTAAAAGCCTGAAATGAAATATGTTTCTGAAGTGTGGAAGTTCCCCTTTTTAGTGATGCACTGTGTGCGTGTTTGATTTTACTATATGTCTATCTGATGAGTTTTATTTTTTATTTTTAATGTTTTTGCTGTTCTTCTCTTAAGAATTTTTTAAACTCTCCAGTGGGAATGATGGGGGAAACCTGGAGGCATCGATTAAGCAAGATGAAGTTGCTGCTGAGACTATAGTATTTCCAAATATTCCTTTAATGTTTTAGCATAGAATTAATTCGGAGGGGGCAGATGGAACACAAAAAAGAACATCTGAAGCTTTTTTTAAAAAAATATTCTTTCATTTGCTGTTCAAATGCATTCAGAAACACCATATTGATAGAGTGGTCTCATGTGAGCTTCATTGGACGCAATGCACATTTTGTACAACGGGGTTTATTCCTACTTGTGTTTAGGGTTGCAGCCTTCATAATGCATTGCACATGACACAACAACATCAGATTGTCTTCCTGTGTTCTACTGTCTGGGTGTGTGTAACACAGCAGCACTTGGGTTTGCATCACCTGGTGCACGAGGCCGGCACATCACACTCATAATGAACCTCTTCCCATTTAATGGACAGAGCAATGCCCTGGTTGGTGGATGCGTTGATTTATTTATTTGATTTATATCCCACCTTTCTTCCTTAAAAAAGGAAACCCAAGGCGGCTACCATTACCCTGCCCGCCTGGATTTTTGGCTAAGGCTTTGATAAAATAGGGATATTTCAATGCAGTTTGTTTCATTGCATTTCGTGTGAAATTACACAGTGATACAAAACCTGATGGTATTATTCAAAAATATCAAGATTTAAAAAATTTTGTCAGTTGTGTTGTTACCCTTCATATGTGTCATCCAGTGTTGCCTGCACACTTCCAGTTTATGAAGTAAACTAAAATTAACTTTCAAAAACCTGAAAATAGCTTCCAGAAGCTTTTCTGAGAAATTCTGAGGCCCATAGAGGAGCCTCCTATCACCAATACCACCAATATAAGGGTAAGGAGTGTCAACTACTTGATAATTATATGAACTGTACTGTTACTATGCAGTAAACCAACACTGGTCTGTCATATACGTGATCTGTCAATGGTCTGTCGACATACCCTAAAATCCAGAGTAACTACGGGGGCACGTAAGAGACATTACGTGCTCCCGTTGTTACTGTACCACCTAGTGAAAACCTATGGGAAATACATATTGCAATCCAGAGCAAATTGTTCTTACACTGGAGCAAGGACTCCCCGTAGTTACTCTGGATTGCGCTGTTAGCAATGTGAATTGCTAAGTTTTGCTTACCTGTATCATCATTCCCAATATGGTGCCAGGTGCTGACCAAAACCTTGCAAATGGCTTGCAAAAAAAGTGCACGAAAGGATTAGAGATGGGACTAACTTAAACATAAAAGAAAAGAATTAAAGTACAGTAACTGTAACTGGAATCTTTTGCTGATTGCTTCATGCAACAATTTTTTTCCTGCAGAATAGACCAAAGAAGTTGCCGTTAAGAAAGTGAAAATGTGAGAAGCATGAAAATAATTTCAGTTAGAAGAAAAAACCAAACTGAAAGGGCAGCATTAGCAAGTGGAGACTTGTGGTGTAACAAGTATAACAATATCAGAAATATCCAGTCTATGATTTGGAGTAACAATTAAACATGGAACACAGGGGTATCTCCGGGGTGGTGCAGGCCGCACTGGGTGACACACCCCTGAGTGGTGACATGCCAGAGGAGTTTGATGTTCTTGGAGTGGATCAGTCTGAGCGTTCTATTCCAACTACACATGCCTGAAAACACTGGGCTCAGAGTGCCCTGAGGCCACTGTTCATGCCTAGACTTTCCAAGCATGTGTAATAGGCTCTGACAGTTTCACTCCAAGTATGAGAAGACTGCCCTTCTTGGAGCAGAGCAGTCTGAGTACCCTGAGCCCACTGCACATGCCTGAACTTTCCATGTATGCACAGTAGGCTCAGACTGCTCTGCTCCAAGAAAGAATAGCCTGCCCCTCCTCAGAACGGAGTAGTTTGAGCACATGCCCACAAATTCTGGCAAAGCCCTCTGATTCCTCCTTACAGTAGAGGAATCTAAGTGCTCTGACTACACATGCACCAACATTGATGCATGCAATCTCCTCTGAAGCCAGCTGACTTCAGAAGTGCACTGTGCATGCATCAAGCTTGGTGCTAGCACAGAACTGGATGGTGATGCACATCTTGGGGGTGATGTGCAGCCCCAGGGGTGACAAACTAATCCCCGCACCAGGTGATTGATGTGCACCCTTGTGTCATCCCTGATGGAACCAAAAGGGCTTGGCGAGCATTTGATGTTTTAAAAGTAAGAAACAATTTGCACTGAATGCAGGAAGAAAGAGTGAGTGCAAATAATGATGAATAGCATAATGATGAATTATCATAACAAGAAGCAGAGGACCCAAAAAAAGTCTCATGCAGGGAAACTTAACAGAAACTAGACACTGAATACAGAATGTGGAAAATAGGAAGTTTGATGACAAGAATATTGCAATAATCAATGGAAGAAATAATGAACGTCTCAACCAGAGTTTTGGCAGTGTGCACAGCAAATCTTACAAGTATAACAAAGGAGCTACTGAGTATATTTAGCAACAGAATTAACAAGAGTAGAAAAATAAAATCAAAAAGAGGAGAATATAAATATTCAAAGAAAAAATAGAGGAAGATTTAGGGGGAGTAACTCAACTTTTCCTTTTAGACACATTCAGTTGCTGATTAAAATTAACCACCATGAGAAATGGAAGAGTTTCTAAGGCTGCAATCCTAACCATCAGTTAGGCCAGCCTAAGACCCAGCTTAAGTCCTGTGCTAACCTGGGGATGTCACCAAAATGGGGATGTTACCAAAAGACACTTCTGCACCACTCTTGGGAGAGAGTTAAGCCAGTGCACAGACATGTGCTTGCCTCCCTACGTCACCACAGTAATGGAAAGACCAATGAGATGTGCCAGCCTAGGTTAGAATTGCATCCTTAATGTACAGAAACAATTGTAGGGGTGACAGGAATTGAAATATGGAACTTGGCATCACTGGCCTACAAAATGCTATCTTAAAAACAAAAGCTTAAGTAATACTAGTAGAAGAAAAGGGAACATCGCAGCAAGTTGAGGAGAATCTATGCCTTATGGATTAAGTCCACGGTTCCTAAACTGTGCACTGCAGCATTCTGGTTTTGCAGCTCCAAGGTTGCTGCTGCACATACATAGGGGAGCTCCGTAGCTTTTTCTTGGCTTATTCGGCCAACACAATGCAAAATCTCATGTCACAATATAGGACAGATTGCATAAGCTCTCTAGAATTTCATGAGATTGCACTCAATTCTGATGTGATCTTGGCAAGACCCATTTGGTATACTGGGAAGAAGAGGTTGCACGGCACCCTTGTGGATGAGGAGAGTGCCGCAATGAGTTTGGGAATCACTAGGTTAGGACTATTTGGCTTTCTCAATTGTTAGTCATCCTTTTTGGATACTAGTTTTTTCCCTTTACAAAGTTTGGATGTCTGGGAAAAGGAGGAATGGCAGAGAGGGCTGGCTGTAAGCTGCTCAGAAGCAGGGACCAAATGTCTGTCTGTCTGTCTGTCTGTCTGTCTGTCTGTCTGTCTGTCTGTTTATTTATTTATTTATTTATTTACCATGTCTAGAACATCTTGTATAAATATTTACAAGATATTTATTTACAAAAATAAATAATATTAAAAATATTTTTAAATTGAAGTAAAAATCAAAATACAGCATTTTGAGATGATGGGCACAATCCAGAGTAACTACGAGAGCACATAAGAGACATTACGTGCACCCGTAGTTACTGCACCACCTAGTGAAAACCTATGGGAAATTTATATTGCAATCCAGAGTTCCTACACCAGAGCAAGGACTCCCCGTAGTTACTCTGGATTTCACCCTATGGCAATTTCAAGAATTTGAGCACAAACATTTTTATGGCTGCAGGCATAAGGCCCAGAACAAGTCCTGTACTGGACAGAGAGTGTCACAAAAGTTATGTAAGACACTTCTGCATCACTCCTGGGGTAGGGTTAGGCCAGTGCACAGACATGCACTTGCCTTCCCACATCACCCTGAGAATGGGAAGACACAATGAGTTGTGTTGGCACAGGTTAGTATTGTACGCTAAAGCACTTATATTGCATTACATAGCTTATAAGATCCAGAAAATAGCAGTCTAAATAGCTTTTTCTTGTTGGCCAGGAACAAATCCTCCATCATACATGGATCATTAAGATTACAGCACATTAACAATATTCATGGCTTTGCGGTTCCCCACAAGGGCTGTGGGTGGCGCAAGTGGTTAAGACACTGTGCCTGTTAACCAGCAGGCCAGGGTTCGAGACCCTGGTCAGCCCCACAAGACTGGGTGAGCTCCTGTCCTTAGCTCAGCTCTGTGACGCAGCTGGAACCAATTGTATCAGCTCTGCCGTTCCATTGGAGTAATTCAGTGGTGTGGAGATGGGGGATTTGCTGCTTGGGTAACAGCCTGTCCTCCACATCAATCTAACCCAGGCGTTCGTGCTTCGCATGCAGCGTATGCAGCGTCAAGCACGATACTATAGTATTTCAAGACTGACGGATGCCTGCCTGCTGCGGTTCCCCACATTCATAATTTCCATTTCATATAAGGTAGTCTTTAGTTTCTTCTTACATCATGACATCCATGTTGGTAACCTGTTCAATGTTTTCCATGTTTCATATGGGAGATGGAACCCAGGCATGGGTTCTTTCTTGAAGTTGGTCCAGCTTTTACCATGGTGCAAGCTGTGTCGTAGTTCAAAATTGTTAGGAGTATCACTTGTGTTCTCTATGGAGCAAACACCTTCTGAAAATCTGCAAACACAGCAGTGGGTGTCTAACATTTGCTGTCATTGTGATTCCCTGACCTGAACGGTATCCACACGGGTTCTTATAACCTCCATGAACATTTTTAAAAACAACCAGGCTGCTAGGATGCAGCCTCAAGTTTGCTATGAGCTGCTAAGCTTAAATCAACTTCATTTCAGGAATAATCTTCACCTGGGAAAATCTTAAAATTATTCTAAATGGCAAACATATGGGGGACATGGGGGGGGGGTTCTGTATCCATGAGTAAGTTAATCCATGGATTTGGGATCTGTGGATATGGAACCCCCTGTACAGAGAACTTTCTCATTGTTGGTTGTGAAAAGAAACAGTGAAAAGAAAGCAACATGCTGTAAAATAATAATTTTCATTTCATGAAAGATAAAATATGCATCATATTCAGAGATGGCATGAAATGCTATCTTGCTCCAAGCTTCAGTTGTTCCAAAAGATATCAACAAGACAACAGTTTGTGTGTGTGTGTGTGTGTGTGTGTGTGTGTGTGTGTGTGTAGAAAAAGAGAGTGAGAAGTTACTTAAATCATTGCTAACCCGCCTTTCCTTCCTACTCATCTAATGCAACCAAATAGGGGGATGTACTAGAAATCTGACTCGGAGTTGCTAATTAAAACTTTATTCCATACAGAAGTTTAAAAGTGGAATTTTCCTATTCAGTCTTTCATGTTATTTCCTGACAGCTGGCAGATAACTTCAGAGACTAGGTTGAACTGTCAAAATAATTTATATATATAAAATGTCAACACAACTCAGGAAGAAGATAAAAATTTGCTTCCAGTGTGACATTTATATGCCGGCTCTTGATTCAGATATGCAGAGGTAGCAAGGCACGTTCCCGATGAGGAGTCACACTGCATATTTCTAAACATGATGTCCCATTTATGTTCAAAATGATGTGGACCTGAATCAATTAGGAGAAACAAGTGAGCTCCAAGAAGTATTTTTAAAGAGCTGGTGAAGTTGCTTAGTAACCTAATGCCGTACTTTGTTTCCCAAAAGGGCTGTAAAACTGTCGGTGGCGGTAATGGAGGAGCTCCCAGAGATGAATCAATCCTCATGTGCGTTGTCAAAGAACGGGGAATATCAAATGACAGACCTCAATGCCAGAAGTTGTACATGTGAGTCTAGGAATATCTGCGGAGGACAATAAGCATGTGCTCTTTGACACCGAATCTTGTATTTTTGTATCAGAGGGGATATTTCATTTAAGTTGTCATCCATCAGAACATACTTCACTGAACATCCTGATTGGGAAAAATTCTATCCATTCCTTTGAACGTTATTAGTCGACACCTGTTTGTCCTGCACTGACACTCATCTACTGTATATAAGCCATCATTCACAGAAACAAAGCCTTTTTTTGTCTAATATATCTTTCTCTGAGTCTAAGATAAGCCCATGATGCAAAAAAAGCTGGGTTATCTTGACAGAAATGCTAGGACCAATATATTATTTCAGATATAATTTATTGGGCATGTTCTGCAACCAAAAGTAGATAGATTCATGATGTTATTTTAAGACAGGAAAAACAATCATCTGGATTTTCCTTGAGTTGCAGAACATGCCCAAAATTCATCTTGTGATTACCGTAATCTAACTTGGGGCAAAATCCAGAGTAACTGCAGGAGTCCTTGCTCTAGTGTAAGAACAATTTACTCTGGATTGTTATATGAATTTCCCATAGGTTTTCCCCAGTGACTATGTGTGCATGTAAAGTCTCTTACAAGCTCCTGTAGTTACTCTGGATTTGGGGGCTGGCCTTTCACCCAATCAAAAGTATGCCCAGTGATGCTGCTCTCTTAAATTATTGTTCTCATTCAATTTGACCATGATTGCTACATATTTCTTTCTGATAATTCTGAGATTTTTTGAAATTTGATGTTTATTCACATTCAATATTTGTAAAATTCCAAATGAATATGTGGTAGTAAAATTCACAATGACTGTGTAGGTGTAGATTTGAGGAGGGAAGGCACAGAACCCTTTATATGACTATTAATTTTTTTTTGGGGGGGGAGGAGGGGATGGGAGTAACCCATACATCACACAGTTGTGACTACTTTAAGGTGAAACAGAAATTTTGAGAGCATTCAAAGAAGTCCTAATATGAATGCATCAATTCTTCGGCGCCTTTCATACATCATGAATTCTCCATAAACATCCATTCCTTGTATTTTAATAAATGGGAAACTTTTTAATGTCAAAATCCGTGATCTTTACTGCACTGCTAGAAGAAGGATCTCTAGTGTTAGCTATCTAGGTTTTGGAGCCGGAGACCCAGCCTTTCTTCTTGATTCTCTTTACACATACACGTCAAGGCTCTTTAACAGTTTTGTACCTATTTGTCTAAACCACTTTTGGCAGTCTTACTTCATCGTTTCCTCTTTGCTTTCCCCTGTGGTTCTGATCTTGCTTCTCTTCTGTCTCCGTTTTATACTTCTTTCCCCCTTGGAGCTGTTAGCATGCCTCACAGCTTCTCCCTATTCTATGCTGATGATCCTCAGATCTATTTCCCTGATCTCTTGTCCTCTGTTCAGATTTGTATGTCTAACAGTCTGTCTGAAAAAATTTCCTCTGGATGTCTAAAGCATCTTAAACTTAATATGTCAAAAATCGAACTTCTTATTTCCCCCCTAAACCTACTCTTTCTTCCAGATTTTGGTCTCCATTGGCAACACTATTATTTTTCCTGTCATTCAGACACATAGCCTCAGAGTCAGGCTTTTTTTCCCATTCTTCTTTTTTCTACATTCAGTCTACTGCTAAATTTTATAAGGGTTTATGTATCTGATACAACCCTTCTCTTGCTATTGCTAAAGATCTTATTTCTCTTTTCATATTATTTATGAACAGTGGTGTAGGTTGTGGGCTGTAGCAGGTTGCCAGCACCTGGGGCAAGACAAGTATTGCACCCCTAACTCTTGGAACATTGTAATTAAAGAAAAATAAATTAAATGCTATTATAAGCAAATTTATTTATGATTGATTTTAATTGGTGCAATTTTTTCAATAATCTAGCGTAACTGTGGGAGCACGTAAGAGACTTTATGTGCACCTGTAGTTACTGCACCACCTAGTGAAAACCTATGGAAAATTCATATTGTAATCCAGAGTAAGTTGTACTTACACTGGAGCAAGGACTCCCCGTAGTTACTCTGGATTTTGCCCTAACAGTCTTGAAATATGCATTGAAATCCCTCTCGTTCAACAATATTGCTAGGTTAGTGTCTTGGCTCATTGTAGATCTCTGGTAAATTTTGATTCATTTAAATTTTGAAAGTTTCGCTGCTGAAAGTTGAAATAGTGAGAGTTTTCATCAAAATTTTTCACCCCTAAGAATTTCTTGCACCCCTAAGATTTCCTAGATGAGAATATATACTTGCTGTGTGTTCAGGCAGTATACACAGAAGGATGGTTTGAATGAATGGCTTCTGCATTTATACTTAAGCAACTGGCCATAGACTCCATAGATTGTGAGGGGGGCGATCAGACAGAAATGTAGAGAAAAATCATTGGGAATAAACACACGAGCCTTAATTCAACCAGGCCTCTCTTCCCTTGCATTCAATTCTGTATCTTACCTCAGACTAGTAGTTAAAAACAATGCCAATAACAATTAAAAACCCTTCGAAGTGCCAATTAAAAATAATTTCAAGGTTCACTGAGTAGCAAAACAAGGTTTTTCTGTTTTCCTGCATTTTATTTGGATGAAAGGATTTAATAATGGAGATAGGATGAGTAGCAGTTAATGTCAAGGTTACTAATCTTGATTCAAAGCAGTGGTTGGAAGGTGTGATGACCAAACAGGTCAATAATAAACCTGATTTTTAGATGTGAGTATCACCTTTGGTCCTGGAAACTAAGGAAAGAAACTCTGGAGACATGCATATAACTTGAGAAATATCTGATGGGCAGCCCAATCCATAGTAACTAATCCGTCAGCACAAGGGCTCTTGCACCGACGGAACGGCGTTTCCGTCAATGGAAACGCCGATAGCGTTGGCGCAATTACGCTGGCGCAACTCTCCGGCGACACAACGACGTTTCCGTTGGCGCAATTACTTCAGCGTCGGCGGAGCAATGAAAACCCTCCGTCGACGTAACTCCGTCGACGGAGGGATTTTTTTTATTTTTTCAGGGGGCGTTTCGGGGGCGTGTTGGGGGCATGTCTTAGGTTCCTCCCCCTTCCACATAACTATGTTGTATCCTGAACATTTTCAGAGGCTTATGGGCACACGTAAATGCCTCTTGAGTTATACTACCTCAAGAGGTAGTTTAGTAACGAGGAGACCCATAGGTCTCCATGTTAAGGAGAAGTAGGGGCTGGGGAAAGTGGGGACTTTGAAAAATTTTCGCACCAAACCTCATGGGCAGTACTTTCCTACTTGAGGATACAGAGTACCTGGGTCACCCCAGTGGCCGACCAATCCCCTCACAGCTACCCTCCCATAAAAAGGCCCACCCCTGGACCCACAATTCCCTTTCAGAGAAGCAGAGTGCTTGGCCACGGACCATGTCACTCTGCTCTCTCTCAATGGGCACTTTGCTCTTGGGGAGCGTTCTCCCCACAAACACATGAACACATAAGGTGCATATATGATGATATATTGATATGATATAGATGTGATATGAAACAATATGATATCTGTGATATGAAATGATTAGAGTGTAGACTTTGCAATTTTTTTGTATGTTGCTCTCTCTCTCTCTCTCTCTCTCTCTCTCCACAGGTACCCCAATCAGATAAGTGGGGGTGTTGAGCAATGTTTGCATTCAAAAACTCAAAAACACCTATACAGGCAATCTTGCAATGATGAAATGTTACCAATACCATATTTATGTCTCTGCAAGTTGTTGTTTCTCTCTTCCCCAGAGTTATTCCAACCAGGTAAGGAGGGCTGCATGGGGGGTGTTGGAAGCACCTCTTTTGTTTAAATTTCCTTCATCTTCCTCCAGCCTTGCATGTCTACTCTAAAGTAAGCCCCAGTATACTCAGTGAGGCTTACACCTGTGTAAGGGGGGGCTTGCTTCACCAGGAAATGGGCTTGCCCACTTGTTGGGAAATGCTATGAGGTCCTCTGTAGGTTTGCTTTCCAACCCAACTGGTCCCCCAAGGTAAGGGGGGGCTGTAGAGTGAAAGGGGGAAGGGGTGCACACACAGACCCACCAGGAAACAAGGGCACTCACCCCTCAAAAGTGTGTGTGGTCTCTGTCCTTGCAGCCCCTCTGACTGACTGCCAGATCCCACAGCCAGCAGGTGCTGGCAAGCCAAGGGGCATAGTTTGGCAGCTGATCTGATTCCATGCTCAGCCAATACCAATGAAAGCTTTGCCTGTGATGTGATGCTTCTGTCTTTGCAGGATGGTGTCTCACCAGCAAGGAGGCTAGCAGGCAGCCGTTCCACTGGGAAGGAGACACAGTGCAATCCTAAATATGCCTACTCATATGTAAGCCCCATTGTGTTCAACACAATGAACACAATGGGGCTTACTCCCAGGAAAGTGTATTCAGGAGTGCAAGCCACTGGATCCCTGCAAGGAGCCCTGGGAAGAATCTCCCTTCATACATGTTTGCACAAGCACTTACCTAGAACACAAACCCCACTGTCCCAATCACATGAGTTAAACAAGCACCCTTCATACCTAATAAAGTTTGAGCCACAGAATCACTTCCTCCCTCCACAGCTGATGTTATTAATGACTGATGAATTAACAACTACATAGTAGATGATACATCACAGGTGAAGTCCTTGCCTGATGACAATTTACAATTCCAGTCGTCAATGTTGCTGTCGTCAGATACGTTGTTAACATTAATGATGTGAACATGTGTAGTAGTAGTTATTTTAAGGACTTCACAATGAACATCTGCATATGATTGCTCCAGGGATTACCTGAGGATGGGTGAGTGGGACAGTGCCTACCTGGTTGGGGGGGGGGAGAGACAGGGGTGCCCATCCTCAGTGTAGACCCCCAATGGCATCCAGACCTTGTCCTCTGTTTCTGGAGAGGGGGCTGCCTGTAGCTTCCTTACCATTGGATAGTCCACAACAAGAGGCCACATGGAAGTAGTGAGACCACCTGTGAGCATTGCAGAGATGAGGGAATTCAGGCAGATGCCAGTGCTGTGTTCAAACTGCCTACAGTCTGAAGGTACTGAAAGGTCCAGCCACTGTTTAAAGGTGCAGGCACTGTGTCATCCCCTCCATGTGCTCAGTCTGAATGTGGTTGATTCTGGGGTCCCACTGCATCCTCACTGGAGACTGTTCTGTATCTGGAAGCCCCCCTACCCTGTGACACTCTGAATGAGCAGGAGCAACTCCAAACATATGAACAAGTACACATGTGAACTGACCCCACTTTTGTGTCTGCAAAAGGCCATCTGGGAGTCACTGGGGTGGGCCGAGAGAGGGTTCCTGGGGCCTGATGTCACCCCTTAGACTTGTGAAGTGAGAGGTTTTGGGTGGGCAGTGGCCCCACAAGTGATCAGACACCCTTGCCCTGTTGTGGGAGCCCCAGGTCCCCTGTGCCCCAGGATGTGCTTTTGCTCCCTGGCAGACCCAGGTGGGCTCCTGTCCCCTCTTCCAGGATTCCCTCCCCACAGATGCCCCTGGCAGCCCCCTCGCCTCCCCTTGCCCCCTGCTCTGCCAGCTGCTTGGGGAACCCTTGCCCCTCCCCTGCCTGAGCCAGCAAGGGGGTCTGTTTCCTGGGCCTTCTGCCTTCTGGATGGGGTCTTCCCTCTCCTCCCAGCCCACCTGAGTGTGGACCCTGCATCTGGCATGCTGTACCTTTAATGCTGATGTTTCCTCTGGACTGTTGCCAAAGACCACAGGACACTCATGTTTATCTGTTGATGTTGTTTTTATTGCAATACACACACATATGTATCCCTCTGTGCATCTTGCCCCTGCTGATGCCTGGGCTTTTCCTGGGGCACCTTGCCTGTTTGGGGGTGCAGGGGGGCAGCTTGTTTCCCATTTCTACCCCTGATAGCCCTGTCCTGTCCACCATGCTGGGGAGGCACTCTGACAGCTTGACAGCTACTCCCCCCCCATCTTGTCAGCTGGTTCCCCATGTGATCAGGAGAGCAGCAGTTTGGACAGCTGCTAGTGATTCTGGGTGATGTGGAAGCAGGTCAACTCGTGTGTAACTGCAGGCCATATAGCACTTACAGGCTGCCTTCTGAGCATGCCCGATGGAGTAACTTATGTGGATCACTGCACCAGAGCAGTTACGGGCACACCTAAGTTATGGGCACACCTAAGTTCTCTGCTTCACACATAACTTTATGTTTAGGATATAACATAGTTAGGGCAGAGTAGTTAGGTCAGAGCAAGCAGACTTTGCTCTGGATTGCACTCTAAGACAATCCAGTAAAGATGCACCTTAGAAATGTTTTTACTGTTACCTTAATATAAACCTTAACTGTGGTTTATGACTGAGCTCTAAAATTAAAATCCTTGGCATTACACAGGTTCAGATAGCTAAACACATTTTGTTATCCTAAAAGTGAGATAAATTCTTAGGTACTTTGGAGAGTGCCAAATTTTAAAAAATGGCTCTGGTTAACTTTAAATTTATATTCCTAACTTTAAATTTTCATATACAACTGGTTCTCAAAGTAGGGGTCATATTAGGGGTAGGTTTATGGCTTCATTTCAGGGGAGTTTTCAAAAAACTGGGCACTGCCATCTTTGAATCTGGTACTAGGTGTCATCATCTTGAAATGGGGCACCAAGGCTGCCATCCATACTTGCCATTTAAGTACCATTAGACCAGCATAAGCCCCACACAAGTCCCGTGCTAGCCTAGGGGTGTCATAAAAGTGCTGTAAAGAACTGTAAGGAACCTCCTAGGGAAGGAACTGCTGTAAGGAACCTCCTGGGGAAGGTTTAGTGCTTGTCTTGCTACTTCTCCATGGAAATGGGAAGACCAGTGAGTTGTGCCAGCCTAGGTTAGGATGGCACTCTATAATACCCTACAATCCAGAGTAACTACGGGAGCTCGTAAGAGACTTTATGTGTACCCATAGTTGCTGCACTACTTAGTGAAAACCTATGGGAAATTCATATTGCAATCCAGAGCAAATTGTTCTTACACCGGAGCAAGGACTCTACGTAGTTACTCTGGATTGCGCCCTAAGTCTCATTGAACACAATGAGATGTCACTTGCTGTGATCCAGCCATGACATCACTTCAAGGTTGATGGCATCACTTCTGGGGGTTGCCTAGATTGTCATTCTCAGAAGAGAGTCCTGGGCAGAAGTACTCAAGAACCTCTGTTCTATACTGATCTCTCACTAAACTACTCAACCTAATGAAGGATGTTCCATAATGGTTAACATAAAACTGAATGCTAAGTGAAACACTAACTCATCCCATCTGGAAGATCATTTAACTTGCTTTGAAATTATGTGGAGAGAGATCATCTGAAGTGAAGTGGGAGCTCATAATGGTTCATTTAGAATTGAAATGGATGCAAAGATTGTAGGGAATTAATCTTAATTCAGCTTTTGAACACCATCATAAGTTGCATTTTGAAATATTAGTGTCAGCAGTTACCATCCAACCAGTTTCACTCGCTCTCTTTCAAGTTATATCTAATTATTTGATATTCAGATTGAAACTGATTACTTATTCCCAGTAATCCATTTAATTTGTTAGAGCTGCCTAGACATGTTTGCAAGTAACTGAGTTGAATTTTTTTTTAAAGTCATTGATCTAGGAGAGTTGTTATTGAAAATTCACAAACTAATGCCTGTGTGGATTGCAGAGAATGTTCCCTGATGTTGATCTATATTTGAACAAGTTTGTGTCATAATATATGAAGCAAAAGTTACCCTTTATCATCTTTTAGCTCTTGAAAATTCATGTTTGAGGAAAAAATGCAGTAGATTGAAAAGACTGTTGACACGATGATGGATGGATGGATGGATGGATGGATGGATGGATGGGTGGCTGGCTGGCTGGCTGGCTGGCTGGCTGGATGGATGGATGGATGGATGGATGGGTGGATGGGTGGGGGGGTGGATGGATGGATGGGTGGGTGGGTGGATGGGTGGACACAAATTGTGTGTGTGTGTGTGTGTGTGTGTGTGTGTGTGTGCGTGTAAACTCTGGAGATATTTTATCACCCTACCACTTGCAATCCTTTGTTTTGAACATAGATAGTGATGCAAATTTAAAGTAGGAATATACACTTCATTGACATGTTTGTTGGGTACATATTAACACAGGGTTAGATGATTATGGAAAAATACAGGACCATTTTTTAGGGGAAAATTCTTTTATAAATATATAAAGATAAAAGGCACCAAGGCTCACTTTGAGGATGACAGTCTCTCAGGACCCACCTGAAAGGATGCCATTAATCTGGAAGTGATGTCATGGCTAGGAGTGCCAAAATCAATTTAGATTTCAAAACGAATCCACATCTCATTGCACAATCAAACCTCCCATTACACAGAATTTTTGAGCTGTTATTTTGCATAGTTCAGAATTCAAATATTCCAACCTGGAAGTCAAAGCAGAATGCAGACAATTATTAATTACAATTAGAATTTATTAACAACAAGTAAGTTTCAAAAACGCAGAGCTTAAAAGAGGACATGTTCTGGAAAGAGAGGACGTATGGGCACCCGGAAAAGGAAGTACCAGTACTTCATGAGTGCAACCTCATGAAAGCACTTCTGTCTGCTTGGAGCATAAATAACTGTGGAAGTCAGAGCCAGTTGATGAGGAAGAGAAGAAGGAGGACTCCATTCAGATGTGGACATAAGGAAAGGGTTGTGTCTTGGTTCTCATATGAAACTTAGGGCACAATCCAGAGTAACTACGGGAGCACGTAAGAGACATTACGTGCACCCGTAATTACTACACCACCTATTGAAAACCATTGGGAAATTCATATTGCAATTCAGAGTAACTTGTTCTTATTCCGGAACAAGAACTCCCCATAGTTACTCTGGATTTCACCCTTATAAGGAATGAAAAAAGGTATAGCAAGATATAGGTCTTTGCACGTCTACCCAAAGTAAGATTTCGGATTCAATGAAACCTACAGTCCAATCCTATCTGCTCAATACAATGGCATATGTTGATGGTGCATTGTAAGGTTCTGGTTGCTGCACAGTAGCTTCTCTGCCTTTTGAGAAGGGCTGCCATGAGGGCAAAGCCCAGAAACTTTTGGCAGATGTAGTGGCCAACAAACTGGGTTGCACTGCATATAAACTGGCAGTGGGTTTGGATTGGGAGGAAAATGGACTGGGCCATGGGGAATAAGGGAAGTAAAAGTTGGTGGCAGTAAGGCATACCAAAAATTAACCTGCCTAGTCCTGCCCCACAGGCTCCTCAGACTTACACCAGTCAAGTTGCTGGCATTGGTCTGAGGAAACCCATAAGAGACAAGGTAACCTATGGAGAATGTAATGTAAAAATACATTTAAAATTATTCCTTAGTTATTTTCACTGGACTGCCTGACTTCCTCTTAATCCATAGCATGAATTCTCAATATTGCAGGCTGTGGACCTGCCCAGATAGGAATGGGTCATTATTTAAAATTAAGTGTGTGTAATTCTTTCTGATTTCCTCCAGCCTCCCTTTGTTTTATTTTTAAATTGTAAGCTATCTCTTGCATTCTGTGTTGCCAAAGATTTTGAATGTTTTCAGTAATGTGCACATTTATTTCAATTTAATCAATTAATTGGTTAAAATGCCCAATCGCTAAACATCTTTAATTGGTTGTCTTCCCTTCCAAAATCCTGCCTGTGTACAAAGTAGATAAATGTGCTAAGCCGTAATTTCATAACGTAGAATTCTATTTTTTTCCTCCCAGCTTTGGAAAGGAATGGGCTTCAATTTTCATAAGTGACAAATGAATTTGATTGCCTCCATTATTTTTGTATTTCATTTCGTGCTTTCTGAAAATTAGGCCCTTTTGAAATCTGTCTCATTTTGGCAGCCTAAAACTGAAGTGCTGAACATCCGAACACATTTCTGTGAAAATTAAAGAAACTACCCTTCAAATCTCCCTCGAAATGAATCTATATTCCACATAGGTGTGGATTAGTACTGAGAAATTGTTCACACACATGTGTTAAAAAATTTTATTTTACTTGTGTTAGAATATTTTTATTGGTACTCTATATTACCTGGGCCACCTTTGAGGACAGCACATCTCAAAAGAGTTACTGCAAAATCTTTAATGTGATGCATGCATAGGATACACGGGTAGCAACTGCAACCAATCCAACACCCCCTGGGTCCACTATGCCATTTTTGATTGGTGCTAGTAAGCACCTAAACAAAATTAATGGGTTTTTTCGGGGCATGGGTGTGCAGAGAACCTTGGATAACTAGATCTGCAGATATGGGAACAGGGTGCATGTATTTTACACACATCCAATGTATTTAGCACAGATATAGACAGATGGAGATCACACTAAGATGAAAGGACATTTTTCCCCTTGCCTTGGGGTAAATCCCAATAGCCCCAGTGGGCATTGAAAGCAACACTGGAACAAGCCTAGGATGGGGGCAATAGTATATGTCAGTAGCAACTGTCAATGATCCACACCACAGGCACAATATACTGTACCATTTTTGCTTGGTACCACCAGTAAACACCTAAACAGGATTTTTGGGTTTATGGGAGGGACACAGAGAACCATATCTGCAGATACTGGATCCATGGACATGAGTGTATGCCTGAATTTTAAAAATTAAATTGTCTGAAATCTCGGTCAGCAGCTTGTTTTACCTCCTTTCCCCTCTGGCAATTATTTTTTATTTGATGGACATTTTGTTTTCAAAGGTTGCAGTATCCATTGTTGTCAAAGAGAAGTTCTCATTTCCTTTGGTACACATTGGATGATGTCTCAGACATTTTGCCATTTCCACCAGGGAATAATCAATGATAAAGATAACAACCTAGAAAATCCCCTGATAGTACTTTGCTAAATATGAAAGTTCAGCTGGGTTTATTGGCTATAATTGAAAAGTAATGACTCAAATAAAAGTGTAATTTAAGTCGGAATCACACAGAAAGAGTGCTTTTGGGGGGAAAAAGTGGGTATCATAGTAAAAAAGAGGATGAGTAATTTTATCCTATTTTTAATTGTTTTGTGTCTGTCTGTTCCAACAACTCCTTAATTGCACTTGCAAATTTCTACAAATAAATAAATAAATAGATAGATAGATAGATAGATAGATAGATAGATAGATAGATAGATAGATAGATAGATAGATAGGCACCTGGCAGTAGGTGTAAAATGCCTTAAACGACAGATGGAGCTACACATCCGTTGAAGTATATCTCAGTTGTGTCAATGGTTATATCTAGCCAAACAAGTGGACCCTGCTGAGGTGGGAGTAATGTAGATAGATAGATAGACAGACAGACAGACAGACAGACAGACAGACAGACAGATAGATAGATAGATAGATAGATAGATAGATAGATAGATAGATAGATAGATAGATAGATAGATAGATAGATAGATAATGAGGGATCCATGTGTGATAAATAACATTCTATTAAATTATACCAGTATATCAAGCTACAATCCTAAAACACACTTACCTGGGAGTAAGCTGTACAACAAACTTACTTCTGAATATATAAAAGGTTAGGCTTCTGCTTTGTGAGACACATTAAAGACAGAACTGAGGATTGATTATTGTTCATATAAGAATTATATATAGTATATGCACATATATGTAAAAACACACACACAGAGAGAGAGAGAGAGAGAGAGAGAGAGAGAGAGGGGGACAGAGGGGGACAGAGAGAAAGAGAGAAACAGAAAGACAGAGAGAAATGACACATTCATATTTCAGGCTGTCCATATACAGTTCTAGCAACTTCTTTTCATTAAAAGCACAAAATAGGAAAGGATGGATGTGGGAGTAAAATAATGCCGCATTATTCCTATCCACAGGGAAACAAAAACTTACTGAAGTGTGGCCTATTTCAAAGCAGCAGATCAAATTCTAAGGTCATTAACGTCTGCACAATGCCATTAAAGTAATCAGAGTTAATCAGGCAAGGCGATTCACTGATACAATTCACTGATATCAATCGGGAAGTTTCTTTAAGCAATTACTTTAAGCTATGGCTCTGTGAGAAGGGCAGCAGAGGCCCAAATGCACACAACAGCAGAGCCCTGAACCTAATAATCTTGATTTTCTCAGGTAGGTGTCACTGTTATCAGATGTTAAAAATTCCACTTTGCTTTAGCTGATCTCAGGGGTGGAATTCCATTTCCAAGATTGGGAGCAATTTGAATTGCATTGCTGAAACCATCCCTACAATCCAGAGTAACTACGGAGCACGTAAGAGACTTTACGTGCACCCGTAGTTACTGCACCACCTAGTGAAAACCTATGAGAAATTCATATTGCAATCCAGAGCAAATTGTTCTTACACCGGAGCAAGGACTCCCCGTAGTTACTCTGGATTGCGCCCCATGTCTCTATACCGAGATTGAATGCAAGAATAATCCTTGGAGATTATATACAGTAATATAATATAGTGGTTCCCCATCTTTTTAGCTATGGAAAAATTAAATCCCCCATTAAAGATGTAACAACCTTTTGGGGATCCCCTTAAAACAACCTTTTGGGGATCACCCTAAAGTGATGTCATTAAGCAGGAAGTGACATCATAATGCCAGCAGGGCTGGAAGTGATGTAATGAGGTAGGAGGTGACAGCATTGCTGCATTTAATTTTTGAGTTGTTAGCCACAGAGTTTTTTGTTCAATAGAAAAACTGGAAATTAGTGTGCAGCAGTGGAGTGTAGCCGGCCAGAAAAATCTTAGATCTTGCAGTGATATTGTTTTTAATAAATCACATTTTATAAAGTCAAGCATATAGATGAACTAATATGTAGAAATACCTTTAAAAATTTTTTTCAATAGCTAAGCTATAAGTAAAATTCTGAGATGAGTTCAGCTTTTGCACTATTCCCTAAGAATTAATAGACATTACCTGTTTGAAAAAATGAATGTAAATTACCATATGTAGCAAATGTAACAGTTGTTTACAGAAATGTGGAAACAGCTTGAAATTTTTTTTCCAGAAACATGTTTTCTTTTTGGAGGTTCCCTGAAAATGTTGCAAAATTCAACTTTTTTGATGTTGTACAAACACATCTGTGGTATGCAGTAGGATCTCCATGAGCGCTTGAAAATCCATTTGTGACCCACCTAGGGTCTTAACTCCCATTTTGGGAATACTAATTGAGGCTGCAATCCTATGCACACTTCCTTGGGAGCAAGCCCCATTGAACATAATCGGACTTACTTTCAAGTATAGAATCATAGAATCATAGAGTTGGAAGGGACCTAGTAGGTCATCTAGTCCAACCCCCTGCCTGCAGCAGGAATTCCCCCTAGAGCATCTCCAACAGGTGCTCATCGAGCCTCTGCTTGAAGATCCCCAGTGAGGGAGAGTCCACCACCTCCCTTGGCAATCTGTTCCACTGCCGAACCGCCCTCACCGTCAGGAATTTTTTCCGGATTTCCAGCCGGAATCTCCTCTCTTGCAGTTTGTACCCATTGGTTCTAGTTCTGCTTTCAGAAGCAGCTATGAACAAATTGGCCCCTTCCTCCATATGACAGCCCTTCAGGTATCTGAAGAGGGCAATTATGTCTCTCCTCAGCCTCCTCTTCTCCAGGCTGAACATCCCAAGTTCCCCCAACCTTTCCTCGTAGGGCTTCCCTTCCATCCCACTGATCATTCTTGTCGCTCTCCTCTGGACTTGCTCCAGTTTGGCTGCATCTTTCTTAAAGTGAGGTGCCCAGAACTGAACACAGTACTCAGGGTGAGGTCTGACCAATGCAGAATAAAGAGGAACTAGAACTTCTCGTGACTTGGAAGCTACAGTCCTCTTAATGCAACCTAAAATGGCATTTGCCTTCTTTGCAGACACATCACACTGCTGACTCATGTTCAGCTTGTGATCCACGGCGACTCCAAGATCCCACTCACATGTTGTGCTGCCAAGCCAAGTATCCCCCATTTTATACCTATGTTTTTGGTTTTTATTGCCTCAGTGCAGAACCTTGCACTTCTCCCTGTTGAAATTCATTCTGTTTGTTACAGCGGTTTAGGATTGGGCTGATAGCGCTTTAAAGCGTTTGGAACATTTCACTTAAAATATCTCAAGAACCTTCACCACGCTGTAAGAGAAGAATACTATTATTGGAGATATTTATTTTATTCTATTTTTTTCCCCCACTTTTCCTTTCCTAATAGAAACCTCAAGGGTAAAATTGAAATAATTAAGAAAAGAAAAATACAAAATATTTCAGCCATAAAAGAAAGTATCAGCAAAGAACCAGACAGCACAACAAATGCGAAGAAGAAAAAGCACAACATGTACATTTTTAGGTAAAATTTGAGGACCCAGCTGAGGATGCAATTAGGCTAAATGTGGCTCACTCAGAAGTGTGGCTCACTCAAGACTATTGAATGAGATCAAAGCAGAAATTAGAAGTGGAGATTTCCTGATTTATAGCTCAGCTCCTTTAGATTATATAAAGGCTTAGACTTGGAAAGAGAGAGAGATGCACCTGCACTTACCAAGACTGCAGTGGTGCCAAAATGGCTTCTACCACATCCTATGGGACCTGGAGACAGCACTCAGGATACTTGGGATAAGGCAGCCTCAATGGGGAGTTAGGACTTCTAACAACAGTCTCTGCTTGCTCACTCCCTGTCATAACTTACCAGTCTGCCATTTGGTGCTCACCCAGTTTCTCCTCCACCCAATGCTAGCTCATCACAGGCATGCGCTGAGCCAACACTCATACTGGACCAGTGGTGTTGCAGGTGTGACTTATGGCACGTTTGTGACACTATCCCTACAATCCAGAGTAACAACGGGAGCACGTAAGAGACATTTACGTTGACGTAGTTATGGCACCACCTAGTGAAAGCCTATGGGAAATTCATATTGCAATCCAGAGTAAATTGTTCTTACATCAGAGCAAAGACTCCCCATACTTACTCTGGATTGCGCACTATGGCTACAATACAGAGTAACTACAGGACCTTTTACACTGACGTAGTTATGGTGCCACCAATGGGAAACCTATTGGAAATGCATAGAGCAATCCAGAGTATGGGCAAAATCCAGAGCAGTTATAGGTCCACGCAGTTACGTCACCCTCTAGTGTTATCTTATGGAAAGTCACCTTAACTGCTCCAGAGCAAAGGGCTTAATTTGACTTTAGGATTTGGGCCTAAGTGCCTCTTACATCTTCCCGTAGTTATTCTGGATTGTAGGGTATGTGCCAGTACCATTCTGATGAGGTCTACATTACTGCATAAGTGCAATAGTCTAGGTTTTCAGAGATGTTGTACGGACTTTATTTTAGGGCTGGGTCAAAAAAGCTGGGTACTCCTGGGAGTAAGTCTCATTGAATACAATGGGACTTACTTCTGAGCAGACACAGTGGGGTTCTAGCATCACAGTGATGTCAGTTTCTATTTGACGTCACTTTTGGCCATGACATCGCTTCCAGGGGATACTGGTCAGATTGTCATTCTCAGAAGGGGTCCCTAGGGCTCAAGAACTACTACTCTAGGCTGGCCCAGCAGCCTGGCTTGCAAAAGGTAAACCCAGTTGGGCTTGCATAAGGTAACATGAAGATTGCTTTGCTAGAGATTGTTCATAGGAATGACCACACTAAAACTGTGCAAAGATTTTTTTTACCCACAGGATGATTGAAAAGTAACTCCCTCATTTAAAATTCTTATAAATTATTTATTTTAAGTATTTTAAAATACTTATAAATTACACAAAGAATTACAGAGTGATTAAAAAGTAACTCCCTGTTTTAAAATATTTATAAATTACAATATAGGGAGTTACTTTTCAATCACCCTGTAGTTCTTTATGTAAAGCTCTTCTGCTCAAGTTATATAAATCTGCAAACCAAAGTAATCAATGCCAGAATCCTCAGACCTTGACATCCATATTTCATGCCATTGATTTTTACCTAGGAGACACCCTATAGCATGATATTTTTAACTATTTTGTATTAGATTTGGGGAAAAAATTATTTTCAATGTTACAATGGCAATGGGGAAAAATCCTACCATGGTATAATATCAGAAGTGTAGGAACAGTACAAATATATAAAGGCTTAACAAAGCTTTCAGTGTGAAATGCTAAAAAAGCATTCTGTAGGAAATTGTGTAATTTATTATCAGATGGATTCTGGGATGCAAATAACTCACAATCTGAAAATGTCTTGAAACAATTGTATTAACAGCCCACTCTTATTAAGATTGTTGGTGCCGTGGTACAGTAGCGCAGAAATGGCTGCTGCGATAACCTACAGGGCCTAGGAGGCAACAGGAGATCTCTGGGCAGTAATAAGTAGCATTGAAAGAGGGTTGAAGATAAGGCAGGGTTAATCACTAAAGGTGCCAGTGCAAAAAAGGCTTCATTTGGTGCCAATACAGCAGGGATGCCATGAGAATGTGCGTCATCTAGTGCAGAGGCCAGTGCATCACCCCCTGTATTGTGCATGTGCATTGGTCATGCTTGCACACTGCACCTTTGAAGACTCCATCCCTGAGTCATGCACAGTGTGCACATGTGACAACTGCACATGCTCATTAGGCTTCCCCATTTCCAGCCTAGAAACAAGCAAGCATGCACATTAGGCTTCCAGCCTAGTAATGAACAGGCATGGTCAGGGTGATGTGTTGAAGGAATCTTTCAAACTCCTGGCATGTCGCCCCCATCCAGCACATCACCTGATGTAGACCGTATCAGCCGTACCACCCTGTCAATACTCTGCAATTCAAAGAAATACAAAGAGAAATAAAGAGGAATACAAAAAGAAGGACAAAGGGCAAAATCCTGAGTAACTATGGGGAGTCCTTGCTCCAGTGTAAGAACAACTTACTCTGGATTCCAATATGAATTTCCCATAGGTTTTCACTGCAGCAGGCCTCCGTCAGTCTTGGAAGACTATGGTATTGTGCTCAGCGCTGCATATGCTGCATGCGAAGCATGAAAGCCTGGGTTGGATTGTTATGGAGGATAGGCTGTTATCCAAGCAGCAAATCCCCCCTCTCCACGCCACTGAATTAGTCCAGTGGAAAGGCAGAGCCAATACAATTGGATCCAGCTGGCATCGCAGAGCTGGGCTAAGGACAGGACCTCACCCTGTCCTGTGGGGCTGACCCGGGTCTCGAACCCTGGCCTGCTGGTTAAGGTCTTAACAGTGTCTTAGCCACTTGCGCCTTGGTGCAGTAACTATGGGTGCACGTAAAGTCTCTTATGTTACTCTGGATTTGGGGGAAAGAGTAAAATTTTGAACCTAGTGAGATGGCAAAAGTATAGTAACTCTTGACTCTTAGCGAAGGTTAAATGATGTCATGGTGAGTGTAGTACAGACTCCATACTGCAGATCTCAGCACTATAATTTTTATTGGAACATAAAAATATCCTGATAAAAGATTTGCTGTTAAGGCATGAACAGCAGAGTTCATTTTGTCATTGCAACAATGATCTTTGATAGAAAATAAACTGGTTTGATTTTGTTTGCTTTTTTGTGGGTTAAAGAAGTAAAACTTGAATTGCGTTGAAATAATTTTTTTTAGCTACAGCAACGGTACAAATCTGGAACACAAACAAGAGATAGCATAACCGGGAAAAGATAAAGCTTTTTCAGCTCAGCCAAAAGAATGAATACAAAAGCTATTCTAGTCGGATAATACATATCCATAGAACTGTAATCTCTGCTATTATAATAGCCCCACCTTGACATCAATCTTACCATAAAAACAACACCATTTGAAAACAAGTTTATTATAAGCATTTGCTAGGTAAACAAAAGCATTTATATAACTCTGGCATAGGAACTATGTGTATCAGTATACGAAAATGGGAGTCCAGTTCCAAGAACATTTATGGTTTTTTCCTATTGTCTCCCCCCCACCCCACCCCGATGTTTAAGTCTCTACCCTCCAGTTTGGGTCTTATAATTTACTCAAGGTTTCATAGTGCCCAAATTTATGCAGCTAGTTTGATAATGGTAGTAAACTCACTGATTTCTAACTTTGGACAATAATTCATCTAGGAACCCCAACAATGTATATCTAGTTTTTAGAAGCTGTAATCAAAGGAAGGAAGGGAGGGAGGGAAGAAGGTAGGTAGGTAGGTAGGTTTCTTCTAACCTTTCTGAAGGAAGATCAATGCAAATCATTTAACTCAAGCAAGACAAAGCACTGGTATGGATATGACAGTCGGCTTGTGATATAGGGCTTGCCTTGAGGATTGTGGTTTTTTTTATGGCACTAACTCCATCCAATTGTATATGTATGATTATGATTATCATAACTTTATTTATTTCCTGCCTTCTTCACAAGACTCAAGGCGGCTGAAGCAAAGGTGTATGGAGCCAAGGTCACACCGTTCAAGGTGGATGGAGCTAAGGTCATACCAGTCAAGGTGTATGGAATTAAGATCACCCCAGTCAAGGTGTATGGAACTAAGGTCACATTAATCAAGGTGTAGGGAGCTAAGGTCACACCCATCTACTCCTCTTCCTCACTTGGAAAAGCAACTTCTTGCTACTGAAATTATCACATGATTCCAGGTTGGTTATCTCCAAGTTTCAGCATCCATGGGGGAGTTCCCATGTGTCAGTTTAGCCACATTGATGCAACTCAGGTTCCCATCTTTGGCCACAGGGACATAGGACTGGGACATGATTGTGTTAGGTTGTATATGCACAATAACTCCTGCAAAGAATCCTGTCTTGAACAGCTGTCAGTTGTAAGACACAACATATTTTTTTACTCAATAAATACATCTAAAATAGAGGAAAATCCCAAAGCAATGATTTTCTGATGACAGAAGTTCAAGTGATATTTACTGAGAATCTTACCCACTTCCAATGTTTTATAAGTTAACCTGCCTGAGTCATTGTGAGATCAATAGCAACACCAAATTAAGTTTGGTGGAACACCAGCAATTGAAAAAGAAAAAGCCCTGAAGTATGCCATTCACAATGGATAGTTTCCTTTTAGAGTCTAATAACTTTTATCTCAGTTGCTTCATCCTGGGAATAGCTGTTTTAACAAAATTAGTGTGACTACTTGTGTCTCTGGATAGAGTAGAAATGCAACATTTCTCAGTGTGAAGCATTACAAGATTGTTGCCCTTCAAACTAGACATAAACAGAAGTAATCCTGCTATATTTATAGTAATTCATTAAGTGCTTCTTTAATCTTGGTAGGGACTAGAAATGTTTTGGAAGCTACTCAGGCTGGTCAGGCTGGCCAGCTGCCTGCACACTCAGGTCAGATCAGTTCTTTGACAAATTTGCAGAAATAATAGCATAGGAAGAGTCCTGCTGGATCAAACCAAAGGCCCATTTACCCTACAATCCAGAGTAACTACGGGAACACATAAGAGACATTACGTGCACCCGGAGTTTCTGTACTGCCTAGTGAAAACCTATGGGAAATTCATATTGCAATCCAGAGTAAATTGCTCTTACACTGGAGCAAGGACTCCCCATAGTTACTCAGGATTGCGCCCTTAGTCTGGCTTTCTGTATCTTGCATTGGCCACCACATGCCTCAGGGAGCACTCAAGACTGCAAGAGACCTGCACCCTGCTGGCTGGTAAATTTTATTATGGTAAATAAATAAGTAAATGCCACTAGTACTTCCTGATGAGAAAAGTGGGATAGAAATATTATCAATAAATACTGCATTTACTCAAATTCAGTGCTTTTTTGTATAAATAAGGCTTATATTTATAAATATTTATAAATAAATAATGTTATAAATAAAATATTAATGATGTTTTATTCTTCAGCGTTAGCCGCCTTGGGCTCCCCCTTATGGGGGAGGAAAGGCGGGGTATAAATTGAGTAAAATAAATAAATAAAAATAAATAAATAAAAGAAAAGGTTCAGGAACGTACCCCTGGAACGTTCCAGGCGTTCCAGGACACTGCGCATTCACTAAGGTTGGTGTGTGCGCAGTGTCACTTCTGAAGCCAGTCAGCTTCAGGAGCGACACTGCGCACGTGCCAACTTTGGCAGGTCAATACGTGCAGTGTGTCGCTCAGTCCGTCATTTCGGCTGGCTGCAAGGCAGAGCAGCAGCTTCTGGCTTCTGCTCTGCCTCATAGTTGGCTGAAATGGGGGGTTGATGCAGGAGTCAGCTGGAGGAGTATCACACTCCTCCAGCGTGTCACCCCCCTGCGGTATGTCACCCACGCGCTGCAAAAATGGTGGGAGGACAGTGTTCTGGCATGTTCCGCCACAAAAAAGTGTTAGATTTCTGCTGAAATCTAACACTCACCCTTTTCAGCCAAATTCAGTCTCCAAAATCGGTGTGCTTTACATTCAATGGTTAATTAGATTATAAATATAGAGTGTGCATTAGATTTGATGGCGCATTAGATTTGAGTAAATACAGTACAAATTTAGATGGCATTGGTCAGTGTTTTCAACTGTATGGTTGAGACCCCAGTGGGATTGTAAAACCTCATTTTTCTGGTGGGGGATTTTTGAACATTTGAACTATCGGGGGATTTTTGAAAATTTTTGTAGGGTCCCTTTTATGTCCATTTTCCATATCCACAGGGTGGAAGATGTATCTCCTGTCGCTATGGGGTTACACCTCTAGACACATTTTCACTTATGTTCTGCTCTTTGACCAAAGTGATTACCACAGCATGGAAGAAACCATCTCTTTTTTTGTGACAACAACCTTTTGGGGTCGGCTAGTCTGAGAGTTAATGTTTTACCTGAGGTCTCAGGTAATCATCATAGCCTAAAGGGATTTGATTGCCAGTTTTTCAAGCCAGGTTCCATTCTCAGTAGTAGACAAGATTTGTGACATTTGTGATGTTTTGAAACAAGTTACGTGAGTCTGGATACACTCTAGAGGGTAATGGCTGTTAAGGCCTATACTAATCTAACAGAACAGGCCATGTGTACATCCTTGGGCTCATGGTTCCCACCAGCAGTTGGTGATCACCTGCGGTGAAGAGCAATCTCTACTCCCAAAAGAATCAACTGAATATGGTCACAAACATATAGAATATCACAGGTGTTTGACCACTTTGAGAATTTTGGTTATGGAGGTGCGATAAGGTGATCAGAAATTCCCAGTGCAGTGCATTTGGCCAGGAACCTTACATTTTATTCAGCGCCACTTCATATTCAGATTGAATAAGTGGATTGTTGCAAGGCAGTTAGACTTCCAATCAAGAAAGCTGGAGAAAAATGTGCCTCCTTCTCCACAGCAGGCAAAAGTCCAAAGGAGGCTGCAAAACAAAGCTAAATGGAGGAAAACATGTTGTGCACCAGGTACCGCTTGTCTATTCTTTGGAATAATCACAAAATTGGCTTCTTCTCTCTGAAAGGATAACAAGGGCAGGTTGATCTGTAATCGGAAATGTACAGGAACAGGCTGTTCGCCTGCATTGCCAGCACTAACTTGAAGTAACTTGTGAGGAAAGGGAAAAAAACTAATTAAGGAAAACCATATACTTTGGTACTTGAGCCACAAACAAGCGATAACAAGTTTCTCATTCTGACAACCTCTGCACTTGGAAAAGTGACCTTAAGCGTTTTAATTGCTTTGAGCTTCTAACCTTGGATAAATAAGAGCTCTGATAACTCCTGTTGCTGCGAGAGAGAGAGAGAGAGAGAGAGAGAGAGAGAGAGAGAGAGAATTCTAGCCATATTACCAGACTATACAGCCAATTGGACAAAACAATTGCATGATGGCTCAGTCATGCCTGGAAGGATAAATGTTCTTGCTTTTCCATAGATATGATCATGCATGGAGTCACTGATCCGGGTCCTGCTAACAACGGAGCATTTTTAAAGCCTCTTTGTACCTTGCAATAGTTCTGATCTGAAAACTCTCTCCTCACTGCATGTGCAACTTGCAAAGGGAAAAAAGGAAGTACAGTGGGCGTTCAGTATCCTCAAGGATCCATTTCAGGAACCCCTGAAATTAGCTGGAATTTTTATTCCAAATTCTTATTCATTGCTAAGTGGAAATTTGAACCTAAATCTTCCAGAACTATCATAGAATCATAGAGTTGGAAGGGACCTAGTAGGTCATCTAGTCCAACACCCTGCCTGCAGCAGGAAATCCCCCTAGAGAATTCCCGACAGGTGCTCATCGAGCCTCTGCTTGAAGATCCCCAGTGAGGAAGAGTCCACCACCTCCCTTGGCAATCTGTTCCACTGCCGAACCGCCCTCACCGTCAGGAATTTTTTCCGGATTTCCAGCCGGAATCTCCTTTCTTGCAGTTTGTACCCATTGGTTCTAGTTCTGCTTTCAGAAGCAGCTATGAACAAATTGGCCCCTTCCTCCCTATGACAGCCCTTCAGGTATCTGAAGAGGACAATCATGTCTCCCCTCAGCCGCCTCTTCTCCAGGCTGAACATCCCAAGTTCCCCCAACCTTTCCTCGTAGGGCTTCCCTTCCATCCCACTGATCATTCTTGTCGCTCTCCTCTGGACTTGCTCCAGTTTGGCTGCATCCTTCTTAAAGTGAGGTGCCCAGAACTGAACACAGTACTCAAGGTGAGGTCTGACCAATGCAGAATAAAGAGGAACTAGAACTTCTCGCGACATGGAAGCTACAGTCCTCTTAATGCAACCGAAAATGGCATTCGCCTTCTTTCCGGACATATCACACTGCTGACTCATATTCAGCTTGTGATCCACGGCTATTCCAAGGTCCTGCTCACATGTTGTGCTGCCAAGCCAAGTATCCCCCATTTTATACCTGTATTTTTGGTTTTTATTGCCTAAGTGCAGAACCTTGCACATTTCCCTGTTGAAATTCATTCTATTTGTTACAGCCCAGGATTCTAGTTTATCCAGATCCTCCTGGAGGTTTCTTCTGTCTTCTGTTGTGTTTGCTACTCCTCCCAGCTTGGTGTCATCCGCAAATTTGATCAGGCTCCCCCATATCCCTTGCTCCAAGTCATTGATGAAAATGTTAAAGAGAACCTGTCCCAAGACAGAGCCTTGGGGTACCCCACTTGAAACCGATCTCCACGTTGACACAGAACCATTTACTAAAACCCTTTGTGTGTGGTCGTTGAGCCACTTGCAGATCCACCTTACAGCTGCCCCATCTAGCCCATATTTTTCCAACTTCCCAATTAAAATGTCATGTGGGACTTTGTCAAATGCTTTTGCTGAAGCCAAGATAAATGACATCCACAGCACTGCCACTGTCCAGTAAGCTCGTAACCCGATCAAAAAAGGAGATCAGATTTGTCTGGCAAGATTTATTCTTGGTAAATCCATGCTGGGTTGTTTTGATCACCGAGTACTTGTCTAGATGTGCACAAATTGTGTGTTTTATGATTTGTTCTAATATCTTCCCTGTGATTGAAGTCAAACTGACTGGTCTATAATTTCCCGGGTCTTCTTTTTTCCCCTTCTTAAAGATTGGGACTACATTTGCTCTCTTCCAATCCAGGCTATAGTCCAGATTAGGCTATAATCCTAACCTGCCATTACTGTAGGCTGGCCTAAGCTCTGGCATAAGTTGTGTGTAAAACTGGGGTGTCACAAACAGGGTGACCATATAGAATGGTCACAGAGTACCTCTGTCTTTAACCATTGCATAGAAGAAGGAATTTAGGCAGGTGCTGCTTTTTAAACCTTTCTATAATGAGCTAAACCTGCCTCAATTCCCACTTTAATGCAATGGTTAAAGGTAGAGGCACCCTTTCCTCCATTCTATATGGTCACCCTGGTCACAAAAGTGCAAAGGCATGCGCTTGCCTCCCTACATCACCATGGGCATGGGAAGACCAATGAGTTGCGCCAACCTAGGTTAGAATTCCACGCTAAGTTCAACTCCCCATCCTGGCTCTCAATTATAATTTGGAACTGGTGCATCTTATACAGTATATAGGAATCTTGTCTTTTGTGCTATCTGGTAGATCACTGTGAGATACAGAACAAGATCAGCCTGATCCAGTGAAGCTCTTCTGAAATTCTTCGAATCCTATTCAGATCTGCTTGGACATTAATTATATTGAGCCTGGCAAGACTGACTTCCAAATAAATACACATAGGCTTTGGATGAAAATGGCTCCACTCCTGGTCTTTGTATACCATTACTTCACCATAGGCTCTGCTCTAGCATGAATTTTTGCTCAAGGTAAAATATGAATACATGAGTTCTTGCCATGTTGTCTCGAGCCAGTGTAGAAAACTGCTAATTACTCAACGATTTCCGTTCACATTTTAAAATCATTAGGTCTTGCCCATTTCCATTTTTCTCTACGCTAAGGAGGAAGCAATTAGAAGGATATGTACTGGTTACAGCTTTTAACAAGGACACGGTTAACTCAATTTCAGTTTGTTATTAGTCTCCTGATTCAATTAAAATAATTCTAGTTATAGGAAAAGTCTGGAAAGTTGACTGGAGTTTTTAAAAGGCCAGGAAATAAATCTCTCCTGATAAAAGCAGCAATCAGTGAGCTCCGGGAACATTCTATAGTCTGCAATCAGTTAAGTGCTCTGGAGTTAGAATTTATTTTCCTAGGGTAGATGGAACACAGAAGATGGGTTGCTGCTAAACATATCAACCCCATGCTGAGTTCTCTCTCCTTTCCCTGCCATGTTTCATTATGGAAACATATTCATAGATAGTGTATAATGTATTATTCCCAAGCCTGTCTCTCCATCAGTGAAGTGATAGCCTGTAATGTGTGGTGGAGAAGAGTCTGGCATGATGATGTCCTTGCACACATTTTCATTACAACACATTATAACAGGGTCTCCAAACTTTGGTTGTTGGTCAAGCATGCATGGCCCCCCTGCAAACTGTTGCACCAGCAAGAAAGGTGCCCGTTGTGACATGGAACAGCCCAACCGCAGTCAGTAGTCCAGCTCTACTTGCCTGGATGAGGCAGCTCAAGGTAGATCTGGACTCTAAGTTCAACTGGGAGCCCAGCATATTTGCTCATATTTATTTGCTCAATCTTTCTTGGCCATGGAGGCTGGTAGATCTGAATTCCAAGTCCAGGTAGAAGCCCATCTGTCCGTCCAAGAAACCTCAGCCACATAGGCCAAAGTGCAACCAGAAGAGTCAAGTTGGTGTTCATGCCCTCCTCCCCCAACACAAACACTAGATCTGCTCCTGTGTTGGCCACATTTAGCCCTCTGGAGGATTTTATTCATCCTACTTGGCTCCCCAGCTTCTTGGGGCTAACAATAGCTCAAAAGATGTACGAGTTTGTATTTCAAAGTTTCCTGGCATGTGTATATATTGCATTCAGCCACTGGACTGTTAGATTAAATACTGTTAATAATACCTTTAATAGATGTCCTGACTGGAGTGGAATGAAATGGAGCTATTTCATTCCATTGCCTTGCATTATACTCAGCACTTCTCAGCACTTTAATGCAGTTTATATACCCAAGCTTTTCAGTCCTTTTTTCCAGAATCCATTCCCCCTTCCTATGCAAAACAGTTTTTCCCTCTGCTCTGCTCCTCTTTGCTTGCTTTTCTTAGAACCACAAACCAGCAAGAACCACATACAATATATATGTATAAAAATATACATATACTGATATACAAATGTCCAGGATGGAAAAAGGAACAGATGCAAAGATCTAAAATTACAAAGCATTTGACCAGAACATAGTCCCCTTCTCTCTTCTTTTTCCTACAGCCCCCCCCCCCATCCTTCATTTTCCTTCGTTATACCGCCAAACTCTATTTCCTATCCCCAGGACATTATGGGAAACCTGTCCCTATTTTCCCCTTCTTCCACCCCAACTAACTAGCCCCATTACACCCTCCCTTTTCATTCTAAAGACTTTCTCCTCTCCTTCCCACTTTTGCACCAATTGAGGAGCATTACAAACATGCCATAAAGCACATCTCTGCCTCCATTGTGAGGTGTGCCAAATTCTCACACCAGTTTAAAACCCATCAGTTCACACTGCTATTGGGTAGCTGATGCAGGGGTTTGGGGCAAACAATTTGTAAGCACCTTGGGGCAGGGGAAGACATGCAGCCAGCACATAACAAATAACTAGCTTACCATCAGGCTGCTGAAATTTGTGCCAGCTATTTGGTGCAGATCCAAATAATCCCATTGCAGGGACTAGGGTAGTGCTTGAAATAAGGGAAACATCCCCTTGCTGTGAAATGTGCCTATTCCAGGGCATTGCACTGTAAGCAAATTGCCAATTGAACTGCATGCAAATCAGAAAATAGTAGAAGATGGCCAATGGCCAAGGTTACCTACTGAATTCTGCATTTCACATTGGAAATGTGTAGCATTCCAAATCATTGAAATGTGGAATTTACTCTCTAAGTAACATTACAATCCTAATCATGTCTACTCAAAAGTAAGCTCATTGTGTCCAATGGGACTTACTCCCAGGAAAGTGTATTTAGGATTGCAACCAAAATGTTTTTGGTGGAGCTGGGTTAGCAATGCGATCCCCAGATGAGGATTGTGTCCTGACTGGGAAAGGGAGGTATGTTTACATTAAATTCAGAGGTGTTTACACTAAATTCACTAAATTCACTACTTACACTAAATAGTGTATGCTTACACTAAATTCAAGACTAAGGTCTTGGGGTGAGGAAAATCCTGTAAAGCATTTGCTGGGTTCTCTGCAGCTTCCAAACAGTGAAAGTCTCAATCACAGTTAAATCAGAATTTCCAGTTTCATCCCCATGTTATATATCCTAAGCCTCTTATCTCAGCCCTCCTATCTCCATTTGCATTTTAAAAATAAAAAGCACATTGTATAAAAAATATACATAGATTGAGATACAAACGTCCAGGATGGAAAAAGGAACGGATGCAAAGATCTAAAATTACAAAGCATTTGACCAGAACACAGTTGTACAGAACACAGTTGTTCATATTTTACATTCCCTTCTACAACCATCAGCAACACCAAATTCTCCAAATAAGAAATCATTATTTCTTATTTTCTCCAAATAAGAACTCCAAATGGCACAGGTGATTAGCAGAATTAGTAAGAAAGAACATTTGATTTTGTCCAATTTCTCAAATTTTTTGAAATGTATTTAAAAGTTTGTAAATGTTTGATTAATTTATGTGTATTTCTTTTCCATTACTCTTTTACTAAAAGAGAAGAAATAATACCCTTTTTAACCAGCTGCTTATTCACTGTCATCATGGACTTAATGATAGTTAATCAGGATAATGGAAGTTGCAGATGTAAGAGCGCTTGATTAGTACGGCTTTATTTTTGTGTGTGTTTAAAGAATAAGATATGATTCTTCCCACGGCTGACTTTTACTGAGTAAACATGCTTTCAAGTTTAATGAAAAAAATTAGTTTATTTCAAGCTGACTGCCACGAGCCACAGAATGCCGGTTAGCTGAAATGTCAAGCTATGTTCTGGGTTTCCTAAGCAGAGACCTGTGAGTTCTTTTATAGGAGCTCCACCGTTCCATAAACTGCAATTTACTAGATTGCTAACAAAATCCATCTGGATGGAGAGTGCTGAAACAATTCCTACCACAAGATTATTAAGATTGGCAAGAAAATTCAAACCCTTGCATGTCTATTCACGGGTATCTATGAAGAGTGTATAGGAAGGAAGAAAAGAAGCAGGAGGTTTTATAGATCTGTCGCCAAATTTGCTACCGGTATGTGTTATCCATTTAGGGGAGAAAAACTTTTTATCTCCATAATACCTTTTTATCATGGTATTTTACTTACTGTATAAATAGCCCTAGAATTTGATACCCGGTGTCTCTACTTGCTGAGAATCCTTACCACATTTCTTAAACTGTGGATCAGGAACCACTAGGTAAGTTGCAAGCCAATTTCAGATGAGTTGACATATATATTTTAATGTACTAGACTTGATGCTTCCATGGTATGAGACTCCATTTAGGGAAATACTTTTTAACAGGACTCAAAAAATATGCTTTTATCAGTTATATTAATTAGATTTTACTTCCAGGTACAGCAAGTGTGGATAGGATCCAGTGGTGGGCACCAGCAGGTTCGCACCTTCTCTATAGAACCGGTTGTTAATGAGAGACAGGACATATAAAGTTTAAAAATAGCCATTTAAAAGTGGCTGCCAGATGGGCATAAACCGGTTGTTAATTTATTTGAATCCCATCACTGGATTGCACCCTGGATGACATTTTCGAATCTTGTTGTTCGAAGAAGTTACAAAACATTCTTTGTGATCCTTCCCATCCTGCTCATAATTTTTTTGAACTGTTGCCTTCTGGGAGAAGATATAAAACATTTAAATCTCGGACCACACGCTTCATGAATAGTTTTTACCCTAAAGCTATATCTGCACTTAATAGTAATTTTAAGAACCATCATGAGTGAACAGTTGAACAGTATTACTTGGTGTGCTGTGCAGATGCTTGTGTGTTTAAGGAGGGTTTTTGGGTGGGTGGGGGTGTAGTTGGGGGGTTTGTCAGGGCTCATCTCTGGATGTCTTATGAATTTTGTTGTATGTTTATACAACGACAGTAAATAAATTACTATTACTATTACCCTTTGAGATGTTTCAGGATTTTTTAAAACAGGATAGCAACTGCTTTGGAAGGTTCTTCCCAACTTTTCTTCCTAAAGGAAGGATACCCAAGGCAGTTGTGGGGCCTTTGTGTCAGCTGACAAATGTTCCTTCCCCTATTTAGTAATTGCTTACTAGATGTTAATATACATATCTCTGACCATGGAGGATCTGTAAGTAAGGGCACAATCCAGAGTGAGTGCAGAGAGGAGAGTAGTAATTATGCTGCCCCAACCATTCTGTATCCAGAGCAGAGAGTTATGCTTCATCCAGAGAAGTGGGAAGCCTGGGGTGTCCGTAACTGCTCCAGAGCAGTGACCATCATAAGGCTGCTCCTCCAGACATGCTCAGTAGACACCCAGTAAGTACCACCTGGGCTAGAGTTGCTCACAAGGTGACCCTCCTCACATCACCCTGCACCACAAACACCTGCACTGCCCACACCCTCCTGCTCACATGGGCAACCAGCTGTCAAGCTGTCAGGGAAGAAGGAGTGGCTCCTCAGCAGGATGGACAGGGCAAGGCTGTCAGGGGTGGAAATGGGAACAAGCTGCCATGGAGAGGGGACCCCACTCTCTCCGCCTAAGCATGCAAGGTGGCCAAGGAAAAGCCCAGACACCAGCAGAAACAAGACTGCACAGATAGGTATATGTATATTGTTAATAAAAACAGTATAAACAGACAGTCATGAGTGTCCGGTACTCTTTGGCAACATGACCACAGTCAGGAGAGAACCCCAGAATTAAAGGGATAGCACAGCAGACCCAGGGTACCCACTCACAAGGGCCGGGAGGAGAACAAAGACTCCATCCAGGGGGCATCATGCCCAGGAAAGAGCCCCCCTTTTCTGGCTCATAAAGGGAGAGGGGCAATGGTCCCCCAAACAGCTGACAAAGGAGTGGGCAGGTGGAGGAGGCTGGAGGTAGAGGTGAAGGGGCTTTCAGAGGCTTTTGTGGGAAGGGAAGGCTGGAAGAGAGCACAGGAGCCCACCTATGTCTGCCAGGGATCAAAAGTACTTCCTGGGACAGAGGGGACCTGGGGTTTCCACATTAGGGCTCTGCCACCCACTCCCAGGGATGGGGGCTCCACCTTTGCTCCACAAACCTTCCCAGAGCACCCCTATCCCCAGTAGCTGGGCCAGGACCTCTGGGAAGGGACACTCTGATAAGCCCAGCTGCCCACCCCCAGTCACCCTGTACATCACCCCAGCGCCCTGTGGACAGGCCTCGAGGATCATCATGGCATGTGCAGTGCTGCACAACACATGCCTACAGAGAAGGATCACCTTGCTGGAACAGGCAGGAGACAGCCATGACCCAATGGCAATCCCCCCAGATGATTCATTGCGCTACATTGGTGAGCACCTGAAGCATCACTTTAAAGCTGAATGGTTTTAATGCTACTTGGCACTGAACCTGCTTTGAAGCAAGGCTGAAATCCTAAATTCAATTATGAAAGCGGATGTCTCAGAAATCAATGGAACTTACTTCTGAGTAACCAACTTTAGCGCAAAAATGCAAAGCTTGGTACAGTGATTTTCTACAGGTTTCATCTCATAGCACATTGAAAGGACACTCCCACAATCCTAACCATGTCTACTCAAAAGTAAGCCCCATTGTGTTCAGTGGGTCTTCCTCCCAAAAAAGTGTCTTTAGGATTACAGCCTTCAAGGCATAACATCAGAATTTAGCACATCTGCAGACCATTCAGACACACCAATGTGCCAAAGCAAAATTTCTGTCTTAAGAGAATCCCTTTCAGAGCTTTGTATGTAGAGAACTTATAAACAACTAGCGAAAGGCGTACCCCCGTTGCGGGAGTAAAATTCCCTCGTATGCATCAACCCCACATGGGTAAAATTCCCATATGCATCAACCCCACATGGATAACTTTCCCCCAGACATAACAACTCCCCATGCGCAACATCCCCCATATACATCAACCCCCATGCGCAACTTCACCCATGCGCATCAACCCCGCATGCACAAGTTACCCCATGCACAACTTCCACCCATGCACATCAACCCCCCATGCACATCAATCCCTCATGCGCAACTTCCCCATATGCATCAAACCCCATGCGCAACTTTCCCCATGCGCAACTTTCCCCATGCGCAACTTCCCCCCATGCGCAACTTCCTATATGCGCAACTTTCCTCCCATGCGCAACTTTCCCTCGTGCGCAACTTTCCTCCCATGCGCAACTTTCCCTCGTGCACAACTTTCCCCCATGCGCAACTTTCCCCCATGCACAACTTTGCCCTGTGCGCATCATCCCCCCGTGCGCAACTTCCCCCATGCGCAACTCCCTCATGCGCAACTTTTCCCCATGCACAATTTCCCCCATGCGCAACTTTCCCCGTGCGCAACTTCCCCCCTGCGCAACTTCCCCCCTGCGCAACTTCCTCCCCTGCGCAACTTCCTCCCATGCGAAACTTCCTCCCATGCGAATCTTTCCCCCATGAGCAACTTTCTTCCATGCGCAACTTCCTCCCATGTGCAACTTCCTCCCATGCGCAACTTTCCTCCATGCGCAACTTTCCTCCCATGCGCAACTTTCCCTCGTGCGTAACTTTCCCCCGTGCGCAACTTTCCCCATGCACAACTTTGCCCTGTGCACAACTTTGCCCTTTATGCATCATCCCCCCGTGCGCAACTTCCCCATGCACAACTCCCTCATGCGCAACTTTCCCCCATGCACAATTTCCCCCATGCGCAACTTCCTCCCATGTGCAACTTTCCCCGTGCGCAACTTTCCCCATGCGCAATATTCCCCCATGCGCAACTTTGCCCCGTGCGCAACTTCCCCCCTGCGCAACTTCCCCCTTGCGCAACTTCCTCCCATGTGAAACTTCCTCCCATGCGAATCTTTCCCCATAAGCAACTTTCTTCCATGCGCAACTTCCTCCCATGTGCAACTTCCTCCGATGCGCAACTTTCCTCCATGTGCAACTTCCTCCCATGCGAAACTTTCCTCCATGCGAAACTTCCTCCCATGCGCAACTTCCTCCCATGCACAACTTTCCTCCATGTGCAACTTCCTCCCATGCGCAATTTTCCTCCCACATGCAACTTCCCCCCTGCGCAACTTTCCTACATGCGCAACTTTCCCCTCATGCGCACTTTCCCCTCATGCGCAATTTCCCCTCATGCACAGCATCCTCGCCGGCGCAACCCTTCCTCCGAAGAACATCCCCCAGTGCACCAGGGTCTGAGCACCAAACTGGCTGGATGTCGGTCTGTCTCCCATGTTAAGTATAGGACAGAAACACGTTGCCCCCTTTTCAGCCCCTGAAGGGTTAACTTTCTCCAGATGGTTCTTGGTGGGTGTTCAGGTGACAGAACTCCCAGAATTCCATGCTTCAGGCCCAGCAGTTGGGGCGGAATGTTGATGAGTCAGCAATTCTCAATGCAAAGTATAGGGAGGAAAACGCGTTGCGCCCCTTTTCACCCCCTTCCGGTTGGAATTTCTGAAAACCGGTTCTTAGTGCACCCCTCTGTCATGGAAGGAACACCCACCCCAATTTTCAAGCTTCTAGGCCCAGCGGTTTTGGCAGGGCGGTGATGAGTCAGTGAGTCAGTCAGTCAGTCAGTGAGTGACTTTTCTCTTTTATATATATAGATGAATACTCATATTTGTATTTCCAATATAAGGATTTAGTTACCTAACACACACGCTTGGGATAAACAGATTCCCGAGTTGAACATTCTCATTATATAACAAATCAATAATGCAGGCATCACTTGGCTTTGAAGATGGTATTTTAATTGGACTGAAGAGCTATTTGCTTATATGTAAGTAATACTAACCTTGAGCGAATACACAGCTTGTGGGTTCACCCACATCACAATGTGGGTGAACCAAAAACCTATTATTTTTCATTTAGGTTATAATAGAATATCTATCTACCTACAGTATTATATACCATCTACAGCTTCTCAACTAAAAGTTCACAAAGCGGTTTAGAAAATGAAAAATTAATGGGTCCCTGTCCCCAAAGAGCTCACAATCTAAAATGCAGGAAGTGGTTAGGGTACTCAGTCTAATCACCCTGGCTCAGATGGAGCTCTAAAATGAAACATATAGAAATATTTACAGGATTTGCATGTACATCCACCTTGACACTCAAGTTCCCGTTCAAACATTACAGCAGCAACAAAATCAGGAGTACTTTGCTCACCCCGCTGGCCATGGAAACTATAACATCTAAGGTATTCTTGAACTGGATCTAATTAAGGGAAATGGGTGTATTTATAATATGATGGTGGTTTGGTAATGATTTGCAGATGAGACAGCTTGAGGATTTTCCCGCTATCAAGCAGTTTCCAGAGCTTAAATTCTACTTAAATGAAAACTATAGCAAACTTTCCTTGTTAATGAGATTCCATGTTCATCCCCCATGCTGCAAATCAAATATTTAAAGCCCTTCACAGCTAATGGATCATATAGTGCTTTCTGATTAGCACCAACAAGTGAGTTTTAATACACTGAAGCAATCAACAGTCTTAACCATTCAGCTTTCCTAATGCCTTTCTGGGTTTATCACGGACAGGGCAAAACAATATAAATAATAAATGGTTTATTTGTATGCAAACAAATTAATCTCAAATTATAAGGGAGAATTTCCATTTTCTCTGCTAGGTGGCCGGCATTCTGACATTCAATGTTGATTGCCAATTCCATATCTCATAAATATCAGGACTAATGTTAACTAATAAAAACATCAAGGGCACTGTAATTTGGCAATTATTAGTGCTCTGATATAAGGAAATTCTATTTATTAACAGCAATTTCTGCTTAAGTAGATGTAGAACAAATTTAAAGTACTGCAGTACACACATTAATGCCTCATCCCTCTTGGTTCTTTTCCAAAACACTACTTCTTTCAACATTGCTTCCTAAACTTTCAGATTTTTTTTTTCCAGAAACTTATTTTTCTTAACAAGCAATAGAACAAATTATGTTGCTCGAGTAATAACATAAACTACGGGGTTGAGTTGGGAAAGTGTTTTGGCGAAGTGACAAATGATGTTCTCCATCATCTATCAGAGATGTTCAAGGAAACCTTTCTCCTTACCACGGATAACACAGCAGCCGCACTAATGGGTCTACTCGGGTCTGCTCCTCCTCAAACAGTGTATTAATTTAAGGTTATCCAGTTAAGGAGAGAAAGAAGCTAGCCCAGTGAGTTTGGCAGGACCACCCTATATGAGGCCACTGTATATGAGGTTGGTCATTGGCCGGAATGTTATATGGCACATAGATGCCTACGCATTTTGCCCTTCAGACAGAGATGAACAATCAAAGCCTTGAAAAGGTTGCAATCATCCAGAAAAGTCCTTATTATACCAGTGCAATTTTTTCTTTGATTGGTGACAAATTGCAGAATTAGCACTAACTCTGTTAAAAAGTTTTAACATTACCCTGGCAGTTCCAAAATGAGCACATCAGAAAAAACTTGGGAGAAAATCTGATTAATACAATCAGAAAACCTGCCGCATGGCATAAACAATCTAAAACACCATCCCCAAGTGCAGGCTACTAATTTGGAGAAAATGATGCTAGCCATCTACCTCCCACAGGCTATATGGGCACCTCATCCTGGCTCCAAGCCCCATCTATAAGCTCATTACCACCAACCCCCAAGGGTTGAGAAACTGGATTTGGGTCTGTATTAGCACAGACCCTAGAGGCAACATTTACTATTATCCTCTGACATGGATTCTGCAAAATCAGGACAGGATCCTCTGTTGCATTTGCCAGTATGTGAACACAACCCCCCCAAAATTGGGAATGTCCCTGTTTTTTCAGGACATATGGCAATCCTAACACAGTGAGTACCACCACCTTTATTTCTAGAAAAAAAGCAAGTCTGTAAGAAAATTATCTACTCTATCTGGGGACAGGTGAAACCCATCTTCCAACCTGGCAAAGAGGGTGGCAAAGCTCTTAGCCAACTTCTTTATTGTGGTGTGAAGATGCTGTCTGGTTTGGGAATTCAGTATGATGGTATATTGTTACATCTTTCTCAAAGGCTGCCTTGTTTGAAGTGGGCAGAACAATTTGACTTCCTTGACCTTATGCCGAAAGTGTCATCATTCAATAAATGTAACCCATTTTTCCTGCAAGTCACTCTGTCTAGTGTGATTTGTGGTGGTCCACTCCAGGAATTTCATTTTATCACAGCATTCACATTTCTCTATTTGATCACCAACATTTTATACCTATTACTGGGAATATTTAGCAGTGATGTTGCTGCCACTAAAATGGCGGCGTGAGAAGAATAATAGAAAATATTGTTACATTTTGGACATACCGCAAAGCTGTTGTTTATTGGAACTGCAGCAACATCCGTAATCTGAAGGAGGCTACCCGTCCCACATCTGTGTCATTTAGGGTGGTCATGCTTTCATAGAGAGGAACATGAGAAAATGTTCATGTGCAAATTAGAGTAGGCAAGTTGCAACTTGAGAGAACATCAACATTTTGTCAAGTGAAAAAGAGTAGTCAAGCAACATAAGTTCACACGCTCAGTGTACCTCAGGGCACACAAACTATGGCTGGCATAATGAGTCCAGGGACGGAGGAGTGGTACAGAATATTGTGTATGATATATTGAGGATGTCAGGAGAAGCAAGTTTGATTTAAATAAAGTTGGAAAAAGTAATAATTTTTGTGTGGAAGGCATACCTTCTAGTTCTGTGACTGATAAACCAGCAAGCTACTTCTTCTGAATTTTTTTGGTTTGCTATATTTATATTCATCAGTTTCAAAAATAATTTTGCTGGCTAATGAAGTGTGTATATCGCCTTTTCTAAAGCTGCGCTCATCATGCTAGGAAGCACTGAGCATTGTGTTCATTGTGTAGCATTGTGTTCATGGCTGAAGTAGACCTCAGGCATTGTGTAGCATTGTGTTCATGGCTGAAGTAGACCTCAGGCAATCTCCCTTTGTAATCGTAACACAATATGAAAGCTGTTTTCAAAATCCTATCCCTCCTGCCACTGCAATCCTAACCATGTCTACTCAAAAGTAAGCCCCATTCTGTTCAATGTGTCTTCCTCCCAGGAAAGAGTCTTTAGGATTTCAGCCACAGAAGATGATCTGTGATCAGCATAATATATAAGATAATTTTAGTCTTTAGAACAGCAGAGAGAGGTTGAAAGAGTAGCGCATGTGTTGAATGAATGAGTCCTGAATGGTGTTGAAAGAGTGGAACTGTAAGAAAACAAACCCTTCAGAAATTTGGGGATGCCTACTGGGTATGTATGTATGTATGTATGTATGTATGTATGTATGTATGTATTTATTTATTTATTTATTTATTTATTTATTTATTTATTTATTGTACCTACTGGGTAAATAAATATTTTATTTTATCCTAACTCTCCTGCTATTTATTATTAGTAGCTTCCCCTGTTTCTAGTACTGTGTGTCTGGTTTGTGGGTAAGTAAGTCATGTCCTGGCATTTGGGTTCTGAAAACATGGGGGAAGTTCCAACCAAAGGAACTTCTTCCAATCAACGTCTTCCTCTGATGAAATCTTGTTTTCCTCCAGATAAAGCAATTTGGACATGCTTTAAAGACCTTTGGATTCAACACAATCCATGTGAAACATTTTCATCTCTCTTTAGAATGCTAAATGTTGCAGACTTCCTGTGGAAGACTCCTTCATGACAAGGAAAAAAGTTTAGTATACAATTCAAAGATATTTTGCTTTTTAAACACAATTTTTTATAATTGGCTGCCCTATTTGAAATCAAACAAACAAATCTTTTATGAAGTACAGATTTCATAAAGTCAATTAAGAATATGATCATCATGTTATCTGTTCAACCTTGGGGTTGTCATTAAATACACTGACAAAACGTAGAACACAAGAATCCTGGGAAAACGTCATGATCCAAATAAAAGAGTCAGATATACTAAAACAATAAATGATATCAATTGCTACACTGGAGAGTTATCAGTGCAGTTCATAGCATGTGCCCTGAGCAAATTAATCTGAGAGTTTGTACTACCGATGGGGAAAAAAGGACAGCATCTGAACCACAAGAGTGGTTAAGAATAAAGATTATTATGATCATTTTCTTCAAAGGTTTTGATGAAAATGTGATAGCAACTGCTGTGGATGAGATGTAACAACTAAAAAGTGTAGGAGGCAGGATAATTACATCAACATTTATATCCAGATGGGCGGCCTAATCTTAAGGGTGGCACTGCTGCCAAGGGGGAATTGCATCCAAATAGCTACTGCTGCAACCAGTGGGGCCAAAGAAATTCTCCTTCCGCTTCCTGCAGTGATATTGGCTTCTCAAATCTATGCTGGCATTTTTGGTGCAGACTTGAGAGCCTCAGTGTTGGGCTTTGAACCTTGTCACAGAGAATAGGACCATTCCCATTTCATCCCAGTTCCTTCCAGTCTCAACCTTCCCACTTAGGAACACTTTGCCTGTCCTCAAAGATCTCACCACCACCAGAGTGTTTCCCTCGATTTGCATCCATCTGGCACTGGACAGTTTGATTGACGGCAGGTCAGCACTGATGTTCCCTGCATGGAGTGTGTTATAAATGTACTCTAATGATACCCATGTTTATGTACCACGTTTATGTACCACCAGCTCTGAACAGCTCAAGATCAGGCTCTAAATACTGTAGCTAAGTAACCTTAACAGTTCAATGCTATGCATTCATAGTACAGGTGGCACATGTGTTCCACCAGAGATATCGGCTTTATTTCTGCTGAAAAGACTCCTTTCTCAATCCGTTCCTGTGCATAGGTTGAACATAAGAACATAAGAAGATCCCTGCTGGATCAGGCCAAAAGTCCTTCCAATTCAGCTTCCCAAATCTCACAGTGATCCACCTGATTCTTCAAAGAGCCCGCAAGGCAACCAGTAACCTGTATCCTGTACTCACTTCCATCCAGTGGTGGGTTTCAAATAAATTAACAACAGGTTCTATGTCCATAGAACAACAGGTTGTATATCCACAGGTGGGCTGTAGCCGGTTCTGTAGAACCAGTTGTTAATTTGGGGAGGACGTTAGTAAACCGGTAGCTAAGAGGAGGCCGTCATCTTTGAATTGCATGCAACTGTGTTTGAATTTCTCTAAAGGATCTCTGGGTCTGTCTCCCCAGAGGTGAAGCTCCACTCCCTCCTCCTTCCTCCCCTTCTGAACCTCCCTCCCCTTCTTAAAATTTTTTAATTTTAAAATACAAACAGTCTGTTCCCATTACCATCATTCAGGCACTGCACTGCTGAGATGGGAGGGTGTTTGCATCACTATCAGCTCAATACTTTCAAGTGAGAGCAAGGAGCATCTTCATGCCCCAAACCTTTGGCTGATGCTATTCAGGAACTCTGTCCTTGCTAAACATCTTATTTTGATAAAAAAAAACCTTATTTCTAGCAAGTTTTCAGAAGTTATTTCCTTGTGCAGTTCGCAAAGCAGGATGGGTTTCTCATATGCAAATGAGACAGCCTCTCTGGGGACGGTGTTTTTGTTTTGGATCAGGCACTGTGATAGAGAGCTTTACAAAGGGGTCCTTGGGTGGAAATACAGAAGCCACACCTGCTGAGAAAGGTCTGGGAGCCTGTGGGAGCAGCATCTGAGAGATGTTAGGATGAGATCCTCCAGGGCTTTTGTCCCCTGTTCCTCCAGACCTGTCTACTTTCCTGAGAGTAAGCCCACTGTCTATAATGGGACTACCTTCTGAGTAGACATGGTTAGGACTGGGCTCTGAGGCTGCAATCCTATCCACACTTATCTGGGAGTAAGCCCCACTGACTAGAATGAGACTTACTTCTAAGTAAGCCTGCATAGAATTAGACTGTAAGGCTAAAATCCTGACCAGGCTAAAAGTCCTGGGAGTAAGCACCATTGACTTGAATGGGACTTACTTCTGAGTAGACACAGTTAGGATTGGGCTCAGGCTGCAATCCTATCCACACTGTAGTTCTTTCTCCCCAAGAGATCTCCCCACCCCATCCTGCCCCTCTGAGAAATCTCTCCACCTGAGATTGTGGGGAGGCAGTATGGGGGGCACCTGAAGAAATAGCCCCAGTTCCCATCCTGTCCCCCCCAAGAGCCCTACTCTGCCTACTCTGAAGTAAATCCTATTAAAGTCAGTAGGTTTTACTCCCCTGTGAGGATAGGAGTGTAGCCTCAAAGCCCAATCATCTGTCTACTCAGAAGTAAATTCCATTATAATAGTGAAGCTTACTCCCTGGAAAGAGTGCATAGGATTGCAGCCAGAAGCTGGTTTCTAAGAGCTTCTAATCCTATGCCTGACTACTCAAGAGTTAATCCCATTTCAATCTATGAAGCTTACTCCCAGGAAAGTGTGCAGAGGAGTGCAGCATTAGAGCCCAATCCTATTCTTGGCTACTCAGAAGTAAGTGAATAGGATTGCAGCCAGAGGCTGGTTACTAAGAGCTCAGTCCTTTGCTTGACTACTCAGAAGTCCTATTATATTCAGTGGAGCTTACTTACAGGAAAGTGTGGACAGGATTGTAGCCTTAAGTAGTGGCTTAGAGGCAAACCTCAGCCTGCAGATGGACACCACAGACTCTGGTCCTAAATTGTAGATCAGTGTTTCTCAACCAGTGGTATGAGCACCACCTGTGGTGTGTCTGCTGGTACTTAGGCACCTGGATGCAAGTGTCATATGTGCTCCCTGAGGCAGCTGGTGGGCTGCTGTGTGATTCAGGAAGCTGGACTAGATGTGTCTTTTGTGTGATCCAGTGGAGGCTTTTCTTATGTTTTTATGTTCTTATTTGTGGCATCCCTGGACACATTCCATCTGAGAGCACAACAAAGCATAACGCATAGGAATAAATTACACTGAACTCAGGGGCTTAATACTGATTGATGCGGTCACAAGTGATACTATTTTTGGTAAACTAAGGGTTGTGGCATGCCCTCCCCTGTCCCCGCCCCACCCCCTGACCCCGGCCCCGCCCCCTGACCCAGCCTGGCCCCACCCACTTCGGGAGAACCGGTTGTTGGGCCAGGCTGGGCCCACCACTGTGTATATCCCATTAGTAACCTGTTCTCAGAACCAGGTGCTCATTTGCAAAGGGTTCTATAGAATCTGTAAGAACCCCTGAAGCCCACCACTGCTTCCATCTAGCAAATATATGCAAGTTTCCAGAGTCTAGAAACCAGTTTCTGTTTCCATACTTTAAAAAGGGGAAAACAAATAGGGATATTCATTGAATAGTTTTGCTTCCATGGTGGATAGATCTGGACACACTATTTGATGAGTTTTACTTCTGTAAAACATGGTTGGGCTGTCGGTACTTTCCTATCTAGCAAAAAGATCATACAGATTTCTTTTTAAAAAAAACCTATATAAGAAGATATCTTGGCTTCAGCCATGTTATTGACTCACTTCAAAGGCCTGTCAGCCTGAAGGGCTAGATTGCTCTATATTTTGAGAAAGGCTAGCTAGGAATGCAACTTTTGTATTGATTGACTGATGGATTGGATTTGTATCCGTCTGTTCCGTAGACATATGAGTCACACAAAAAATGTATGGGAATAAATGAAACAATACCGTACTGCAAGGGGTGCATTTAAAATTCCCAGATGAACATATATATTTTATTGAAAGGATATTGGGTTAAGAGTTGTAAAGTGCAATTCTTACTGTGCGTTGAGCCGGCACACGTTGTATGGATCTAGAAATGTTGAGAAAATGCTCTCAGGAAACAGGTAACATGAAGAGTCCAAATGTGTCTTGGTGGTCATGTGGACAGCACGACAAAGGCTGCAATCCTAAAGACACTTCCCTGGAAGTAAGACCCATTGAACACAATAGGGCTTACTTTTGAGTAGACATGGTTAGGATTGTGCACTGATACCTGTTTATCTACTTGCACATTCATGCTATCAAACTGCTAGATTGGCAGAAGCCGGCTGAGTAACAGGAGCTCACTCTGTCTTGAACCACTGACCTGCTGATCTTTGGGTTGACAAGCTTAGAATCTTTATTCACAGACTCATTGCAGCCTATGTGCATGTTACTTATGTGTGCATGTTACTTGTATTTCAAAAACCTCTTCCAGTACAACACTACAACACTATCCAATACAACACTATCCATGCAGAAGCCAGACACTCGACATATGCCTTTTCCGGTGTGGGGGGATATAACATTCACATTTTTTGTGTATGAGCTTGCACGTGCACCATAAAAAAAAATGTGAGCTTGCACATGGAACCATAAAGAAAATGTTTAGAATGTGTGTGTGTCCCCCCGGAATGATAAATAAAATGTTAATAACAGCACAGCTCTAATAACAGCACAGCACTAATAACAGCACAGCTCTAAAATCCTTCCAGCCAACTCAAACACTTACCACATAGAAGTCTGATAATTTCTGTCACTTTGTAACTAACGTCAGCAAGTAAATGGCTTGGAATCTTCTCAGAAGTGGGAAAAATGTTGTGTTTACCTTGTCAGGGCACCTACTTTGGAAAAGTAAATGCATTCTTGAACAGCTACTATCATTCTGCTGTAGGGAACATCCTATTATTGAGGTTTTATTTAATCAATTCTAAACCCTACAATCTTCTTTTTACTTGACAAAAAAATACACATGTTCATTTTTGCTCCTACAGTACTTCTTTGGAGAGAGGAAGCTTGAAACTTTGAATCTCCTGCTGGGACTCATAAAAAGAAATCTCAAATGTCAGTGTGGCACAGAACAAGTTGATCAACTATTCTTATTCATAAAATACCCAGCATTCTTCAACATCCCTTTGCAAATTCAGTGATGAAGTTACTGTGCTGTCTTATGCTGGTATCATAAATCAGTGGTTTGCAAATGAATTGTTTTTTATGATGGCTGTAGATGGGGGTGAGGTGGGAAAAAGAATGGCCAGCAAAGGAAGAAAGCATTCTCCCTGTGAAGTTGAACAAGGTGTGGCGATCTTACAGAATATTCCTCCGTTCAGCCGTATTCGGTGCCTGTCTAGAATAAGCGTAAGATATAATGGTTGATTCTTCCAGTGATGGAGTCATAAAGAAAATGTCTAGAAGGATAAGAGGGAAGAATTGGGAAAAAGTGAGGAATTCCATAGAAGGAAGATAAAATAGGAAGAAAGTGTGGGGGGATGTATAATGGTCATAGGAGATTAGCTGCGCTTTCCGAAGGAACGTGAGAGCCAGGATGGTGTGGTGCAATTTCATGACTGATGTCAGATTTGAACCAGGTCTTGATCTAACTTATCATGAAGCTGCCTGGGTGACCTTGGGCCAGTCACTCACAGGGTTGTTCTGAGGACAAAGGGATAAAAGCTTATAAAATCATCTTGGCATGAGAAAAGCACGGTATATATCCCTTAAGGCTACAATCCTAACTCCCCAGCTAGGCCAGCATAAGCACCAGCACAAGTCCGGTGGTGGTCGGGAGTGACACAGAAGAACTGTACAGCACCTCTGCGCCACTGGAGAGGGCTAGGCCAATGCACAGACATGTGCTTGCCTCCAAAAATGGGAAGACCAATGAGTTGTGCCAGCCTAGATTAGGATTGCACCCTAAATAAATAATAAATAAACTTGGAGGAAGAAAGAAAGCTTGATTCAGGAAAGGGGGAACAAGAAAAGATAATGGGGGTGAGGAAAGATCAGACCAGCCATTTCAATGTTATTCTTCTCAAGGTGAACTTACCTTTAGAGTCTTTACCTTTTGGGATGTTACTTCCACCTTCTAGGAGATTCGTCTGGTTCAGTGGCTTTGTAGGACAAGTGTCCACAGTAACAGAGTCAATGTCTTATTAAAATTGCCCTAGAAACAGAGATTCAGAACCCAGAAGAGGTTTTTAGCTATTTTTAACTGCTATGCTCCAAATTCCTTGAATATACCTGTGGCACTTTCATGACACACCATTGTGCCATGTTACACCCATTGAAAATTGCTGGTTTAAACCATGGCAGAAACCATGGCAGAAGATTGCAGCTGGAAGGCACTCTCTGTAGCCTGAACCAAGGGTTATAGGTAAGCTTAAAAGCAGCCCTGAAAGCAAAAATGGAGCTAGTTTCTCCCACTAGTCTCTTGACTGAATGACAAATTGGGATTTCAGCCTAAACAAAATAAATAAATCATTGCTCTTTATGCTGATCAGGAAACACGTCCTCCGCTTTTCAGGCTGGTTGTCAGTTAATATTCTAGTGCAACTTCTAATGTTCCTCAAGGGATATTTTGTAGTAAGTGTCGAAGAAAAGAGTGGTTTGGAAGGAAGGAAGGAAGGAAGACTGAAGTTGCTGGATGAGTCAAGTGAGATTGGTGGGCCTGAGGCTGAGCTTGTCTTCCAACAAACACGACGGAAATCAGAAAAGCTTCTCCTCGCCCACATACATCAGAGCCCTCACCGAAAGGAAACACAGAAAATCACCGCCAGTCAGTGCATCAATCAGTCTATTTGACTTGACATGAAAGAAGGCAAAGGAAGATAGCAGGAATCTGTGGGTTGTTCCAAGGCAGAGGTGTACCAAAGGCACTCATGCCCCATGCCACACCTTGACGTCATGATGCCACGTGGCTAACTGGCTTCAACAGTTTCAGGAGCTCTCAGGGAGAGAAAGGGAGAGAAGAAAGGAAAAAGTGTTGCAGCCTCTTATTGTTTCTGGGTACCAACAGTCATGGATACTGACAGTCATGGTAGTTCTCAGAAGAAGGCTGGAATGGGGTTTCCTAACAGTATCTGGGATGTTGGCAATCCACAAAAGCAGTGAGGTAGTCAGGGATAACAGAAGAATAATGAAAAGAACATCCAATGAATTTAAAGCCAAGACATTTTTATTTGGTTCAGCCCCACAGAACCCTATGGGAATCTACCTGGTTGATTCTGTTGTATGGGATTTAGATTGCAGGTTCCTCAGCTGTTGGAAAGCAGGTGAGACAGAAAAATGTGCTGGATTCATTGCTGACCATTGAAGAAGCCCTAAGACCTGTCAATGTTTGGGAGCAGCATTACCAGAAGAGGCCATAACACCATGTTTTGCAGGATGCATCATGCCATATAAGCTACTCCCCTTATTGCTGGGGCCACCCCATGTGGTGAAAGCAATGCAGAGGAGATGCCTGATGTCAATAAGGAGGAGCAGTTTACATGGCATATTAAAGCACCATGCAAAATTTAGCACTGTTTCTCCAACTCTGGGGATGCCACTGATACTTAGGGCGTAATCTTAACCAATGTACATCTGGAATATCTTCCTATGGTTGCGGGATGGGAAGGGGTCAGCGTATGCTTATGCACTGGTCTGACCCACCCAGGAGTGGGGCAGAAGTGCCTTATGACACTTTTGTCACATCCTCAGGTCAGGACAGGATTTATGCCAGGATTTATGCTGGCCTAATTGGAGATTAGGATTGCAGCCAAACAATGCAATCTTAAGCATGTCTACTCAGAAGTAAGTCCCGCTGTGTTCAATTGTACTTACTCCCAGGAAATGTGTTTAGGATTGCAGCTATAGTCTCTGGTTACTATTTGCTAGGAAGCAACAACAGGTTTAGGGGATATACATTCATCTCTAACTTGTAGGTTTCCTAGGGGTATGTGAAAGGCCTCCATGGGAAACAGCATGCAGGTCTAGACATGCCTTTGATTTGACACAACAGTGACGTGTCTGAGACAGGCACATTTGAACCTTCGTTTGTCTTACAAAGCAGAATTCCTTAGAAATTTTAGTTTGTCTTACAAAAGCATTCTTCTTACAAAGCGTTTGTCTTACAAGGCGCTGTATTTAATTAATGTGATTCATCAAGTTGTTTTATTCTGCTTATGAATTGGTGTGCTTTTCAGGAGCTGTTATTCTTTTGCTCTCCTTAAATATGTTTTCAATATTCCTCCATATATAGAATGATGCCATACTGACAAATAAAGCAGCTTTTCCCCAGATTTTAGGCATATTGCCCAATGCCTGTTTGCCCACGAATTGATCCAGATTATCAGCTTTAACTCAAAAAACAAGTTTCTAGGTGTTCCGGAAGCAGAGTGTGCATCAAACTAGGTAGTATTTTGTGTAAATTATTCAATAATTACTGGCTCCCTCCTTTTGTTCTCCTTGTGTTCTTCCTCCCTTTGTAATTTTCAACCTTCTTCATCTCAACCACATCAGGTTTTTTATTATTTGTTTGTTTTTACAATTGGTAATGCATGCTAAACTTGGTCCGCCAAGCTTGCATGACAGTCCTGCTGATCATTTGTGGCAAACCAGTGCACTATTACACAATGTATCGCTGTGTATTAATTCCCAGTTTTTCTGGCCATTTGAAGAGTTGTTGTTGGAAGCCTACTATTTTGTGCTGTGGTAAGTGGTTAAGACACTGTGCCTGTTAACCAGTAGGCCAGGATTTGAGACCCCCACAAGACATGGTGAGCTCCTGTCCTCAGCCCAGCTCTGTGACGCAGCTGGATCCAATCGTATTGGCTCTGCCTTTCCATTGGACTATTTCAGTGGTGTGGAGAGGGGGGATTTGCTGCTTGGGTAACAGCCTATCCTCCATATCAATCTACCCAGGCCTTTGTGCTTTGCATGCAGCGTCGAGCACAATACTACAGTCTTTCAAGACTGATGGATGCCACGTTGTATAGATATGCACTAGTATAGATTCTTGGAATAATTGCCCCCCAAAAAAACAATTGTCACCCCTCCCCACTTTTATAATTCTGGCTACAGGGCAGATATCATCTTAAGTTGCCCAGTTGCTTGTGGAGCTAATGAGCAACTCATTGAGTCTACTGTGTTCATTTAAAAGTAGTATATGTAATGAAGTGTCTTCACCTTGTTTGCACTGTGTTTTACTTTGCTGCATCTGCTTTTTAATGGATGTTCTTTAATGTAACAGGTGCCAGCAACTTGAAATCACAGCTTCTTCTTTCTTGATGTTATCCTTATGCTTCTAAGAGGATATGCAACTCTTCCTTATATAATTATGGGATTCGTAGAAAACACAATAAAGCAAATATTAAAACTAGTTCCTTTCCCACCACCAAGGTTCAGGCTATGCACTGGAATCCTAAGGCTCTAAGGCACTCTTCTTAATGTCTTGGAGTGTATCACATACCTTGCACAGTAACAAAGATATTGCTGTCTTCTGTATCTGGAAAGATCAGCCACAGCGGAACATACTGAGAGTATTAGAAAAAAATGCAAGAGATTATGAATTCTAATATCATCTACACTTTCAGGATCACAAAGGCTTTTGTCTGAAATCCTAATCAATTAAAGACAGAGTTCGAAACATCTTATGAAAGTCTATCAATCCAGGTTCTCCCCTCCCCTCCAGACCATTCTTTTCTTCAGCACTTACTGCAAAAATGCCCCTTGAGGAACATTAGATGTTGCACTAGAATATTAGCTGACAACCAGCCTGAAAAGTGGAAGACATGATTCCTGATCAGCAGAAAGAGCAGTGATATATTTCTTTTGATTAGACTGAAATTCCCATTTATCTTCAAGGACAACGAAAGCAGTTCTGAAGTTTCTGGGAAATGGTAGATTTAAAATCTCCAGTAGTTGCAAATCAGGAAGCTCACTGGTTGATCATTATATGTTGTGCGAGTATGGAAGAAAGGTTCCATGTTAACTGGTCTGCTACTAGAATTAGTTTTTTTAAATAAAAAAATTTAAACTGGACAAATTAAATGAATTGGTGAATAAATTATCTGTCTTTCTGATCATTTTTTTCAATTTGGAGGCAAAAACATCTTTTAAAATTGGATACTAATGTTAAGAAAGAAAGGTTGTGTGAATTCTTACATGTGATAGTACACTTAGGGCACAAACCAGAAGTGCACTTGGGTTACCCAGCTCACTGGGCTGATCCCTGGGCTGACCCAGCTGCGAGATGGGCCATCCTAGTTATTCTGGAAGAGGCTTGGGGCAGAGCAAGGCAACATAGGGTGTCCCAGGGGAGGTGGACCTGCTCTGCACTAACGGGGGCAGCCTAAGCAGTTCAGGAGAGGCATGTTGAGGGTGTGTTTAGCATTGCCCAGGGCAGAGCAGTTACTCTGTATCCAGAGCCTGTTTCCAGAGCAGAAATGCCCTCTTCCAGCTTCTCAGAGTTATACCACCTCAGGAGCAGGTATAGTAATGAGTAGACCCATAGGGGTCCATGATAAGGTAGAGTAAGAATGGTGGTGTGCCTAACCAGCCAGCCCCCCTCCTCTTTCCCGCCGGTCCTTATATACACCTGCCTCCTCTCCTCCCCCTTAACTCTCCTCCTGCGCCTCTCAGTGGTCCCACTAAGCGGGAAGCTCCGGGATTGACCCGAGCCGAGATAGGGCACCCAGGATAGACTCCTGTTCTGCCCGCACAATATAAACGTAACAGGTCCCAATAAGAGTCCGACCAATGGACGCGATCTCCTGCGGTTGACTCTAACACTCTGTCCCACGGAGGCCGCGGTTTCACTTGCACTCCCAGCATGCTCTCTTCGGGGTTGGGGTCCCCACCACAGGGAGTTTAAAAATGAAAAAGTTAATTACATTTAAGGCTTTACAATATTGCATCAATAATATGCAATATTACAATATTCCACTCCATACATTAATTGTGATGGTAGAGGAGAATTGTTATAGTTATAGAATTGTGATTCTATAGGAGAATGCCTCTATGCAGTGGTGTCACTGGGATTGGTGTTACCTGACATGGGTGGGGGAGCATGGTGATTGGACTTGGTAGGTAATAAGTGGTAGAAGATGAAATGGTACAGAGGATTTATGCACTGTTGGATTTATTTATTGTTGTATAACAAAGGGAATGATGGGCAAGTCTTTGGAGCCCTTCTACAATGCTGCCCAATGCAGAGCCTAAGTCTACCCACCATACAGAACTGGCTTTCTAGTCCAGCCGGGAAATTTCTGGCTCCCTCCTTTTGTGTCACCCCAACTGGTTTCAGGGGCGTCACTAAGATGGTGCAAATGATGCACTGTGCATCAGGGTGACATACTTCCCAGGAGTGACATGCTGAGGGAGTTTGACAGTCCTGGGGGCGATGCACATCGCAGGGAGGTGATATGCATCCCCTTGCGGCACCCCTGACTGGTGTCACACAGACTGATAAAGAACTTGGCACTGGCTCCATGAGATAAAAGAATTGAGTAATAATGGGGTACATGCCTTTGCTTCTTCCCTCTCTCTAAGGTAGGTTGGGACAAGACCCTTATCTTTCTAACACCATGGGAGTCGTCCAACCTATCTGTATGCATGCAAAACATATAACCAATTCTAACCTGTGCTGGAACAGGCTGTATCCATCACAGGTTTAAGGTGGATGGAATGCAATGGCTTATGCTGTCTTCCTCCAAACAATGTCCCCCTAGCCACTTCAATGGGGCCACTCAGATCTGTGCCATGAAATCACTCTGTTTGGTACTGATTTGCTTTGCTAACTCATAACTAGAGATTTTTGAAGGTGGTGTTATTAACCTTGTGTTATCATCACAATGTGTCCAGTAAGAATTAGGTTGTAAACCTCTCTTATTCACTGGGAACAAACACCTCTATACATTACACATTTAGGGTAAAATTTTTGCACTATTGCCTGAGAGTAAACCCCACTGTTCATAATGGGACCTTCTGAGTAAGTGTGCCTGGCATTGGTCTTTCAGAACCCAATCTTGAACTTGACCAGTGCTGACACTGAGCCCTAATGCTAGCACTGGTCACTGTAAATGTGCTGTAAAGATTTTAAGGTTTTTGAAAAAAGAATGCTAACCTTCTGTAAGTCATTGACAATAAACATTAACAAATACTAAAAAAAAAGTTCCAAAGAAAGCAACAGCTTTTTTGCAAGTTGATTATGCAAAGATCCATATTGGGGGTTGATCTGCAATATATTGCTGATAGAAGAAAAATGTACAATTCTCACGGGCACTCAGTACTGGCACCATTTTCTATCTCCCCATCCCAGCAGCTAATTAATAATTAGTTTTATGGGGATAAGGTGTGGAGAGTACCTATTTTCCCCAGAAAAAAAGTACTCCAGGTATGCTTTTCATGAGATTATAAGCATTTTTTTTTTCTAAAGCTGCTCAATGGCACCACCACTGATTAGGCAGTTCATATAGTTAAATAAGAACATAATAAGGCTCAACAACATCAGCAGCAGCATTGATTATTATGCAAAGTTGAAGAAAACAGCATCAATTTAGCTGGAAACCTGAAACAGCTACAATTATGGTGATTATGAAGAAATCTTTAAATTAGAATGAATTTAATTTAAGTATCTTTAAATTAGAAAGCAATTAACTACACTAAATGACCATCTATTAGATGGCCATCTACTTGTGATTTGCTTGAAATACTCTTCAGAAACAGGAATTACCTTTTGCTAAAATTGTAGTAGCTTCAATGAAAAAAACATGATAAGTTTTTTGGACAGGAAAGATAATTCACTGATCCTGCCTTTAACTTGATCCAGTGTCCATTTCTTCCCCCTAAATGTAAAGCATTAATTTGAATAATACATGGCAAATATGGAAATTCTGAAGAGAGATAGTCATCTGATTAATATTGCAATCCTGAGATTGAGATAGGCTGGTGCAATCCTCCTATGTTGGCTACCAAGTGTCATAAATGTGCAATAAACCATGTTGAAACCAATTTGGCAGTCAGCCAGACCACTGCAAAGGTCCATGCTGACTCCCAAAGGCCAAATCCAACCATGGATCTAGATGGAGAGAGTGGCTCAGGGGATGGAAGAAGGTGTTGGGAGAGGTAGGAAAGGGGCATTTTGTGGGTGGCGAATGTAAATCAGGAAGTGGATCACATCCTATGGGTGGATTAAATCCTCATCCGTTACTCCTGGGCCTGGAAGCCATATACGGGCTGCACAGATTTGCACCAGTGAAATCGCTGGCACAGATATAAGTAGCCCCAAAGGGGTGGCTGCAGCACAGCATGAAGTAAGGGGAAATAATTCCCTTATCATAAATTACTTACTGGCCATTTTCTAACTTGATCTGGATACAGCACTGGCCAGTTGCGGGTAAAAAGCCAAAGTAGGAATGTCCTGCCAACCCAGCAGTTCAAAAGCTTTTAAACATAGATAACTAGATACCACCTTGATGGGAAGGTAACAGCATTCCATGCACACATGGGCCACATGTCCACGGAGATGTCTTTGAACAATGCTGGCTCTATGGCTCTAGAAACAGGGGATGAGCACCGCACCCTAGAGTCAGTCACGACTAGCAGGGTAACCTGCAGGGGACACCTTCACCTTTTTCAATCCCTAAATATGAGAGTTCATCAGCACTTCATTTGTGTTCCCACCATCTTCAAAAACTGGAAAAGCATCAATACAGAAGTATGCATCAATTTGAAACAAAATATTGCATTGATCTGAATGCCAGAGAATATTCCAGACAGAAATTGAACTTCTCAGAAACCCAGTCTCCTAAACACATCTATATCCCCATTCTTCCTCCTATCATTGCAAAATATTATATGAAACATGAATGAGGAAAATCAGTTATCAAATGAGATGGGAAAGAATAGGATTTTCTGTTTTCCAGGGAGAAATGTCTTCAAGTTTGCCAACTGTTAATGCTGCCAATTCAGGATGCCAAAGAATACCAAATCACTAAGGCAAGGGATTTTATATAAAGCAAACTGCAGGGTAGTGGGGAGAAAAGTAGATAAACAGGTTTTATGAAACTCATACAGCTGCTTACAGGATTGAAAACACAGGCAACAGAGACACAAACATGATTTTCTTTTTTGGTAGCACACATTGTGAAATGTTCTAATTATCGCACTCTTTCTGTTTGTCGGTGGTATTTGGCACCAGATTGTGGCATAATACTTTAAAATTAACACAATATTCTGTGGAAAATGAATTGTGTCTGTACTTTAGATTTTGGAAGAAGCTAGCTGGGAAATTAGCAAAAGATGTCTTTCCATTTTTAAATTCTGTTTTGGAAAACTTTGGGTTTTTTTAAATAAAAACTATTTACTATTTGCATATATGCAAGAGAAATCAAAAGTGTACACCTGTGGCCGGGGCAAAAATGAGTTAAATGAAATATTCTTTACATGCCTGGCCTAATCATGATGCAATTATGATGGACATTCCAGAATAAAATAAGACGATTATTTAAAGGATGGGGTAACTAAAAAACTCAGCAAGAATATCTGGTATAAAACTACCACAAACCAATAGTATGAGATCCTATGTTATGGATCCTATATTATAGGATCTTATGAGATCATATCCTATGGGCTCATTTCCAATAACAGCAGTAGTTAGCAGTTTAAAAAAAGCAGGCCTCCGTCAGTCTTGGAAGACTTTGGTATCGTGCTCAGCACTGCATACGCTGCATGCGAAGCATGAAAGCCTGGGTTAGATTGATATGGAGGATAGGCTGTTACCCAAGCAGCAAATCCCCCCCCTCTCCACGTCACTGAATTAGTCCAATGGAAAGGCAGAGCCAATATGATTGGATCCAGCTGGCGTCACAGAGCTGGGCTAAGGACAGGAGCTCACCCTGTCTTGTGGGGCCCACCTGGGTCTCGAACCCTGGCCTGCTGGTTAACAGGCACAGTGTCTTAGCCACTTGCAGTGCAAGGTCACAATTCATCGATTTCTCCCCTTACACTTTAAGCCTTCTGTTAGACCAGTGATTTTCAGCCAGTGTGCCATGGTACACTAATGTGCCACGGATATTCCTCAGGTGTGCTCCAGGAATTTGAGGAAAGTCATTAATTAATAGGAAAATTGGGGGATTTGAATAGCCAGCTTGCTAAACTTTTTTAACCATCGAGAATCTTTAACCACTGAACCTTCCGTTTGACCCAGTGGGAACATTTCTTTCCAGTTGGTGTGCCTTGTCAATGGTAAAAACAACTGATGGTGTGCCTTGACAATTTCAGTGACTTGTTAGTGTGCCGTGAGATGAAAAAGGTTAAAAATCACTGTGGTAGACATAATAGTATCTAGTAAAGAGGTTTGTGAGGTGTTATCATAACACAACAGCAACACTTCCAGTGGCAAGTACATTTGAATGTTGTAACTAAGAGGGAAGCATTTTAATTCCAAAATGGTGTGAAGGATGTGCAAAGTTCATTATTCGGTCCATCCAAGTCTTCAGGCTTTCTTCAAAACTCTTTGGGACTCATTTTAAATTTCTCTCCAGGCAAAATTGTGATTTAACTCTAGTTAGTACCTCTGCATCCTCCTGCGAGTTAATGTGCTTTGTACATTTTTGCGTAATCTGTAGCATGCGCTAATGAGGTCAATTCTTTGCAGACTGCCACGTGAGAAAAAAATGTAGAAATATATCAGCAGTGGTACCTGTTGCTTTCAAAATTGAAATGTTTTGCTTATTGACTCAACCTTCAAGAGTGTGTTTATTTTTGTTCTTGTGCCCTTCAAATATGAATATCTCCTACTGACAATCTACTTGCTCCTGTTTAAAAATAGTTTGTCAAAAAGTACCTGGAAAAAAACCAATATACTGGAAAAACATGTTGAAATGCAGACTTTTTACAGGCTATAAGCCAAAGATGATGTGCTCACGGCTGTGTTTTTTTGTTTTGCCCTGTCCTAATTTTGAGAAGAGCTTGTTTAAAATTCATTACTCAAAATTAGTAAAATGTTATACAATAAATATAAGAGGACAGCCTATATTCTACTTCTCCATTGTTTAAGGAACAATGTCAAAGTTAATGAATTAGGGCCATTGTTCCCGATCACTTATAGGAATTAAAAAACACACACACAAAGGGGAATTCTGCAAGTTGAGGCCTTCTGAAGGGAGTAAGTTACCATAGGGGAGGTCTGTTACTCTTTACTGTTACTCTTGCTAGGAGTAATTACACCTTACTACACCTTGTTAGGTCTTCCATTTAGTAGATGATATGTTTGACATTGTCTTCATAAGGGCTTATGGCATGTCAGTTGTAACCCTAGTCTGAGGGTGCAATCCTGAAGGCACCCTAGGCCAGTATAGGTCCCTTGGGTGCAAGGGAGTTGCACTGGCCTCCAAAGGCTGCCCGGGCCCTGTACAATCAGTGGAGAGTTAGGTTTGCACCAACCTTTCTAGGTTGATGTGGGAGGATGGAGAGAATGGGGATAGAATTGGGGCATTCTGGGCTGGGGGAGGGTGGGGCAGGAGGCAGGATGAAGTTGAGTCTGGGGGCAAGCCAGCTCTGGCACTTGTCCTAGATCATACCCCTAGTCCCAGGCAGGCTGCAGCAGTTCCAGATTTCTTGGATCTGCACCACCTCTTGGTGTGGGGCAAAACCAACCAGCCCCATTGGTGCTGCTGTGGCTTTATTTGGGGTAAGGGAAAGGAATTTGCCTTGTTCTGGGCTTAGGCACAATCATGCCCAACCCTGCATTTGGATAGGGGCAGGCCAGTCTAGGTTAGGATTGGGATGTGAGTTTGAGATGCCCTTTTGCTAGTTACACTGCAAGACAGGTTAGCCTACTAACCTACCTTTAGATTAGCCTGCATTGCAAAACAGTAGCCTGCTACTTGTAGTAGGCTACTACTCTGATAAACCTGTTAGAATAAATGGATACAAATTTTCCAGGATATAATTTTCCTTATCAGAGTAGCAAATTATCAAAACGTTGGGAAAACGATGGCCAAAGCTTTTTTGGACCTCTGCCACAATACGACAAAAAAATTATTTATGATGATTCCGTTTGAAAGGACTTAAAATAGATGATGAATAATATGTGGAAGAAAAAGCTACCAAAGAAGGAGTATCAGGGGGAAAAAATGGAAATGCACATAATATAACAGAAAATTAATCCTATTTAATGTGGAAGCCTTAAATCCACCTTACTATTTTTTTTCTCCAGCAGCTTGTCTTCAAAATTATGGAATTCAATCTGGGCTTTATTAAGACATTTTGTTTCCTAAAATGGAGGATAATGGAGAGAATACAGCCACACTAATGCAGTGAGAACTTTTCAAAGAACTTGGGGCTCATTGAATGAAATCCTTTAAAAATGTAATTCTCAGAAATAATCCCAGTACTTTCCAGGTGAAAGAGCAATTCGAATTACTTTTCGTAGCAATCTCGCAACTCCTTTCTTGATTGGAAGTCATACTAAGGTTGTCATAGTAGCCGGCATGGGAACGATTCCACAGCGCAAAGGAAAAGGGAATCAGTAATCAATTACTTGAAGTAATCAGTATTGCATACCTCTTTAAATATTACTTTTCCAATCTGGTAATCAGCGGTGTGCTTTAGCTGCTCTTTTCAAACTACTCCGATAACTGTTTGCACCAGGTTTGTTCTTCATGTTTCCAGCTAAAAAGTCTCTCTGATTTCTGAAATCATTAGTTTGCTCAAATCCTCAGTTTTGGGGTCAAGGCAATTTATCGGAATAAAAAAGGTTGAAGATGGTTGCACTAAAGCACCACCAGGTTAAGATCTGTCTGTCTGTCTGTCTACTTAAGACCACTGACTGACACAGAAATCTTCACTCTCTTTTGTGCCACAACGACCCCCCCCCAAAAAAAACAACAATAACAACAAAAATTAGAGGTATGAGGACTGAAAACCCACCATTGATGAAAGCCCCTATCAGAAACTGCTCTTCCCACCCCTGACTCTACCCACTTTTATGTCTATCCTTCCTTACAGGTTACAATGGTTGCAATCCTAATCTCTGGTTAGGTCAGCATAAGCCCCACCACAATTCCCATGGAGTATCACAAAGTGCCATAAGACACTTCTGTGCTACTCCTGGGAGAGGGTTAGGCCACTGCAAAGACATGTGCTTGCCTCCCCAGAGTACCACAGGAATGAGAAGACCGATGAGTTGTGCCATCCTATTTAGGATTGCACCCTAATACACAGAAGCATATATGCACATTGATAAAATTGCAGCACCAAAAGGTTTCAGGGCAATCACACAACACATAAAGTTTCTTGTCCATGTGCTATTTTAATCAATGCACAAATACATTCATGTGTTTTGGTCACCTATAAAGAGGAAAAATGTCCTCTGTCTTTGTGCTGTGGTCCTTCTTTGTGACTCTACATTGACAGAATGTACTGGACTACACTGACCTTTGCTTTGACCTGGCTTGAAAATTGTTATGATTTTGATATTTCTACATTATTATTTTTTTTACATTATATATAATGGCCCATTTAATGGGCAATTTAGTAGAATTGTAGGCATTTTCAGCAAAAGGAGGCATTGGGTGGCCTGAACCAAATCCTTGACTGTGAAAATGATTTCACTTTTTTCACTTCCTTGACTTTTACTTCTCATGCATTAGAGAGCTCAAACTTCAATGGATAAAAACCATAGATTAAAAAGTGCCTGTATAGCTTTGACGCACACAAACTTTGTGTCAGATACTACAGAACAAATGCTGATAGTTAATCAATAACAACATTAGAGTGTGCATTAAAGAGGTGTTATTGATATGGCTTTGGACAAAGCAAGATGGAAGCTTCTTCAGACGTTTGAGACCTTCCAGTGCCAGTGCCCCTTACATCTACCCTCTTCCACTTGTGCTGGGGTCTATATAGATAAAAAGTATATATATGTCAAGAAGTCACTCACTCACTGACTCACAGACTGACAAACTGACTCAGCAACAGCCAGTCCAAACCACCAGGACTAGAAGCGTGAAATTTGGGGAGAGTGTTCCTTCCAGGAAAGAGGCACGCACTAAGAACCGGTTTTTGGAAATTCCAACAAGAAGGGGGTGAAAAGGGGTGCAATGTGTTTTCCTCCCTATCCTTTGCATCGAAGAATCCCTGACTGAGGGATTCTCTGCCCCAACCCATGGACCGAAAAACATGAAATTTGGGGAGGGGGTTCCTTCTGTAACATCAACACCCACCAAGAACCGATGTTGATAAATTTAACTCTTAAGAGGGAGAAAAGGGGTGCAATGAGGTTTTGTCCTCTACTTAACATGGAAGACTGACTGATATCCTAGTGCCTGATGCACTAGGAGGGATGGTAAGCATAGGGGGTATTGAGCATGAGGGGGGTGCTGCATAGGGAGGTGTTGCATGTGGGGGTGTTGCGCAGGGGGTGTTGCTGCATGGGTAATGGTATTGTGCATGGGGTTTGATGTGCATGGGGGTTGATGTGCATGGGGGTGTTGATGCGCATGGGAGGTTGATGCACATGGGGTGTTGCACATGGGGAGTAAGATGTGCATGGAGGGAAGATGCGGATGAAGGGTTGCTGAGCTTGGGGGTGATGCGCATGGGGATGATGCACATGGGGGGCTGCTGTACATGGGGTTGATGCATGGGGCATTGTTACACATGGGGATTGATGCACAGGGGGATTGTTGCGCATGGAGATAAGATGCGCATGGGGTTGCTGTGCAGGGGGGTTGATGAGCTTGGGGGAATGTTGCGCATGGAGGTAAGATGCACATAGGGGTTGCTGTGCAAGGGGTTGATGTGCAATGGGGATTGTTGCACATGGAGAAAAGATGCGCAAGGGGGTTGCTGTGCATGGGGGTTGATAAGGGGGGTTGTTGCACATGGAGGTAAGATGCACATGGGTGTTCCTGTGCATGGGGAGTTGATGTGCATGGGGGATTTTGCACATAGGGGATGTTTAGCATGGATGGAAGATGTGCATGGTGGTTGATGCGCGTGGGGGGATGTTGCACATGGGAAGATTGCACACAGGGAGAATTTTACACCTGCAATGTTGGTACATTTCTCTAGTTTTGAATATAACAGATGTGCATCACTAACATTCCTGGAGCAAATTCCTTCAGCAGCATGGCCAATGTATAAGTCGACTTTTCTCCTCACCTTCAGAGCCTGTTGCAAATGCAAAAGCATTTTGGGAACTGAAGTTTCCTTACCCCAAGAAGTGCTCCACCTGTTTCCTTAGCACCACAAAGTATAGCAATGGCTGTTTTGGTGCCAGTGTACCAGAGGGCAGTCCCAATAGGACTGGTTTGTCAGTTGATTTTTCCCTATAATAACTTCAGCTCATCACTGTACAAAAGGGAGACCATGGAAGTGAGTCACATGTATTTCAGGCATGTGTGACATTCAGGGTGACCATGCAGAATGGAGGACAGAGTGGCTCTACCTTGATTGCATAGAAGAGGGAATTTAGCCATGTGTAGGTCAGTTTTGATGGGTTTAAAAGCATCACCTTCCTCAAGTCCCTCAAGTCAGCTTTAAAAATCCCCCAAAATCAGGATTATCTGTTTTTCTGGACATACAGCAACCCTACCTCGAAGGGACTCAAAACAAAACTTCTGATTTCCTCCATGAAACTGAAAATGAAGATATGGGGCCCTACGAGGCCTTTGGAAGGAAAGTGGAGGCCATGCTCAGCTTCTCTAATCCTCCAAATGCTTCTGCGTGAAAGCCATCCCACACTGGCACAAGGGACATTGGTATCTCTCCCCCCCTCCACTGTACACCACTATGGCAATCCTAATTGTTAAAGCAGACTGGGATGCTTCCATCTTTCCTAGTCAGACATATCCTACAATCAAGAGTAACTACGGGAGCACATAAGAGACATTACGTGCACCCATAGTTACTGCACCACCTAGTGAAAACCTATGGGAAATTAATATTGCAATCCAGAGTAAATTGTTCTGACACTGGAGCAAGGACTCCCCGTAGTTACTCTGGATTGCACCCTAAAGAGGTAAGCAGCCTACTAAATTATTCTTTCAGACATAACCTTTGAGAGGAGGACATGAACTGTGCTTGCTTCTCCCTTGTATATCAGAATACATAAAACTAAAGAGGACAACTGAGACTAGATGAGCAAAACATGCTCGAAACTCTCCTTTGATGAAGTCCTTGTGTGTGTACAAGAAAGGAAAGGTAGAATCTAGTGGGATGAAGGATTCAGTGAGTCCAAGGGGAGAAGCTCCGTACCAAAACAGGCAGGTTTGTTCTGTTTCTTATGGAAACCAGCAGTCTCAATTCAGACTAGATGACCTGCATTAGACAACAGATTTTCCACCACCCACAGAACTGAATTACATATGCGGGAGATGTTGTGCTGTGTGGTTCTCCTCTAAAAATCTGTATAAAGCATGTACTTTTTTTGTAATCAGGCATTTCTGCCTTTTATTTTTACACTTTCATCTCTCTGCGAAATGCTTTTACAGATGTTTCAAAAAGGTACAAGGTATCTCCCTTGACACTCTATGTGGGTGGATTCCAAAGATGTTCACTTCCATCATGCTCATTCTTTTCATCCCTAAACTGAGGGTGGCAACCCCTTATCTGTGTACTGATGGAAAATCTGAGCTTTGAGGTTGACTAAAGTGTTAGGATCAATGAGGTATTCAGAAGAGTTAACTCAAGAAAGTCAAAGAAACAGGTAAGAGTTAGGAAAAGTGGCTACCACGTTCCTGCTCAGTCCCTGAGTTCCTGAGAAAAACCTATGAATATGCCAGACAGTTCAGAAGAACATGGCAGAGGTCATTATCTATAGCAGGCAACTTTAAAAATTCATACCATCCATTCCAACCAATGGTCAACATAAAACTGAGGCTGCAATCCTAAAGACACTTTCCTGGGAGTAAGACCCACTAAACACAATGGGGCCTACTTTTGAGTAGACATGGTTTGGACTTTGCTCTAAGTGGATTAACCTTTTTGAAAATGAAGTTTTCACAAGTGATATGAACTAGTGAAGTTCATGAACTAATGAACCAGTGAAGTTCATGCCAAGAAGAACATCATCAGACCTTAAGAAGACAGGGACGTGTGGCTGAGAGAGGCAGGGCTCTACCTCCCCTGTGATTGTGCATATTCTCTGCTCATTTTGTGATTGGCACAATTTCTCTCCATCTACATGCATGTCCACACATATCATATGTCATAAACATAGCAAGAGATGCCTTCAGAGACAAATGTAGTTCCAGCTGAGCTCCTAGCTGAGGTCAGCTTAGGTGACCATCCAGCTCGCTTTCAGTTCTTCCTCATTGCAACCACCTTGGCTTTCATTTGTCTAGTTAACAAATGAACATGTGACATATATACATTTAATACTATAGGCTTTTCATTACCCTGAGGGCAGCAGTTCAAAAGATGTGCCATAGTGTCAGAGAGCAACTTTAGTATCATCACCTTCCATGTTATTATGACTTTTCAGTTTTAGGGAGGGAATTTTTTTAAAAGCATACTGTCCAAAGGATTCCTTCTATTGCTGGATTGCATCAGAGTTTGGGCCCCATAGAATCCAGAGAGACAGAGAGATGCTGTTGACAAGGAGCTGTTGAGTACAATGCTTGAGGACATGTATAGCAATAAGGTGATATAATTATCAGAAGTTTCATGGGAGTAAGAGGTATTGAATACAGTGAGACTTACTTCTGAGCAGACATGCTTAGGATTGCACTTTTCGTGACTTTTTCACTGGACTTTACCTGTGAAGAAGTATCAGGTTCAGCTGAAGACAAACTGAGACATATGCCTAGAGATACAAGTTACTATCCCTGCATTGTAAGGTTGCAATAATTTTTCCATTTTCCAGCCCTCCAACACTTTGGGAGCAAACACTGAAGATCTGAACAGATAGTTCTGAAGGTGCAGCTTTGGGGGACATCAAGACAAGCTCTTGCATGATGTCTTCCATCTCATGTCACCTGCCAAGCATCCCTAGTCTCTGATCCCCAATCAAAGCATATTGAGACAACAATTGCCCGCAATAGTCTTGATGGTGGCTGTAATTTTTTTGTGGAAAAAAACCCCAAGGGGCATCAAACTCATTCTAGCTATACAGACTATAGTTTCCAAGACCTATTTTAGAAGAGCATCAAAAAGGCTGCTTCAGATACCTGCGGGCTGCTCATATTCCTAGTGACCCAAAAGCAATTTTATATAACTAGGCTGCACAAATACCAAAACGACATTGTAGCCGTCGCACGAGGTTGCCTGGAAATAGAACAATTTTCAACACTTTTTGAACCAAGGTTCATGCAATTGATCAAAAAGCCTTCTTTCCCTGCTTTTGAAAAGGCACTGTCTAGATAATATTCCTCCACGTCTTAACAAAAATATTCCTACCAGTTCAGAAGAAAATGTATATTTGTGATTCAGTTTATTCAAAGCCGCATCCAACTGCACATGTGCTAACCAGGGAAGGTAGAAATTCTGTGAGTTTGGTCTAGTCACTATAAATAGCTAAGAGCTACCTACCCACCCACACACGCGAAGAGGGGAGGGTTCAGTCGCATGAAATTGTTGCACTTAAGAGTTCTTGAAGTGTTGCTTTCTAAAGTCATAATTGCAACTGTACTTTTGAAAATGTGGAAAACATGAGAAAAATAGTAAAACGGTCCCTGCAGCTGTTGTATAAAAGACATTGAAATAATTTCGCTGTAAGACAGTGTGGAGAGTCTCGTGCCCCTGAAGAAGGAATGCTGGGGGAGAGAGTGAGCCCACATGATACATGGGCCGAGGTGCTGGAGTCGACTAAAGAAGATAGGGTTTACTGGCCCGATTCATACTGGGACCTTCTAAGACTGTATTGCGCCGGGAGAACAGGGGTGTACCCCGGACATCCTATTTCAGCTTGTCCCAATCCTGGCTCTCTGGGACCACTCAGGGGGCCAGGAGGAGAGTGGAAAGGGAGGGGAGGAGGATGGTGTATTTAAGCAGGAGATGGAGAAGAGAGCAGGAGGGGGAAGGCAGTCATCGAGGAGTGGAGGAGTGAGATCAAGCACTGGTCACTGTCCAAAGGATTCTCGGGCTTCCCCTTGCTCCTGCAAAAGAGAACCAGATTAAGAACAGTTGTTGTTGCTTGTTGGAACTTACCTGTTAACTTGTTACTTGTATTAAGTTAGGTGACTTACCTGAGGTTGACAGCCTCCTGGGAACCTGTGGAGAAGGTGCTGAGTTAGAGTACCTGAAGAGCTGAAGAGGGTGAAGTAACCTACCTGAGAGGGGCAGGAAGGACTCCAGTTGAAGTTGTTTGGGACTGATAAATGTTATGTGTGTGAACCCAGTATTTCCCCTACCCCATCCTGCAACTAAGCCTGTGCTACCTGTCTCCCCACAAAACCCCATTCTTCTTCTATAAAGACCTTGTTAAGACTTACCTGCTGTTGTCATCCCCTCTTGTTTGGGGAAGCAAGTGAATGAAAGATGGCCGAGGGAAAATGGGATGGATCTGAAATAGAAGTGTGTGTGAGATGAGAGTGAGGGACATGACAGATGGGCAGCTGAATTCTAACTTTGGCACTGCATGGCAATGCAGTGGTGATTGAATGGGCCATGCTGCATCGGGGGGGGGGGACGCAATGGGGAAACACTTGTGCCCTTGCTATGCCCCAGTAGCTGCAGTGGGTCAATGTGGACCACAAACTGTGGTCCATCAACTCAGACCTACATGCTCATGCATCATATTTGGGGAGGTTCTAGTCTTTCAACCATCACAATGGCTAGCATTGATTTCATAAAACACATTACGATGCTGTTGTGACAACATGCACTGGAACTGTTTGGTGGATGCAGGTGGTGAGTAAGGTTGGGCCATGAAAGGCTGCCAAGGGGTTTCACATATCATTACAGAATTTAAGTGGTCTGAAAAAAGTGAAACATAGATTCATGAACTGGCCAGTCTAATCATCTTTGTTTTACTGATTTAATAAATAGCTTTTAACAGAGATCCTTAACAGAGATCCTCTTAACTAAGAAGAAATCCCTAGATTTTAGGTCTTCCCTGTTCATTTGGGAAGGAGGAAGACTTATCCAAGGCTCATGCTTCAGTTTGAGATTCCTAATTTTGGGTGGTGACCCAGCTTATCCACTAATAGGAGTAAAGTGAAAAGCATGATAAAAGGGATGCAACACTTGCTACTAAGCAATGCAAATATTGGGCGCAATCCAGAGTAACTACGGGGAGTCCTTGCTCCGATGTAAGAACAATTTGCTCTGGATTGCAATATGAATTTCCCATAGGTTTTCACTAGGTTGTGCAGTAACTATGGGTACACGTAATGTCTCTTATGTGCTCCCGAAGTTACTCTGGATTGTAGGGATGTTCTCCTTCATCTTTCCAGGATATAGTTTAATCAGGAAACAGTATCATGTTGAATCTTTTGCCGAATCAATTTCATTGAGAGACCTCAAATCAGAGTATTTTTAGAAAGAATTTTTAAAAATTTTCTATTTGCACTATATTTTCAGTGGAATATTTGTAGTTTTTTACTGCTGGATTTTTCAGTGCATAGTCATAAGTTGGATGGACTTTTCAGCAAGCTGGATTCACACATCTGAATTTAAAAGACTTTGTATTAGCGAGACTAGCCAAAGCCATTAACAATCATCATACAAACTAATCCAATAAGCTAATTTAAAATAACCAATGCAGCCAAAGGAAAAGACAGCAAAACCAATTAAAGTTTACTGTAGTTAAAGTTCACAGGCTTTTAAAAAAGTAAATTGGGAAAAACATGCCCCCTCCTCCCCAGAAGGTTGCTACCCATTTGATCTGCTGCCTCCCACCAGCTAATGACATAGCTAAGGTATATCTGCTATCTGGGGGTTAAAGACAATTTTAATAAATAAAAGTGTGCCCCTTATTTCTTAGAGACACTGAGCGGAGGCAAAGAGGGATGGTTATTCTTCTGCTAAATGTAAGAGGAGCAACACCTAGAAGTGTTACCAGATAGCAGGGGTAAGTGTACTATAATACACATACCCTACAATCCAGAGTAACTACGGGAGCACGTAAGAGACATTACGTGTACCCGTAGTTACTGCACCAACTAGTGAAAATCTATGGGAAATTCATATTGCAATCCAGAGCAAATTGTTCTTACACCGGAGGAAGGACTCCCCGTAGTTACTCTGGATTGCGCCCATACTGTATATGAAAATAGGAGCTGACTTGTATTAACATCTTATTAGTTCCATACTGTTTCATAACTACATCTCATTGGCTCTCAGAGCAGTCTCATGCGAATGTTTTGAGTTGAGAAAATTGAACAGAAATAAAAACTTTTTGTTCCATAGGCAGTTGGGTTTTCATTTTCTGTTTAATTGGCATTACTTTTGATAGAATATATATATTCCAATTCAGTTTGTTTCATTGCATTCTGCATTAAATTGCTTTTCCGGTGATATAGAACATGATGGCTTTATTCTTCAGACAAACCCCATTTTCCACAATTTTAGCCACTGGTGTCAAGCTCAGCTTGGCAGCAGGCACCACCAGGCATTGCTTATGGGCACCTGGCATTCCTACCGGGAAACACCGGACACCTTCAGACAGCAGGCACCACCAGGCAGTGTGCACCAATGGGCAGCAGGCACCACTGGGCACCAGGTAGAAGGCACCGGGCACCCCTACCAGGCACCTGGCAACCCTACTGCGCCCCAATGGGCACAGGGCTGCATTGCAGCATGGGCAGTGAGCACCAATGGGCACCACGAAATACTGGAAAGTTGGTTAGGATTGTACCCACATACACACACCAATAGACCTAACGAAAATACAAAACTGAAATGAGGAGTGTCAGATGCTACCAAATGAAAGTAGTATAGACCAGAGGTACACAAACTTTTTGGCATTATCTCTCTGACATGGTTTTGGGAGCTGCGAAAAAATAATGAATTTACATTTCAAATTTGAATAAATTTACATGAATATTTTAGAAACTAACTTACATGAATGAATGAATTCAGATCAATCAAATTATCTACTGTTTTGCTTAAAGTTGATAATAAAGTTGACAGCTTTAACTTAGGACTTGCTCTTACAAGAACAAAGGTTCATATTGGGAGAGGCTGAAAACCGAATGCGAGAGTTGGGAAAGTTGATATTTCGCAAGATAAATTGTCCCCATCAAGAAGCTAGTTTGTTGAACATCAAACAAATGGATTTGCAGCAGTTCTGAGAACAACATTTTGATCTTTGGGTAAAAGATGAACTGTGATGAAACCCGGCAAGACTCCCCAGAGAGAACATTCTAGAAATGGTACACTGATGTCTCTCATACCCACCCACCAATCTTCTGATAGAGTAGGCACTCTGATAGCAAACTCCGTGTGTGGGTGGTGAACAGAACCAATACTATGTTGGTTTCATTTTTGTGTTATTTTCCAAACATTTAAAAATCAATATAGAAATCTGCAGCTATCTATTTGGGACAACTTCGGAAACACAAATAGCATTTACTGACATAATTACAGGTGCTGCATTTGGTGGCATTATTTCATTCAGGCCTTGGTTGCCCGAGGCACACTCCGACACAGTGTTTCACAGGCTGAATGAGAATGAGTACTTTCGAGACATGGAATCACAACTTTGAGCCATTACCTGGAAAGATTAAGCAAAGGCTAGTCTCACTCTCAGCACAACCCTAACTATATCCACTCAAAAGTAAGCCCCATTGTGTCCAGTGGGTCTTACTCCCTGGAAAGTGTTCTTAGGATTGCAGACATACACACATAAAAAGGAAGGCACAGGACAGAAATTTTCACAAATCGTACTCATATGATTATTCTGTAACCTTTTGTTGTCCTAAAACACGGAACTCATGGTGACCATATGTCCTGAACATGTTTTCCAGAATATGTCCTCGTTTTTCTTGTGAGCAGGCAGCATGTAGCCTTCTTGTAATTCATAAATTTTATGAAATAAATTACAGTATATGCAATTGTTTTAAATCTTTTTAAGCAATACTGAGTTTAAGAGCACAATCCTAACCTTGTCTATTCAAAAGTAAGCCCCATTATGTTTGACGGGTCTTACTCCTTGGAAAGTGTCTTTGGGATTGTAGCCTTTATTAACCACAAGGAAGCAATATATATGTGTTTTTAGGTTTTATATTGTCTTGTTCGACATTTTTCTTGGGTGTCCTACCTTGTCCTCTTTTTGGGGTTATGACATATGGTCACCCTGATCGCATGGCATGAATAATGTATCTAATAATTATTTACACAACCTCCTAAAAGAAAGTACAGTGGTACCTTGAATAAAGAGCGTCTTGAATAAAGAGTGTTTTGTATAAAGAGCAAAATTTTCGCAGAAATTTTTACTTGCTTAAAGAGCACCGTCTTGAATAAAGAGCACTTCTGAAGAAGTTTGGAACAGGCTTCCATGGCAAGGGAACTCACAGGCAGGACGAGGAGACTAGCCTGAGCTATAGTGGGGCCCTGGGCAAAGTTTGGAATAGGCTTCCATTGCCAGGAAACTCATGGGACGTCAGGGGGGAGCAGCCTGAGTCAGGCCTGTATGTGGGATCTGTGTGTGGCAGTGTGGAAGGTGTGCCTTATAAATGTTCTAGTGCTGCTCCCCGTCAGCAGCTTGGGAATGTTAAAGTTGCACAAAAAGACAATAGATTCCATTGAGCCAATGGACAGCAGTGACTCCATTAGTGATTGTGAACAGTCATCCCCTCTCTATAACCCTCACACCAGCCATGAAGGTTTTCAAAGGTCCAGTACAGTTTAGTACTGTACAGTATTTTCTTTATTGCAGTGTTGTGTGTTACTGTATATTACAGTGCTTTCTACAGTGTTATATTGCAGTGTTTTGTAATCATTTTTTATAAACAGTTAATATTTTTATATGAATATTTTTTGGGTTGTGGAACCAATTGTCTGAGTTTCCATTATTTCCTATGGGAAAATTGGCTTCACTTAAAGAGCGTTTCACTTAAAGAGCATGCCCCCGGAATGAATTAAGCTCTATAAGTGAGGCGCCACTGTAGATAGTTTTACTTCTACCGTTATAGAACTTTTACTTGCAATTGTTTCTTTCAAATTGTCCAAAGCAACATTACATTGTCTGTTTGACTGAGGAAAATTTTGAGGAGGGAAAGGTTTATTATCTCAGGTCATCTTTGTTGAAATGCCAAAATGTTATTAGTTTCTGATGTGTTTAGCAACATCTTTCATTCTCCTTTTAAGATGAGTTATTCAATCCCCCCCAACACAGGTTGGTACACAGGAGATCTATTTTTGTTATTCCACAGTGGATTATCTTTCTAGTAAAGCTTAGGAGATGGACAACAAGAAGGTGGACAATCTTACTAGGAAGTCCCAGCAGGACTTTCTTTCATCCTTTCTGTGCACGGGGTGTTTGAAAATGGGGGATGTTGTGCATGGGGGAGTTGATGTGCGTGGGGGATTGATGTGCAGTGGGGGGATGGCCTATGGGGGAATTTTACTCCCGCAATATGTATGTTTTCGCTAGTATATAAAAAGCAGGCCTCCGTCAGTCTTGGAAGACCATGGTATTGTCCTCGGCACTGCATACGCTGCATGCAAAGCACGAAAAGCCTGGACTGGATGATTATGGAGGATAGGCTGTTACCCAAGCAGCAAATCCCCCATCTCCACACCACTGAATTAGTCCAATGGAAAGGCAGAGCCCATATGATTGGATCCAGCTGCGTTGCAGAGCTGGGCTAAGGACAGGAGCTCACCCTGTCTTGTGGGGCCGACCCGGGTCTCGTACCCTGGCCTGCTGGTTAACAGGCACAGCATCTTAGCCACTTGCGCCACCCACAGCCCTTTATATATAACCCACAGTGTGTGTGTGTGTGTGTGTGTGTGTGTGTGTGTGTGTGTGTATAATATACATTAGCCTAATAGTTCCCATGATTCAAAAGACCCCACTAGCTGTCAAAGTGACATATGTACCCAGAAAATCATGTGCACATGTGCTCAGAAAATCAGCAACAGTACCAGCCATCGGTGTACAGATGTGAAGATGGAGGGGATGTGGGGGGTATGTGGGATTGATGAGATTTAATCCAGTTTTTTTCATCCACCTTCCTATCCTACAAACCAGAGGTGTCCAAACTGAGACTATTCTGTCAAGAAGCCCTTCCCCTTACAACTACACCAGGTTTCCTTTTTTAAAGAAAGAAAGGTGGGAAATCTGTCTGCTGTCCATCCCTCACTCCCTTCCTCCCTCTCTCCATCCCTTCTTCCCTATGGCATCATTTATTTTCCAACCCAATCTCTGCATAGTGATACTATGGAGAGTTGTGTGAATTGTCCAGCATCCCAGCAAGCTCTGTAGCAGGTTGTCCAGGTAGAGACAATTGCATGGAGTGTCCTTGTGCAGAGTTCAGGTTGGAAAATAAGATGTATCATCGGAGAATGGTAAAGATCACATATGGGTGGGGAGGACTTTTTCCGCACCCCTGGCCTGTGAACAGAGTCCTGCAGTATAATCAGCATTACTGTTGATCAGTTGTATGGGTCTTCCTATAGGCATTCATTAATTTCTTAGCGTAACATCAACTAGGAACAGAAGTCTGGAAGCCCATATGATCAGGACAAAATTATGCATAACAGCCATCTACAGCAGAAGTTTGAAAAATTAATGTTATGTTTGATTCCACCTGTTTCCATTGTATAAGATCATTTGTTCTCATCTTTAAAAAATGGTTCTGAATTGAAAATAAATAATCTTGAAAGTGCTTTCAGGACTTTTCCAACCCTGGTGAAATTCCTGAAGACACGATACATTTATTTTTCATGAATTCTGATTTATTGTGAATTTTTTTTTTCTACAAGGTCAGGAAAGACAATGAAATCATAGGATGTGGTGAAAGGATTAAAAGTGTGTCATGTCCAAACATGCTACTTTCTCTAGTTTGAAACGTATGTGGTTTATTCATTTTTTATATGAACCCTGTTCAGTCCATTAAAAAAACCGTTGCCTTTCTATGTGAAATGCTTTTCCCCCTACATTATATTAAGCCACACTGTCACATATTCACTTTTACTTTGTGGAAAACCAACATGTTTAATATAAATTTTCTGTTTTTCATATTGCTCTGATATTTAACACAGCAAAGGGTAGAACCAACACAATCCAAAATTAATTCTAAAATGGAATAATATTTAAGTTGTATAATGCTCAGGTATTAGTCCATCACAGCCGGCAAAATATATACAAGGTGCAGAAATCCTTCCACAGATCTCATGTACTAATAGTTCATAAAAATATATTCATACGAAATCAAGGTATGACCTTACTGCTATATCCTCCCGTCAAAATTTATTTTATCAGTCTCATTAAAAAATAATGAAAATAGTCTTTCCCTATTATCTCCTTGGTTCTCAACCAAATATTTTCCTTACATGACAGTAGTGGCATCACTAGGGCTTGCTTCACCTGGTGTAAGTGTCCAGCACTTTCCCTCTATGAGGGATTTTTAATCATGAAGTAGGTGGGGAAAGCTCCAGTTGATGGGCATGAAAATGTATTATCACCCCCTGCTGCTGGTTTCTATGCTATAACTTTTGATATAACACATTTGTAATGCAATCCTAAAGACAACTTTCTTGGGAGTAAGACCACTGAACACAGTGGAACTTACTTTTGAGTAGACACAGTTAAGATTGTGCTTTTTGTTTCATTGCTTTCCTCATGAAATTGCACATCAAATGATGTATAATTATTCAAAAATACCTAAGTGCTATGCTTAGGATTGCACTATATCCCTACAATCCAGAGTAACTATGGGAGCACATAAGAGACAGTACGTGCACACGTATTTATTGCACCACCTAGTGAAAACCTATGAGAAATTCATATTGCAATCCAGAGTAAATTGTTCTTACACCAGAGCAAGGACTCCCCATAGTTACTCTGGATTTCACCCTATGTCTCTTTTCCTTCCTTTTATAGACAAATGGGTTAAAATGTGTATGCTATTCTTTTAGATTATTCAAAAAATGCAAGTTTTGCAACCCAGGGTGTCTATATGTTTTTAAATATTAAATTGTTTAATATGGGAGCAATCCTAAGCATGTCTACCCAGAAGTAAGTTCCATTGTGTTCAATATCTATCTACAGTATTTATATACCGCTTTTCAACTAACAAGTTCACAAAGCGGTTTAGAAAGAAAATGGAAAAATAATAATAGCTAATTAAAAGCTAATGGGTCCCTGTCCCAAAAGGGCTCACAATCTAAAATGCAAAAAAGAACACCAGCAGAAGCCACTTGAACAGACACTGCTGGGGTGTTGAGGGCCATTTCCTTTCAATACTACTTACTGTTTCATTAGTGTTTCAGCACTCCTGGGCCCAGGAAATGTGGTTAGGATTGCAGCCAAAGTCTTTTAATCTTTATTGAATTTATGCTGTTATAAATCCATCTTGAGTCCCCTTGATGTGGGAGAAAGGTGGGATATAAACAAACAAACAAACAAAAAACAAATAAAAGTGTGGGCTACTAGTGAGGTTTCTTGATACTATTGTTTTTGTCTGCGGCTTCCTGCCACTGTCAATCCACAGTCTTCATACCGAGTAGGTCCCATCCCCAATTTACTCCTTCCAACGACTCCCTAAACCTCTTCTGTCTTTGCATGCATGTTTTTTTTAATGGCTTATTCCCATTTTCATTTTCTCCATTTCATCCTTTCAGGCATTCTTTGGTAGACAGGAGCTGGTCATATATGTCAGTCTAACAGCTTGCAAACATTCATTTGGAATTTATTCCCCATAAACCTTTTCTATTCTTGGAACAGCCTTCATTAAATGCTAGGAGCTGTTAAACCATGTTTAAAAAAATGTCAAAATGAGCGGACTTGGAAAGGAAAAATCCCGTAAACTAACCCCATGTCAGTTATGGGAAGTGATGTGTTGTCCAATCCTACTTTAGTTAAACTCTGAAAATGCTTGTATTTTAACCTTTCACTCTACTGCTAGTTAATGTTTGAGCATTGCTTCCTAATTCTAAACACTTTCCCCATCTGTAAAGCTTAAGCTATCCAAGCAAAGAAATTGAGCTGGATATGCTTTCTGCCTCCCTTCTGGGCCCAATCCTCCCCTTTCCCCACCTATCTTTGCCCTGTTCTGGCTTTTCCCTGCTTCTTTCCTGCCTTGAAAATTTTTATTACTAGGCAGCAATCCATATGGGATGTTGCTGAGGCCCAGCAATAGTATCCCCTTTTCTTTAGATGTGCGTAGATGTGGCATGTTTGAAATTTGGATGTGCCTTGTGGCATGTTTGCAACATTCAGCATTGGTGTTGGAGTTCTGCACCAGCACTCAGATTGGTAAGATTTAGACTTTCATTCAATGTCCGTCATTTAACTTCTCTTTTCAAATGAGGAAGAAAATGAAAATTGGCAAAAATATGATTTTATGTAGATTTATTCACAGTGCAATCCTATCGGCATTTACGCATTTATAGGCATTTATGGACCTTTGCTTCTGGGTTCGCCACTGTGTTTAGTGGCATTTATTCCTAAATAGATTTGTACTGTCAATTTCATAAGGGTATTGTGTTGCTTTTATGCCAGCTTGAGTCATAGATGGTTTCTTTTTTACACATACATTTTTGTTATCTGGTAATCCAAATCAACTGGTTTGGTCAAGAGAAATAGCAGACTTTTAAATCGAGGAAGTTGCAAATATCCATCACGCCTTACAACCTGTACTGGACTTTTTTGTGCATAAATCTGTCCAATCTATTTCCAAAGAATTGTTATAGAAGACCTGATATAGTCTTATGTACAGATCTCTTAAAGAACATATAGCTATACAGCGGTTTTTGTGCTATTCGTGATACAATTGCAAACACCCTAATGCAATGGTTCTCAATCTTCCTAATACTGTGACCCCTTTATAAGTTCCTCACATTGTGGGGACCCCCCAACCATAAAATTATTTTTGTTGCTACTTTATAACTGTAATTTCGCTACTGTTATGAATCGTAATGTAAATAGCCGATATGTAGGATGTATTTTCATTGTTACAAATGAAATATGTGTTCTATGCACACATTGAACACAATGGGATTTATTTCAGAGTAGGCATGCATTGGATTGGGCCCTGAGGCTGTAATCCTATCCACATTTACATGGGAGTAAAGGCCCCCTGACTATAATGGGATTTATTTCAGAGTAGGCATGCACAGGATTGGGCCCTGAGGCTGTCAGTCAGCCCCAGTGCACGCGCAGCTACAGCTGGAGGTCTGGCAAGCCTAATCTGGCCCCCTGCACCAGGGGTCTTTAGGCGACCCCCAAGAAAGCTCTAGGCGACCCCCAAAGGGGTCCCGACCCCCACTTTGAGAAACGCTGCCCTAATGGAACAAATTCAGTGAAGACAAAATACTCAATAATTTCATGTGCAACCGCTTTGTGCAAACTTTACATGTGCTAAGCAATGTCCAGATTACATCTAGGTTTCTGGGCACTAGAACATTGTACTATCCTTTGCAAAGACTTCTCCTTGGACATAAATATGTTTTGTTAAACATTAATCCTTTAATCCTTTTCCTCGGCAAATCTGATTTTAAAAGAAAGACAGGAAAAGCATTTAAAACAGAAAAATGCTATCAACCAAATATATAACTACAGGTTTGATAGATACAGGAAAGTATCCATAAATTAGAACAGTCAGTGTTGTTGGCAGTGGGCTTTCTGACAGATTCATGACAACATGGAGGAATAATTTTTGTTAGAAAGAGAAGGTTGAAAGATTCATGACCCAAAATAGAAAAATCAGTTCTAAGGTGGGAAATTGGTCTAAAAGATTTGCAACAGAAGCCTTTTTTGGGGAATGGTGAGGTCATTAAAGCCAATTATTTAAACATATCTGAAATGCATTCATTAGGGAGTAGCAACCTGAAGGAGACTTGCTTTCCGCCACAACTGGACATAGTCTGTGGAGGGTACTTCAGAATACAGGCTTGAAGAATATGTTTCCAGTTCAAAGCTTCTGAGTTCATTGGCCTGTCCTGGGAGTTAAAATACTGGAAGCAGAAAGTGCTGCTTCACTAGCCAGGCACAGGCAGAAGGACAAGTTCTCAATATTTATTTTGGGCCTTGTCAATCGAGAGGCTTCATATGGCCTCCAAACATCCTATTATGTTTTCTGTGTGAAGAGCACTTGGCGATCTGAGAAGAAGTTGCCCATGAAAGTCATGGTGCCAGTTCTAGAACAGAGTTTCTTAAAGTGGGGGTCGGGACCCCTTTGGGGGTAGCCTAGAGCTTTCCTGGGGGTCGCCTAAAGACCCCTAGTACAGGGGGCCAGGTTAGGCTTGCCAGACCTCCGGCTGTAGCTGCGTGCGCACTGGGGCTGACTGACAGCTTCAGGACCCAATCCTATGCATGCCTACCCTGAAATAAATCCCATTATAGTCAGGGGATTTACATACCCATTATGTAAATGTGGATAGGACTGCAGCCTCAGGGCCCAATCCTATGCATGCCTACCCTGAAATAAATCCCATTGTGTTCAATGTGTGCATAGAACACACATTTCATTTGTAACAAAGAAAATACATCCTGCATATCGGATATTTACATTACGATTCTTAACAGTAACAAAATTACAGTTATAAAGTAGCAATGAAAATAATTTTATGGTTGGGGTCTCCACAATATGTGGAACTTATAAAGGGATCACGGTGTTAGGAAGATTGAGAACCACTGTTCTAGAACATAGATCCTATGGGACTTCTGCTTATCCCATCATTGCATAGGTGCCATCAGTACTAACCCCAAATCCAGAGTAACTACGGGAGCACGTAAGAGACTACATGCACCTGTAGTTACTGCACCACCAAGTGAAAACCAATGGGAAATTCATATTGGAATCCAGAGTAAGATGTTCTTACACTGGAGCAAGGACTCCCCATAGTTACTCTGGATTTTGCCCTATGGGTTTAGGATTCAACCTTGCAAAATGTGCCCTCTGACCTTCAGGAGTTGCCTAACCTGGTTGACCATGATGCCAATGCTTTATCCATGGTAGCTCACCAGGTGGCATCCCATCACCTACTTATCACTTATATGTGGCAAGGCATAAAACAATAAATAAGTATATTTATAGGTTTTTTTTGTTTTCTTCCTTTTTAAAGCAGGGGGAGAGTAACTGGCCCTACACAACCCAGCAATGTCTGTTCTAGTGGCTTCTGCTGGTGTTCTTTTTGCATTTTAGATTGTGATCCCTTTTAGGACAGGGACCCATTAGCTATTAATTAGCTATTAATTTTTTATTTTCTTTATAAACCGCTTTGTGAACTTTTTAGTTGAAAGCGGTATATAAATACTGTAGATAGATAGATAATAGTTATATTATATGAAAATGAATAATTTCTATCTGTCTGTCTGTCTGTCTGTCTGTCTGTCTGTCTAACACCACAAATGTGTTAAGTCTTTATGTGTTAAGGCTTGATTGTACCAGATAACTTTCTTCATAGCCCATTTCTATCCCCTGCCAGTGTCATCCCCACAGCACACAGCATTACCAATGGAACATAGACAACAGGGCATGGTAAGGTAGTTATGATGTATATCCAGACAGTCTGGGAGAGGTAAGTAAAATATTTTCCTTTACTCCCCTATAGGCTCTCCGGTCAGCATTGGGTCTTTGTGACAAATTCCTATGTCAGCAATTTAGCTTGTGTAAATTTAAGGAGAGTAGGGGATGTGTCAGGCTGGAAAACGTGGAATAGGATTATGGCATGCACCACTGCTGAATGGCCCACAGTTTCAACTGCTCCTAACCACGGTCTTACCCCAAACTGCCTCTACCGCCACCATCAGCACTGGCATGGGGTGGGTAAGCCAGGGGAATGCAAGTGGGTTCTCTAACCTTTTGCACTGGCAGCCCCAGCCTGCCCACCATTGGAATAACTTTTACAATGGCAGCCCTAAACTCATGGCAGCTGATTGCAAGCCACAGATAGTATTGGGGTGTCAGTGATGCTCCATGTTTCAGGCTCCATGTTTTATCACACAATTTCATTTTATATCTTATCCTGTCTGGTTGTGGACTGTCACCACCTGAGCATACATTGCTGACATGGATCCAGCAGCAGCTCCAAATGTAGCTACAACAAAGAAATGTCTCTTGAAGCATGCATGCATGAGCTTTCATGTTTACACACACACTACTCAACTCACATTCTGAAAAACTAATTCAACTGTACTACATATGCACAATCTACTGAGATGCAGGTATCCCCCACTTTCGGATGGTTTGTTCTTGACATTCTGCTCTTTCAACACATTTCAATTACACATGTCATTCATTCAACACATGAAAATATTTGAAAATATTTCCCAAACAGAAATCTCATCAACTGCGATTGCAACGTATATTCATGTCCTAATAACTCATTGCCATACGTGCACGTGTGTGTGCGTCAGTGCACGAGCATTATTTTAACATGGTACAGCAGCATTGTAGTTATTATAAAAGTTCACCTCTGTAAGTAAGGATCATTATTTGTAGACCAGCTCGGCATCAACACTTCCATGCCATTTCTTGAACTAAGCAGGAATAATGAGCAATTAGATGATGCAAACCCAGGAAACAGAAACTGGCAATATTTCAAGACAAACACCACAGGTTAGGAGAATTGCTCACTGAGTTTTGTTTTTGTTCTTCAGAAAAAGCAACCACCACAGACTCAGGTTATCTGTGCAAGTGATGACATAAAAGGCAGGCAAGTGACAGTCAATGAAATTTTTCGTGGAAATGAGCCAATAAACCGCAGACATGTCACAGGTCTCGAGTTACACAATTGACTATGTTGAAGAAGATATTTACTGCGCTACTGTTAAAAGCTTCAAGGTCAACTCAAATTCAATAAATGTTATACTCATTTTGTTATAAAAAGTGTAACATTTATAAACATTTATAAACATTTATAAAAAGTGTAACATTTATTGCAAACCTGCTGGCTTGGTCTTTACATTGCATTATTAATTGGTCCCTATTTCAGAATACAGCCCTTCTTTCTATACTGATGCAGCTGTGCCCAAAATCAGTGTGCTGTATCCAGCTGGGGTGGGGGCAGATTGAGACACTGCAGATGGGGAAGGACAGTTACCCCTCTGTGGTGCAACCCTAACCAACTTCTGAGCACAGGCATACTTGTGCAGCATTGTGCAGTTGGAGAGAACTCATGGAAGTCTCCTTCAACGTAAGAGAATTGTTGTTCTCTGATCTCTGAGTTGCATCAAACTAACACCAAGCTGGAAAACTGATTAAAGTTTGTACATCTCCAATGCTTTACATGGGTCTCATTGAACCTGTGCCAACACTTGAGTTGGAGCAAATTCAAAGAGAATAAAGGAGTGGAAGTAGCATCTGCAGCGTACCAGATCCAACACTTCCCGCAGCCTCATTACCCACTTCGTCCCCTTTCCCAGCCCAGCTTTGCTCCTACTGCTGTTTTATCTTGTCCAGTAGATGGCACTGGAACTGGAATTGGACATGAACCATGCTGTCTCATGTGGCAGTGCTCTCAAAATGATTACCAATCTACCAGTGGCGTAGCCAGCCCCATCTTGCACCCAGATCTGCCACCCACTGCTCCCTGCTCCCCCCAAGTTCAGCCCACCCACTGCCCTCCAACATCAGACATCAGCTCTCCCCACAGGTATGCTTTCCTTCCTCTTCCCCTTTCCCCCTAGCTGCCCCCTTGCCCTCCCTCTCACCTCTAGTCTCTGGAGCAGCAGAGGGTTGACCATGCCTGAGTGCTCCAACAGAGGCAGGTGGCATGCGCTCTAGATGCATGTGTCCTCTGAGCTCACCTCCTTTGCCCTCCACTTCCAGGCAGGCAGAAAAAGGGGCAGAGAAAGCATGCTCAGAGGACCCAGGCATCCACAATGCGCATCACCCAGATCCATTTCAGTGGAGCGCTAAGGCAGCGACAGGCTATCTGCCCTCCCATTCTGTCCAGGTCCTGGGCATGCTGGAGGACAGGCAGCAGGGGAGCCTCCATTGCCTAAGCGGGTGTCATGGAGACTTTCCTGCTGCCCATCCTGTTTCCTGTCCAAGTCCTGGACAGAGCAGGCAGGAGTGGGAGACTGCAGCCAAAGTGGTGTCATGCAAGGGAGAGGCATTTTGGCACCCCATGGGCTGTGACACCCAGGGCCAACTGGGATGCAAATCGGGATGCCAGGGCACTGTGTGAAGCATCAGCAACCATTTTACAACAGCAGAAAACTCTCACACTGTCTTCCGCTCCCATTGGATAGGATTGGGCTATTTCCAGAAGCAAAAACTAGACTAACACTGCAATCCTAATCCACAGTTAGGTCAGCTTGAGTCCCAACACGAGTCCTGTGCTGACCATAAGGCATTTCTCCACTACTAGGGGGGTTAGGCCAGTGTACAGACATGTGCCAGCCTCCCAACATCACCAAGACAATAGGAAGTGAGTGAGTGAGTTGTGCCAGCCTAAATTGGTTAGGCTTGCACCCAACTTGGGAGTTGGCAATTGACCAACTCCCTCACTGATAGGTGCTCAGCATTATCCCTTCTGCCTGCTAAGCAGCTGGTGTGCCCCTTCTGGTTAGTCTTTAGGGTCCAGCACAGTTTGATCTTAAGCACCTGAACTGTTCTTACCATTCTTGACATTGCAACTATGAATTATTAAAACTGTAGGGTCCTTTTGGTGGGCAGTTTGCATTTTGGGTGGGGTGGGGGGAGGTCAACCTTTTCTGCAGCTGGAGAATCAGCTGCTTTCAGGAACATCAGAACCCTGGATTTTCTTCTGCATCTTTTCTTGCAAGCACCTTGCTATGTCATTGAACTGATGCTGCTACTCATCTAGCATCTATTCAAAGAACAAAACCTAAAACTACTCAAGACATCCACTACAGTTATTCAAAGCGAAGTGCCGGGGGTGGGTGTCTCTGGAGGCAGGAGATTCTTTCTCTGTCACACTCTCAGAGAAAATCTTGCAAGATATGAAACTGTAGTGTGCCTGAGCCTTCAATTTCATTTCAGCTCTTAAATAGGACAATTTTGGGAAATGGAACCTTTGCTAGCTTCAGTGTATATCACATTTCAGACAATGAATTAAAAAAATGGGTGATTCGTAACAAGGAGGAAAAGTAAGCAGTCTTACCATTCACATATCAAACCAGACCATAAACATTGCATTTATCCAAAGAAAAGCAGTGCAAAGTAGGTTCCCTTGACCAAAATGCACAAGATATGTAGGTTTTTTTTTCAGATCAACCTACTCAATCTAAAGGGGCAAGAGAAAAAAAAGATAGGGAATAATTGCTATTTGTTGTGCTCAAATAGCAGACTGTTTAAAGTTACACAAACCACATTTAAATGTCAGATTTTTATCGTGCTTATAAAAACCTCTTCCAGTTTTTCTTGCAATCTCAAACCTAGAAAACTCTTCAAGACAGATAAATGTATTGCTTAAAAGTACCATTCAAATCACAGAGTATGCATTGCCAGTTTGAAATTTTGCCTTTATATACTCAGATTTCACCTGACTGCAAAAAGGAAAAGTTATTCGCTTTCTTGAACATCCAGGCACACAGGCAGGTCACTCAAGGAAAGCGGTGAGCAGCAAGCAGACAGCTCAGAAATGAAATTATTATTATTCCTTTATTTCATAAAGGTTTTCAGCCTGAGATTTGTCTGGCAAAAATGTAGGGAGGCATGGAAGCACCATGGGGAATGTGGTTAGCCTTCTCTAACATCTTTGGGTTTTCTTGCCTTCCTATGCCTCAAGAAAGTTGCTTGAGGAGGGACCACCAAATGTTCTTTGACTTCTGCTGTAGGTGAAATTTCAAGAGTCAAAAGTGGATCTTTCAGGAATTGGCGAGACAGACAAGTCAACCCTGAACAGATGTTACCCACTGTATGTAGAAGCAAGTGGGGGCAGGAGGAAGGTAGTGATATTATGCCGACACACTTTTGAACACGTACGCTCATAGCTCCACTCCCTGTGTATATAGGATTTTTCTCAAACAACAAACGCTATATAAATGGGGAGAGCCTCTCTGTGTTTATGGATCTTGGCATTTCAGAGTCCCTAACATCAGCTGAGGTTGCCATTTGCACCTTTGCATTGGTCATTGTACAGGTCATGCATCCATTCAATAAGGAGATCTTTTCATGTCACACAAAATTTGCCACAGCTGAACTCCAGAACTATTTCCAAAGAGAACATCTCCTGCTACATACCGTTGCTAGTACTTGAATGATGCAACTGACAGGAGTCATCTCGAGCCACAGGATGTGGTGAGCAAAGAACAGATTTGGGGTGCCCTTCACCAGAGGTGATCCTGGAGCTACAACATTTATAAGTTTCCTTATCTGTGCTTTTTAATGTACTTTTTAAATGTTTTTCTTTTATTATAATAAAGATTTTTTAAAGAATTTCTGCTTCTATCCAAAAGTAATGAAAATGGAAATGTCTGATTCTATATCAGATATTACTGGATCTTCCCGATTATTTTATATGGAGTTTAAGGAGTTTAATCTACCATTAGAAAATCATTTCAGTCTCTTAAAAATGTAAGTGCATTCAATTTGATGCAAACTAGTAAACACAACTTTCAAAAATCATTACTCGTTGCCATTTAGAGCATGGCAGGTGGCCAACAAAGTACTCAGTGTGGTAGACTTTCTATACATCCGTCTTGGTCTTCCACTGAAATAGGTTTTGCCATTTGAGAAAATCCTGCTTTATAATGCAAATAGTCTCACTCTCCTTGGGTTTGAGATTGCAAGCATATAAACATGGCTTTGATGTGTAAAAAAAACCTTACAAAAGCCTTTGAACCCACAGAATTCCATCATGGGTTGTAAAGGATGTAGTATTATATGTAAGCTTCTGCTTATGATACATATTCATTTTAGTAGATTTGGACTGCAATCCTAAAGACACTTTCCTGCGAGTCTCATTGAACATAGTGCGGGTTACTTCTGAATGGACATGGATAAGATTGCGCTCTTGGTCTACTTTTAGTAGACTTTTAGTAGACTTGAGCATGGGTGGTGGACCTAGGGGCGCAATCCTGAGTAACTACGGGGAGTCCTTGCTCCGGTGTAAGAACAATTTGCTCTGGATTGCAATATGAATTTCCCATAGGTTTTCACTAGGTGCTGCAGTAACTACGGATGCACGTAAAGTCTCTTACATGCTCCTGTAGTTACTCTGGATTGTAGAGCTAGTGAGATTCCTTGTCACTGTTCTTGAAAGGCAAAAGAAAATGGAGGACATGTGGAAACAAGAAAGATAGCAGGATTACTAAAGAACAGCAGAAGTTATACATCTATAGAACAACTACCGGTACCTACTATATAAATTTACCAATTCATTCCCTATTAATGACTGAACAGTGCAAATTTTACTGATTCCTAAAGAACTTCAGTCTTCCTTATCACTGAATCTCATAGACAGCATCACTAGGATTTGCATATCCTGGGCACCCCATGATGGACCTCCTCTTGTGCAGCAGCCAGGCCAACTCCACTGGTGGTAGGCATAATAATGTACCATTGCCCTAACCCCCCACTTGTTTGTGGATGTAATTTTTGATAGAATAGATATCTCACCCCAGCAATGTCTGTTATAGTGGTTTCTGCTGGTATTCTTTCGTATCTTTTTAGATAGTGTGAGCCCCAGTGGCCTAGCTAATGGTCATGTAGCCTGGCGCAAAGTTTAAAATGTTACCCTGGAAGTGATGTCACAACTGGAAGTGATGTCATCCCTGGATATTTTTTTAAAGAAAATTGGGGAAAAACTTGCCTCCTCTGCCTCAGCTGTTCACCCCCCATCCCACAAAAGCAAATTAAAATTTAATTAAGCAAAAAAAAATTGTGTTCCATATTGGTTAGAAAAACTGTGCTGTGGAAAGAGAAATGGTTATTCTTTGGCACCTGCTAAATATAAGAGTTGCACACTTAAAACTGCTTATATACCCAGTAAGCATGTGTAACTGTATTATGATATATGTACTGTATATGATATATGAGATGTACTGGGAGCTGATTCATATTAACACCTTATTCGTTCCAAACAGTATTAAAATTACATCTTATTGGCTCTCGGAGCAATTGGTATCATGGGAAAGTTTGAGTTAAGAAAATTTACATTTGTTCTATAGGCTTTTGTGTTTTCATTTTTCTGGTTAATTGGCCATAACTTTTGCTAGAGTATAGATATTCCAATGCAGTTTCTTTCATTGCATTCTGCATAAATTTATCTTTCCAACGATGTATAACATGATGGTATTATCTTTCAAACATACCCCGTTTTTCATAATTTTAGTCACTAGTGTCAAGCCCAGCTTGTAGCCCCCCCAAAGCTTGTAACCTTGTGCAACTGCATCTCCTGCACCAACTCTGCCATGGGTGAGCCCTTTTGGGACAGGGACTCATTACCTGTTAATATTTTTTTATTTTCTTTGTAAACCACTTTATGAACTTTTGAATTGAAAAGCAGTACGTAAATACTGTACATAAATGAGGGGTTCTTAACCTTTTGATGATTCTAGACCCCCAATGGACTCTCCATTATGGTCCCATACCCCCTTCACTTGGCTGCTAAAATAATAATCACCATTCCTTATATTAGTTGACTTTGAAATACGTCAACAGCTTGAATTTACTGTACTTTAGGTATGGCTAGCTAGGAAGAGAACATGAAATGAAATCATAAGCATTGAAAACTTTATCATATTTATTTACAAAAAGCAAAATTGCTGAATGTTCTCAAAGATTATTTCGTGTTCCATTCATGTACCACCCAAATATAAATTAATACATTAAAGACATTGCGTCCCATACCCCCCAACATTTGGTTCCCATACCCCCAGGCGCTATGGATACCCCTGGTTAAGGACCCCTGACATAGATAGATAGATAGATAGATAGATAGATAGATAGATAGATAGATAGATAGATAGATAGATAGATAGATAGATAGATAGATAGATAGATAGACAGAGTCATCAACTTGTGTCATCAACAGTGTCATTGTCATGAAATTTGGCACACAAGACTTCTCCTGAATAGAAATGCTACACAACGAGTACTTTGAAACAGTGTATGATGATTTTTCTCAGTCTGAACAATATAATTACTGCATTATTTGTTCCTAGCAATTTCAGTGATAGTCCAGTTATGAAGAGCATCTTGATATACAATACTTCTTAGTGTGGATCACCTGGTGTGGCCTGCAAAACTCCCTCCAGCAACACAACTAACACTGCACAGTCTAAGAGTATTCTCATGAAAAAAAGATTTTTTTAATGTCCTTTCTCTATATGATATGAGACATGGAAATTTTTTTTAAAATATTGGTTATTTTTACAATAATGGTATTTGTAGGCACCATCTTTCACCAAAAATAGTAGCTAGATGTGTTGGAATTGGTGTTCATGAAAGAACAGTGAGTAGAATTAAGAAAGGTCTGTACTGAATGAGATCCTTTCCGAGCCATGAATTCTCTGGTTGGGTTTGAGCAACGCTTGTTCCTTTTGCAAAATTGGAATTTTACCATCTGCCTTAGAGGGTTTATCTGAGGACGACTGAGATAATATAAATCACTAAAAAGTGCTCTAAAATGATTAATCATCACACCATCTGGGTACTACTTCCAAATATTTGTCTAACTGTCATGGAAATTAAGAGGTGGGCTGTACTCCAACCAGAGAATACAACACTACCTGCAATGACATCAGTGAGCAGCTAATGAGCAACAGTGAGCCACAGCAGTGAGCAACAGCAAAGATCTGAGCCATTCCAGGTCATTACATTATGGCAATTTTTCTTCTGTTGCTGCAGAGGTTCTAGATAACTTTGCTTCATGTATGGCTCTTAGCATAGGGCAGTGGTTCCCAAATCTACCTTGGTCATGACAGTCCTGCAGCTTCTTCTTCCAGGCTCCACCATCAAGGATATTTTAAAAATTTACTCTCATGGCCAAATCTTGTAACCAAATCTTAAGAGATTTCATGAGATGGAGGGTAGTGATGCCCAAGAGAACAAGTAGGAGGGGGATGCTGAGGATATCCTGAAGTGCATGTATGAGCATGCCATAAAGGTGTCACAATGCAGTCTTTGGGAACCTGTAGTATAGGAATATTAAAATTACCCAGTTCTCAAATTTCACTCTTTTGCCATGGTGAAAATGCAGTTTTCCCCTTTGATAAATCTAATTGCACAACTTGCGATCCACCAAGCTGAATATACCAGAGCAGCTATTTATTGTGGAAATCTGGTAGATCCTTGACTGCATATTTGTCCCAGGAATTCAGCGCAAATGGAAGGGCTGTTGAGTCCATGTCATGAGCCATGGGGTGTTGAGACCGCATCCTGACAGTGCACCCGAATCCTGACAGTGTACCTGAATTTCCTTGGTACAATGACAGTAAATCGTCTTATCTTATTCCTGTCAATATACTGTCACCATTTCCTGTCACTATATGCTATTCTTAAATTTCATACTTTTTTAAAAAAAGAATTCTTTAGAAGTTTCATCTTTAAAATATTCTCCTGATCTGCTTTTGAATCCCTGCCAAGGAGCTATGCATCTAGTCCCAACAAGGAGAAAATTTATCCAACATCAATTGGGTTACCCTCTCAGGTTGACCAGACACCCTCTTTTTCAAGGGATGTCCACTTTTTTAGTATTGTGCCCAAGAAAATTACTTAAACATTAAGCCAGTGATTTTCAACCAGTGTGCCATGGCACACTGGTGTGCCATGGCATACCGGTGTGCCGCAGATAGTCCTCAGGTTTGCCATGGGAATTTGAGGATTGACATTAATTAATAGGAAAATTGGGGGATTTGAACAGTCTGGGGTGACTTGTCAATGGTAAAAACAATTATTTATTTAATTTATTTAATCAATTTATATCCCGCCTTTCCTCCCCCGCAAGGGGGAGCCCAAGGCGGCTGACATCAGGGAATAAAACATCATTAAAATAGCTCATAAATAAAGATTAAAACCATTAAAATATAATTAAAATACAATTAAATTGAATAAAAAACATGCAGATTAAAAATATTTGTTAAAAACAGTAAAAAACAATAAAAACAACTGTCCCCCCACCTCTGCCCCATTTAAAATGCTTTTTTAAAATAGAAGGTTTTAAGGCTCCACCTGAAGCTCTGTATTGAGGGAGCTTTTCTCAGTTCAAAGGGGAGGGAGTTCCAAAGCCGGGGTGCCACCACCGAGAAGGCCCTATCTCTGGCCGCCACACATCTCACATCTCTAAGTGGCGGCACAGTCAGTAGGGCCCCCTCAGATGACCTTAGGTGATGGGTCGGATTGTACAGAAGAAGGCGGTCCCTCAGATACCCTGGACCCGAGCCGTTTAGGGCTTTAAAGGTCAGGACCACCACTTTGAATTCAGCCCAGAAACAAATGGGCAGCCAGTGTAGTCGCTGAAGCAGTGGACCAACAGAGTCGAACCAACGAGCCCCAGCAAACACATGGGCCGCCGCATTCTGGACTAATTGCAGCTTCCGGACCGTTTTCAGAGGCAGCCCCATGTAGAGTGCATTGCAATAATCTAGTCTCGATGTCACTAGGGCATGGGTCACCGCGGCCAGATCCGAACGACTCAGGTATGGTTGCAGCTGGCGGATCAGCCGAAGCTGAGCAAAGGCTCCCCTGGCCACAGCTGCCACCTGGGACTCCAGGAGCAGCACACCAAAAACAATTGGTGTGCCTTGACCATTTCAGTGCCTTGTTAAGTGTGTGGTGAGATGAAAAAGGTTGAAAATCACTGCTTTAAGAAGTCTAGCTATAGAAGTGTAGCATTTAGCTGTCTGCTTTTTTTCCACAAAACATTCATTTGCAAAACATTTGCAAAGGGAGGTGAATCATGAGCACACCAGGAGAAACTGAGAAGTGCAGATAACTCAAACAGCAGAGATGGGGGAGCTGGTATAATAGTTATAAAAAGTAAAGAGTAAATTTTGGGGGTACATACACATAGGCTTACAAGATACACTGGAGGACAGAGTGCCAGTACCTTTAACCACTATATAGAATAGGGAATTTTGGCAGGTGCAACTTTTTAATGAGCTGCACCTGCCAAAATTCCCTCTTCTATACAGTGGTTAAAGGTATAGGCACTCTATCATCTTTTGTATCTCATCACTCTGTTTATATATACCCACACACCCATACCAGGGTGACCAGATGCCAAACCCGAAATTCCTGAACCCCAAGGCCAAAATTCCTAACCCCAGGCCAAAATTCCTACCCGCTGAAAAAAACTGCCAAAAAAGTATTTTTTGTTTTTTTTTTTTACCATAACTTTTGATAGGAAGGAGATATCACAAAACTGATTTTTGCATTGGATTCTGCTCTTCAATAAGAATCCAGCGACATATGGCATGATGGGGTACTGTGAAATATCACGAAGTTTCAAAATGAAGCCAAAATGTAGGACACTGATGCCAAAATGTAGGACACCCAGAGAGGAGGCTAAAAATCTGGACAAATCCAGGTTTTTCTGGTCATCTGGTCACCCTGATCCATACCCACACACACACACACACATGGCACAAGTGGTTAAGTCACTGTGCCTGTTAACCAGCAGGCCAGGGTTCGAGACCCAGCAGGCCAGGGTTCGAGACAGGGTGAGTTCCAGTCCTTAGCCCAGCTCTGCGATGCCAGCTGGATCCAATCGTATTGGCTCTGCCTTTCCATTGGAGTAATTCAGTGGCGTGGAGAGGGGGGATTTGCTGCTTGGGTAACAGCCTATCCTCCATAACAATCCAACCCAGGCTTTCATGCTTTGCATGCAGCATATGCAGTGCCGAGCACGATACCATAGACTTTCAAGACTGACGTAGGCCTGCTTTATATATATATACTAGCGGAAGGCGTACCCGCGTTGGGGGAGTAAAATTCCCCCATATGCCATCCCCCCATATGCATCAACCCCCCATGGATAACTTTCCCCCAGGCGTAACAACGCTCCATGCGCAACTTCCCCATACACATCAACCCCCATGCGCAACTTCACCCATGTGCATCAACCCAGCATGCACAAGTTACCCCATGCGCAACTTCCCCCATGCACATCAACCCCCCATGTGCAACTTCCCCATATGCATCAAACACCATGCGCAACTTTCCCCATGCGCAACTTTCCCCATGCGCAACTTCTCCATGTGAAACTTCCCTCCATGTGCAACTTCCCCCCATGCGCAACTTCCCCCCATGCGTAACTTCCCCCATGCGCAACTTTCCTCCCATGCGCAACTTTCCCCATGCGCAACTTCACCCCATGCGCAACTTCCCCATGCACAACTTTTCTCCATGCGCAACTTCCTCCCATGCACAACTTTCCTCCATGTGTCATCATCCCCCATGCACAACTTCCCATATGCGCAACTTTCCTCCCATGCGCAACTTTCCTCCCATGCGCAACTTTCCCCATGCGCAACTTTCCCCATGCGCAATTTCCCCCCATGCGCAACTTTCCTCCCATGCACAACTTCCCCCATGCGCAACTTTCCCGTGCGCAACTTTCCCCGTGCACAACTTTCTTCCATGTGCATCATCCCCCCATGCGCAACTTCCCCATGCGCAACTTCCCATATGCGCAACTTTCCATATGCGCAACTTTCCTCCCATGTGCAACTTTCCCCCATGCGCAACTTTCTCCCATGCGCAAATTTCCTCCATGCGCAACTTTCTCCCATGCGCAACTTTCCTCCATGTGCAACTTCCTCCCATGCACAACTTTCCCCATGCGCAACTTTCTTCCATGCGCAACTTCCTCCCATATGCAACTTCACCCCTGCGCAACTTTCCTGCATGCGCAACTTTCCTACATGCACAACTTCCCCCATGCGCAGTTTCCCCTCATGTGCAGCATCCTCACCAGCGCAACCTCTTCCTCCGAACAACATCCCCCAGTGCACCAGGGTCTGAGCACCAAATTGGCTGGATGTGGTTCAGTCTCCCATGTTAAGTATAGGACAGAAACACGTTGCCCCCTTTTCAGCCCCTGAAGGGTTAATTTCTCCACCTGGTTCTTGGTGGGTGTTCAGGTGACAGAAGGATCCCTCCCAGAATTCCATGCTTCAGGCCCAGCAGTTGGGGTGGAATGTTGATGAGTCAGCAATTCTCAATGCAAAGTATAGCGTTGCGCCCCTTTTCACTCCCTTCCTGTTGGAATTTCCGAAATCCGATTCTTACTGCATCCCTCAGTCACGGAAGGAATATCCACCCCAAATTTCACGCTTATAGGTCCACCGGTTTTCGCAGGGCAGTGATAAGTGAGTGAGTGAGTGAGTCAGTCAGTCAGTCAGTCAGTGAGTGACTTTTCTCTTATATATATATATATATAGATAATGCCTCTAGAAGAGAACAAACCACAAGGCCATTGTGGACTGATCAATAAAGAAAAGTACAGCAAGGCACAAAAACAGAAATCTAATTGGATTTCCCTACTTCCAACTTAGTTACTGGAAAAATCCCAAACTTATATGAGTATGTCAGTCCAAGAGCACTCTTTCAGAACTGTAATGCCAAAAAAAAAATTATTTCAAAATAAAGTACCTGCAAAGCTGTTTCTTGAGGGCTGTGGGTGGCGAAGCGGTTAAGGTGCTGTGCCTGTTAACCAGCAGGCCAGGGTTTGAGACCTGGGTCGGCCCCACAAGACAGGGTGAGCTCCTTTCCTTAGCCCAGCTCTGCGACGCCAGCTGGATCCAATCGTATTGGCTCTGCCTTTCCACTGGACTAATTCAGTGGCGTGGAGAGGGGGGATTTGCTGCTTGGGTAACAGCCTATCCTCCATAACAATCCAACCCAGGCTTTTTTGCTTTGCATGCAGTGTATGCAGCGCCGAGCACGATACCATAGTCTTTCAAGACTGATGGAGGCCTGCTTTTAAAGCTGTTTCTATAGAAATTCCAGAAGACTCACCAGAGAAACCTTTTCAGCAACTTTAATTAAAACAGCAAAAAAAACCTATTTAAAAGAATGAGAGATACAGATCTGTTACTTAAGCTTAGCTCAGTCCAATTCTAAGTGTGTCTTCTATGTGCACGGGTCTGACTGTGTGCAATGGGGCTTATTTCCAGGGAAGCGTGTATAGGTTTGCAGCCTCTGTCACTTAAGAGGAATCTGTCACGTCTGACTGAAGTTGGAATGGAGACGGATTTAATAAAGACACAGAAGTTCAGGCAGGGAATGGCTGGTCAGCTTTTAAAATTGCCTATATTTTGTTAGAGACACAGCATCTACCTGATGACCTGAGGATATGCACCGTCACTTAAATGCTGCATTAACCAAATTGTTAATGATACACTGCCACCTTTTGGTTGCACAAAAAACAAAAAATGGAAGAAGCAAGATATGGCTGTTGGAGAGAAAGTGACTCCATTTGAATCAGCAAAATGGATTTTTTCCTATTACAGGAATTAAATTAAGCTCACCGGAAATTTGCTTTCTGATCAAAAGAGTCCACAAACTTCTTACTTAACAGGGGAAGTTACTGTGCTCGATCCATTTAGACTGAGTCAATAAAATAGTAAATATTATTTCACTGTCAAGGATGGGGACTGATTCTCTCTCTCTCTCTCTCTCTCTCTCTCTCTCTCTCTCTCTCTCTCTCGTTTTGATGGAGTATCAAATGTAAACTAGAGCATGGACTTTGTGCCTTTGTAAGCATAATTGTAGTTTACTGTCCTCTGTTCTCAAGCCAGAGTATGCCACTTGTTACTCTTAGAGCACAATCCTAACCATGTCTACTCAAAAGTAAGCCCCATCGTATTCAATGGGTCTTATTCCCAGGAAAGTGTCTTTAGGATTGCAGCATTACTATGGTCTGTCTCCCCACTGTGATGCTTAGGGCAATCGTCCATATTGCTTTTGTAAAAGTAAACTTAAATTTTGCAGAATGCTTGCCTGATAAGTGGTAGCTGCTGAAGTTCCTTCTCCTATAGAGGTACTAAAGGTGCAGGAATCTCGATTTGAGTTACCACTGAGATTTCGCCTAAAGCATTCGCTGGAGGGGAAGCTATCTGTGGAAGTTTAAGAAAAAACAAATAATATATTTATGTGATGAGAAAAATGTCCCAGGGAGTTTCAAATTCATGAAAACATGAAAGATCATCTACCTATTTACAGTATTTATATACCGCTTTTCAACTAACAAGTTCCCAAAGCGGTTTACAAAGAAAATGGAAAAATAATAATAGCTAATTAAAAGCTAATGCGTCTGTGTCCCAAAGGTGCTCACAATCTAAAATGCAAAAAACACCAGCAGAAGCCACTCTAACAGACACTGCTGGGTTAAAGGGGGCCAGATGTTACTATCAGCCAGCTTACTGGATTACACACTACATAAAGTGAGGGTGACGGGACCCCCCTTGGGGGGTCACGGCCTTGGGATAGGGGTTTGCAAGAGGATGGGGTCCATCATATTGGAATTTGGCACTGCGCTTTCCTGGGAGTAAGTCTTATTGAATACTATGGGTCTTACTTCTGAGTAGACATGAAGGAGCATCCCAGTAAGTTTGACATGGAGTCCAGACTGATTTTTAAGTTTTAAATGGGGTTCTAGGCTGAAATGCCTGAATACCAAAGGAGTAGAAAATTGGGAAGTACAGCAACCAAATGAAGCATCAGAACTGACCTTACATGATACACTTTTTATTTTTTATTGATTTTAACAAGAGTAAGTAAAAAAACAAAGAAAACAAAGAAAAGAATAAAACAGAACAACATAGATAAAAAAATTGTAGGATTCTCCATCTCAGCAAATGTACGTTGATACATTTATGATCTTTTTGTCAGTACTGTTTATGTAGGGCTCTTTGGGATCACGTACAAGGTGACCATATAGAATGGAGTACAGAGTGCCTCTATCGTTAACTATTGCATAGAAAAGGGAATTGAAGCAGTTGCTGCTTTTTAAAACCTTCTACAGTAAGCTAAATCTGCCTAAAATTCCTCTTCAGTCAATGGTTAAAGATAGAGGCACTCTGTACTCCATTCCACCAGGTCACGGAGACAAGGAGAACACAATCCTATCCATGTCTACTCAAAATTAAGCCCCATTGTGTGCATGGGTCTTACTCCCAGGAAAGTGTCTTTAGGATTGCAGCATTAATTTTTTCAGCTTGAAGTGTTCCCAATTTCTTCCAGCACACATTGGTACTTCTGGAGCCATCAGTAAGGGCTTAGTATTCGATCTGAAGGAGTCCAAGTAGCAACTGCTCCTACTTGTGTTGTATTTTTTGAATATCTTCCTTGTTCCATAAATTTGCTTTTTTTCCATGTTTCTTGCAACTTCAGAATACATCTTCAAATACAGACTCCAGCCAGGCAATGAAATTGCTGACAGGGATTCACTCAGAGTGCTTATTAGTTTCTCTCAGTGAATCAGCTATTATCTGTTATTAGAATTATTATTAGTGCATTGTATGAGCACTGATTTATGGCAAATCTCCAGTGGAATCATTTATCAACAACAATTTCATTACACCAATTTCCCTCCAAAGAATCAGATCAGTAGGAGTCCTGATTGTGAGTGTTCAGTTATGCTGTAAATGTTCATCTGAGTGCTATAAGAGCAACAAAGGCAGGATATGGGATGGAATTGCAGGCAAGCAGATAATAGGGAGCAATTAGAAGTTGTCGCATCTGTACACTGTTCAGTTTTTCACTGTATTCACTGTACAGTTTCAGGGGTTTTTTTAAACTCAGGAAGAGATTTAGGGCCCAATCCTAAGCCAGGGCAGTGATGGTGGCCAATGTGCTGCCCTGGCAATCATGTCATGCAATTGCTGTAATGCACTTTTCAGCCTGCAGTGAGAATGGTGAACTAGCAATGAGGCCAAGGCCAGTAGGCGCTATGCCTTGGTCTCAGGAAGATGTCCCCGCATTGCAGAATTCGACCCTACATGTCTAACCCTGGCTTTCGTGCTTTGCATGCAGCGTATGCAGCACCGAGTCTTTCATAGTCTTTCAAGACTGATGGAGGCCTGCATTATCCCCTAATAGAAATAATACGCATACAAAGATATGCATATGCATTTCCTTTCAAGGAAAAAAATTGTAATTTATTCTGCCATTCCTCAATCTTAGCACACCTGCAGAGTGTTCTTATAGGACACAAGCATTCCCAAAATGTCATTAAAACTATCCTCTAGTATTTGCATCTGCAAGTATTTGGGATTGCTTGGAACCTGAAACCAACTCTTGACTCATCTTGAAGCTAAAAGTTATTTCAGGATCCATGAGACAAAGCTAAGGGGAAACCTGGTGAAAGAACACACCAAAACCAGATAACTGCTGTCTAGGACTAAACATAAATGTTCTGCCCTAAACAAAGCCTTTTCAGGCTGCAATCCGAACCACACTTTCCTGGAAGTAATTACTATTGAACACAATGGGACATTCTTTGAGTAGACATGTTTAGGATTGCACTATTAATCTTGTTAAAAGGACACAATGGCTAGCATTTATGGAAAAGTTCAGCTTGGTATCTGGAAGTCTTTCACCAGCCAGACAGAAGTTGCAAACTGCAGCCCTGGGCAGTCATCACAGTATAGTTGTGTACAGATCTTAGGATTTGTTTTGCACTTCAGTGCACCGTGGCTGATATTTTCTTGGTTGAGAACAACTTCTGTGATTTAAATAAGGATTTATATGTCAGCAGAAAAAATTATTCCCTTTCTTATTAGTGTTGCACATTTGCAATTCCTCTATGTCAAGTATGTATAAACAACCTGAATTGTATTTAACTCTTTTTTGGAGATTCCATGAAAATGGTTCAAAAAAGTACTATTGGCAGCATTGCAAAAATGTACCATTGGTAGAATATGGGTAAAAACATGTTCAGCACCTCTCTTTCATGGGCATCTGATGTTCCCGCTACATATTCCATTGTCGACATGGAACATTGCAGAACAGAAGTTTGAGGTCCAAATTAATGTCCAAATTAATTAATTAAAAAATATTCACTCCTTAACAGCTAAATAATATATATTAGCTAAATACATATAATTTAGCATATAATATATGCATAATATATGTATAATATAAATACAGGGTGGAGTTCCCTGCAATTTGGTGTTCATGTTAGGAGAAAAAAAACCTGTTTTCCTAGTTATTTCAGAAATGTCTTGGAGGAAGATGCACTGTATAATTATTGATGCTCATTATATATTAACATTTCCTTGAACAGACGAAAGGAAATTTAAGGAGAAAGCCCCCTGAAAGATGCTCTGAATATGAAGTTGAAATGTAGTCAAAAGTGAAAAGAAAAAGAAACTGACAAAACTAGCTATTGCACCACTATGTCATTCCTGTGATTATCGTTGCATAAAGCAGATGGAATATTTGCCACTATTTGAAGTGCGGAAAACATCTGTTTTATTCAACTTGCCTTCAAAGCCTGTGCATGTTCTGGAATTAACACACTGAGAAAGCAAACACAAACATATAATGGAGAGGCATTTGGGAGGTTCTGGTCCAACAAATATCTCCAGGCATTTTGAAGGAGAGTATTGAGAAAGATTAGCACCATCCTAAGGAGTGAAGAAATGGAACTCTTCTCACTCTCTGACTATTTGACCTCACCAAAGCTGTGCGTAGCACATTGCTACAAGGAGAAAACTAGATGCAAAATGTTTTAAATTGCTAATTAAGCCCAGAATTTAAAATGCCACCAGGAACAGGATGCTGTAATTCTCCAAGCTTGTTTATTTGCTCCATGGATATTTTTTTTTAAAAAAAAATTGGTGCATGGTTTGCAAATAAATGCATGCAAAAGTAAATATATTTATGAAATGAAGCTTGAAAGCTTCTCTTTTGCTTATTATGACTTGTGGCAGAGCTTCACAGCCAGAAGACATGATATGTTTGCTATATTCAGTGCTGCTGGAGGGCTGGTAATAAGAGCTGGCTGGCCCCAAGTTAAGTGCATGGTTTTTTTTAATAGAACTCTCTCCACCAGGATGGAATGAGGTGCTCGAGGAGTGTACCTCAAGAGTAGCACTAAGTTTTGAACCGGGGACAGCAACAATTGCTTATATTGACTCACTTTGGTGTGTTCATCCTACAACTTTTGGGGCATGGAGAAAGTGGGGAAAGGCAGGAAAACTGGGCAGGGGAAATGGCCTAGGGAAAGGGATGGTTCAGGTTTAAGATGCAATGGAGATGGCAGTTTTATTGGTTTGTTTGTAGTACAGTGGTACCTCTCATAACAAGCGCCTCACATAAAGTATGTTCCACAAAACAAGTCTAAATTTCCAAGGAATCCTGCTTCACATAACAAGTTCCACTTCACTTAACAAGCAAGTTAATCCGCTATGCAGCCATGACACTCCATGAGGAGGCTGTTTAAAAAGGGCTGCAGGCCAGTGCTTCTGCCTCTAACTGCTCCCAACTTGGGGGGAGTTGCCTGGGGATGCTAGAGGCAGCTGCCCTTAACTGCCCCCAAGTGCCCCCACTGGCCCCTTGAACCTGCAGCGGCAGCCCAGGTAAGCCTCCTAGGAAAGTGTCTTTGATTGCAGCCTCCTAACCATGTCTACCCAGAAGTAAGCTCCATTGTGTTCAATGGGTCTTACTCCCAGGAAAGTGTATTTGATTGCAGCCTCCTAAACATTCTACTCAGAAGTAAGCCCCATTGTGTTCAATGAGTGTTACTCCCAGGAAAGTCTTTGATTGTAGCCTCCTAACCATATTACCCAGAAGTAAGCCCCATTGTGTTACTCTCAGGAATGTGTCTTTAGGATTGCAGCTTAAACAGATTTCAATTGATGACAGTGTTTTGTCATCAATTTTACATACAGTTAATATTTTATATGAATATTTTTTGGGTTGTGGAACCAATCGTCAGATTTTCCATTATTTCCTATGGGAAATAATGCTTCACAAAAAATCCACTTCACATAAAGAGCGCTTCACATAACAAGCATGCTTCCGGAACAAATTAAACTCGTTATGTGAGGCACCACTGTATTTTAATCTCACCTTTCTCCCACACCAAAGGGGACTCAAGGAGACAGCTTTGGTTGCTGTTGCATCCTATTCCCATCCCTTTGTGCCTGAAAGTCCTACATGGGCTAATCAGTGGGTTTTTGAGCCAGCTGAGATGCAAGTAGACCCACAGCAGCTGCTAGAACTTGGCATGGGAATGAAAACAAGGAGGAGATCTCTGTCTGCTTCCTTGGCCCTGTAGATAAACAGCAGATGTTTTGGCATCACTGTACCATAGCATTGGCTGCCCAGGTAGGATTGAGTTGGCTGAGCTTTATCCTACCTCGTCGTTCTCCAGTCGAAACCTGAATGGAGGCAGTAGAAGCAATGCTACCAATGTCTTGAGCTGCTCCCACCCATTTATATAGGGCTTGCCAACGCAAACCTAACCAACTTTCTAATGATGAAGGAGGCATTTCAAGAGACCATATGCTATGTCTTTTGGGCGTAGGGGCAGGCTCGGATGCCTTATAAAGGAAAAAGAAGGTATATTACCCTAAATCCGCTAATTCCCTAAGCATTGATGTGACATCAAAGAGCAAAAACCGTCAGAATCAAAGTGCCAGTCTGGTGGCAATCAGGGTTCCATTATTATCTTTTAAATAAGTGAATGAATGAATGAATGAATGAATGAATGAATGGATAAATAAATAAATAAATAAATACATACATACATACATACATACATACATACATACATACATACATACAGGTCCAGCCTTGTTGTACACGGATTTGACTCAACACTAATGGCATCTGCAAATCACAGTTTTAAAATCTGACTTTCTTACTGTTGTAGAGAGGCAGTCATGCAAGCAATCATTCCATTCTTCAGCTGAGCCAGGCAAAGAACAGGGTCCTTTGCATTTCAAGTTGCTGAGTGCCTCTATACAATAGTAAGAAAAGTTGTTTTTAAACAATTGTAAAGGAGCACAGTTCTTTATTTTTTAAAAACTGCTTTTATATAACACAAATCTGGGACCCAGGGAGTCCCAGAATCAATCCCTCTGCAGATATTGAGTCACAAATGTATTACCATACATTAGGAGCAATAGAGGAGCAAGAAACGTGGTTCTTTAAATCCATTCTTCCACTTTTTTATCTATGGTTGTTTTTAATCTGCAGGAGGGTATGGAACATAAGCATGGTGGACAACAAGGGACACCTGAGAATAAATGAAATACTCTCAAGAAGGGCTGCCAAGTATATATCTGTTCCCAGTTGGCTACAACTTGTTATCAAGCACTAAAGGGAAACAATTACATATACAGTAAATTATTTCTGATTTGTTCCTCACATACAGAAAACTGAAATAAATGGAATAATGTTATAATACCATCCCAAAGCAAGAGAAAGCAAGAGGCTTCAGAGCTATTAGGAGAAAATCCCTAAACCTCCGAGCTGACATGTGGCTTTAAAAAGAAAAAATGCTCTATGAAGCCCCATCACACGAATCTGAAAAGTTGTTCTATTAGTCCCTAGATGGGTTTAACTAAAGTACACTGGAGGGTACAGAAAAGCAGGGATAGTTATTGGCATAGCCATAAATGCCTTCACAAGACACAAGGCAATGGAAGAACAGAAGAGAAGGGGGAAATATATGTAACAGCCTTGCTGTGAACATAGCGCTGAACAATCTGAATCAATGATTGCTTGGTAGTTAACCAAGACTGAAAATAGGCTACTTTTGTGGCTTTAGGGAAGAATGCTAAGTCTGAGTGACCTTCCTGGATATGCCTAGTTTTGAAAATAGGTAATGGATTCAGAGCAGTTTAGCTTGGTGAAAAACAAAACAGGGAAAGAAAGGACTTCTCTGCACAGAGGTGCACTGAAGACAGCTTCTGTTCAGATACATATTCATGACAATTTACAGTACATTAATATATAAACCAATAGCACAATATAAAGAAAAAACAAGAAAAATGTTGCAGCAAGGCCCTCTTAAAACTCATAGAGTCGGGGATAGTGAGCCACGTCCAGTGGTCCACTAGGTCAAGAGAGCTACCGGTTGAGCCAATGCCATAATGTTAAATCATATTAATTATATGGTTTAACCATGTAATATAGTTATAAATTATAGTTATGAATTATATGGTTTAACTTTATGGCATTGGTTCAACCGATAACTCTCTGTACTACTGGATATAATTGATTTTATATATATAATACATACTTTATTTACTCAAATATAATGCTCACTTTTTCAGCTGAATTCAGTCTCCAAAATCAGGGTGTGCATTATATTCGATGTTAATTAGCGTTGAATAAATACAGTATTTTGATTATAAGTATAGGGTGCGCATTATATTCGATGGCACATTATATTTGAGTAAATACTGTGTGTGTGTGTGTGTGTATATACACAGACACAGTGGTACCTTGTAAGACAAATAACTTTTTAGAAGAACACTTTGTAAGACAAACTAAAATTTATAATTAACTCTGTCTTTTAAGACAAACATTGCCTTGTAAGACAAACAGATTTACAATGGAAATTTGTTGTAAAACGAATGAATTGAAGGATCTGCACCTTGAGCAACAGAAAGAGGTTATGGGGGAGATCTCATGTGCAGAGAAGGATGAGAATAAGGAGGAGGAACACCTCACATCAAATGATATTGAGGACATTTGTAAACATTGGTAAATTGTTTTGGGAAACCTAGGTGCAAGTGTTGAAAAGTGCAAGTGCTGAAAAGGTTCTTTCATCTATCCCAGCATATTGTACTTCCTACAGAATGGGAAGTTTATTTATTAGGTCTTCATTTATTAGGTCTTTATTAGGTTTTCATCACTGAATAATGTGGATGATTGGCCAGAATGTGCCTGATCACAAGCCATTTAGGACCCTACTTCAGACCAGAACTTACCCTACAATCCAGAGTAACTATGGAAGCATGGAAGAGACATTCAGCACAATCTAGAGCAACTAATCTGTCCACATAAGAGGCCTTGGGTTGCCCTATCTATCACTAGAGTGGAACAACTGCAAGATCCTCCACCCCAGTTACTCTGGAAGAGGCTTAGGGCAGAGCAAGGATACGAGAGGTGGACCTGCTCTGCCCTAGCTGCTCTGCCCTAGGCAGCTCAGGAGAGGCCTGTTGAGGGCATGTTTAGCATTGCCTAGGGCAGAGCAGTTACTCTGTATCCAAAGCCTGTTTCCAAGGCAGAAATGCCCTCTTCCAGTTCCTCAGAGATATGCCACCTCAGGAGCAGGTATGATAATGAGTAGACCCATAAGGGTCCATGATAAGGTCCGAGTAAGAATGGTAGTGTTGACCAAAAATCTGAGTTCTTGGCCAGCCTAGCTGCAACCCCTGCCTCTCAACCTCAGGATATGGAACAAACTACGGCTGCCCACAAACCTCAGGATACAGCAGGCCACTCCAAGAAGCCTCTTGTATTCATTGCAGAATTTACTGGCATCTCATCAGGGATTTCTTATAAGGCAGGCACCCAGTGGCGTCACCAGACTGGTGCAGCTGGTGTGGGCTGCATTGGGTGATGCGCTCCGTATGGGGTGATACTCCGGAGGAGTTTGACAGGCCCCAGGCATCAGCGCACCCATTCAGGCCTGCTCCAAGACGGAGCAGCAGCCAGATGCTGCCACTTCTCCTCGGAGCTGGCCCAAACGGCCAGCTGAGGTGCACTTCGCAGAAACACACTGAGCATGCCGAACAGCTTCAGAGAAGACTTTCTTAGAGTTGAGGAAGTCTGTGCCTCTCCACGGCCATTCGGCCTCACTCAGGAGGCGGAGCGGCAGCCGAATGGCTTCAGAAAGAGTACTGCACAGGCACCAACTCTGATGCCTGCACAGTCTCCCCTGAAGCCGAAAGTCTTCAGAAAAGTATTGCACAGGCATCAGAGATGGTGCTTTCGCAGTACTCTTTCTGAAGCCAGTTGGCTTCAGAAACAACTGTGCAGGCACCAACTTTGGCGACTGCGCAGTCCAAGTAGGGGGATGCGTGCATCCCAGGGTGACACACAGATTTCCGCACTGGGTGATATGCAGAGTTGTGTCACCACTGTAGGCACCACAGCTGTTCCTTATTCAGTGTGATCTGAGGAGTGTCTCCTCAGGAGCAAGTCCTCCCCATGTGTCAATTACTTGGCATGCTCTGGAGCAGTTAGGGCAGCCCAGGCTTCCTGTCTCTCTGGATACAGCATAACTTTCTGCTCTGGATACAGAATAGTTAGTAGAGAGCAGTTAGGACAGAGCAGGCAGAACTTGCTGTGGATTGTGCCCATTATGTGCACCCAAAGTTATGGCACTACTTAGTGAAAACCTATGGGAAATTCATGTTGTAATCCAGAGTAAATTGCTCTTACGTCAGAGCAAGGACTCCCTTTATATACTCTGGATTGTGCCCATAGAATTAAATCTGAAAACAGATTGGCAGCTCCTGCAGCTGGCATAACTCTGGGGTGAAATGTTTAGAATGCTTTCCCTTGGAATGCTTTTCCCTCTGGCTGCCGTATTCTAAACCCACAGAAGCTTCCAAACACTTTTCAAAGTTAGCCCCACAGAGAGCAAATGGCAATAATCTAATCTGGATGTAACTCTAACAGCTAATTGACCCTGCCACTCAGCAATGAGAAATCCTTTGATTCTTGCCTTGGAAGGAGACCAGCGCTGCTCTTTTCTATCGCTTTGACTTCTCTGCTTCAGTTCATTACCTGGTAGCGCTAGGAAGAATGCACTGTTCAGAACAAGGAATGTATTGCTGTCTATAAAAAAGAAGAGAAACATTTGTCCCTAATACAATGTAACCATTTCTGTTATCTATCTATCTATCTATCTATCTATCTATCTATCTATCTATCTATCTATCTATCTATCTATCTATCTATCTATCTATCTATCTATATCTATATCTATACCTATATCTATATCTATATATAGGGATTACTTCTGAGTAGACATCATTAGGATTGTGCTTGAAGTGTAGTAATGTAGAATGGTGGAGGAACAACCTTTGTCCAAGATAACCTTCAAGAATCCCCTACCCTTTCAATCTCCTGCCTTTTGAGAATGGCAATCCCAGGTATAGGTGAAACATTAGGAGTATGAAATTTAATGGTCTGTACCCATACATTTTCAATTTTACAAATAAACATCCTAATTGCTTTCTGGCTTGAGATGAAATAATTTGGCTGGGTAATTGCGATGGGAAATTTGGCTGTATTGAGCCCCCTTTGAGGGGTTGATGAGGAAGACTGGAGGTTGGTGTGAGCCAATCTCTGGTTGGAATCAGGATTCTATTGCTCAACAGGGGGAAATGGAGAGATTTCTCTGTCTCTACCAGGGTAGATATCTGCACTAAAAGGAGGAGGACCAGTGGTGTCATGACCTACTACAGCCAGCCTGGGCTCTCCAGCATGTGCCCGCCTGTGACCGGAGTGGCGTTGTGCAATGGAAGTATAGCAGGAGGCATTTTGGCTCCCCCAAGGCTGTGGCATCCAGGGCCCCTTGGCCCACCCTACAAGATGCCATTGGGGAGGACCCATTTCAGGCTGAAGAGTCACAATGGTTATGTGCAACCTCCTGATTTTAGAATAGGCTATCTCAAGGTACCAAATAGAAGGGAGGACACCAGAATGCAGGTCCTTGGTTATATTGTGTGTTCCTGGACACATCTGGAGAGCCACTGAAAAATAGAGGAAGATAGACTAGAAGGACCTCTGGACCAGGGTGACCATATGACCAGATTTTTCCAGATTTGTCTTCTTTTTAGCCTTCTGTCCAGGTGTCCTCCAAAAGGGTTTCATTGCCCTCCATTTTGACTTCATTTTGGAATTTTGTAATGTGCAGTACTCCATCACGTCATATGTTGTTGGATTCATAATGAAGAGCTGAATCCAATGCAAAAATCAGTTTTGAAATATATCTGCTTCCTATCAAAGGTTATGGCCAAATAACTAAAAATCAAAAATATGTGTTGAGCTCTATGGGAAAGTGCCCAATATCGTGGCTTTATTCTTGAGTAGGCAAACTTGCCATTATCCATTAGAAAGGCCAGGCTGAGAGGAATCCAAGACCTTCTCCTCCTTTTTAGGTTCAGGCATTTGCTCACCCTGCTCTGAACTGATCCAGATAAGCTTTTCTTCTTAGGATCTGCTGCAGGATTTAATAGACTAGGGGCGCAATCCAGAGTAACTACGGGGAGTCCTTGCTCCGGAGTAAGAACAATTTGCTCTGGATTGCAATATGAATTTCCCATAGGTTTTGACTAGGTGGTGCAGTAACTACAGGTGCACATAATGTCTCTTATGTGCTCCTGTACTTACTCTGGATTGTAGGGTTAGGCACAATCCTCAGAAATTTAGGCTGGCTTACCTTATCTGGCCTTGGTGTGGGGAATCACTTTTGTGATACCCCCAGGTCAGCACTTGACTTATGCTGGGTTTTAGGGCAGCATAACTGGATAACATAAATCCTAACTGTATAACATTACATAAATCCTAACTGGAGGTTAGGATTGCAGCCTTAATATGACCCAATTTATACCAACAGCAAACCTCTCTATTATAATTAAACAACAGCAAAACTTTGAGGTGAATTGAGAAGTTTCTTCTTAGGAACAAAAATACATGAGGAGGTTTGAAAGCATTAATATTTCTAGAGATATTTGTCAGAGTGATTCAGCACACCACAGCGTTTGTGATTCCCACAGGGCTGGCAACAAAAATAATTCCTGGTTTTAGAGTATGTCACTAAGGATAAAAATAATAAACAGCAATGTTCAGAGGGACACTGGAGGAAGTAAATAGGTACAGTTAACAAGGCTGACTTTTCTATCCCCAACACTAATATCAGGAGCATCAAGAGGATGTGGTGGTGCAAAAATTACCTTTTAGATCGATAGAACGTCCAGTGAGCCAAATCCTTCTTTCTCCAGAAAGGCAACAGAATAAAGCTGAGCTTTCAGGAAGGAAATCAAATTCCAAGCCACAAAGTGGTTTGAAAGTCCATACTTAACAATGCTTGCTTCTGATTGCCACTAAAAATTAAATCAAGTCACAGCCAGACAGACCGTGCAGCAAAGCACCTGGACACATTATGATACATAATGAGATAAATAAGCTTCTAGGTTCAATATCCAGGCCCTTGTTAGCAAACCTGTAATAAAAAATGTCAAATTAGCCCGAACAGCTGGAAGAAGGGAAACAAGTTACTGCATTATTCTCTTGAGAGGCTGCTCTTCTTTGGATGTCAAAGAGATTGTGTCCCAAGGGATTTTATTTAATCCATTCTTCCAGAACAGCCTTTTCACAAAAAATGGACATTTTGGTGCAAGAATAATTAGAACAGTATTTCCAAATGTGGGTCAGGACACACTTGGTTGATTGTGATTCAGTTTCCGGTGGGTCCTGCAGAGCTGCCAGTGAAAACACCTTGATAGATAGATCAAATAACTAATTACCTAAGGGTGTAGTCAGTGGTGGGATTCAAATACATTAACAACAGGTTCTATGTCCTAATAACCTAAATTAACAACAGGTTCTATGTCCAGTTAGTAACTGGTACTCAGAACCAATAACCTGATAATTTAGGTTATTAAGATTGGCAAAGTGTTCTATAGAACCTGTGCTAACACCCTGAAGCCCATCACTGGTCCTAACATAGACATCGGTCTTCCCATTCCCATGGTGATACATGGAGGCAAGCGCACTGGCCTAACCCTCTCCCAGTTGTGGCACAGAAGTGTCTTACAGCACTTTGAGACACCCCCAGGTCAGCACAGGATTTATGCAGGGGCTTAGGCTGGCCTAAGTGGAGGTTAGAATTGTAGCCTAAAGTCCTAAGGATATTATAGAATCAGAGAGCTTCCTAGCAAATAACTCTGCTCCAGCAGTTTGCAAGTTTGTGTCACTATAGAGAGATAAATATTTGAGCATCTTTTTTCTGCTGTGTTTTTCCCCTCCTTATCAATGACAGGTAGTGGGGGCAAGTGAAGGCTGGGGGCTAAATCCTGACCAATTTAGATGAACACAGCTCCCCCATCTCTCCATTCCTGTGGTGGTGCAGCGTACATGTCTGTGCACTCTCATAATCATTCCCAGGAGTGTGCTAACCTTAGTAACCACATGTCCTCTTTTTAAAGAACATGTTCTGGATTTCAGTCTTGTCCCCCTTTTCCTTGTAAATGGGTAGCACGTGGCCTCCTTATAATTAATAAATTACATGTTATAATTTATATGTAATTGTTTTAAATTTAAAAGTAAGTAATACTGTTGAAAGCAATATATATGAGTGTTTTTATTTTTATTTTTATTTTATGTTATTTTTATTTTTATTTATTTTGTCATGTCCCACAACTTTTCTTAGATATCCTACATTGGGGGGGGGGGGGGTGCTTGTCTTCTCTTTTTGGCTATAGCATATGGTCACCCTGGCATTAGCATGCTTTTGCGACACCTCCCCCCACCCCAAGACAGCATGGGATTTGTGCCAGCCTAAACTGGGATTAGGATTGCAGTCTGGTTCACCTAACTAACGGTCTGAGCCTATCAGGTCTGCATCAGCCCAATACTGGGCACTAATGTGACACGCTGCACCAGTTTGGTGCCAGTCGTGGCTAAGTGCAAGCCTTGGTGATGGATGGAGGATCACCTCCCAGGATCTCCAGGTGTGTATGGAATTATTAGGATCTCAAGGAATGGAATTATTACAGTAGGGTGGGAGGGAGGTATTTAAGTGCAGGGGAGGGCAAAGAGTCATTGGGGAGTGAATAAACAGGAGGGACCAGATATAGTAACAGGCCCTGCTGCCATATTCTAAACCCATCCTGGCCCACAAGACTAGTTTCAAAAGCATGGTCCTAGCAGTGACCTTCACGAAAGTGCTATATTGCACTTTGTGGCTTCCAGGAAGAGGCATGCACCTGTGCGGAGACCCGCACCAGACCTGCGATTCTATCTCCCCTTCTGGTTTGAAGATTATCCCCTCTCTCTGTGTTAGAAAGTGTTTATGAACTTGTTTATGAACATCTTTAATATATTAATTTATGTAAATTTATTCAACTTTATTTTGAACTAATTTTAAATGTATTCAAATTTAATTTATATAAATTTATTTCTGGTCCCTAGCATGGTGTCAGATATGGCCCTTCCACTAAAATGGTTGCGCACCTTCTCTAAGTAACAAATACTCTTCTTTTCTACTTCTTTGGTTTGGCCTTGTTATTTTGATCAATATGCTTCTCTATGTTTTATTTATTTCTCTAAAGGTCCCATTTTTCCTTTGCATCTGTGGCACTGGGATATTTTTATGCTTACAAACGGCAGAGGAAATGCAATCTATACAATGAATGTAACTTTTCTAAGACCTGAACCTTTTGCTTTGGCCTTTGTAGTTTATTTACCGAATCTGTATGAGTTGCCTTGTTTTCTAAATGCAAATCCTTTCTTTCACATTGCTGATTTCATAGTATGCTAGTTATACAGTTTTTGCCCAGGTCAGGTTTTCTTCTGCCAGCAACTGCCTTTGAATTTTCCCCCATTTTTATTCCACAAATAAACCTCTCAATATATTTGTGGACATTAGCAAATTAGCAGTGTTCTTTTTTGCTCAGTTATGCATTTTGAGTTAGCTCTCCTTATCCTACTCTAGAATTTAAAATGCTACATAATAATATTTGACTTTGGATCATAAATACAAAATAAATAGCCAAAAGAAAACGATCTCGTGAAGCGACCACATGATTCTCTTCACACTGAACCACCTGCAAGGTGGACCACCTTCCTTAATTCAGAACTCTTAGAATGTAACTGTCATGAAAAAAATTTCAAATACACTTTCAATATTGTTGTAATAAAATATGTAATGTAATATGTAATTAAAATGTATCATTTTCTCTTAATCCATTAAACTCAAATACTTCCACCTACTGTATATCACAAAAACTAGAGCTAATAAATATTTTTCTTTGTCATACCCCCAAATTCAGAGTAAATACGTAAGCACATAAGAGACATTACGTGCACCCATAGTTACTGCACCACCCAGTGAAAACCTATGGGAAATTCATATTGGTATCCAGAGTAAATTGTTCTTACACAAGAGCAAGGATTCCCTGTAGTTACTCTGGATTTTGCCCGTATTGGTTTTTCTCACCCCAAAATTAGTAAGATTTGACTCATGAAGTAAAGGAAACATTCCCAAAATTTTTTTTGTTGATCTGTGAATTGGTTCTCTAATATCTTGAAAATACAAACAATTTTCTTGAAATATCTTCAAAATACAAACACTTTATTTTTGTCATTTACAACTAATGAGTTTTTATATCAGAACAAAGTTCTTATTTCGGACCATCAGCAGCTTAATGATATCATTTTCACTTCATGGATGACACTAAATTATTCCAAGTGGTGAAGACTAGAAGAGACTTTGAAGAGTTCCAGAAGGATCTTTCCATACAGGAAGAATGGGCAACAAAATGTTTTAACATATAGAAAGTAAATGCAAAGTTATGCACATTGGGGCAAAGAATCCTAACTTTAATGGGCTCTTTAATAGGTTAATGGGCTCTGAGCTGTCTGTGACAGAGCAGGGGAGAGATTAAGGGTTGCTGGTAGAGAACTCGATGAAGGTCTTGGCCAAATGTGCGGTGGCAGTGAAGTAGGTAAATTCTACGCTTGGGGTTGATAGGAAAGGGATTGAGAATAAAAGAGCTAATATTATAATGCCATTGTACAAGTCAATGGTGAAGTCGATGTACATTTGGAATACTATGTTCAGTTCCCTTAATAACACACAACTCCGGAAAGTTTATGATGTCGTTTCAAGATATCCAGGAGGCGATTAAGGTGCAAAAACTGGGAAGATCCCCAGGGCCCAACGCTATAATAGCAGAATGGCTGAAAGCTGACCAGGAATGGTGGGCTCAACTGTTGTATGTAATCTTTGCAACAGTAAATAGAACTGGCCAAATTCCAGCTAACTGGCGTAAAGCCATTATTGTCCCCATATACAAGAAGGGGGACCCAAAAGCTCCTGGGAACTATAGGCCCATAAGTCTACTTTCCCTACCTGGAAAGATATATGCCAAATGCCTGTTATCTCATCTTCAGCAGTGGATTGACCAACTCAGAATTCTGGGATCAGAGCAAATTGGATATAGAAATGGAAGATCCACTATGGACCATGCCATAGTTCTTTTACATCTCACCCACAAATACTCAGTTACACCTAAATCCAAATTATTTGTGGTGTTCCTAGACCTTAAAGCTGCATTTGATAGCGTGGACAGAAATCTTTTATGGAAGAAACTTCTACATATGGGGATTGATAAGGAACTATTGTGCCTTATCCAAAGACTATACATGGATACCTCGTGTCAAATAAGACTTACCCAGGATGGAAAGACTGCTGATGAAATCCCTACCAACAGGGGCATTAAGCAGGGATGCTTATTAGCACCAACCCTGTTCAATCTGTTCCTGAATGATATGGCTCCAGCTCTTGACCAATCTGATGGACACCCTCCAAAACTCGGCACAAGGAGAACTTCATTGCTACTTAATGCGGATGACGCTGTTCTGTTATCGCAAACTCGACAAGGTCTATCCAATTTAATTAACAAATCACTTGCCTATTTCTCTCTCAATAAACTCCAATTAATTTTAACTTTACAAAATCCAAAATCATGGTCTTTGCAAAAACATGGTCGCCATATAGATGGAATTTCGCGGAAGACGTGATAGACCAAGTGAAAACATATAAATACCTTGGAATTCATTTTTCTTATAATCTTACCTGGACAGCTCACTGCAAAGCAGCCATAAATGCAGCCAGAACGTCATCGCATGCAATTCTCAGATTCTTGTCCAAAAATGGGGGCCGACATATATCGGCTGCCCTGAAGGTATTCAAGGCCAAAGTTCTACCCCAAATCCTATATGGATGCCCAGTGTGGATGGAGGCTACAAAGAGTTGGATAGAACAACCCCAAGCCCTTTTCCTAAGGAAGATCCTCAGTCTCCCTAACTGCGTACCATATGCAGTGTTATGCCTGGAGAGCATATGCATTTCATATGCAGGCCTATTGAAAATAGAGACCCAGGCTTGGTTGAGAATCTCTAGCTACTGGCTCAAATTATATTTCAACTATGATAAAAATAGCCTACTTCATCACCTTTTAACAGATTCTCACAGCAAACCCAATGCCTGGTTTAAAAAATTAAAGAGTATAGGAATATGGACTGATGCCGTTGGAGCTCCAACTCAAAAAGATGCATTTTGACTTATTAAAACCAGACTTCTCGATATTCATCAGCAAGAACTATTAGCCAAAGCAAATAAAACCTGCTCACTGCTCCACCATCACATCGGGGTGCAACCGGGTCAGACTCCCAGTTACCTTTTTCTCCTAGAAGATCCTAGGGATCGCAGAGCAATGTTACAACATTACATGTTGTCCTTCGGAAGTCCTGTGAGGCCGCTTTAACGGGACTGAATACACTGAAAGACTATGTCCATGTGCCCAGGGTGTTGTGGAATCCCTGGATCATTTAATTTTTCATTGTCCTTGCCATGCCTGGAGTAGACAGCGCTATCTAATCCCTTTGCTGAATTCGAATCCCCACCTTGCTGATAAGTGGAATATCAAACTGCTTTTCGAAATGCAAGATGCTGGCTTCATTAAACAGCTGGCTCGCTACATAGACTCTATTATCAAAGCTAACTTATCTCGTTCTTGATGGTCCTGTTGTTGGTTTTATTTTGTTTGGTAGAGCTTTGACTGTTTTAGTGTTTTATTTATGGATGTTCTTCACAATGCCAATAAAGGTTACTACTACTACTACTACTACTACTACTACTACTACTACTATGTTCAGTTCTGATTGCCACATCTCAAAAACAATATGGAGGCAGTGAGAAAGATTCAGAGGAGAGTGACCAAAATAATTGATGGTCTGGGACATCTTCAATACGAGGAAAGGCTGCAGTGTTTGGGGCTTTTCAAGGGGGCCATGATTGAGCTGTACAGAATTATGCAAGAGATGGATAGAATGGATAGAGCAGTGGTCTTCAAAGTGGGGTCCATGAAAGGGTGGGATTGACCATGTTGGAATCTGGCACTGGGATTTCCTGGGAGTAAGTCTCGTTGAACACAATGGGACTTACTTTCAAGTAGACATGGAGGAGCATCCTAGTATGTTGATAAATTTTTAAATTGGAAAAGGGGACCCAGGCTGAAATGCCTGAATACCACTGGGATAGAGAAAGATGCTCTTTTCCCTTTCACCTAACTCCAGAACAAGGGCTAGCCACTAAAATTAAATGTTTATGTGTGTGTGCGCATAGATGCAGATATAGACAACCTCAAAATGCCAGATGCAGTGGGGACACCTATGCTCCCTGAGGCAGGCCGCTGTGAGATACAGGAAGCTGGACTAAATGGGCTTTTGGCTTGATCCAGTGGAGGCTCTTCTTATGTTCTGATGTCACAACCAGCCCTCATCAAACACTATGAATGCTAATTTTGACTCTCTGTACGAAATAATTGTGGCACCCCTAGGCTAGATCTTTTTCTCATGGCTTGTGAGGATGAAACAAACTTCTTAAAAAGGGTATGTTTTGCAGCTACATGCATGAAAAAAATATTTCTGTTTTTCCAGGATCTACACTATATCCGAAAATACTGGCCCAGCTGTTCAGTATATTTCTGCCAATCTTAATTTTTTATGGATTAAACAGCTTAGTTTGTCTATATATAGATTTTGTGGTCTCATGCTCATGGTTTATGATAGGAGTGTCCAAATCTTTTGGCAGGATGGCCACATCATCTTTTTGACACTGTGTTGGGGGCCGTAAAAATGGTTAATACTATAAATTTGAATAAATTTACATATAATAATAAGAATGTATTAGGGACAGATCTGGATGATTGCAATGCTTGACCTTGAGCTGATTGAAGGGTCTTAACATGGGCTGCATTCAGGATCACCATGCACCACATCTGGTCCCCGGGCAAGGGTTTGGACAACCCTGGTTTATGGAAAACTAGCATGCTTATAAATAAAAAAAACTAGCATGTTGGTTTATTCCAGGGTGATCATATAGAATGGAGGACAGAGTGCCTCTACCTTTAAGCATTGCATCGAAGAGGGAATTGATGCAGGTGCTGCTTTTTAAACCCTTCTATGTTGGGCTATATGTGCCTCAATTTCCTATGTGTTGCTTAAAGGTAGAGACATGCTGTTCTCCATTCTATACGGTCACCTCCTGGTTTACTGTAGGGTAGAAACTAAACAAGAGACTGTTCTGCAGTACCATATCTCTAAGAAGAAAAAGATCCAAAGGCCAGCACAGAAAAAGGAAGGATAAAGAAGGTCAATAAGGGTGGATGCACTTCTCCAAAAGGCAGCTTGCCTTCCTTCCTACTGAGCACTCCTTCTAATGTACAGCCGAAGGTGAACATTTGGTGCGTTTGGAACCTGATGAGCCATTCATGTCAGGTAACAGTGTGAAGCTGAATAGGCCTGGCTAGTGTGCCCTGTGTGAACAGAAAGCACGTCCTCGAAAATTATCCTCAGTCCTTTGCCACACAGAGGGGTTGTCAGATGCAGTACAGTTATAGTTGCAAGGATGCAGTTGATTTCAGAACGAACAGCAGTTTGAAAAAATAAACACCAACAGTCAAGAAGAGAAACAAAAACAGAAAATATAAACTAATATTTTTGAAGAGGCAATCCAGAGATTGAATCACTATGCTGGTGCATGGGAGGGTCACAAATGTGCCGCAAAACATATCTCCTCCAGACAAAGCTGCCCTAGCATATGAGGTGTGGTAGCCTACATCCAGCTTAGGAAGCCACACAGGTTAACTGCACAATCCAGAGTAACTACGGGAGCCCTTACGTCGACGTAAGAAAAATTTACTCTGGATTGCTCTATGAATTTCCCATAGGTTTCCACTAGGTGGCACTGTAACCATGTTGATGTAAATGTCTCTTAAGAGCTCCCATAGTTATTCTGGATTATATACTAGGACCAGTGTTAGGATTCAAATAAATTGACAACAGGTTCTATGTCCTAAGAACCTAAATTAACAACAGGTTCTATGTCCCATTAGTAACTGGCTCTCAGAACCAGGCGCTCATTAGCAAAGGGTTCTATAGAACCTGTGAAAAACCCCTGAAGCCCACCACTGACTAGGACTTCCATGCTGGCTGAATTCATCCGACCCAGTCTGAGAGGGCAGTGGGAAGGATAGGGAAGGTGCAGAAGGGGGCATTCCAGTGTGGGGGAACAATTCCAGGGAGGCTATGATAGTCGCCCCAAATATGTGCAGGATGCAATGCAGGCCAAATGCCCTGCCTGGTCCAGTGCTCCTCAGGATTGTGCTCCCCCTTGCTTAAAATAATTAGCACATTTATTTTATTTTTAAAGCATTTAAAAAATATATTTTCAAGTCAATTCTGCCCAACATTGCAAATATGCAACAGGGGGTCAAAATGTGTACACCTGGCTGCTTAAATTATATATGAGTATCCTTATCCTTAGGAATTTCATTTTAACAGATAAGATTTTTACTTATCTGTGCTGCCCAGTGCATGTTTACTTAGAAGGAGCTCCCACAGTGTTCAGTGGGCTTACCCCCAGGAAACTGTGAACAGGATCGCAGCCTCATTCTCCTTTTAACTAATTCAAGGATATCATAAGTGCTTCATAATAATTCCAAATATTTAAGTTTCTCAGAATGATACAGTCATAGAAAGCTTTATTAAGTCATGTTCTAAATTATTGCTTCTCAACCCAGCAATCAAAATCACTTTGTCCAAACTTCTGAATGTCTCCTGTTTTTTATGATGGGTTTATCTCATGTAGTAAGCATCACAAATATCATGTAATCCTGATTAAACTGTTTTTTTTTTAAATAAATGAGCATACATAAACTTGGGTTTCCTTGGATGGTACCAATAACAACTGTCATCTCAGCAGCAAGTACAGGTGCCAGAACTCATCTGGCTTGCTTTGTAGTGCCTTCAACCTTACCAATCATATATTGATGCTCTTAGGCTATAAGCTGCATTAAGAGATACAGTAATTCAGGCAAGGATCTTATGGTATGAGTTCTTATCCTAGATTTTCAATGTCTTTTTTTCCCTCCAGTGTTCAGCAGTTTAATGACAGATCTGAACTTACTTTCTGTGCGGCCTGATGTCTGCAGGTTAAACAATTTGACATTTCAAAGAGGAAAGCTTTAGGATTAGCACTCATTTAACTCAAAACTTTTTTCAAAGTGGAGCAAGACTTTTTTCTTCCCCATACCAAACCTATGTAGTTGGCCGGGGCACAAGCCAGCCTATAGAAAAATGTGTATTCCTTGCATCACTCATACTGTAGTTATATTTGATTATTTTATGTTGCACAAACGTCTTCCCTTTTCCTTGGGGTGTCTGCAGAGCCAGTCCATATATTACAGCAGCAAATCCACATGACTAAGCCAGTTATATTATAGCTGAGAAACTGAACAAAAGCAAAATTTAAGGTTTTTGTTTGTCGCCCCCCCCCCCAAGAATCATTTACAGTGCAATCATAAGCATATCTACTCAGAAGTAAGTCCCATTGTGTTCAATGGTGCTTACTCCCAGGAAAATGTGATTAGGATTGCAGTCTATGGCTACAATCCTAAAGACACTTTCCTGGGAGCAGGACCCATTGGACATAATGGGGCTTATTTTTGAGTAGACATGGTTAGGATTGTACTTTTAGTTTACCTTGGCCGACTGATGTTTTATCTGATGTGGATATTTTCTTTACCACCACTACCACTACATTTGGGGGTTCTTTTTTGGTGTGATACTTGCTGCATACTTACAGTGACTCTCCAGTTATTGTCAACATGTTTTCCTTATGGATATGTGAAAGCGAACTACAATAGGTAAACAAACATGGCAGTGCATGCAGTGGCACAATGTTCTGTAATAAGGAACTATAGGAAACAGGATTGGTCCCAGTAGCCACTGGGAGCACAAAGGATCTGAATGTATTGGAATATGGTCCAGGAAGCTGGAATAGATGGGTCTTTGGACTGATCCAGTGGAGTCTGTTCTTATAGTGAATAGACTAAACACCAAATCCAGAGTAACTACAGGAGCAAATAAAAGACTTTACGTGCACATAAAAGACTTTACGTGCACCCGTAGTTACTGCACCACCTTGTGAAAACCTTTGGGAAATTCATATTGGAATCCAGAGTAAGTTGTTCTTACACTGGAGCAAAGACTCCCCATAATTACTCTGGATTTTGCCCTAAGGATGTATGGTGGGACTGTTATGTGGCTGTTCAAATCTCAACAATTCTGACAACATTTTCCCCTCGGGAAAAAAGAGGGGATTATCAATGATATATCAAGGTTAAGATTATTTTTAAACATTCCACATCTCTCCTCTTCTTCATTTACTTATTCACTGCCAGGGGATGATATTAGAGGAGGCATAGAGATGAGGTGTTCCAATCAATGACACTTAAGCCATGTCCATATTCTTCTCTGGTTTTATGAGTCACCTGCTCACTGATCCTTCCATCATATTTATTTGAATTTGATGAAAATCTTGCACATTCTGATAGAAATAAAAATAATGTCTCCTGACTATGGGGATGAGTTGCCCTCTGGTTCAAATCAATATTTTTTTTCTTTTTTGCTGCAAGGCAAAACAGAGAATACTTATGTGTACCTTGGACAGGACTTTGGGAAAACATTAGTATAGCATAATATATCTCCATCAACACTACAACAACTATAATTCCCTAGAAACTTCCTTGAATCAGGCAGTTAATGAAAGCACAAACAGAAGGATAAAGAGGAAAAAACAACAACAGTTCACATTCTACCTGGGAAATAAAGCTATAGCTATATGCAATCCTTGAGACTTGCTATCTCAAATATCCCACTTTCCACCTTCTGAGCCGTGTGACAGATCAGTGAGAATGGAAGCGACCTGAAGAACAGGAACAGTTTTTTCTGTCGTGAATTGGCATTCACTGAATTTCTACCTTTCAGGTTGTTCTTCAAGTTTCTGTCGGAAAAGGCATTGGCCTTCTCACTTTTGTGAGTCAACCATCGCACAGTTCATGTGGCTGGTTTGCCTATCAAGCTGCCTTCTGGAAAAAAAAATAGATGGAAAACAATTCTTAGGAAGTTTACCATCCTGGGAAAGAAGTTCCTTTTCTGCATGGTTGTGAGAACAGTGAGTTCCTCAGGGGCAAACCAACATCATTTAGCACTGGGGACTCATAAATTTTTGACACTCTCTCCCGTGACAAAATTATTAACTTTGTAAGTGCATATATTTGTTTATTTACACTATATATAACTTTGTACATTAACAGTGCAATCCTAAGCATGTCTACACAGAAGTCCCATTGTATTCAATAGTACTTGGTCACAGAAAAGTGTGGTTAGGATTCATCATTGTCATTCGTTGGCATCCTTCATTCTCGAAAGACGATGGTATCGTGCTCTAAATGGAGGTCCTAAAACAGCATTAAGTATGGCTACAAGAGCCAATTCAAGAGTGGTAATCCCTTCTACACTGAGGGCAGATAAAGTTTGTCCCCTGCCCAGCCAGTTAGGGTTGCAGCCATAATAATTCACCATCCACCATTAGGGATTCTTTTCAGCTAATAAAACCTGACACTGCATAAGATCCTCAAGTGTTTGAAACTATCATCTTGCCATGCTTGGCTAATATGAGGTGCATGGACAAGACTACTCAATTGGTTGTTACCCATTATTATTATTTATTAAATTAAATTTATATCCCACCTTTCTTCCCTAACGAAAGGGAACTCAAGGCGGCTAAACAGCAATTACAAAACAATAAAATACCATTAAAATTAGATAATAAATACACATTAAAACACAGTTAAAATACAGTTAGATTAACAAGTTTAAAACATAGACTAAAAACAATAAAACAGAAAACAATAAAACAAAAGCCCCCCAATCTCTGCCCCCATTAAAAAGCTTTTTTAAAATACCTCGTAAAAGGTTTTAAGGCTCCTTATAAACGCATCCTTGTAGGAAAAATGTTGCCCAACACACTGAAGACTTCAATTTAAAAGCCCCCTTTCTTAAAAAGCCTTCTTTGGATTCTACCAACAACTATCAACCAGTGTCCAATTTTTCTTAGGGAAAATGACTGAGCAAGTGGTGGTGTCCCAGTTAGAAGTTTCTAGATGAGAAAGCATGGTGTTAGTGATGCCACTGAGCATAATTATGGTGTTAGCACATGGCGGAGATAGATACTAAAATTATGTAATAATGTTTTGCACAGATTGTTTCTGGGAAAATGGGGAAAAGTGCAAATGCCACAATGCCTTATTATATGTAGCGGGGTTATTATTGAGGTTGTTGAGATGAAGCAAGTGCCTAGGAATATAAAATAAGAAAAAATGAAAAACAGAAAATAAAAAAGAAAAATATTATTGAAAGTAAAAGTACATATGATGTTTTGGTTTTAAAAGGCAGTCTTTTAATTTCAGGAAAATGAAAATGTTCAATCTTCTGCTTCCTGTGAAAGGGAGAAAGCTACGTTCACCAGTTTAACATCACAAATGACATTTTTACAGGGTTAGTAGGTGTCAAACACAAGCCGTGTCATTTACCGCCAGCTGCGTGGTCTGTTGTGGGAAAACTCAGATTAAAATAATAACACTTATTAGATTGCTTCAAAAAATGCTCTCAGCATGTCAAAAGTGGAATCAGAAAGTCAGGGAAGACCTCAGCCCAGCAGTGCGCTGTCTGCATGATAATGCAATTGGAGACCGTAACATGTCGTAATGAGTGTTAATGAAATCATGCATGAAAAGCCTGTAAAGGACTCCGAGCGAGCATGGAGGAGGAATGATAAAAAGGATTCCAACAGGCGTTGTGTCATATGTAGAGAATGATCAATCAGATAAGGGCTACTCAAGCCAACCACGACCGAGACAGGTGAGCCCCTAATGATAGCTCAGTTTGTATAACAAGATTTGATGATGAATAATGACAAATGTGGCAGAAGTGTCGTCCGTTAATAAATAAGCTTCAGCGGAAGCAAAGTGATGGCAAGTTGTGAGGTCACTGGTGAACAGCTGCAAACACTCTCCTCGGTGCAGATTGATTGCTATGAAGGCGAGCATTGATCAGAAGGAAGGTATGACATCCAGCTGGTGACCTTGGATACAAAATAACGGAATATTCAGAGGAGCTCTACTACTCAAATGTGGATAACCAGCAGAACTGCCTTATCTGCGGGTCCAGCATCCATGGATTTCAGCATCTGTGGATGCTGTGAAAGCTGTGATGCACTGTTAAAAGCATTTTTGAAAGTATAAATAAATGTAAGTCAAATAAATCAAATCAGGGCAAAATCCAGAGTAACTATGTGGAGTCCTTGTTCTGGTGTAAGAACAATTTACTCTGGATACCAATATGAATTTACCATAGATTTTCACTAGGTGGTGCAGTAACTATGGGTGCACGTAATGTCTTTTACGTGCTCCCATAGGTATTCTGGATTTGGGGGCTAGAAAAATAAATCAAAATAAGTCATAAAATTCCATTTATTTCCGTAGTGTTGCCAAACCATGCCATTTGCGGTCCTGAAGGTAATTAGTTTCCTTCAGTGGTGCTCCTGAAGGTGCTCCTGAGTGGAGCACTCAGTGGTGCTCCTGAATCTACTTCTTGGTCACACTTGGGCATGCCAGGACTAAGGGAGAGGGTTACATGTAGGGTTGCCATAATTTTCTTCCACAACATTGGGAAAGGATCCTCTGTCACACTTTCCAGTATGTGAATTAAATCCCCCCCCAAATGGGACTGTTCCTGTTTTTCATGCAACCCTAGTTGCATGATTCCCTCTCCAAAACAGAACCCTCAAGGGTACCAATGACCAACAGTAGATCTGCAGACTGTCTATGCCAGTGGTTCTCAATCTTCCTAATGCTTTGACCCCTTTATAAGTTCCTCATGTTGTGGGGACCCCCAACCATAAAATTATTTTCGTTGCTACTTTATAAGTGTAATTTTGTTACTGTTATGGATCGTAATGTAAATATCCGATATGCAGGATGTATTTTCATTGTTACCAAATGAAATGTGTGTTCTATGCACACAATGGGATTTATTTCAGAGTAGGCATGCATAGGATTGGGGCCTGAGGCTGCAATCCTATCCACATTTACATGGGAGTAAAGGCCCCCTGACTATAATGGGATTTATTTCAGAGTAGACATGCATAGGATTGGGCCCTGATGCTGTCAGTCAGCCCCAGTGCGCGCGCAGCTACAGCTGGAGGTCTGGCAAGTCTGGCAAGCCTGGCAAGGTCTGTCTTTAGGCAACCCCCAGGAAAGCTCTAGGCGACCCCCCAAAGGGTCCCGACTCCCACTTTGAGAAACGCTGGTCTATGCATTCTTTTCTGAGCAAGTTTGTCTGTACATTCTGTACATGTCTGTACATTTTTTTGCCATTGGACAAATTGTATGACAAAATACTATATCAGACTTCAGGAACACATATTTGAGGGGAAAAACAATTCACACAGAGTTTTCACACATCTTTCTTTCCTACCCAAGGATGAGATCACTCATTTATTTGGGCAAGAGACATGTAATTAGTTTCTCTGTGATGGCTGATTCACTTGAGGACAAATTACATATTGCATGCTTATTTATTTAGAATATTCGTGGCCCACCTTTCAATTTCAAAGGTTTATGAGGTAACTTACCTCATAAATTTCAAATTTATGAGGTAACTTTGCAAAAGAGACAATAACAACCCAACATGGAAAGCAAAATCAATAAGATCAATAAAATAGCACAGCAAAACAGTCAAATGAACACTGCAGCGGAGCAGCAAAATTTCAAAGCGGCAATAAAATTAGTGTCACCGTATATTAGAACCCTGAAAAAACAAACAGTTCTATTCTGTTCACGGTAATTAAGAAGAAAGTTCCATTGAGTTCAATGAGACCTACTCCCAGGTAAGCAGATATGCAGCTGAGGCCTAACAGCACAACCCTATGCATGAAAGTTAAGTTTGACTGTGTAAAGTACCCCTGTTTTAAGATTTCAATATTTCTGTGCTAAAAAAGAGCAGGAACCCTCTTTTCTAATATACTACTGATATACTACTGGCAGTATATCAGTATGACAGTATACCGGCAGAATCCCTGCTAGTATACCAGTATGGCAGTATACTGGCAGATCCCTGCTAGTATAGTCGTACCCTACAATCCAGAGTAACTACTGGAGCACGTAAGAGACATTACGTGTACCCGTAGTTACTGTACCATCTAATGAAAACCTATGGGAAATTCATACTGCAGTCCACAGCAAATTGTTCTTACACCGGAGCAAGGACTCCCCGTAGTCACTCTGGATTGTGCCCATAGTATTGTATACTATAGTAGTAATATATACTAATACTAGCATATCACTAGATAGTAGCCTTTTGCATATTGTAGGGTAATAGCTGATAAACTACTGTACAATGTAATTGAGATCTCTGAATGGAAATATTTAGATCTGCACTATTTTCTCAAGAAGCAGAACAGGAGATCATTAGCAAAAAACATGGCAATTCAGTTTGGATGCTTGCAAACGTGACAGAGCAAACCACTCACAAAAATCAAAGTAATTTATAGATGTATATTATATCACCATTGCATCCAAAGAGGTGATGCATGAATTCACTGAAATATAGCAAGCAAATGAACTGAGTAAGAAGAGAGAGAAGAAAATGAAAGATACCAAACAAATGCAAAGCGGGAGAAAGTTCAGTATCTTTCTCATGTAATTTGATTATGCTAAGTATCTTATATACAACTTATTTTTCTCATAATTTTTCAGCTGTAATACATATATTTCATCATGTCAAATCATGCTACAACATTTGTATACAATTCATATCAGTGTGTGTTACTAATTCAGATATTTGATAAATAATTGCCTCTTCTCTGAAAAACAAATTACTTTCATGCTACTTTTATTTTAATATAGGCGGTTAACTTTGTCAGAGTGGCACCATCAAGAGGTTCATTCTCCCATTCTGCAAGATTTGCATCACAATCCTATGCAAATCTACTCAGAAGTAAGCCCCATCATGTCCCATGTGCTTTACTCTTAGGTATGTGTGTACAGAACTGCAGATTTCTCTGTTCTTCAATATTTAACCTACAGAATCCTTGCCAAACACACCATAAAAGAAACAGCGGCATAGTATTTTGTCTATACAAATTAGCATAAAATGAAAATATGCAGATTGAAAATATCATCTCACAATCCTATGTATAATATTTTAATGCCTAACTAGAATTTCTGTACTATTTCCAAGTCAACCAGGTATGGAGAAAAGAATGTCCCATCTTCTTTTTTACATTATCAGCACATATTTTTGTCCATGTCATAACCCTGCCCTGAGGTTTGAGTCCAACTAGGGGTTTGGGAAATTGCGAGTTCAGAAGGAAAAGTCCCAGATCCTGTCAATGGTCTGTCAACCTGATCTACAACCTGGACCTAGGATATATTGGAGCAATAGTGATGACACTCTTATAGGTTCTACAAGCCTGATTTATTTCAAACAAGACAATATGCAATGGCTTGTAAGGTGAACTTGACTTGGTTCCAGAAATAATTTGTTTCAAATTCGTATATAGTTATTCCTGGCAGATAGAAATGCATATTTAGTTCATTTTCAAGTGCTTCCCTTTAATAATATGAAAAGTATACAAACTGCTGGGCTGCATAAAATCAATGGTTCATCTCAGTCGATACTTTGCCTCTAGCTGTGGTCAATGCTGGGTTTTCAGATAAAACATTGCTACAGGCCATTGGAATAAAGGTCATAATCTGGAAGATTTGCAGCCATGTTGTTACACCCAAAACCCCCAATTCTTCCTTCCAAGTAGAGCTTTTTTCTGCATATGTGGGAAAGAGATTATATTTTACAAGCATAAAAATGTGAAATGTGGATGGCACATTCAATGTCGTTGTAACTAATGCATGGAAGGCAGATTTTCAAAAAAGACAAAAAAAATCTGTTTATTGTTACTTGTTGCAATTTTTTAAAAAAAGACTGACATCAAGCTAGCTATGCAACAGTGGTTGGGGAGGGGGCAGGGAACAAATTAGGCTAGAATCACAGAAAGGTTTGAAAAGGCAATCCTGGGCACAGTCTAACATAATTGTGCATAATTAAGGCTGCAATTCTAACCTCCAGCTAGGCTGGTCTAAGCGGCAGCATATCATTTGCTGACCCAGCGGTGTCACAAAAGTGCGCCACTCCTGGGGGAGGTTTAGGCCAGTGCATTGACATGCACTTGCCTCATTATATCACCACAGGAATGGGAAGACTGATGCTGGCCTAAGTTAGGATTGCATCCCTTGGCATGTAACAAAAATTCTGTAAGAAAAATTCATTTAACAAAAATTCTGCCCATAGACAATCTAAATTTCAGTGCAATCCAAGCTGAATTCCACTATATGTAAAAAAAGTCATGCAATTATACAAACTTTTATTTTTTTATATAAAGAGTATAAACTACCATTTTGTTTCATTGATTCTGGAATTGCTTCTCATGAATATGAGCAAGAAGCATTACAAGGAGCCTTGAAGTCTTGCCTTCCAACTTCCATGCAAATTTGATTTTTCTGCTCTCCCCCCCCCCACACACACACACTAGTTTCTGTTAGGCAAAATCTATACACTTTCAAGCACATCATTGCATTCTAGAACTTGCTTTTTGTTTGTTTGCTTGTTTGTTTGTTTTTTGTTTTTTTTTAAGTTAAAAATTTCAGGAAGCTGAATTCTGCCTCTGGCCCCTAATTCTGAGATTTTTTTTTCCTGCTACCCTATGGATCTGTAGAATAAACACAAACCTAAATATAGCATTTCCAAATATGTTAGTTAATGAAATGATATCACATTTTGTGTTGACCTCACATTTTGCACGGTCCTTCTTTTTACCCATCCCAGGACCAAAGTATGTTCCCACTCCATAATCGTGAGATCTTCCCCCACATCCCAAATATTGATTGAGGAAAAATTTGCTTAAGAAAAAAGTCATAAGAACTTATAATAGGAGCACAGCTTGCTGTTATTGATCTATGTGCAAAGCAGATTGTTCTATTGTCTGCAACAGGAATAGACTGGTTGGCAAAACAGTATCACTTACCATTTAATCTGAGCCATGTTACTCAGAAACAAGTTCCATTGATTTTAATGGCTCCCGCTTCCCCATAAGTATCTTGAGAACTGAGTCCTTCCTCTATTAGAGATGTAAACTGTTCACATTCTCAGTGCCAGTAGCAGAGCTAGAGGGGGGTCAAAGCACTGACTTTAGCAGGTGCTCATTAAACCATGAAAGCAGATCTTTTCCCATCCTTTCAAAGCTCTTCCAAGTAAATACCAGTACTTCCGTTTTGCTCTAGCAAGCCAGAATGGCTCCAAAGAGGAAGAGGAAGGAGAGGGGCTACTTACACAGTGAGATACCTGCAAAATGTAGTACTTTGCACCTTCTCTAACAACAGCACTACTAACACAAGGTAGTTTTCTGTCTTAGGGTGCAATCCAGAGTAACTATGGGGAGTCCTTTCTCTGGTGTAATAACAATTTGTTCTGGACTGCAATATGAATTTCCCATAGGTTTTCACTAGGTGGTGCAGTAAATACGGGTACATGTAATGTCTCATATGTGCTCCTGTAGTTACTCTGGATTGTAGGGTTGGTCTCAGTCAAAACACTGAGGTTCTGAATATTCTGAGTGAAGCTTGTCAGGGGTAATTAGCAGTGGCACTAACTAAATACCTGCCCTAGTTAGCAAGCACTCCTTGTTCCTCATTAACCAAATTACTTTCAGGTCATACATCACATCCCTGACAATAATGCCACTTTCATGCTTAATTGCTTAAATAAATGTGTAATTAATGTCTAGTAATGGGATTACAGATGTGTCTGGAAATAACATTGCAACAGCTTTGCAACTATTGCATTTTTGTACTGACTGCACACACACATATGCACATCCCCACACAAATACACATTATTTAATTAAAATATGAATGTGTAATTTAATTACAGCGTGTGAGGAGTTTAAAAAAATTCTTCCATTACTGGAAAAGTCTAAAACATAATGTTATAGGCCATTTAGAAAAAGAACAATATTTAGCATACCGCTGTAAATTGTTCCGGCACCATGATCAAAACCTTGTCACAAAACAATTAATGCAATTCAGAAGAAGTTGTGAGATGTTTACAAATAAAGCACCATAAATTCAAAGAAAAGAAAATCTTTGGTTCATAAAAGGGGGTGGGAAGCAAAAAACACTCATCTGTTTTGTGGTAGAAAGCAAAATGTGGGAAGTCAACAAAATGAGATCAGCAGATCAGCAGTTTTCAGTCTTTTTCATCTCAAGGCACACTGAAAAGACACTAACCCTACAATCCAGAGTAACTATGGGAGCACATAAGAGACTTTACGTGCACCTGTAGTTACTGCACCAACTAGTGAAAACCCATGGGAAATTCACACTGCAATCCAGAGCAAATTGTTCTTACACCGGAGCAAGGACTCCCCGTAGTTACTCTGGATTGCGCCCTAAGATCCCGATCCTATGCATGTCTACTATGACATGTTATAGTCAATAAGGTTTACAGTGTAATCCTATGCATGTCTACTCAAGAGTAAGTCCTATTGTATTCATTGGGGCCTACTTCCAGGAAAGTGTGCTAAATTTATCAACTCACACCATCCATTTTTTAATAATTGAGAAAGTACACCAAACTGTTGGGGGGAGGGGGGCACTCATATTCCAAATGGCAGTCATACTTCCCAAACTCCTGCAGCACACCTGTGGACCATTCATGGCACATTGTTTGATGAAAGTGGATGACACCATAGATTCAATGATGTTGGTCACCAGCATCAGATATGGCTGAGATTCTGGAGAACTGTGACCAGTTTGTGGTAAGCTAGATCAGTGTTTCCCAAACTGTGATCTATGGGCAAAATCCAGCGTAAATATGGGGAGTCCTTGCTCCAGTGTAAGAACAACTTACTCTGGATTCCAATATGAATTTCCCATAGGTTTTCACTTGGTGGTGCAGTAACTACAGGGGCAAGTAAAGTCTCTTTACGGGTGCTCCTGTAGTTACTCTGGATTTGGAGGTAAGTCTCCATAGGGAGCTATGAAAATCAGCTAAGCTTATTACGGAGCTCTCACCAAAAGCTAGCCATCCTATACAATGTATAAGATTGTAGCCATGCCAATGGCCCTGTAGGTCAAGAGAACTGCTGGTTGAAAAATTTGGGAACCACTGAGTTAGATGACCCAGCTTTGGCAGCGTTAGATGAATTATGGCAGCTTTAGATGAATTATTAACATTAGCAAACCAGGATACAAGATGTGAATATCTGAAATAAAATATACCATTTCATCCTTACCTGTCAACAACTTTGCAATATTGGGTGCTACATTTTTCAGACGTCACCAAGTCTATACCTGGCTTTCAAGTGGAAGTAAAGTAACAAACCATTCCTGAAGAAACCTAATTAAAGTAGCTCAACGGTGCCTCTGCAATTTCCTTGACCATGAGTCAGAACTTAATTGAAAAAGAGCTAAAGGGAAGGCTGGAAAAGCAAGTTATGGGCAGACATGCTTCTTGTATTTACTAGTATAGCTGCAGCCTTTTCTTCGTGATCTGAAACAATATATTCAAGTATTTTTTGCTTCACCCTGTAAGGGATGCCCTCCAGCAGTACTGAGAGCAATATCTGTGCAATGCCTCTTCGAAGCGATCTCAAAGCCATTTATTTTCTGTGTTCAGAAGGTAATGGCTTCAATTATGAAGTGATAAACTCTAGCCAGAGTCCAAACAGATATCTAAATGTATCAGTCTTGTGAAAGAACACAAGGACCCTGAAAATTTCTCCCAATTAATCTTGTCCTTGAAGAGTATCGCCACTCTGACTAAGTAGTCCATGTACATTATGCAAAGTGGGGATCATCGAATGCATAGAATGGGCCTGGTGCAAAATTAGTTCTGATGATTGTACAACACTGCCTTTTTTATCCACCCTGTTTTTAACATGGCACCTGGTATCACTAAAAGGAGGTGAAACTTCACTTTGCTACTGATGCCAGTCAAGGCTTGCCTGCTGGAAAGCAGGGCAGTCCAAACTCCAGCAAAGTGCCAGATGCAGCCCGCAGCAAGACACCCCCATTTGGCTCACATGCAAGCCTTATAATCCTACAGATCTGTCTCTAATACACCCTCATAGGTAAATTTATGTGAAATAAATGGAAATCATTTTTTCCGGTCGCCGACACAGTTTCTGCGTACCAGTAGACCACGTATACAGTGATGGTCAAAACACAATAGAGGGGATCTTAAGGAGGCTATCAGATTTTCCATAGCCTTCTGCAGATTGTTTGTTAACAATGAGGTACTTAATGCAAAGAAGCAACATATTTCCAGTAACCTGTGCAGCCAGCTAGTGTCTGGCATGGAGTTTCTGTATCCACAACAAAGGCATTAAATTGGACTGAATGTCCACATAACAACCTATTTGCTTAACAACCTGGATAGGACAACATATTCTTGTTGTTAAGTTGCACACACCTATATTTACTTTTCAATCCAAACATTTTGTGGTTTACTTGCAGGCTTAACTGTATGCAAATTTATGAAAATAGTTTTAGATATATTTGGTCCATTAATTCACAAGTGTTTTTAAGTTCAAATTTTGATTACTGACCAAAGGGCTTGTGTGAAAGCTAAAATATATAAATTTTTACAGGTCTACTAAAAACCAAGAATATGTACCTATTTAACATTTATGACTCAACTGAAACCACTGTTGTTGCAAGAAGAAATAAAAGATGGAATGAATCAATTTTAATTTCTTCAGCTTCTTCAGAGAAATGTCAGAGAATTGTCACTGAATGCCCACAGCCTAAAAGACACAGAGCACAATACTCACCATGTCTACTCAGAAGTAAGCCCTATAATGTTCAATGGTTCTTACTCCCAGAAAGGTGTCTTTAGGATTGCAGCCATAGACGAATGGCTCTGTTAGGTCCTCCACCCCCTCCAAAGAATGATTGCATTAATTCCATGCTGCTAAGCCAGAGAACTATGTTTTGAACTAAGTTTCTTCCTTTACACTTGCATCAAGTTTCAGTAAACTTGTAATTTTCAAGGCTGCTTCTTATTTCCCGCCCTTGAGAATCAAGTACTATGATGCATATATAGAGCATACTTTGGCAACAATCAGGGATAGGTGGATTCAGATTTTCTCTCTGCTATGAAATTGTTTAGGGAACCTTAAACCACTGATTCCCAACCCATGGTCTGTGGACCACAGGTGATCCATGAGACCCTGAGAAGTGCTCTTCTCAGAGAAGACAAAAAATTGCTTTCAATAACTTCTAGTGTGTCCCACTGACCAAGGACACCCCACGAACCAGCAGAGAGTGCAGAGTATGAGCTCTCCATGGCCACAGCCAACACTTCCTCTGATGGATAGTCCAACTCACATTCCTGTGCTACATTATGAGATATGCTAATGCTAACCTGAAATGGTTCTGAAGGGGTGAGGCTCCCTCCAAGACTGACTGCTCCACCTTTTTCTAGCAACACCAGCATTCCCACCAGTGTGCTGTACAGCAGGTTGCCTTTCAGCTAATTGAACCATTTGCTCCTAATTCAACCTGGTGCCTACAGGAGCTATAGTTGCCATAAGTCCCCAAAAAACAGGGACAGTCACAATTTTGGGAGATTGTGTTCAGATGGTGGCAAATGGTACAGTTGGTCCTGTCCCAATTTTGTGGAAGAGAATGATGGCAACACTAATGGGAACCTATGATAGGTTAATCTAGTAATGTTTACAACTTTATATTAAAATGCACTTAGACAAATTTGGTCCATCACAAGAACTTTTAAAGAATACATAGAGAATACATAGGGAATAATACTGTAGTATAATAAATTTTATCTACCGGTATATTTTTAAGATTCTTTCGTTCTTGGCTGAGAACCTTGGAGTCCACCAAAACTGTCTCAGATTGGGGAGCTTTAGCTCTGAAGGCTGGCTCTGTAACTCATGGTATTAACATAACAATGGTGGAAAACGTTAACATTTCTTAAGGATAACGCATTCTAATTTATGTTGTTTTCCAGGATGACATTCAAATGAGTTTCATTTTTTAGCTTGAAAAGCAGCAATAGTTTGTACTGCTGCCTGTTGCCAGAAAACCAGACAAGACTGTGAGAGAGAGAGAGAGAGAGAGAGAGAGAGAGAGAGAGAGAGAGAGAGAGACCATGTTGACCTTTAGTTTATTTCACTTGTCTGTTTGCTAAAGAGCCTTGTGTGTGGGAAGGTTTGCTTCAAGCCTAAAGCCTGCTTAAGTGGTTGACATGAGTTTTTTTCTCTTGGCAGGAATAATTGTTTGCTTGGCTACATGTGACAGAGGAAAAGTGTTTCCTAAGGACTCCAACTGTGCTGGAGAAAGCTTTGGAGAGACATATTGGGAATACATAAGAGGTGTTACCAGAGTTTAATTACTGATTGGGAAATTGGTTACAGATTCCACTTTCTAAAACGACAGTTTACAAGCCATAGTTGAAGTGTTCAGATCTGTAGTGTGCTATCTAGACATTAAAGTAATATGATCCCCATTTAGGGCCCAATCAAGAAGAATGCACGCTGTCTCACCACTGGTGTGCACTGTCACAAACATGCCATAATAATAATATTAAAATAACAGGTACGTACTTCCTTTCTGGCCATTGGTTTACTCCTTTGGCTTCGGTAGTTTCCATAGGAAGGCTTATTCTAAACCACTGAAGAGGTTTCTATAATCATAAATGACTTCTGGCTTTCAGGAACTAGCTACATTTCATTTGGATCCAGTGATGGGAGCCTGCTGGTTAACATGCACAGTGTCTTAACCGCTAGTGCCATTGCAGCCCTGTACCTCAGTATACTGTGTACCCCACGCAAAGAAGCACTCCCCAACAAATTAATATAGAGAGAACTCTCTGACTCTTCCCAGTTATCAACACTGAAACAGGCAGGCAGACGCTTTAGGCAGGACATCTCAGGAAAACATTTTTTTCCCCAAAAAGATATGATTTAAAAGCAGGCATTTAATAACCAGAACAGCACAAATAAACATGAACAACTACATAATAATTCACAACCTATCATGTTTTATTAATGAGATATTGAAAACCTTCTGTGCAATGTGCTTACTGATATAAAAAGTAGAAGCAAAAAAATAAAGTCGCTCTTGCCTATGAAACAATTGTAAAGGAGCGAACTGTTTTGTTGCAATTGATGGGGAAAGTAAGTGCCATCCGCCAGATTCCCAGGAATAGCCTCAATATATCATGGATATACATGGATATTGTAGGAGATAACATTTGTGTGCCTTTAGTCACCCTGTGAAATGATTTCACTTTGAATGATAGTTTTGGAAGGGGGAAGGCCCTTATTCATGAGTCAGAGGAGACCAACTGGAGACAAACTGGAGACCAAGTGACCAATTGGGATGTGCGTTAGATTCAATGGTGCATTAGATTCAAGTAAATACAGTATATGCACAAGTCTTCCCATCAGCGAGTCTTTATGCTGAACTATTGCAACATGCTTATGGCATGCTTTTGACAGTGCACGCTTATGCAGCATGCACAACATAAATATCAAGATCAATTCCTTTACAGACCTGGCATTGTCAAATTGATGTTGAGAGCAACCATCTATACTATACATCTGTACTATTCAATGCCTACACACATTTGGGTCTTTCAAACTTTTGGGAGCAGGCAGAAATCAGCCTGCTCATTTCCAGTGCTGGAAATGGCATCATTACAGTTTGAGTCACCTGATGTGGGAGGTAACATCACCCCATAATGGATCTCCTCACATACTATGGAGAGGGCAATGCCCTGGGCAGTGATCATGGAGATCCATCATTTCCCCCTATAGATGTATTTTACGATGGCTGCAATTCTAATCTCCAGTTGGGCCAGCATGAGCGGTGGAATAAGTCCTTTGCTGACCTGGGAATGTCAATAAAGTGCCATAAAGGCACTTCTGCCCCACTCCTGGGGGGAAGAGGGTTTGGATAGTGCACAGGCATGGACCCACACCTCAACTAGAAGATATGCCAGGTTAGTTTTGCTGGCCTAAATTCATTAAGATTGCATCCTTTTATAGAATAGAGATATTTCCATACTGTTTGTTTCATTGCATTCTGCATGGAACTATGCATTGAATGATATGAAGCATGATAGTATTATTTGAATAATAACAAGATTTAGAAAATGTTGGCTAATAGTGGTGTCATGCCACTGTCATATCAGATCTGACAGATATGTTATCATGTTTTGTTTTGCTTTTTTGTCTACTGGCATGTTTCATCGTAACCATCTGTAATCCTAATAAATCTTCCTCTGTAGAGTGAACTACCAAGACATAAAGTACACTCACTCTGAATTTTAATTGATCTCATTATTCTTATTGATGAAAATTGGCCTGGATATGTGAAATGAACTGTAAACAACAAAGGGGTTGCCTTGTTTTCATGGCCACTATCAATTATTCTAACAGCCTGATTAGACTACTGGTTCATATCAGGAAAGATCTTTGAACATATGACAGAAATGGCCACAAAAATTTGTTTTGTAACATATCTTTTAAAAGTTACACATATTTGCTTTCAGACTCACTATCTAGGTAAATACTGTTTGATTGTCATATAATGACATTTATTGGAGGAGAGTCAATAATTAACTCTTCATGTCCCAGGCTAGGGGATGAAAAAACACAACTGACTGTTGACCTTGGAAAGTTTCATCATAGACTAGCAAAATGTACCTGCGTTGTGGGCTGTGGGTGGCGCAAGCGGTTAAGACGCTGTGCCTGTTAACCAGCAGGCCAGGGTTCGAGAGCCGGGTCGGCCCCACAAGACAGGGTGAGCTCCTGTCCTTAGTCCAGCTCTGTGACGCCAGCTGGATCCAATCGTACTGGCTCTGCCTTTCCATTGGACTAATTCAGTGGCATGGAGAGGGGGGATTTGCTGCTTGGGTAACAGCCTATCCTCCATAACAATCTAACCCAGGCTTTTGTGCTTCGCATGCAGCGTATGCAGCACCGAGCACAATACCATAGTCTTTCAAGACTGACAGAGGCCTGCTTTGTGGGAGCAAAATATCTCAGTACACCATCCCCCATTTTGCATCAACCCCCTATGTGCATCAACCCTCCATGCACATCAACCTCCCATGTGCATCAACCCACATGCACATAAACCCACATACACAACTTACCCCCATGTGTGACATCCTCCATGTGCGACATCTCCCATGCGCAACAACGCCCATGCGTATCAATCCCCCATGTGCATCAACCCACATGCGCATAAACCCACATGCACAACTTACCCCCATGTGTGACATCCTCCATGTGCGACATCTCCCATGTGCATCAACCCCCATAAATCCACATGTGTAACTTCCTCATGTGCAACTTAGCCCCTTGTGCATCAACCCCCATGCACATCATCCCCTCATGCATATCCACCCCATGCACACCACCCACCGCATGCACACCATCCCCCCATGCAACATCCCCCATGTGCACCAACCCCCACATACACCATCCTCTCTTGCACACCATCCCCCCAGTGCATCAGGCACTACATTGGCTGGATGGTGATCAGTCAATCTTCAGTGTTAAGTATTGGACAAAAATACATTGCACCCCTTTTCAGCCCCAAGGGTTAAATTTCTCCACATCGGTTCTTGGTGGGTGTTGATGTCACATAAGATACCCTCCCCGAATTTCATGTTCCTAGGTTTGGCAGTTGTGGCAGTGCATCCCTCAGTCAGGGATTCTTCAATGTAATGTATAGGGAGGAAAACACATTGTGCCCCTTTTCACCTCCTTCCAGTTGGAATTTCTGAAAACTGGTTCTTAGTGGGATGCCTCCATCATGGAAGGAACAGCCTCCCAAAATTTCATGCTTCTAGCCCCAGCAGTTTTGGCTGGGCATTAATGAGTCAGTGAGTCAGTGAATGAGTGAGTGAGTGAGTCAGTAAATCAGTGACTTTTCAAATTTATATATATACCCTACAATCCAGAATAACTATGGGAAGACGTAAGAGGCACTTACTCTGGATTGCTCTATGCATTTCCCATAGGTTTCCCATAGGTGGCACTGTAACAACATTGGTTAATATTGTTACAATAAATAAGTTTGGGGGTCAGGATTATTACTGGGATGTGACATGAGTGTGATGCTAGAGCTTCTCCAGTTCTGCCTGGAAGTAAGTCCCATTGTGTTCAGTGAGACTCCCAAGAAAGCCCAGTGCCAGATTCCAAGATGGCAGATCCCACCCTCTTTCAACGCCCCGACCATGGGGGTCCTAACCCCACCTTGAGTACCATTGACATAGGATTTCCTACCAGTGCTCCTAAGTGGTGTGCTCTCACAAAGCAGCAGGCCACCGTCAGTCTTGGAAGACAATGGTATCGTGCTCAGCGCTGCATACACTGCATATGAAGCACGAAAGCCTGGGTTGGATTGTTATGGAGGATCACAATGTGCTTTAAATTACAGTGTGTTTTCTCTAGCCTGTGACTGCAGAATGCATGCTTCACTGGCGCAATTGATTATAAGGATTGGGCCATTAATTCTACATGTTTCAAACTGCAGTTAAGTCAATCTGATCAATTGGAAATGAGAATCTCTCTTTTTGACTGCAACACGTACTTCAGGAGTGACATTATGCTTAAAATGCAAGAGAGAAATGAAATGAATAAAATTTAAGTATACTGATTTATATGTGACTCCTGACACAATTTTTGTGTAATTTAAGAACACATTTTCTCCCCCTTCTAATGCTTGCTTTCCTTGACAGGAGGGAACCTGTCTCATTTCTCTATAATGACACTATACCAACTTGTTTTCCTTGCTGTAGTTATAGCAACACCTTCGAAGGCCTCAAAGATTAAAATTGGCTACAACTATAGTGCCACTAACAACTTCAGGCCACGTTGTTCTCTGACTCACACCTCATGCCCACACATTCATTTTAAAGCTGGAAAAACACGGAGAGTTGTCATTTGTGGAGCCGGAACAAATTTTGGAATCAAACTTGATCAAACAAAAAGTATGTTTTTTTCAGGATTTTATTCGAAAAGACACTTGAACTTCCATGTTTGCTCATACTTTTTTGGTCGTTCAACCTCAACTCCCTTCTTCCTCAGCATCCAACCTGCAATCATGTTTATGCTAGGATTTGATTTACATTCTTCAAACTACCCTGGCATCATTTGACAGCTGCTGGACCCACTGTTGATACCAGCCCTCAGAAATCCTAAAGAGTATTCCATACAACCGCCATTTTATGGTAGTTGTATTTTCTTCATAACTTCCTTTATGGGCAAAATCCAGAGTAACTACAGGGAGTCCTTGCTCCGGTGTAAGAACAACTTACTCTGGAATCCAATATGAACTTCCCATAGGTTTTCACTAGGGGGTGCAGTAACTACAGGTGCACATAAAGTCTCTTCCGTGCTCCCATAGTTGCTATGGGTTTGGGGGTATGTTGTTTATTCCAAGGCACAGTGGTGGAAAATGGCAGCTGCCACTGATGACCACATTTTCCCTCTCATAATGCCTCTATGCAAAACTTACATTGTCGATATTCTATGAGAAATGTGGTAATGAGCACCAGTTTTCACTCAGCTACTAAACTACCATTCCCTAAACTTCATAACTCCTTCTGATGTTGGGGAAACTTCATGCAATCTCTCCGGCTTCAGAAGTCCTCAAGATGTACCTGTTGGGATGGGGTGCCCAGGTGAGCAGCAGTTTGTGTTCCTTTCCCTGGGCAACACCCATGGCCAGGATCATAGCTTGATCCATTCACCCTATCTGGTACATGAACTCTGGATGCTGACTTCATCCCATTTGTTTCAATGAGGATAGCACTGGGACCTTCAGCATTTATATTATCTGGCCTTGTTCCATGAACTCATCACAGAATGTGCCATTCCCAAGAACACGCTGAACAGAAAAACCTGGATGATGGAGAATTGATCTAGCTATATTACCTTGATAATAAAACTGTTGAATGGATGATTCTAAAAGAGAAATAATGAATCTGGAGTAAATCCAGACTGAGATGACCTGTATATTCATGCATTTAAAAAAAACAAAACCCAGACACTGCAAAAATGCACAACACACGTTATGACAGATTTGTTTGCTTCTCAAGCACAGGAGGTTGCAGGAAAAAAAGCACAAATACCTACACGCTTATGTTTCTGTGAATGGTGATGTTGAAACACATATGAATTGTTACCCTGTGGTAGAGGATTAGCATTCCATAAAATGTGAGTTTTGCTTTTAGTGACTCAAAAGTATTTTGTTCAGATATTTGTAAGAAAGCATAACATCCAGAACAAGCACCTGTACTGAAATGGACTTAATACTGGGCCATTTACTCATCACCATCATCATCATTAACAACAACGTTTATATACTGCTTTTCAACAGAATGTTCACAAAGCAGCAAAAATGAAACAGTGCAACAGAGCATATACCAGCCATTTCCCTGATGTCCATACACTGAATTTTGTTGAAGGGTATACACATGGTTAGCCCCATCACATTAATCCCTGCTTCATGGACATCAGGTACGGGGCCTGTGTGCACATCCTTGTATTCCACTTAAACATTTCCTGTGGCGGGGAATATACTGGTGGCAATGGTGTCGGACCAGGACAGATCCTACCACATTCATTTTCAACCACTGTGCTAAGGCCATTGGTGTGTATTCATATTTGTTTCACAAAACTGTTGTGTTTTACTTTTTGGATTATTTGGCTATTAAATTTGATAGAAAGTAGATATTTCAATATGTATTTTTTTAAATTCCACCATGAATTAAATCAGACATTAAATTATATACAGTATTATTATTTTAAAATACTAAGATTTTCACGATTTTGATCAGTTGTGGTGTGACATTCCTTCCCACAAGTTCATCAACCAGTGTGGTCTGTACCTCCCTAGCAATCTCACTGATTGTGACCAATCTCTGACACCTCCTCTGAAACTTAAATCTTTACCTCCAGTCTTCAAATAAGGAACACAACCTACATTCATTGCTTTGCAGTCTACCTGTGTCTCTACCATTCTGAGAATGGCTTTTCATGCCATGCGGATTTCAAAGCGTTCCTATTTATAACCATAAGCACATAAGCAAAACTCACTCGTAATTATACGCTAATGGGCACGAGCCTCTTGGCTGTGATGCTCTCTGACGTCTAATACCAAAGCTCCGCTTTGGCACTTCACAAAAATATAATTGCACAGAGGGCTTCATAGCATTGTCCTCTAATAGGCTTATGACTATTTTATGAATTGATTGTAACATTCCCAGCACTGCAAGAGTAATCCAACCTACAGTTTTACTATACTGAGAGGTTTATTAGGCTCGGCTGCCTGCAGAATCATGAAAGATTTACTGCCCTTGTCTTGCATAAAAGAAATATTAAGCATCACTCTTCATTTTAAGGCAAGTCCATATAGTACTAAAACACCCTATTGATTTCAATTGTTTTTAAAAGGGCCATGTTAACACATAACAAAACACAGAGATGGAAGTTTGGGGAGGAGGGAAGAGACAGTGAAGATCTAGTGGCTGAGATCATAGAATTTGTATCCAGGCTCACTTTTTCTACAGGGGCTTACATTTCCATCAACCAAAATTGATCTTAGTTTTCAAGAGTTTGTCGGCAAAGATGAAAGGTTCTCTATTTTTTTGCAAGCTGCAGTATAATGCATTATTTTTAATTTTAAAACAAACAAACAAAAAGACTCTTAAAATTTGTCACATTTTATACTCACAAATCTTAAACTGATGAATAGGCAACTGGGTTCACACTTATCCCAAATTTTATTTCAATAGGAACATTCTTTTTCTGATACAAACATAGGCATGCATACATGCAACTCATATACATCAATCTGGACTGAAAACAAACTCCAATCAAAATTCAAATTTTAAAAATAATTAGTTGCAAATACAAGATTTGGGCTGTGATCCTAATCTCCATTTAGGATGGCCTAATCCCTGACAAGTCCTGTGCTGACCTGGGGGTGTCACAAAAGTTCAGTAAGATACTTCTGCCCCACTTCTAGGGGAGTTAGGCCAATGCACAGGCATATGCCAACCTCCCCACACCATCACACAAAGATCGGACAGGTGAGTTAGGCTGGCCAAAATTTCTAAGAATTGCACCCTCAGAATCCATTTGCTTTCAGATTTTGTGGCATCTACTGTGGGTTCAAACTTATATTTCTGGAAATTTTGGGGTTCAAAATTATCATATTTTTGGAAATTTCAGTGGCATATAACTTCAGTTGACAGATGCAAGGGAGTGACTAAACAGTGGTGCCTCACATAACAAGTTTAATTCATTCAGGAAGTATGCTTGTTATAGGAATCGCTCTTATGTGAAGCAGATTTTCCCATAGGATATAATGGAAACTCAGATGATTGGTTTCACAACCCAAAAAATATTCATATAAAAATATTAACTGTATGTCTGTAAAATAACCTTCTACTTAGGCTGCAATCCTAAAGACACTTTCCTGGTAGTAAGACCTATTGAACACAATGAGGCTTACTTCTGGGCAGACATGGTTAGGAGGCTTAATCGAAAACATTTTCCTGGGAGGCTTGCCGGGGCTGCTGCTGGAGGTTCAGATGGCTGGTGGGGGCACTTGGGGGCAGTTAAGGGCTGCTGCCTCTCACACCCCCAAGCAACTGCCCCCAAGTTTGGAGCAGATAGAGGCAGCAGCGCTGGCCAGCAGCCCTTTTAAACCACCTCTGCATGGAGTATCAGGGCTGCATAGCATGCATGCCCGTTAGGCGACAGAGGGGTTTGTTAAGTGCAGCAGATTTGTTATGTGAAGCAGGATTCCTTGAAAATTTAAACTTATGTGGAACATACTTTATATGAGGTGCTTGTTATGAGAGATACCACTGTATAGTATCTTGTGGTGTGGGCTCTCAGAAGCATCTTCAGAGCCACTGTGAGATATAGGAAGCTGGAATAGATGGACCTTTGGTCTGATCTAGCAGGGCTCTTCTTATGTTCTTATTTTTTTTCTTTTATATAAATGGAAATGGGACTTTGAGAGCTGTTGCAATATGAATGAATTTGTGTTGTCAGTCCTTTCCCTGTTCTGAAACATCAAAAAATCTCCAAGATGTGCCTTTAAAAATTACAACCCATTCTGAATCAATAGGGCAAAGAGGTAATTTCAGATGAAAAGCTGTAGCTAAAAGAAATATACAAGGAGAAACCAGTGATGGTGACTCACACACACACACACACACACACACACACACACACACACACACACACACACACACACACACATGATGATCAAAGTTCACACTCAATTCATTGCAAATCGGAGAAATTCAACATCATTGCCAAGAGTCAAATAAACACAACGGAGTAGTTCTTCAGCTCCCTCGATTAACATTATGACACCCAAGAAATGCAACCGCAAATGGAAAAAAACTGCAAATCGCAAAGGCTGGAGCCAAAGACATGAAATTCAAATAAACTGCACTTATATTGTCAAGGCTCCTACACATCCAGCTGTCAGACTGGAGGTAAAGGAAACCTGGAGGTCACTAGAGCAAAAGCCACGCCAGCAGGCTTAGCCTGGAATATTTATTTGTGCTCCTATTCCAGCCTGATGGGATATGTGACTCGAAGTGGCTTCTGCTAAAAATAATCTCTGCTGATGTCTTCAGGTGCCTAGGGAAATGGGTGTCAGCTGGCTCTTCATGCATTCTGGTGGTGTGCACTAGTCACATTAACTCCTGGAAAAAAAGAAAAGGGGCTTTAGTTTATAATTCCTCCATTCAGGTACATACTATCATACCATTATAGAGTCCATCATTTAATACAGAGTGTGTTACTTCCTCAGGCTCATGGGTGACCTTCAGACTCTTACTGGAAACCTGAGATATTTCTCTTTGATCATGTCACTAGTGAAAACATACCCATGGTTTTGGCTGGGTGTTGAAGAGACAGTGAGTCAGTCAGTCAGTGAATCAGTCAGTCAGTGACTTTTCAGTTTTATATACAGTGGTACCTTGTAAGACAAATGCTTTGATAGATGAACTAAAATTTCTCTGGGATTTTGCCTTATAAGATGAAAGTGCTTTGTAGGACGAATGTCCATTGTCTGGGCTCTGTTGGCTGAGGCAGGACCTTTCCTTCTGCATGCAGTATCCGCACCCAAGGATGCACAGGCAGCAGCATCCTCTAAGTCACCCCAGGAAGCATGTCTGAGCCTGCATGTCTGAGCTTCCCACCCAGTATCCTTCAGTTTCCCAGTCTCCTCAAGCCAGCCAGGTGAACCCTTGAAGCAGCCACCATCAGGTAGGATGGAAACCCCCTGCTGGAGCTTCCTCTGGACACTCCTTCAAAAGAAACCCCTTCCCCCAAGGAAACCCCACCCACTACAGCTACCCCTCTTACCCCCACCACCTTCGCTGCCTTGATCCTACACTTTCCTGTGAGTAAGCCCCAGTGGATACAATGGGACTTGGTTCTGAGTAGACAACATAGGATCCTGCCCACTTGCATCATTTGGTACTGCTCCTGCTGCAAACTTGGAAACACTTTAACCTTGTTAAAGTTGCTCAAAAAGAAACCAGTGACTCTTTTAATTAAGTTTAAATTAATTTAGTTTAAATTAATTTCGTTTAAATTAATCATCTTTGGCCATAAATGTTTTTCTTTTCTGTTTTACTATACAGTATACTCCAGTGTTCTATCACAGTAATTGTGTTCTATATTATATTACAGTGTTTTGAATTTGATTACAGTGTTTTGTCATCATTTTTACATACAGTTATTAATTTTCTGTGAATATTTTTGGGTTGTGAAAGCAATCATCTGAGTTTCCATTATTTCCTAAGGGAAAGTCCACTTTGTAAGAAGAACACTTTGTAAGACAAACATGCTTCCGGAATGAATTAAGTTTTTCTTATATATGTAGGCACCACTCTATATAGATTTAAGGGGGAAAAATCCCTGTTAATTACAACTCTTGCAGATGTTTTACGACTCAGACAGATGTTTTAACAAGACAATAGCCAAGGTGGTCAAGGATTAGAAACAGTGTGATGAAAAAAAGTGGAAAAGGTTGAGAATCTTGAATATGGAGAATCTTGAATATCCAGTTCAAACTGGATTTGAACTACGTACATCATGTTTCACTTTTTATTTTATTTTTACTGCTGCTGGAAAAGGAAACAATCCTGGAGTTGATGACAGGAATTAATTTTAATGTTTGTTTTCTGATGGTGGCAAAATAGTAATTGCACTTCAGCCCAGGGGAAATAGCATAAGGTGTCAAGCATAAGGGATACCTTATTTATTTATTAATTATTAATTTGTTTGGGGCCGTGGTGGCTCAGTGGTTAGAACACTGTGCTTGCCAACTGGACAACCAAAATGTTGGCAGGTTGGCAGCTTTAAGACCAGAGTTCAAGACCCCAGAGTGCTACAAAACAGAGTGAGCTCCCATCTGTGGCCCAGCTCCTGACGCTTGCAGTTTGAAAGTATGCAAATCCAAGCAGAAACCTAGATACTATTCTGGCAACAGGCCCCTGCAACATCCCCATGTTGTATCCATCATGAATTGGATGAAAATCCAATCCACAACAAGCAGACACTGTCACCACATGGTACAAATGCTGAAGAACCCTACAATCCAGAGTAACTATGGGAGCATGTAAGAGATATTAAGTGTACCCGTAATTACTGCACCACGTAGTGAAAACCTATGGGAAATTCATATTGCAATCCAGAACAAATTGTACTTACACCAGAGCAAAGACTCCCCATGGTTATTCTGGATTGTGCCCGAAGATGCCTTGCCTTTGCCTTTTTGTCAAGCATAAGGGACATGAGCTAAGATGTGGACCACAGAAGCTTTCTATCCAGACCCTGTTCCATATCACTTTTTAGGAGGCAAGGGATGCTATAGGGAAAGAGGAAGACTAACCCTACAATCCAGAGTAACTACGGGAGGATGTAAGAGGCAATTACTCTGGACTCCTCTATGCATTTCCCATAAGTTTCCCATGGGTGGCGCTGTAACTACGTCAGTGTAAAAGATCCTGTAGTTACTCTGGATTGTAAGGAGAGGATGGTACCATGGTGTTGTGTGGCAAAGTGCCAAAAGGAGTGTGATAATGTGGCTGTCCTAGCATGATAATTGGATTCTCAGATTTTAAAAATTTGATCAAGATCTGCATATTTCTCCTCTGTTATTTGCAGCTAATGGGTTTCTGTTTTCTCCCTCTATGTGAGAACAAAGTGATTTTAGATTTTGGTTTTGGAAACAAAATGATATATGATTTTCTAGTTTGGATCTCAGTGCTAGTGCACACATATATCTGATAAATGCAGTACAAAGAAGAGAGACATGGGAGGAGGAAGCCTACAAGACTTCATTAGCAGCCCAATTCTAATAGGCATTGCCTATTAGGAATAAACATTTTGGCAGTAGAAGATCATTTCCACCAATGTTTTTCAACCTGATCCCAATGGGATGGTGATCCCAACCTTTCAAACCCTCAAATGAGATGGATTGGATCCAATTCAATAATGGTACTGCCTTATCAGTAATACAATCCTGTAAGCTGCCTTGCTTCTAAGGTTAACCCTGCTCAGGCTGCAATCTCATGGGGCTGTTGTGAAGAAACACAAAGTTGGGGAAATACTTTGGGGAAACACAAAGTTGGGGAAATCCCCCACTTTCTGATGGTTCGTTTTCTGATGATCCACTCTTTCAGTACCTTTCAATTAAACCCAGAACTCATTCATTCAATGCATGTTCTGCTCTTTCAACCACTCTGCTGTTCTGAAAGCCATAATTGCCCTTCCCTATGTTGTAGCTCCTGGTCTAATCCCATTCCTGAAGGAGATTTATGAGAATCCATTTGCAGAAATCTTTGTGTGACACCAGGAATTTGCAGGATAAAAGGGGCATTTGCAATTTGCTAGCTAAGAAAGCACTGGAAGCAACATTTATAAACGAAAAAAGATTGGTTTCCACTTTTTTCACTTTTGGACAGTGCTCCAGTCCCTAAGCCATATAAAAAATAAAAATTGGGGATGCCTGTAGATGGGTGGGATGGATGGCAGTAGGGGAAGAGGATGAGTGGATCAGGGGAGGAGGAGGATAAGTGGGGGCAGTTTCATTATTTTTTTGGGGGGGGACAGATAAAACCACAAAAAAGTTGTAGACCACTGCTTTATGGAATGTGCTAATGAATGGAGAGAGGAGGGCAAGAATAACCTGCTAATGATAGGGAGTTTATAGAGAGTGGGTGGAGGGCAGGAGGGAGGGCAAAACAGGGTGGAATGGGGGACAGCAGTAGGCATGGCAGATGACTTGTGCTGGATGCTATCCTTTCTGGGATACCCCTTTGTGTACCCCTTTGTGTACCCTCAGATGTCCATCAGCTAAAAAGCTGGTTTCCATTACATCCTTCTTTGTGTCATGCATACCCTTTTCCCACAGGGTCCAACACAAGCTTCCTTCTCACAACTGCATCGGTGGGGGCAGGTAAAAGATAAGACTGTTCCCCTTGGTTCCTCCTCTTCCTCCACTTTTAGCAAAAACTCTTATCGTCCCTTGAAGTCCCTCAGATGTCTGTCTGAAAAGGATCCTCCACATGTGCATTCTCAGATCCTTTTAAGACAAAAAAATCTGATGAGCCGAGAGCTGGGTTTTCTACTTCTGTTAACAATTATTTCAAAGTCGTCATTTAGAGAATTTGTACCATGAAAAGATCAGGATGTACAAGGAGTTCTCTTTGCCATGAGTGGCAAAATGTGATGCATAATTCACAATGACTGTATGAAGTTTTTTGGGTTTTTTTACCCATCACATCAGCCTTGGAAAGTTCCAGGCTTACCAAAGCTCTATGTGAAACCCCAATAATTATCAGTTTGCTGTTTCAGTCTCTCATTAGTGGATAAGAACAGTTAGAGCCATCTCCATCATGCTTAGTTGTGAGAATCTCTTTCTCCAAGGCAGCAAGAATCCAGGATATGGCATTTATAATAACCCACATTTACTCAAATCTAATGCACCATCAAATCAAATGCACACACTTATTCTAAAAGGCTTGAGATTAAATTACTGGAGATTGTAACACACAGCTGCAAAGCAGGCATAAAATTTAATTTTACTGCATACAACGAGTTATATGATAATAATATGATAATGGCTTTATGTTATTATTTTTAACTAATTGCACTACTTAAAACAGCAATGGGTTTCTGTTAATTTTTTTATTACAATATGGTAAACTGTTAAACATAATACTGACATGGACTTATAATCAAAATACTATATTTATTTGAAACTAATGTGCCATTGGATCTACCATAGACCACTGATTTTGGATTTTGGATCCACCATACATCATTGATTTTGGAGACTACATTTGGCTGAAAAAGGTTTGCATTATATTTAAATAAATATGGAGTATGTGTCCCAGTGTTGCACACTGTCCATTTGTGTTTGGGACAGTGGGCATCACTGGGCACCCCTACTGGGCACTGGGGACCATTGGAAACCACTGGCAGTGGGCACAGGGCACTACCAGGTACCAGGTATCTCTACTGGGCAGCATGCACCACCAGGCACCACTGGGCAGTGGGCACCATTGGGCCCCAGTGGGCAGTGGGCACAAGACATCCATACTGAGTACTGGGAATCCTTGCTAGACACAAGCCACCAAGCACAAGCGGACAGCACTGGGCCCCACACACCATCAGGCACCCAATCAGTTCTTAGAGGGTCCTAACATCACAAAAGGAATATGCTCCAAATTTCATGCCTCTAGGTCCAGTGGTTTGGTCTGGATGTTGATGAATCTGTCAGTGAGTCAGTGTGTGAGTTTTGAACAAAAGTTAAATTCTAAAAATATACATATTATATGCTTTTATTAATAAGATGATTTACTTGCAAACAAATTTGTTTCACACAAATTTTGTTTCACTCTAAGCTCAATTATATTTCATGTCCCCTTTTCTCAAGAAGCTTCAGGGTTTGGAAAAGCAGATTATGATCTAGGCATGTCAACTCCAGGACTTTGTTATTTATGCCCTGAGTATTTCAGTGTGGTGTGGCAAAAGATGGAAAGTAGATGCACTACCATGCTTCCAGGCAAATGTGGAGGAGATATACTGACATATACTCTAAAGTGTGATGGGAATCATTTTAGCATATGTTTCAATGCATTCCAACTCGTGTTTTCAGGGCAGAGAATGAGTGTCTAAACCATTTCCACTGCACACAGAATGGTTGTCTGCCTTCGTCTTTAGAGAATATTTCTGTCCCATGGGACTATCCATTTCCTTTGACAGGCTGACTCTTAACTGGGAAGAAACCAGATAAGTCAGAGAAATTAGGACAACTTGAGACTGACTAGCAGAAGGGATGGGACCTTTTCAGTAACAGTTTCCTCATTACGGGACTCCATTCCAGAAAGATGAGGCAGGACTGATGTGTATTGGCTTTCTGAAGATCAGCGGCACAGATTTTTAGTACTAGGAATATCTGGAGTTGGTTGGTTACCATTAGTAGTTTTGCAGATTTTACCAAAGTCTTCTAATGCTGCCACTAATGTTTTTTTTAAAAAAAACATCACTTTTTAAAAATATATTTTGTATGGCTTGGTTTATATTTGTGGTTTTTTGCACAATTTTTATGATGGGCTTTTTATTTGTAACTAGAGAAAAGTGTACCCACGTTGCGGGAGTAAAATTCCCCCGTACGCCATCCCGCCACAGCACATCAATCCCCCATGCGCAACATCCCCTCACGCGCAACATTCCCTCATGCGCATCAGTCCCCTATGCGCAAAAGCCCCCTACGCGCATCAGTCCCCTATGCGCATCATCCCCCATGTGCAGCATCTCTCCATGCGCATCATGTCCCCATGCACAGTATAAACTCCCCCATGCGCAATATCCCCCCATGAGCATCAACCCCCCAATGTGCATCAACTCCCCATGTGCAACACCCTCATGCGCAACAACCCCCATGCACAGCATCCTCCCCAGTGCAACCCCTCCCTCTGAACAATATCCATCCCACTGAACCAGGCACCGAGCACCAAATTAGCTGGATGTTGGTCAGTCTTCCATGTTAAGTATAGGACAAAAACACATTGCACACCTTTTCAGCCCCCTAAGGGTTAAATTTCTCCACATTGGTTTTTGGTGGGTGTTCTTGTGACATAAGGAACACCCCCCCCCCAAAAAAAAAAAAAAATAAAAAAATTTCATGCTTCTAGGTCCAGGGGTTCGGGCAGAGCATCCCTCAGTCAGTGATTCTTCATTTCAAAGAATAGGGAGGAAAACGTGTTGCACCCCTTTTCATCCCCTTCCAGTTGGAATTTCTGAAAACCAGTTCTTAGTGACTCCCTCTGTCATGGAAGAAACACCCACCCCAAATTTCACGCTTCTAGGCCCAGCAGTTTTGGCTGGGCATTGATGAGTGAGTCAGTGAATCAGTGAGTCAAAGAGTCAGTAACTTTTGGTTGGTTGGTTGGTTGGTTGGTTGGTTGGTTGGTTGGTTGGTTGGTTGGTTGGTTGGTTGCCCTGATAGCTATAGGTATCAAAAATAAAATATGAATACAGGAATCAACCTAAGAAATTTAGGCTGGCCTAACTCACCTGGGTGGTGAGTTGGTGGTATGCGGAGGTCAGCATGTGATTGTGCATTCACTTAACCCTCCTCCACCAGGAGTGGGGCAGAAGTGTCTAACTTCTGCACTTTTGTGACACCCCCAGGTCAGCACAGGACTAAAGCCAAGGCTTAGGCCAGCCCTAGAGGAGTTTAGGTTTGCAACCGAAATAAAATAAGTGTGATAGCCCTGTTCTATCTGGATTGTGCACTGCCAGAACTCATGCTGAACATTCTTTGCAGTTGCACAAAAGCTGGGGATATCACTACACACTTCTTGTTTGCTGGCACAAATGGCCAGAGGTGGGGCACACATGCCAAAAGTTGGCAGTGAGGGTGGGAAGAAGATCTGCGACATTCCATTGCAGGGTGAGAAGGTCAGTCGATAGGAAGTAGCTGGAAAGGATAGATCTCACCAGCATAGGTGAACAGTGGAACATATACCTTATATTTTAGCCTTTCCTCATTACAGAAATATGCCAGTAAAATAGCTAATGTTGCAAAAGGAGATACAGATAGTGACAGAGAAGTAAAAAATGTTTACACTTTACTCCTGTTGGCTTTATCGTCACCATCTCCACGATAGCATTCGTTGTTTGTTCAACTGGTGTTGAGGGTCTAGAACGAGGCTGCTTTTTTTTTCTTTTTGTGAGAAACCTGAGTAGGTAAACAGGCAATCCTATTACTAGTCTGGTATTTCTAAAATGGCTCAGCGGACACAGAGGAATTTAGACGCATCAGCCATTGTCCAATTTTCATTACACTAACCAATTAGATTGAACAAGTGATTTAAATACCTAGCAATTAGCTAATTCCACGTTCTTATGCACACTGTAAACACATCTGCTTCCTGGACAGATTTGTGTGCAATAATTGAAACGAACCTATGCAAAGAGTTTTCCTGGTAGACAGTGTGCACATCACATTCCTAAGCTTACTAACTTGGAAATAAATCCCGTTGAAATCCCCACTGTGGTTCCTCAAATCCAGGCAGCTTCATTTGCATTTTATGCAGATCTGAAGGGGTAAATGTCAGGTTTCTTGCAGTTCACTCCAATCCCAATTGCCCTCAAATAGATTTGCACCCAGGAAACAAACCACTGGGTTTTTCTTAAGACATTCTTTCATGTAAGAGTGGGATTTCTTTAATATTGTATGCCACCTGGAGGCTATTTTATGGTCAGAGAGGAGGTAGGCATTTTCTAATAAATAAATGGATATTTATTATAAAACATCTACCTCCCCTTTCACCATAAAAGAGCCTCCGGATAGCTTTACAATATTAATATTATGTAGTTAAGCCCTCAAAGGCTAAATCAAACTCTAAAGTAAGAAGTCAGAGCCTAGAAAGTAATTTTCACTGCACCTGCACAACTCTTAAACATACTGTACAAACTACTTGGGCTCAGATTGTTCCATGCAAACAACACCATGACTGTATGCTTTATAAAGCCCATGTTTAATACTAATGTGCTTAGTTTTAAAAAAAAAAATTCATCCAGATCAATTGTGGGTTAGGACCATAGAGGGAAGATGTCTAACTATTTGCAAAATAATTCTAATAAAATGGTCCTAATAAAGATTGTTCCTACTTCTACAGATAGGGGTTAGAAAGTTGCTTCTAAAAATATGTAATCTGGCTCGATAATGATCCAAAAAAGGATCAGGTGGCATGCTTGAAATCTGGACAAAACCCAGACATCCAGGTTAGATAGAAACTGTACCCTCTCTCTTGGTAAGCCCAATTAAGATGGAGATGAAATGCATCTCTTTGGACTTCCTCCAGCAAAATAGTTGTTGGCTACAATCCAGAGTAACTACAGGACCTTTTACACTGACGTAGTTATGGTGCCACCTATGGGAAACCTATGGAAATGCATAGAGCAATCCGGAGTAAGTGCCTCTTGCATCTTCCCATACTCTGGATTGTAGGGGTTGTTGGTTAAGGAGAACCATGAACAACCTAGCTGTCTACCTAACCACCTGGGCATCTATCATATCACCATAGCATGCAGCTTTCACTCTATTAGCAGGTTGACATGCTATAGCCTGGCAATAAATAGGATTGGTCTGAAAATTAGGCCAAAACCAGCCAAATTTTCCTTGTTCCTTTTTTTTGCATTTGTTTTCATTTGCAATATTTCAAAAACTGATACCGGTAATCTTTTGCTGCTTGCTGTGACCTCAAACTGACTTCAGACTATAAATTGAATTGCAAATATGGTTCATGCTCAGTAAAGTGCTGCTCTGGCTGCCAACATGTTACTGATTCAGCAGATTCAAGGTCCTGTATAGCAATAAAATGGGCAAATATGTTACGGTCTCATATATGTTTCATAATGGATGCAATGCCAAATTAGTCGTTTATATTGCACTAAGCCCATAAAGCTAAAGCACAGATAAAACATATAATTATACTCCACTGCAGTTATACTTCAATTCTTACACTCAGGCTCGGACAATCTTTTGGCAACATGCATAGGTATTTAAATTCAAAATAAACTCTTTATTACCCGTTTCAATGGCATAAAAATAGACAATAGCGCACATGAAAACCAGCTTCTAATTATTTAACAAAGATTGAGTGCCAGTTAAATTGATTAAAATGCCATAAATTCTAGTTGCTCCTCTGAGAGTAAGGTCACATTTATAGATAAACAGAGGAAGCAATCGAACCAAACTGCATATCCCACATACCTCAGTTGAGCCACATACTGTGTCTAAGTTACTAGAAAGCTACTAACTTTTGGAGCAATTTTCCAAACTGAATTCAATGGTGAACAATACAAATGATAAGAGGGAGTGATATTTGGATAATACAGTTCTTTTTTTTTGTACAACTCAGGCTGCAATCTCAATCTCCAGTTAGGCCAATATTAGCCCCAGCGTAAGTTTTGTGCCAACCTGGGGTGTCACAAAAGTGTCACGAGGCACTTCTGCCTCACTCCTTGGGGGTCATTTATGCCAGTGTATAGGCATACGCCGACATCCTTACACCATCATGGGAAGATATGCCAGGTGAGTTAGGCCAACCTAAATTGGTTAGGATTTCACCTTCAATCAACAACCTGATCGGGTTAGCCAGAAGGATTCTCTGGGATGACCACATAAGCATATCCATCCTCCAAACAAGACTGAACATGAGGGGTTCAGCGTAGGCTATTGCTGGAGGAGATACAATCTGGATCCTCTCCACCCTGCCACCTCCTCACCCCTTTAAACCTTTCTCCCCACCCAGTTTAAACCTGCCTCCCCACTTTGTCCTTCCTCCCATCTCTACCTGCTTTGATGAGTGGAGATTCTTTGCATGGAAAGGGAGGAAAGGTGCCACCCTTCCTGCCATTGATCCTTGTCACACACTCACACGGAGCTGAGCACTTTTTGAGACAGGAACTGATGGTTTTTATGGGCAACACATGGTAACAAATGGGCTCTGAGGCATCTTATCTAATTTTTGGATCAGCTTACAGTTGCATAGGCTGATCTAAATTCTATCCTCCACAGAGTGGATGAACAACTGGTTAATGTTGGGCAAAATCCAAAGTAACTATGGGGAGTCCTTGTGCCAGTGTAAGAACAACTTACTCTGGTTTCCAATATGAATTTCCCATAGGTTTTCACTAGGTGGTGCAGTAACTATGGGTGCACATAAAGTCTCTTATGTAGTTACTCTTCTGTAGTTACTTCCGTAGTTACTCTGGATTTGGGTGGTTGACTCTGATATTTCACATCTCTATTCATTCCAATAGGCTTAAAATATGATTATGCAATATGCAGTTCGAAAACATGCAAATGTAAGTAGATAAATATGTACCACTTTGGGGGGGAAGGTAACAGCACTTTGTGTACATGGGGGCCACATATCAGACTGTGCTGGCTCTATGGCTCTAGAAAAAGGAATGTGCACTGCACCCTACAGTTAGTCACGATGAGCAGTGTAACCTGCGGGGGACATCTTTATCATATGCAATAAAATATGCAATACACTACTATTACTATTAATACATCTGCTGCTGCTGCTACTACTACTACTACTACTACTAGTAGTAGTAGTAGTAGTAGTAGATCAACGATAACTATGGAAATCAGTAGCTCTGTTTGGGATTCCTATAAAGTATCTTCAAATATGCAATTATCACTCCTGAAAACAAACATCAGTGAAATTCTTAACAACCCTGATTGTTGTTATTAGGCCCTTGAAAGTTGTTCATATTGGCCACTTCAATTAAAGGAGCATCACTCTTCTTTTAAAAAGTGCATCTGAGTATGCTGCCTTTCTTCCTCCTCAGAGACCCTCAAAACAGCTCTGTAGGATAAATACTCAGTTCACACTGTTCAGCTTTAAAAGCATAGCAGATCAAGAACTCAGCAGAGACGTTTTGTTTGAGAATTGAGCCAAAACTGGTTGTAATCTGTTTGTAAAGCAAATTTTTTTATTAAATACACACTGACGTATTGATACAGTTATTTTGCTGACCACCTTAATGTATGAAGAAAAAAAAAACATTTATCTGGATAATGCTTGCCTGCAAGGAATTGACAGCATGATTACCTCCCTCCTGCAGACACACAACCTGTGCTAGCAGAGGGGAGCCTCCACAGGTTCCCTTTGCCTTGCCAGCCTCTGTTTTGAGCACAGTATAACATAGCCATCCTTCACAAACTACATGAGGTCCTCCTGTGCTTCTCAAGCAGCTGATCAGTGGAATATTCCTTGTTAGACAGTCAGCAAAGCAGAGGGAAGCCTTTGGGGAACTCCATAGGGTCCGTATAAGCAAAAAGGAAACTATTGATTTTAAAATATGTTTCTTTTTGATCAGCATACAGTAGATCCACAGACTCTACAGGTCCAGCATCTGCGGATTTGGCATGCCGAGGTGTCAGCAGATACCATGGTCCATGATTAAATGATTTTGAAACAATCGATAAGTGCATTGGGGCTCCTACCCTTTAACACCATTTCCCAACCTCCATTGCTATTCACAGGATCCATTTGTGGGTCACACTGAAGTTTCTTGCTCCGCCCAGCCTCACCCAGAATTTATTGCACAACCTGAAATAGGTATTCAAGTCCCAAATTTAAGTACCTACTCCACTGTACCAGGATCCCTAATGGGTCTACTTGGAACGGCACCACCTCACTGGCTGGTCCAATTCTGAATGCCCAGTCTTGTCCACCTTTTTAGTACTGATGGAGCTGTGATGCAACTTGAGGTATGGAAAGACTTTCTCTTAATATCTCCATTGGAACAGATGCATCAGTGCTGGAAAGTTGGATAGGATTGGTCTCTGTGTGGGTTAAAGCTGAGTCCTGAAAGGGAACATAAGATATTGGTGACAGTGGCACCAATATCTATCTCCCCTTGCCCTCCCCCAATATAAACCTGATCCTCCCTCCTTCCTTTTTCTTCTTATAGTCCACATCCACGACCAATGTACTGGTATTAGCAATAGTGCATGTACCAGTGGTATGCACACATGGTCAAGAATAATTTGTGTTGGCAATCCCATGCTATCACTGCAGCACCATCCATTAATGCATGGAAAAGTGAAGGCCGACATAGGGTTGAGCAATAAGAAATGTGTCAATCAGCCCTTATTCACACTAAAATATTCTCAGTGCCTGCAGACCAGAGTTGTTCAGTTGTACTGTTCAGAATACAAAGAAAACTCGAGGGCTTCCCTTTAATTCAATCTCACATCCAACTGTGCTTCTGCTTCCGTTTCAAACATCAGCGTATTTTGATAACAAATTGCTAATAGGCCAATGGGTATTTTAGAGTATCTGGGAAGGTTTACTATTTCAGTACACTCTCTGCCTTTAATTATTCCACTTAGACAGAAAAGAGAAATGCTTATTTGCTCTGGATATGAATTCATTGTATATTATTTCTGGAGGGGATTTTCTCGTTCATAAATTCCTGACGGATGATATGAAAACTTAGAACAAGAACAGGGAGTCTTCTTCTGGCAGCAAGCTGGGACTGAAACTGGATTTATAGACTTCTACCTACCTATGGATGATTTTTGTAGGATTTCATTTTGCATCTCAGTTGAGTTAATTAAAAGTAAACAGGGAGTAAAATGTGATCATTAAAAGCTTACCTAGTGCTTCTGATGGAGAATACATTTATAAAGCATAGATAGAGGAATAATCCAAAAGAACATATTCCTGCAGTATTTCTTTTTAGTTTCTCAGGGATTTTTTTTTCCTTGCCAATCCATTTCTCAGAATTGCATGGCACTGATGTCACTAAATGAGCATGAGGACATGAAGATGTGCCTAATCAGTCGAAAGAGCAATCCTAAGTGTTCCTTTTGCTGGTGCAAGTCCCTTGACACCACCCCAGTCGTGTCAAGAAAGTATTATAGGTTGCAATCCTAAACACAATTCCCTGAGAATAAGAGCCATAGAACAAAATGAGGCTTACTTTTGAGTAAACATGGTTAGGATTGTGCTCATGAGGTGTCAGGAGGCCAAAGAAGAATGGTAGGTCCATACCAGCAGTATTGGTCCTGTTCAGGGCTCTGATGAGGACAGAACAGGGGAGTTTTGGGACAGGGAAGAGTAAGCAGTTAGGCCAGCACAAGTTCTGCCACAAGTTCTATTCTGGTTTGGGTGTGTTGCAAAAGCTCCTTTTGCAACAAAAGGAACTATTGTGCCATTCCTGGTGGTTTAGGCCAGTGCAGAGATATGTGCCGGCCTCCCCACACCACAATGGGAACATGGAGCAGGTGAGTTGTGCCAGCCTTACAACATAATCCAGAGTAACTAAGGGAGCTCTTATACTGATGTAAGAAAAATTTACTCTGGATACCTCTATGATACCATAGATTTACCATAAGTTTCCATTAGGATACCATCGGTTTCCATTAGGTGGCACTGTAACTATGTCGAAGTAAATGTCTCTTACATCAACGTAAGAGCTCCCATAGTTACTCTGGATTGTGCTGTAAATTGGTTAGATTTTATTTAGCTGTCACAAATCTGTGGAAAAGTAAGCAGAGAGGATCCTCGCCAGGAGAGTAGGAAGAGAAGTAAAAACCTCAAGTATACATATAGTGAAAAGCTATATAGATCCAGACCAGGAGGAGGGGGAAAATACTGTAATTTAACATAGTATATTCCAAATATAGAATACAAGAGTAACATTCCATTATTTCTTAATATTTCATGGGAAGCATGTATTATGAAATAGATATTTAATAAACCAGCCATTTTGACTCAAACCCTCATCTTCTCAACATTGTTGATAAATGGTGCCGCACATCAAAGAGATTTGGTAATGTGTCAGTTTAATATATTCTTATAATGGAAACTCTTATTCATGAGTATTATTTTTTGTAGCCTGTCTTGTTCCTGCAATAGCTGTCATTTAAACATGAAAGGTTCGCGTGGTGCGTTGCCTTAGGATATGATTTTCTCGTTCCATAAATAAATGATATCCAGTCTACGGTGATGAAGTACTGGGCAAATAGAGGAGCAACTTATGGAATACTGTCAATTTCGTGGAAATTGGCAGAAGATAAAATTTGTATTGGCAAAAGGATATTAATTTGAGAGGTACTCTATGGTGTATCAGAAAGTAGAAGTTTCCAATAGGGCCTTGTATTTAAAAAAAAAATAGACTCATTTTATTTCCATCAGTACTACTGTACTCATTTTAGTTTTCATTCATTTTTTTCCCTTCAATTCCTTACTGGTTGAGAGTGCAAAGAAGTAATCTGAAACCTGTTTAGCATAGATCCCCTGTGGCACTCTTAAATGTTTAATCCTAAGCATGTCTACTCAGAAGTAAGTCCCATTCAGTTCAATAGTACTTACTCCCAGGAAAATGTGGCTATGCGTGCAACCTTAGAATGGCTCTCAGGCACTTTTATCACTTCCTTGTTTTTGATGTTCCCTCAATGCCAAATTTGAAGCAGATGAAAGATGCTGAGCTTTTGATCGCTTTTTAGGTTCTCCACCAGGATCAAATGTTTCCTGTCACTTATAATGGCTGAAATCCTATCTGTACTTTCCTGGGAGTTGACCATAATGAACTTCTAAGTTGACAGGCATAGGATTGGGCTACAGTCTATGATAACATATATTTTAACCATGAGCTATGTAAAATTGTTATAGTATGATGAAAGACTCATGTAAACCACAGGGCAGTCCCTGGTTCAAATCTTACCACTGCCCCAAAATAAGCAATATAATCAAGGTTACTTTTCTCTACAACATCACAAACCACCATGCTGGTGGTTGTTTTTGTTAGGAGCAGAAGATGGGACTTTCAACTTTCATAATACTCAGCCAGGCAATCATGATTTTTCATTGTTCTGAGAAACTCATGTACTTCCTGCACTAACCCCAAAGGTTGGCACTGCTATTAATAAGTATTTTTAACCCTTTTTATCTCAGCCAGCAATTCATAAATGGCAATTGTGTTGCTGTATTCACCATGGTCCTGCCCTGTAAGGGGTCAGAAACAGGGCTTCTTTTGCTGGGACACTGTAATTCCCCAGTTTGAAAACCTTTAAGACTATGCATGTAATAGAAGAGAGTGCATGAACACTATGTCCCACATCTACAAGTTAGAAGTCAAAGCCAGTTCTGATTTAGGCTATGGTGTGCAGTTCAGATGGTCAGAGATTTTTTTAAAAAATTAAAGGTCACAACGTATTCTTTAAGAACTTTTTTTCTGCAATTAGTAGACATTCCTTAACACTGCTGAAATGCAGGTTTAAAAGGATTTTGTGTGTGTGCAGCAGACAGCATTCCCCCCCCCCCAACTCGGCTACCGCCCTCTGACCTTGAATTATGTGCTTATTAGACTCCAGGCACTTCATTATGTCTTATTCAAAATTTCCCTGTTTCTTTGAGATCTCTAACATAAAATTCCCAAGGCAACAGTCTTGAGTTTCAAATGGTCTAATTAAAAATGAGAGAGAGAGAGAGAGTGAGAGAGAGAGAGACAGAGAGAGAGACTGCCATTAATTACACATCTGGCTCTATTACACTGCATCAAGAATGATACTTGCAATCTAAGGCAGTATTTATTTATTTATTTATTTATTTATTTATTTATTTATTTATTTATTTATTTATTTATTTATTTATTTATTTATTTATTTAAAGATTTTTATACCACCTTTGTAAAAATCCAAAGCAGTTTACAATGCACAAATACACAAAAGCACAAATACATAAGAATGTCAGGATAAATGATTAAAATTTGTAAGGTCATTCTGGCCAAGAAAGGGGTTAGGCTCTGGTCTAAGTTGCCTAGTTGGCCCCACACCTCTCCAGACCTGGCCCACCCACTGGCCTGCTTTCTCCCTTCCCCATTTCAAAATGACCATGATCTTCGTCCAGCAAAAATGTATGGGGCTAGATTTGACTTCCATGTGCTTCCATGTTCATGTGCTGGCTCAATTGGTTCTGGAGTAGTCATGGATGTGCTTTATGGCATGGATATGATTTATGACATTCATTATCTGATGCAGCTCACTTGCACTAGTATAAAACCTTGGATTTACAAAGGATTGGATTCACAATAACTTAGTTTTCAGAAGTACAGTGGTACCTTGCTTAACAAGCACCTCGCTTAAAAAGCATTTCACATAACAAGCAAAAATTTCCAAGAAATCTTGCTTCACATAACAAGTTCCGCTTCACTTAACAAGCAAGCGCACTATGGGCACGCGTGCTATGCAGCCCTGATGCTCAGTCTGGAGGATCTTTACTAGGGCTGCCAGCCAGCGCTGCTGCCTCTAACTGCCCCCAACTTGGGGGCAGTTGCCTGGAGGTGCCAGAGGCAGCTGACCCTAACTGCCCCCAAGTGTCCCCACTGACCACCTTGAACCTCCAGCAGCAGCCCAGGTAAGCCTCCCAGGAAAGTATCTTTGATTGCAGTCTCTTAAATATGTCTACTCAGAAGTAAGCCCCATTGTGTTAAATGGGGTTACTCCCAGGAAAGTGTCTTTGATTGCAGCCTCTTAACCATGTCTACCCAGAAGTAAGCCCCATAGTGTTAAATGGGGCTTACTCCCAGGAACGTGTCTTTAGGATTGCAGCCTAAGTAGACTTCATAGGATCATGCACATTGAATGCATGTTTTGAATTCAATTACAGTGTTTTGTCATCATTTCTTCATCCAGTTAATATTTTTATATTAATATTTTGGGGGTTGTGGAACCAATCTTATGAGTTTCCATTATGTCTTATGGAAAAATCTGCTTCACTTAAAGAGCGTTTCACTTAAAGAGCATGCCTCCGGAATGAATTAAGCTGTTTAAGTGTGGCACCACTGTATACTGGTTCTGTATTAAAAGTTAACATTAAGATAACAGCATACAAAAATCACAGAAAGGACTATTAAGAGAAAAAAATCCTTACCCAATGATCAACTACTGATGCCACACCATAAGGTCGTTAGATTTTGCCAATAGCCTTATCCCTTTGTTTTCAGTTGCTGAACACTGTGAAATTCATTGTCTTATATCCTAAGGAAGTAAAGAATCTTAAATCCCACAGATAGTACTGGGACTTAACATGGTCACAAATAACTTGTATCATGATTTTTATTATTCTTAGACATGTATATGTTTCCTAAGATGCAACCCATTCATCCTCAGCTGTTGATTCACACACACCAAAAATGTGATCAAGAGCACAATTCTAATCATGGGGCGCAATCCAGAGTAACAATGGGGAGTCCTTGCTCCGGTGTAAGAACAATTTACTTTGGATTGCAATAGGAATTTCCCATATGTTTTCACTAGATGGTGCCGTAACTATGGGTGCACATAATGTCTCTTACATGCTCCCGTAGTTACTCTGGATTGTAGGGCATGTCTACTCAAAAATAAGCCCCATTGTGTTCAATGGGTCTTACTCCCAGGAAAGTGTCTTTAGGATTGCAGCCCATGATTCTCCATTTTTTATTTCTTTCCATGTTCCAGCCTAACACTAAACATATTTATTAAGGAATAAACATCACTGAACAAAATGACATTTTGGAGTAAACATGTACTAGCTTGTGCTATAAGAGGTTTTCAGGGTTTTCTTTCTTTATTGTAATCAGTGGCATAGGTTGATGGGGATCAAAGCACTAAGGGTGCAATCCTAACCTTGGTGGGCACAACTCCTCAATCTTCCCAATCCTGTGGTGATGCAGGGAGGCAAGCACATGTCTGTGCACTGGACCAACCATCCCCCACATGCAGAAGTGTCTTTTCGTGACACTACCACACCAGCATGGGACTTGTGCTGGTTGGAGCTTTGGCCAGCCTAATTGGGGGTTAGGACTGCAGCCTTAGGCTGCAATCCAGAGCAAATTCAGCCTGCTCTGACCTAACTGCACTCTCCTAACTATTCTGTATCCAGAGCAGAAAGTTATGCTGAATCCAGAGAGTCAGGAAGCCTGGGCTGCCCTAACTGCTCCAGAGCATGCTAAGTAATTGACACAAGGGGAAGACTTGCTCCTGAGGAGATACCCCTCAGATCACACTGAACAAGGAACAGCTGTGGTGCCTACAGTGGTGACATGCCTCTGCACATCACCTGCTGCGGAAGTCTGTGCGTCATCCCTGGGATGCGCCCCCCCCACCTGGACTGCACAGTCACCAAAGTTGGCGCCTGCACAGTTGTTTCTGAAGCCAACTGGCTTCAGAAAGAGTACTGCACAGACACCATCTCTGACACCTGCGCAGTACTTTTCTGAAGCCTTTTGGCTTCGGGGGAGACTGTGCAGGCGTCGGAGTTGGTGCCTGTGCAGTACTCTTTCTGAAGCCATTCAGCTGCCGCTCCGTCTCCTGAGTGAGGCCGAATGGCTGTGCAGAGGCGCGGACTTTCTCTGCTCTAAGGAAGTCTCCTCTGAAGCTGTTCGGCATGCTCAGTGTGTTTCTGCGCAGTGCATCTCAGATGGCCGTTCAGGCCAGCTCTTCAGACAAATGTCAGCTTCTGGCTGATTCTCCGCCTTGGAGCAGGCCTGAATGGGTGTGCTGACGCCCGGGGCCTGCCAAAGGACAGTCAAACTCCTCCGGCACATCACCCCATACGGAGCGCATCACCCAATGCAGCCCACACCAGCCGCACCAGTCTGGTGACGCCACTGGGTGCCTGTCTTATAAGGAGTCCCTGATGAGATGCCAGTACATTCTACAGTGAATACAAGGGGCTTCTTGGAGTGGCCTGCTGTATCCTGAGGTTTGTGGGCAGCCGTAGTTTGTTCCATATCCTGAGGTTGAGAGGAAGGGGTTGCACCTAGGATGGCCAAGAACTCAGATGTTTGGTCAGCACTGCCATTCTTACTCGGGCCTTATCATGGACCCCTATGGGTCTACTCATTACTATACCTGCTCCTGAGGTGGTATAACTCTGAGGGCTGGAAGAGGGCATTTCTGCCTTGGAAACAGGCTCTGGATACAGAGTAACTGCTCTGCCCTAGGCAATGCTAAACATGCCCTCAACTTGCCTCTCCTGAGCTGCTTAGGCTGCCCCAGTTAGGGCAGAGCAGGTCCACCTCTCTTAGGGCACCCTATCTTGCCTTGCTCTGCCCTAAGCCTCCTTCAGAGTAACTGGGCTGGAGCATCTTGCAGTTGCTCCAACCTAGTGTTAGATAGGGCAACCTAAGGGCTCTTATGTGGACAGATTAGTTGCTCTGGATTGGGCTGTTAGTTTTGCAGCAAGCCACAGCATGGGGTGTGCAAAGTCCCCATCCCTTTGGAGACTTTCCAGGCAGGGGAGCAAAACACCCAGAAAGGCTCCAAAGGGGGTGTTGGAGGGGCCACTTACATACCATTGTGCTTTGCACCCTATCTAGCTATGCAGTTCGCTGTAGTTTATTGTTAATATTTTTCACATTTTTACAACTTAAGTCTATGGGGACTATTAAGCCTCATTAGTTCCCTTATGCTCTGTGTCCTTGTTATGCTTCCCTCCCCCATTGCTACATATTTCTGGCATTTATGGCCAGCTGGTATTCCGTTAATTGATACTTTATAAATTATTTTTAAAAGTCACAAGACTTTTGGAAGATAGCCTATGAGTAAATTGCTATGGTTTTCATTTCAGCATTCTTCACCCAAAATTGAATTATTTTGTGTTTTTATATTAGGTTGCAATCGTACATTGGCTAGCCTGTTTTTTATCTGTCCTTCAGAAAATTTTTTAAAAATTACCCAACATTTTGTGTATTGTTCTGGGACTGTCCCTACAATCCAGAGTAACTACGGGAGCACATAAGAGACATTACGTGTACCCGTAGTTACTGCACCACCTAGTGAAAATCTATGGGAAATTCATATTGCAATCCAGAGCAAATTGTTCTTACACCAGAGCAAAGACTCCCCATAGTTACTCTGGATTGCACCCTGTAACTCAGTGGTTGTTATCTGGACCCTTATCTGCTATAAATCTGCCCCACTTAAGTCCGCTACAGGTGAGGTCATCCAGGACCGAGCACAACAGATGGCACGCTGGGTGCAGCACTACTCTGAACTATACTCCAGAGAAAATGCAGTAACTGAAGAAGCATTAAACAACATTGAGTGCCTGCCTGTCTTGGAGGAGCTCGACAGTGAACCAACTTTAGAAGAACTAAACGAAGCCCTGGATTCCCTTGCTTTTGGCAAGGCACCCGGGAAAGATAACATCCCTGCTGAAGTTCTGAGGTGCTGTAGAGGGACCATTTCCACTGAACTGTACAAGATATTCTGCCTCTGTTGGAGGGAAGGTGGAGTACCACAGGACATGAAGGATGCTAATATTGTCACACTGTACAAGAACAAAGGCGACAGGGGTGACTGCAACAACTACCGTGGCATCTCTCTTCTTAGTGTTGTAGGGAAGCTGCTTGCCCGTGTCATACTGAAGAGGCTTCAGGTGCTTGCAGAGAGAATCTATCCTGAATCACAGTGTGGATTTCGAGCCAACAGGTCCACCACTGATATGGTATTTTCCCTTCGACAGTTGCAAGAGAAATGTAGGGAACAAAGACAGCCACTCTTTGTAGCCTTCATAGACCTTACAAAGGCTTTTGATTTGGTTAGTAGGGATGGCCTTTTTAAAATCCTCCCCAAGATTGGATGCCCACCTCAGCTCCTCAACATCATCAGATCCTTTCACGAGGACATGAAGGGCACTGTAGTTTTTGATGGCCTAACCAGATTCCTTTCACATCCGAAGTGGAGTGAAGCAGGGCTGCGTCCTCGCACCAACTTTATTTGGGATCTTTTTTGCAGTCATGCTGAAGCATGCTTTTGGAAACGCAACAGAGGGAATCTATCTCCGGACCAGATCAGACAGAAAACTCTACAATCCTTCCAGACTAAGAGCAAAGTCCAAAGTCCAGCTGAAATGCTTGCGTGAGTTCCTCTTCGCCGATGACGCTGCTGTTACTGCTCACTCTGCCGAAGACCTTCAACGACTTATGGACCGTTTTAGCAAAGCCTGCCAAGACTTTGGACTAACAATCAGCCTGAAGAAAACACAAGTCATGGGTCAGGGTGTGGATCCACCTCCCTGTATCACAATCTCTGAACATGAACTGGAAGTTGTCCATGACTTTGTGTACCTTGGCTCAACTATCTCTGACACTCTCTCCTTAGACTCTGAGCTGAATAAACGCATTGGTAAAGCGGCTACTACATTCTCCAGGCTTACAAAGAGAGTATGGCTTAATAAGAAGCTGACGGAACATACAAAGATCCAGGTCTATAGAGCTTGCGTCCTGAGCACACTCTTGTACTGCAGTGAGTCTTGGACCCTTTATGCATGGCAGGAGAGGAAGCTGAACACCTTCCATATGTGCTGTCTCCGACGTATTCTTGGAATCACCTGGCATGACAAAGTCTCAAATGACACAGTATTGGAACGTGCTGGAATCTCTAGCATGTTCACACTTCTGAAACAGCGGCGTCTACGCTGGTTTGGGCATGTCGTGAGAATGGCTGATGGTCGGATTCCAAAAGATCTCTTATATGGAGAATTAGTGCAGGGAAAGCGCCCAATAAGGAGACCACAGCTGCGATACAAGGACATCTGCAAGAGGGATCTAAAGGCCTTGGGAATGGACATCAACAGCTGGGAAACCTTGACCTCTGACCGTTCAGCGTGGAGGCAAAAGACCCAGCATGGCCTTCTCCAACTGGAAGAGACACTTGTTCGGCAGGCTGAAGCAAAGAGACAGACCCGAAAGCAGCGAAACCTGGGCCTGGGCAGGGGACGGAATTTATTTGTCCTCAGTGTGGAAGGGATGGACACTCTCACATTGGCCTCTTTAGTCACACTAGATGTTGTTTCAGGACCTCCAATCAGAGCACGATACCATAGTCTTTCGAGACTGAAGGATGCCAATAATATCTGCTAAAGTTCCCAAGATCCATCCAATACATGTCTAGATAGACCTTGGAAGGACTTGGAGTGCTCCTAGTCTTACCATTCAGTCCACATCAGAAGTTCCTAATCTTTTTAGTATCAGGACCCACTTTTTAAAGTGCTCTTTTGTCATCAATATAGGTTTAACAGACTTTTCAAAAAATTTCTAGAATTTGATGTCTGTTTGTAATAATCATCAGGATAAAGACTCCAGGGACTAAGGCAATTATCTATCACCTGTTGGTGACCCACCAAAATACAGGTCACAACCCACTAGTTGGTCCCAATCAACAGTTTGGGAACCACTGAACCAGATAACGAAGTACTGAGTTAGAGTAAAAAAATAAAACTTAAACGTAAGTCTTGGGCGGAGGGCTTACTGGGTATACAGAAGCTCTTTGTCCTCCATAATAACTGGCCAGTCTAAGTACTACTATAAGGTGCTGTCAACTGCTGAGCTTCATATTTATAAAAGTGGCATTGCTGAAATGCCTTGAGTGACGGGAGGGAAGGCAGAATATAAATAAATAAATAAATAAATAAATAAATAAATAAATAAATGGATGGATGGATGGATGGATGGATGGATGGATGGATGGATGGATGGATGCAGTGGTGGGCTCCAGCAGGTTCGCACCTACTCTATAGAACCGGTTGTTAACAAGAGATAGGACATATAAAGTTTAAAAATAGCCATTTAAAAGTGGCTGCCAGATGGACATAGAACCGGTTGTTAATTTCTTTGAAGCCCATCACTGGATGGATGGATGGATGGATGGATGGATGGAAATAAAAATAAAAATAAATGAATAAAATAGAATGGCGGTTGAACCCAGTAATAGCATGAGCAGGTCTACCCTTTCAGCAGTACTGGTTCTACTTCAGTGACACTGAAAGAACAGCCCATACACTATAATATCTCTCTATCTCTCTGTCCTGTCCCAGCACTGCCCTTTTAGCTTCATCACTTCTGCTGAGACACTGGTAGAGACAGATGGAAGGAGGCCTCATCAGACGAGGATCAGTATGGGGGAATGAGACTCCCAAGTGTCCTTGCTTGACATGTGGAATTAAGCAGGCAAAGCTCTCCCCATCACATTTTCCTCCATGCCAAGAAGACCTTCAGCTGTTCAACATCTATGTTTCAGTGTGTCAAGGTGCTTTTTAAAAATAAACAGAGATAAGACTAGTAAGGAAACAGGTGTGCAACCTTTGAGATGCCTCTGCCACAAGTACAACCAGAAGCTAAAGAGAAGGATCCAGCTTATTCACATCACATCCTTCCTACACAACCACCTGCACCTGTCAAAATTCCCTTTTCTCTACCAGTACAGGTGCACTGTCTGCCATTGCATCTGGCCACCCTCCCTCTGTTTGGATGATAGCTCCTTTTCGTGGATAATTGGCTCTAACGACTGATTGATCAGGAGAGATAAAGAGGTCCTCACTTAGACAAGTCCGTTTAGTAACGTCACTAATTAAAGAAAGCAATTTGCCATTTGACAAAGAGCCCTTTCAGAGATGAGAATTGCCAGAGACACATACAGGGAAGAGACAACGGTCCATTAACCAGAAGAGACTTTTGGATTTTACAGGTTTCTTTGCTTCTATTCCTGCAACAAAACCCATGCGCTGTTTCCATTTATGTCTGGGGGAGTGTTGGTTTCAACAACATGCATATTTAATCTTTTAATTTCCCTAGATACAAACTATTTATTATACGCATATGTTTATGGATATTGTAGTGCGTGTCTACTTGTGCCATCATTTAAAAACCATCAGTTATTTATGCAGTTCATTATGATAGTCAGTAACCACTACATTAACCTTGTGGGCTAATCTCTGGTTAGCAACTATTCTTGCCAGTTGTCAATGCGTACCTGTTCTTCAGTCTTCCCATGTGCACTTGTCAGTTTGGTCTTCACGAACCTGTCCGAGGCCTCGGCAAACAGCTTGCCGTGTGCTAAAACCATTTACAGGCAGGACAACTCCAGTCTGCAGGTGGGAGGTGGCTGGATTGAACATTATGAGCTGTGAACCAGGAAAGTCCTCTTTTCAACATCAAACAAGGTTTCTGTATCACTTGTCATCACCTAAAAACAAAACACTTTTCAGGGGAAGAACTCCACACATCTAGCTGCAAATCCCTGAGTGATAAATGATGGGTTAAAGTGGGATAAACAAATGTATTTTTTCCAGATTTCTGATTTTCCAAAGTTAGGAGTGCAGAAAATTGTGTTGTGTGTTTTTATTCCAAATTCACATTATAGTGCTTTAAAAGTGTACTAGGTGGGTGATATAGCTGGTTTAGGGCGCAATCCAGAGTAACTACGTGGAGTCTTTGCTCCGGTGTAAGAAGAATTTGCTCTGGATTGCAATATGAATTTCCCATAGGTTTTCACTAGGTAGTGCAATAACTACGAGTACACGTTATGTCTCTTATGTGCTCCCGTAGTTACTCTGGATTGCAGGGTTAGTCAGCAGATGAAAGAACAGTATTTTTATGTATTAAATAATTTTTTAACAGATTTTAGATTTGTAAACAAAAATAAGAAGTGCAGAAAAAGTGGAAAACACATCTATTAACACTAGATCCTCCTTTATGCTATGCCTCCTCAGCCACCATGGTAAAACAACCATGGTGCTTTTCATGAAAATCAGTGGAGCACATCCTTGAAATATGGTGGGACCCTTTCCTGGACCTGATCTGCACAGCTGGTCCTCATGGATTTGTGAAAGCAATTTGCTGTTGCAGACCCAAGAAGATCCCTCCTTGCAACAGAGGCTTATGTATGGGTAAAGAAATGATTGTTCCGTTATGTCAATGAGACCTCTGGCACTGCATCCCACCATAGGATGCAGAGGTTCCCATTATGGCACAGCTGCATTGATAAGAAGTGGGCAGTAAGTCATTGGTTCATCTGATCTACATGGACTTGCATTTGTTTACAGGGGTTTTAATCAAAGACATGTCCTTACCACCCCCTGGAGATACTAGGAATTGAACCTAAAACTCTCTGCATACAGCTGTTACTTGCCCCAGAGCTACAGTTCCATTTCTATTCCCTCTTGACTTTTCTTGAAGCTGAAATGTGGAGGTGCAACTTATTGGAGAAACTGAAAGTTAAGAGGGATGATCTTTCCTGATCACTGAATACAGATGCACATTTCTCAGTTTTGAATTAATACACTGCATTTTTTTTAAAAAAAGAGATGGTTCCAGAAATCCACTGAATCTCCGATGAGGATTATTAATTCTGTCCAATTCTGTTAGCATTCAGCTATTTCTCTTCTCTTTTTCTTTTCTTGAAGAAAATGAAATACAAAAGAAAAGGTGCACCTTGAATTTGCTGCAGACTTTTCTCCATTTGATTGTTCTTATTTTCCATTGCAATGCTTTGTGCAATTGTGCAAATTCATCCCCAATAGTTATCTTGCTGAGACATGAAATAAAATACAAAGTAATCACGTACTATTGCTATATAGAGATCAGGCAGTTGAGCAATTTTTCTATATGTTTTTAAATCCTAGGCAGAGCTTGAGATTATGATGGAACCCACCTATGGCTTCTTTATCATGACTGTATTTTTATTGTGATTTAAGGCTAGGTTGTGAAATCTGCAAAGCATGGTGTGATTAAAGTGTGATTAAGTAAATAGCTCACCTCTGAACTAAAAAATGCAAAAAAAATATTCAAAAATGCCATAAAGCACTTTGTGATGGTGTGATGGATGCACATGGTGGCATGAAGGTAGAACCACTGATGCTTGTGTATGCCAAGACACTTCAGTAGATAAGAACAAAATCCTAACCATGTCTACTCAAAAATAAGCCCAATTGCGTTTAATGGGCCTTACGCCTAGGAAAGTCATTAGGATTGCAACCTATGTGTAGCACAGGGATAAGTGCAGGGCAGAAGAGGGATAAGACCATGTGGGGAGCAACAGCAATGGGGTGGTTTGATTTAGCATGGGAAGGGGCAGGATCAACTTTGTTAGTGCAAACCATATCCTATTCTCAAGCTTGATCCATCACCATAGAACACCATAGAAATTGTGCCAATGTTGGAACAGGTCCAAATTCACCCATCGTAGTTGTTGGGCTCACTCTTGGGCAATGGGACAATTTTCACCTCACCTCAAGCATCAGAAATTCTCTTTCTGGATGTAAAGTAGGTACATTGTAATGGAGGAACTTAATTAGGATTGGGTGCCTAATCCTTATTGAAGGCCCTAATTCTGTTGAGGTCTCACCCTGCCAGAACTTTGAGCAATAAGTGATCACATGTTTTCTCCCAAGTTCTTTTCCACCAGTAAGCTTCAGGTTTGTACTTTCCCTAGACCCAACTCTGACTTTTCTATTTATAATGTAAAGCCCCATTCTTGACCAAGAACTGAGCAAATCATTCAATCAGGTAGGAAATCAGCAGCCAAGGACATCTAAAACACAACCACCAGACTTGGATTCCCACTTTTGATTCCCCACTGGTTGTGCCCACTATGACTTTTGTGGCTTCCAAGTGCTTGAGGCACAGAAAAGGATGATTTGCAAAGTTATGGTGGTGACAAAAGGAGAGAATGGAAACTGAAAAGTTAATGGGGTTCAAGAACTGTCTGAACTGCCATGAAACCGTCTAGTTCCTATGGCGCTTATGAAGTTGACTTCTGTGGCTATGAAGGGTGAAATTGGAGCTCTTCAGGGAAAGAAAAGAAACAGGGTGGTTAAACATCCCTGAATGCCTGGGTATTTTAACTGACATTCGAACACTGCAATGTGTTAGAGTTTAATATTCAAACAGCAATGTTGCTTTATCTGTATTTTCCACAATGCCAGTCAATGTCACAACTGCATAGAGATCATTCACTGCCTGGGGATATGTCAAGATGTAGCTTAAATGTGGTGTGGAAAAACCCCATCTGAATGGACTGACTGCTTTTCACAAACACATTGTCATGAAAATTGATGTCAGAGCGAGTTATCAAAAATCTCAACCTTTGCTCATATGCCTGCCTTTTAGAAACATGGAGGGAAAAACACCATGAACATTGTTCTGCTACTAGACTGGCCAACTGGGTAGTGCAGTTGGAATTTCTGCTCCTGTTCTGCATTAACCCAGCTATGTGCCAGTTTCATTGCTCTCTCACAAATGTCACCCTTGGTAATGACTGATTCAACATTTCAACTTGAACATCTAACCCAGTTATTTTCATCATTATTTTTTCACAGTCCACTGACATGATGCTAAAATTGTCAGTTTTTTATGACAATTCACAATTCACCACTGAAGTAGCCAAACGCTGGGGGTAAACAAGCAAAAAACATAAGGGGAGCAATGGAAAGGAGACAGACGTTGCAATCCTAAGCATGTCTATTCAGAAGTAAGTCCCACTGTGTTCAATTGTACTTACTCCCAGGAAAGTGTGGTTATGATTGCAGCCTGAGACATTTGGCCTTGCATGTCTGCTCTAAATCAGTGGGGCTCACTCCAGTGTAAGGGAGACAGATTACAGCCTAGAGACCTCAGAGTCGTCAGCACAGGATAATTTGTTTTATTTTTCTTTATATTTTGTATTTTCTTTATTATTTGGTATTACATTACAGTAGGGTAATGTAATCTTTTTTATATGAGTATTTTGGGGTTATGGAACAAATTGTCCGAGTATCCATTATTTCTTATGGGAAAATTTGCGTTGATATACAAGTGTTTTGGAGTATAAGCATGCTTTTGGACCAAATTATGCTCATAAATGAATGCACCACTGTATGTAATAAATTACTGTATTTACTTAAATCTAACACTCATCTTTTTCAGCCAAATTTATTCTCCAAAATCAGGGTGTGCATTATAGTCAGTGGTTAATTAGATTTGAGAAAGAGCACAATCCGAATCATGTCCACTCAAAAATATGTCCCATTGTGTCCAGTGGATCTTACCACCAGGAAAGTGACTTTAGGATTGGAGCCTAAGGGTGAAATCCAGAGTAACTACAGGGAGTCCTTGCTCAGGAGTAAAAAAAATGGATTCCAAAATGAATTTCCCATAGGTTTTCACTAGGTGGTGCAGTAACTATGGGTGCACGAAATATCTCTTATGTGCTCCCGTAGTTACTCTGGATTGTACTCTAAATGTGATATTTAAATGTGCAGCCTAAATGTGGTATTTTGATTGTAAGTATGGGATGCGCATTAGCTTTGATGGCGCATTAGATTAAAATAAATGTAATTGTTTTAAATTTAATAAACAAAAGCAAAAAAGGCAACATCTTCACCATTTGTACCTTGTGATGACAGTGTCTTCTTGTTGTGGATTGGAGTTTCAAATTTCCAGTCCATGATGGATGCAGCATGGCTAGCCTTTTGCAGGGGCCTTTCCCACCAAAGCAGTACCTCTTTATCTACTTACATTTACATGCTTTTTACTGCTGGATTGGCAGGTGCTGGGCTAAGGACTGGACCTCACTCTGTCTTGCAGCACCCAGGTCTCAAATCCCAGCCTCTCTGATTAAAGGAACAGCATCTTAGGATCCTAAACATGTCTACTCATAAGTAAGCCCCATTATGTTCAATGGGTCTTACTCCCAGGAAAGTGTCTTTAGGATTGCAGCCTTAATCAACTGAGCCACTGCAGCCATACAATAGTTTTTAAATTTAATAATATAGTAATACATTGTTTAAAGGGCTGTGGGTGGTGCAAGTGTTAAGACACTGTGCCTGTTAACCAGCAGGCCAGGGCTCGAGACCTGGGTTGGCCCCAAAAAGACAGGGTGAGCTCCTGTCCTTAGCTCAGCTCTGCGACGCCAGTTGGATCTAATCGTATTGGCTCTGCCTTTTCATTGGACTAATTCAGTGGCGTGGAGAGGGGGTAACAGCTTGGGTAACAGCCTATCCTCCATAACAATCTAACCCAGACTTTCGTGCTTCGCATGCAGCATATGCAGCACCAAGCACGATACCATAGTCTTTCAAGACTGACAGAGGCTTGCTATATTGTTTAAGCACTTGAAAGCAATATACTTGAAAGTTTTTAGTCCTGTCCTACATTTTTTTCTTGAATGTCCTACATTTTGGGAGTCTTGTCCTCTTTTGTAGTTTTGGCACATGAGAGGAGAACATTTCAGACCATTTGGAGGTAGGGGCAGATGAGAGGTTTGCACAAAGCAGCATTCCACTCAATGTTCTGCATGCGACGTCTTGATGTGGGACAATTCCATTTCAGAGCATCAGCTACAGAGCAAGGTGGCAGGTGTGGTGTGGGATCCCCTTCCAAGTATAGTACCCAATTTGGTCCAATTGGACAAGACACCCCATGGATTTGAACTGATTTCAACCTGTTCAGACTCAACTTCTTTTCTCCTCCCTTTGGTGATAAGCAGGAAAGTAACAATTTTTTCCTGCAAACATTATAGAGAGATGATGAGCACTCAACCAAAAAGATGGTTATTTCAATGTACGAGTAACGCACAAAACACTACTTTACACAGAATCTACTTCCTTCGGCACCTCAACCGGAAAGGATAAAAGCAACCTGCTGTTTAACTTCCCACACATCACAAACACACTCAAAGGATGAGATTGAGTTGACATATCCCTCCAATGGCAGCTTGTACTAAAAGCTTGCCGTCATCAGGTTTACTCAGAACCATCTTTGGAAGTTTGAAAACTGTGATAATAAAGGGGGAAAACAGAAACTTTTCTTGATTTGCAGTGATATTATTTGTTTGGTCTTCTGTAATCTCGGGCTTGTTCAGAAATTAACTTGGAATTGTAGAATGACTGATTTTATTTATTTTAAAACATTGACAATAATGATTTATACTGCATGTAAAAAAGGAGAAAAAAGAATAGATTGCACAGGAGCAAATGTACCTTTTTAACTCCATCAGTGTAAATGCAGACCAATGTAAATAAGCTAAATTCTAAAGTCATCTACAACAAAACCTTATCCTGGGCTGGCCCACAAAGGGCAGGGACTTTACTGTGGTGTTTTTCAACCTGTGGGTCTGGACTCTCTAGGAGGGTCACAAGCCAATTTCTGATCTGTCCCTATTCACTTCAATGTATATCATAGAATCATAGATTTGTAAGGGACCCAGTAAGTCATCTAGTCCAACCCCCTGCCTGGAAATCCTCCTAGAGCATCTCTGACAGGCACTCGTCAAGCCTCTGCTTGAGGGTGATATGATCACATATATAATATTTTATTACATATTTTATATTATACATACTATACATTTAACATTTTATAGTATATGCTTTATAAAATATATCTAAAAATATCTATCTATCTATCTATCTATATCTATGTATTTCTATATCTATATCTATATCTATATCTATATCTATATCTATCTATCTATCTATCTATCTATCTATCTATGTATGTATATATTACACATTATTCTATATCCTGTGACTAAATTTGGGGTTACATTACAGATAAGTGCTTTTAACAGGCTGCTATGCATTTTCTTTTAACAATGATAGCAAATGAGACATACTCCTAAGATTGTTAGGATCAACCAAGATCAACTTGGGTCTCAACATGGATGGGAGACAGAACACTGCTGGCTAGAGACAAAGGAGAGTGGAGGACTCAGCTGGAAAGAAATGCACAGCATCAATGAGAACCAGTCTGAAATGTGTTTGCAGTGGCGTAAGGATCATGTAGCCCGGTGCAAAGCTCAAAATGTTGCCCCAGACGTGATGTCACAACCAAAAGTGTCATCCTCGAGTATTTTACAAAAGAAAATTGGGGAAAAACCTGTTGCATCCACCTCAGCAGTTCATCACCATTTGCTCTGCTAGTGGCATAGCTAAAGTACAGTGGTACCTCGCTTGACAAGCACCTCGCCTAACAAGAGTTTCACATAACAAGCGAAAATGCCCAAAAAATCTTGCTTCACATAACAAGTTCCGCTTCACTTAACAAGCAAGCGTGCTATGGGCACGTGTGTTATGCAGCCCTGACACTCCATACAAGGCTCTTTAAAAGGGCTGCCGGCCAGCACTGCTGCCTCTCACCACCTCCAACTTTGAGGCAGTTGCCTAGAGGTGCCAGAGGCAGCTGTCCTTAAGTGCCCCCAAGTCCCCCCACCAAACACCTTGAACCTCCAGCAGCAGCCCAGGTAAGTCTCCCAGGTGTCTTTAGGATTGCAGCCTAAGTAGATCATGCACACTGAATTCATGTTTTGAATTCAGTTCCAGTGTTTTTCATCCTTTTTATATCCAGTTAATATTTTTATATGAATATTTTGAGGGTTGTGGAACCAGTCTTCTGAGTTTCCATTATTTCCTTTGGAAAAATCTGCATCACTTAAAGAGCGTTTCACTTAAAAAGCATGCCTCTGGAATGAATTAAGTTCTTTATGTGAGGCATCACTGTACCTATTTGCTATCTGGAGTCAAAGAAGATTTTGTTGCCCCCCACCTTCCCTACAACAACAAAAATCAAATTTGATTAAGTAAAAAAATGAAAATGGTGTCCCTTATTGGTTAGGGAAACTATGCTGGGGCAAAGAGGAACGGTTATTCTTTTCCTGCTAAATATAAGAGGAGAACCACTCAGAAGTGCCTGTATACCCAGTAAGCATGTGTAGCTGTTTTATGATACATGTAATGTATATTATATATGAGAACTGATTCATTTTAACACCTTATTAGTTCCATACAGTATCAGATTTATCTCGTTGGCTCTCACAGCAATCAGTAACATGGGAAAGTTTGAGTTAAGAAAATCCACTTTTGTTTCATATGCATTTGTGTTTTCATTCTCTGGTTAATTGGCCATAACTTTTGATAGAGTATAGATATTCCAATGTATTGCATTCTGCATAAAATTACCTTTACGATGATATATGACATGATGGTATTATCATTCATACATACCCCATTTTTTACAGTTTTAGTCACTGATGTCAAGCCCCCGAAAGCTTGTAGCAACTGCACTCTCTGCACCCCCTAAGCCAGTGGTTCTCAATCTTCCTAACGCCGTGACCCCTTTATAAGTTCCTCATGTTGTGGGGACCCCCAACCATAAAATTATTTTCGTTGCTACTTTATAACTGTAATTTTGCTACTGTTATGAATTGTAATGTAAATATCTGATATGCAGGATGTATTTTTATTGTTACAAATGAAATGTGTGTTCTATGCACACACTGAACACAATGGGATTTATTTCAGAGTAGGCATGCATAGGATTGGGCCCTGAGGCTGTCAGTCAGCCCCAGTGAGTGCGCAGCTACAGCCGGAGGTCTGGCAAGCCTAACCTGGCCTCCTGCACCAGGAGTCTTTAGGCGACCCCCAGGAAAGCTCTAGGCGACCCCCAAAGGGGTCCCGACCCCCACTTTGAGAAACACTGCCCTAAGCTACACCACTGGTGTTTGACATGCTGCATGTGGAAGCTTAGAAAGTGCAAGATGATGACTGTACTATGAAGGGAAACATCAGGAGAACTGGAGGAATCTGAGTTTCTTTCATGGGGACATTTATTCTCACAAGAATAGCACTTATAAAAAATCCCTTTAGAAAAATATGAGATTTGTGATCAACTGGCCATCCCATTGCTACTCCCCCCAGCATATAACATGCACCCATCAGTTTGCCATAGACTGGCAGCAGAAAATGGACAGTGACTATAAAGCTTTCCTAAGAATGTCTGTGCCATTTCTACCCTGGATTAGAAAACAGGTTTCTAAAAACAGCCCTTTAAAAATGGCATCATGCGCCACTATCACTTGATAATGTTTCTATGGAATGAGTTTATTAAAAAAAAACTTCCCCTCTTCTCAGTGAGCACCATTTCATTGTTTGAACTCAGACATCTCAGAGATAAGTGTGAAACTTGTCATGAATAGCGATTCATAGATGCTTTTTCAAATCACAACTTTATTTCCGCTGCAAATGTGCCATTGTCAGAAAAGTTTGGCTTCCTTTTTTCAAGTGCCAAGAACTTTGAGAAAGAGAGAAATATTGCAGAACTTTTTGTGACAACCAACCCTGGACCTTCTTCTTAAGAAAGATAATAGTATTGTAATGGTATTTTACAGACCCAAAATTCTGTAAGAAATAAATATCATCTGAGACAAATGGACCATGGTGTACACAGGTCCCATGGGTTGGGGTGTTCATCTGCAGAAGAAAAGGTACCAACAGGCTGGATATGCTGATTATATCCATGGATTATTAATTCTAGTTCCTCCCCCTTCCTCAACAGCAACAGTCCAGGATCATATAAGTCTAGAGAGGAAACAAGCATGGACCATCAAATTCTCCAAATCTGAGTCTGCTACTGAAGATACTCAAATTGAGACCAACGTTGCAAAATAAAGTAAAATTCACATCCAATTTCAGGGTTCTCTCCACCAAGAAATATATCTGACAGCATTCTAGGAAAGTTAAGTGAGTTTCTAATATAAAAGTTATCCCTTACTAGGCAGTGGTGGTGTTCACCTTGTTTTCTTTTAATATAGCCTAGAGTTTCCCAAAGTGTGAGTTGAGACCCGCTAGTCACAAGTTGCACCCTTCCTGTCCACACTTGCCACTAGTTAACTTGAAATTGGAGCCAGTCTGGAAGCATTGGGAAGCCTCAAAGATCTATTTTGGGTTGGCTGGGCTGACCTCTATGCTCCTCTGCGGGCCTGAGATTGGCCCACCAAATAGGGTCACCATATGTCCTGAAAAACAGGGACAATCCTGATTTGGGGAGATTGTGTTCACATACTGGCAAATGAGATTGAGGGTCCTGTCCCGATTATGTGGAAGAAAATTATGGATAATGTAACACCAAAGCATCCAGAAACCTCCAGAAACCACTGTATCAATCCTACTGCAACCAACATATTCCCTATAATGCAGAGTAACTATGGGAAGACGTAAGAGGTGCTTACTCTGGATTGCTCTATGCATTTCCCATAGGTTTCCCATAGGTGGCACTGAAACTATGTTGGTGTAAAAGGTCCCGTAGTTACTCTGGATTGTAGCCTTCATCTCCCTTTTACCCATCGCTTCCTCTAGTTTCCTCTTGTGACTATTTTAGACTATGAGGCTCTGGAGACAGCTGTCTTCCCATTGATTGTAAAGATCATGCACACAGATGGTGCTGTATAAATAAATAATATTCTCTGAATGCTCACCAAGTATCTGACTGTTGTGCATCATCTCCTATGATATTTGATTTCAGTATTTGATGATGTTTGATAGCTGGTGGTTCATTCTTGAAAATATTGAATGGTTGGGATCCAACTGGAATTTGACAGCGTTGTGCTAATTGACATGTTGTGCTATGTGTTGTGCGATCCTTAAATGCCACACAGTTGTCTTCGATATTTGATATCTTGTGAGATTTCATGTTTGATGCCTGCCAAAACAATGGAGAGATGTCAACCAGTCTCAAATATTCAAATGTCAAATGTGGAGGTGGAATTCCTCATTCAAAATGTGACTTTGAAAATCCATGTTTGGAATTCAAATGGTGGAACTGGAATGTCTGGCAGAAGAGTGTCTATTCATTTCCTCTCTAGGGTTGTCAACGTTGTCAGTGCTGATCATCTTAGCAGAAAGATCCTGAATGCATCTGCCGAGGAGATTCTCTGGATTGGGGCTATAAAGTACGTATTTGCTGTGAATCTATACCGGAATAATGAACAGTGTGACACGTGTCCAGTGGAACTATTTTCTATCTGCAGGGCAATATGTGAGATGCTGATTAAAACTACAGTTTAATAGAATGGGAGTGTACCATCTTAATTGAAACAAGTTGTATTAATAATACTGAAAACAAGGGAGTTTATTAATAAAGTAACAAAAAACATAAGAAGAAAACGTTTTACATCTCAATCCCACTGCCCACAAGTCTAAAGTGTCACAAACATGCCACAAAACACATCAGAGACAACTTGGGAGCACATATAGGCTTTCCTACACTGTTCTGAGAACCTTCCTCCCCGTAAGTTGTGCTGCCCAGTTTAGCCAGTGCAGGGTTCTGGAGGATGGAGGGAAGCTGGGAAGGAGGTGGGAGAGAAGGTATTCCTAGGGGGTTTCAGGGTTGGAGCAGGACTTGAGTTCCGAACCAAAATCCACAACCAAGATCAGTGGTGTCACCTCTGTGTGGACCCATTGGGGCTGCTGCTGCATTATCTGGAATAAGGGGAAAGCCTTTTTTTCTCTTGTGCTGGATATGGGGCAGAACTGTTGGCCTCCCTTTTCTAGCACAGGTTAAGGTTACGCTATTATTTTCCCAATAAATGGAAAGCTAGCAATAATGAGGAGCATAGGGGCTTCTCACAGATTAAATTAGAAAATTAGGTTTGAGTATACTTTAATATATCTTTTTATATATGGCTTTGTGTAATATTTTCCTGTTCTTAATTGTTGATATATAAATAGAGCCAAAATCCTGGAATTTCAGAAAATTGGATAGCTATGTGAACATTTGCTGCTGATGTTGTTTTTCTTTTAAATAATGAAAACCCTGTATCTTGATCCAAAAAAGCAATTTTAATAATTTTTGAAGCAGCTGCACATAAAAGCATGAAAAATAGCTTTATTTGCCTTCAAATTAACAGATTGCCATTCAAATTGATTCCACCGATTGGCTGCAACTAACGGGTAGCCCAATCCTGAGGTCTCTCTGTTGTTCCACAGTGGCGGTGGCCGGTGAGATGTCGGACCTCTGGAACTGTGCCTGTGCATGTCGAAGGCCCATATTTCATAAGTTTCATGAGCCACTGTTGGTTGATTAGTTTATTGATTAGTTTAATTAGCTTTTTTCTTACTTATTATTTGCTATAGGCATAATTCACGTACTTGCCAGACCAGCAATTTGCTTTGATTGGAGAAGTAGCAGGCACACACCTTGCTCTTCCACTATCCACAGTATTGAAAATGAGAGGCAGGATCTATGTATGGAAGCCTGATTTATGGAAACACAATTCTTCTGGCACAAAAAAATGGAAAAAGAGAAAGAAGGAAGGGCAAGTGTATAAATCAGATTTATTTCACATGGACTGCACAGCTCACATACTATGTCATGCAGATGGGGTCCTGCCCTGTTGCAAGAAGTGGATTCAATAGAAGCTGAGTCCTCATAATTTATCAAGGGGGGAAATTGATCAACTTTGTGGGAGGAAGGAAGGAAACATTGATACACTTGAAGAGGAGGGGAAAAATTGATGAATTTCACAAGGAAAGAGGCAGGGAAAAATGGATAAACTCGGCTGGAGGTGTGGATGGGAAATTGATGAATTTTGCCTGAAACTGTTTTTCTGTTGCAATCCCCTGGTCGGTCCTGGATCGTGCCTTTGCTGACTTCAGTTGGAACAAACAGCAGTTTGGCCACACACCTCTTTCAAGCAGTGGCCTTCTTGCCCAGTCCCACCACCAGCATGAGGCAAGACAGGCAAAGACCCTGCCTGATGGGCAATTTGGAAAAGCTGCACCCTCCCCCCCCCAAAAAAAGCATTTTCTCTGGTTTTTGGTTTTGTTTTACTTTAAACCAGTGGTTCTCAATCTTCTAACGTCGTGACCTCTTTTTTAAGTTCCTCATGCTGTGGAGACCCCAACCCTAAAATTATTTTCGTTCCTACTTTATAACTATAATTTTGCTACTGTTATGAATCATAATGTAAATATCTGATATGCAGGGTGTATTTTCATTGTTACAAATTGAACATAATTAAAGCATAGTGATTAATCACAAAAACAATATTTAATTATATATTGGTAAAGATGCAAGACTGCAGTTCTATGCACACATTGAATACAATGGGACTTACTTCTGAGTAGATATGTATAGGATTGGGCTCTACTGCTGCAGTGCTATGCACACTTTCCTGGGAGTAAACCCCACTGAACTCAATGAGAATTACTTCTGAGTAGACATCCATACGACTGGGCCCTACTGCTGCAGTGCTATGCACACTTTCCTGGGAGTAAACCCCACTGAGCTCAATGGGAATTACTTCTGAGTAGATATGCATAGGATCGGGTTCTACTGCTGCAGTGCTATGCACACTTTCCTGGGAGTAAACCCCACTGAGCTCAATGGGAATTACTTCTGAGTAGATATGCATAGGATCGGGTTCTACTGCTGCAGTGCTATGCACACTTTCCTGGGAGTAAACCCCACTGAGCTCAATGGGAATTACTTCTGAGTAGATATGCATAGGATTGGGTTCTACTGCTGCAGTGCTATGCACACTTTCCTGGGAGTAAACCCCACTGAGTTCAATGGGAAATACTTCTGAGTAGACATGCATAGAGATCTCAGGCAGCAGACGCAGCCACATTTTCCTGGGAGTAGCTTGCATACAAAAGCAGACTTGCATACAGAAGCACCCTCACCTGGAGAGGGTGGAGAGAGAGGGAGGCTGCTGGTCTCTCAGCCAGTGTAGCCTGGGTGTCTGTGCCTTTGCAGCTGCTGGGGAGGCTGCACTGTTGGAGAACCAGCAAGCCTCCTTATGCCTCTGTGTGCCTGCCAGCTATTCCTCCTCCCCTCCATGTTGCTGGCTGGGCACCTGTGGGTGTGCTCTGGGCAACCCGCTCAGAGCAGAAGCTAGGGAGGCTGGAGCTCCCCCTGGTGGCCGGATGCTGAACAGCTCCAGCCTCCTATGCCCAGGAATGCTCAGAGCACCATGAGGGAGGGGAAAACATCACTGCCAGGTCCAGCCTGCTTAGGCGACCCCACTGAAAGTGCTCTGCGACCCCAAAAAGGGTCGCGACCCCATGTTTGAGAACCCCTGCTTTAAACTGAGCTCACCATTCTGGAGCTCTCTTTGCACCCATCCAATCCACCCTAAGAAAAGTCTGAGATCAGACATAAAAAAAGCAGGCCTCTGTCAGTCTTGAAAGACTATGGTATTGTGCTCAGCGCTGCATACGCTGCATGCGAAGCACGAAAGCCTGGGTTGGATTGTTATGGAGGATAGGCTGTTACCCAAGCAGCAAATCCCCCCTCTCCACGCCACTGAATTAGTCCAATGGGAAGGCAGAGCCAATACGATTGGATCCAGCTGCGTTGCAGAGCTGGGCTCAGGACAGGAGCGCACCCTGTCTTGTGGGGCCAACCCGGGTCTCGAACCCTGGCCTGCTGGTTAACAGGAACAGCGCCTTATCAGACATACCTGAATGGCAAAGATCATTATTTTAGGGAAACTGAGGCACTGGATTTTTTGTAGAATATCTCGCTCCCCTCTGTAAGTAAAAATGTATTTTTGGCATAGTTTGATGGTAACAGACTAGGCTTTGTTATTCACTTTGATTGGAGCTCTTGGGTAACAGGTATATATAAATTGTTTTCTCACCCTCCATGGGTGGTGTATGTATGTTATCCTCAATCTCAGGTCCTCTATCAAGAGTTTGAGGGTGTGTGTGTGTGTGTGTATAAGTACCTAGGTATCCCACAATCCCACGGAAATCATGAAGAGGAGGCAAGGAAGACAGCAATATCCAAGTACCATCAAAGAATACGACAGATCCTGAAAAGCCAGCTCAATGGGAAAAATAAGATACATGCCATCAATACATATGCGCTGCCAGTCATCAGATACCCTGCTGGCATAGTAAGCTGGCCACAGAAAGAAATGGAGGTGGCTGATGTGAAGACCTGAAAGCTCCTCACAATATATGGGGGTTTCCACCCCAAGTTTAATATCCAGAGACAGTACACTAGTCGGAAAGAGGGCGGCCGGGGTCTGATGAGCGCCAAAACTACTATCCTGGATGAAACTCAGAATATTCAGGAAAACATCAGTAAGATGGCACCCAAAGATGAGCTGATGAGAAGATGTCTCCAGCAACAACAGCAACAGCAAATACGGAAGGAAGATCAAACTGAGGAAGTGTCCTGGCAAGACAAGACTCTGCATGGGATGTACCATAGCCAGATAACTGACGTTGCTGATATTGGGAAATCCTATCAATGGCTGGAAACAGCTGGCTTCAAAGATGGCACTGAAGCCCTCATCATGGCAGCACAAGAACAAGCACTAAGGACCAGATCCATAGAAGCGGGGATTTAACACACAAGAGAAGACCCAAAGTGCAGGCTGTGCAGAGAAACCTCAGAGACAGTCCAGCACATTGTGGCAGGGTGTAAGATTCAGGCAGGAACAGCATACATGGAACGGCACAACCAAGTAGCCGGCATCGTGTATAGGAACATCTGCTCAGCCTATGGACTAACCCTTCCCAAGACCAGATGGGAGATCCCTCTGAAGGTTGTGGAGAATGACAGGGCTAAGGTCTTGTGGGACTTCCATATCCAGACAGATACGAAGGTACTGGCTAACCAGCCAGACATTGCGGTGGTAAATAAGGCCCAGAAGACAGCCCTGGTGATAGATGTAGCAATACCAAATGACAGCAACATCAGGAAAAAAGAGCATGAAAAGATGGAAAAGTATCAGGGTTTGAAGGAGGAATTAGATAGGATGTGGCAAGTGAAGGTGAATGTGGTCCCAATAGTGATTGGAGCACAAGGGGCTATGACATCCAAGCTGGAAGAATGGCTCCAACAGATTCCAGGAAGGACAGCAGAACACTCAATCCAGAAAAGCGCATTGCTAGGAACAGCTAAGATACTGCACAGAACCCTCAAACTCCCAGGCCTCTGGTAGAGGACCCGAGATTGAGGATAACATACATACACCACCCACGGAGGGTGAGAAAACAATTTTTTTATATATGTATGTATGCATGTATGTATATGTACCTGTAATCAGATGTGGAACAAACTTGTGCACAACTGCACCTAATGCAGAAAGAGTAGTCAAAATTTGCAAAGTGAGCTCAGTTGGTTGAGCTGCTTCAGCAGACAGCTCAATGTGAAATATTAGGGTTTTTTTCTCAAGTTGGCCATTCACAAATCGTGAAGGACTCCCCTAAAGCCATGCTCCGCAAGATCTGGAATAGCTAGACCTATGTGCCCAGTGAAACTGTGGCTTATTTACTGGAATCTGATCAAATAACATGAAGGCATTCCTGGGTGAATAATGATCTCTGGAACACCTTCTTAGTATGAAGATGGGAATTTCCTTGGCATGGTTGATGCTATATGTGCTACATCATTGAGGCAGGCTATCTGCCATTCTTTTATAGTGGTATTCAAATAAATTAACAACAGAATCTATGTCCTAATAACCTAAATTAACAACAGGTTCTATGTTCCATTAGTAACTGGTTCTCAGAACCAGGTGCTCATTAGCAAAGATTTCTATAGAACCTGTGAGAACCCCCTGAAGCCCTCCACTGATTCTATAGAGAGTGCTGCCAGTACAAGGCTGTGCACCTCCAATACCACTCCATTGGTTGTTGATCAGCCAGTAGGTCCCTGCTGATGGTATAGGAAGATTAGAGTGTATTGATCTGGGCTGGATTTCAGCAGAAATGGTTTGCTTCACATACAGAACTCTTGGCCTGGCCTGGCCTGGCCTCCAATGGCTCCTCAAGGTTATGTCAGCAAAAAAGTTGGAACAGCTTTGGAAACTCCCATAGGGTCCCACAATATTTTTTTGTTGACAATTCACAAACCCTAAGACCCCACAATTGTTTTGGTAGCAACTGCCTTCTTGTGATCTTTATGCTCATTAAATTTTTGATACCATATTTCAGTGTGACACCCATTCCAAAAAGAAAAAATAGACGGTTTTGTGTGTGTGTGTGTATGTGTGTGTGTGTGTGTGTGTGTGTGTGTGTGTGTGTGTGTGTGTGTGAGAGAGAGAGAGAGAGAGAGAGAGAGAGAGAGAGAGAGAGAGATGGGGGGGGTCTTCACATACTTATTTAATCCAATTGACATATACTTGTTAAAATATGAAGTGTGGAGTATTTAGAGCAGATTTAAATGCAGAATTAAACCAAAAGGATTTGCATAAATCTCAAGGCACCCAATGCCAGATTTTCAAATGCCAGCCTCACCTCTTTATAATTGAAAGCTTGATACCTTTGCATAGCAACATTGATTTCAGAAAAAAAAAATCAACTCAGTACTGTTTCAATAAAGAATTGGAACGTCCTGCATGGAAGAGCCTTTGGGCAGCTTCTGGAAATAATACCAAATTGCTATTCTGATCCACAATGGAACATTTTAATAAGTGTGATAAATGACTCACAAAAGGCGTCAGTGTCCACTGTCAGTGGAATTAGAATCAGGCTGAGGCTTGACCTGGATGATAGATGGGGAGGCCATTTATGGTAAGCAGTTGGCAACGTTAGGGCTAGATTGGCTTATTGAGCTCTCAGAGGCAAAATTCCTGGCCATTTGTCACCCTGTAGCCCATAGATAGAGATGTACATAAAACAAGAGCTGCACATTCTTTATCCATTAATATATCCTTCCACATCCACTTTCTCCGCAATTTCATGGACTGTTCTGAAAAGCAGGGGAGGCTTTCACAATGAAGAGCATTTGAACTTCAGAGTAGGCTTGCTGTCATGTCCAACCTCTGAAATGTTCATGAACATCTGCTGGGGACATCACATATCTATCCCATGTTTGCAATACAAATGACAATTTAAATGTAACAGTAGATTCGGTAATAGACATATGTCTCTCTGCCAATATTTACTGGAATCAAATCTAATTCTAAATCTAATTCAAAACTCCATCAAATCTAACGCGCATCCCAATTTTAAAAGGCCTGGGATAAAAATGTTTACTGTGACTGTAATGTGCAACTGCAAAGCAGGTGTAAAATTTAATTTTGCTGCATACATTGAGTTATAATAATATGACAATAGGTTTATGTTATGATTTTTGCCTAACTGCATTATCTTATAAGTTACATTTTTAATTACAATATACTAAACTATAAAACTAAATACTGATCTCTACTTATAATCAAAATATTTATTTTACTCAAATCTAATGCACCATCAAACCTAATGCACAGTCCATGAAAACGGGTGTGTTAGATTTGAGTAAATAAGGTAAATACCTTTCTGCCCTCAATCCATTATTTCTTTTTCATACAACTGCAGTAAGCTCTGAAGCTGGTTATGAGACTGTAGGCGACCTGCATTTCTTCTCACCCCCATTGCTAGGTATCTTGTTGAATCTAGATCAAGATTTGAGATTGGTTTTGTCGGTGGCATAGCTAGAGGGGGATAAAGCATTAAGTTATGCTGGGAGTCACACCATAGCATGTAAGAGGTCCTTCCCCATCCACTTAAGAGCTATTCCAACATACAACTCATTTTGCTCTCTCCCCACCTGGATAGGCTCTAAAGGGGAGAAGAAGGGGAGGGTGCCCTTACACACTGTAGTGCAGCTGCCTGTCAAACAGGCAGCACAATCCAGAGTAACTAATCTGTCCACATAAGAGCCCTTGGGTTGCCCTATCTATTACTAGGGTGGAGCAACTGCAAGATGCTCCACCCCAGTCACTCTGGAAGAGGCTTAGGGCAGAGCAAGGCAACATAGGGTGCCCTAAGAGAGGTGGACCTGCTCTGCCCTAGCTGCTCAGCCCTAGGCAGCTCAGGAGAGGTATGTTAAGGGCATGTTTAGCATTGCTTAGGGCAGAGCAGCCACTCTGTATCCAGAACCTGTTTCCAAGGCAGAAATGCCCTCCTCCAGTTCCTCAGAGATATACCACCTCAGGAGCAGGTATAGTAATGAGTAGACCCATAGGGGTCCATGATAAGGCCCGAGTAAGAATGGCAGTGTTGACGAAAAATCTGAATTCTTGGCCATCCTAGCTGCAACCCCTGCCTCTCAACCTCAGGATATGGAACAAACTACAGCTGCCCACAAACCTCAGGATAAGCAGGCCACTCCAAGAAGCCCCTTGTATTCACTGCAGAGTGTACTGGCATCTCATCAGGGACTCCTTAGAAGGCAGGCACCCAGTGGAGACACCAGACTGGGGTAGCTGGTGTGGACTGCATTGGGTGATGTGCTCCATATGGGATGATGCGCCAGAGGAGTCTTACTGTCCTTTGGCAGGCCCCGGGCATCAGCATGCCAATCCAGGCCTGCTTCAAGGCGGAGCAGCAGCCAGAAGCTGCCACTTGTCCTCGGAGCTGGCTCCAACTGCCAGCTGAGGTGCACTGGGCAGAAACACACTGAGCATGCCAAACAGCTTCAGAGGAGACTTCCTTAGAGCAGAGGAAGTCCATGCCTCTGCACAGCCATTCGGCCTCACTCAGGAGGCAGAGCGGCAGCCGAATGGCTTCAGAAAGAGTACTGCAAAGGCTTCAAAAATGTCCTGCACAGGCGTCAGAGATGGTGCCTGCACAGTTCTCTTTCTGAAGCCAGTTGGCTTCAGAAACAACTGCTCAGGCACCAACTTTGGCGACTGCGCAGTCCAAGTAGGGGGATGCGCGCATCCCAGGGGTGACGCACAGACTTCCGCACTGGGTGATGCGCAGAGTTGTGTCACCACTGTAGGCACCACAGCTGTTCCTTGTTCAGTGTGATCTGAGAGGTGTCTTGAGGGGTGTCTCCTCAGGAGCAAGTCCTCCCCATGTGTCAATTACTTAGCATGCTCTGGAGCAGGGCAACCCAGGCTTCCTGACTCTCTGGTTGCAGCATAACTTTCTGCTCTGGATACAGAATAGTTAGGAGAGAGCAGTTAGGGCAGAGCAGGCTGAACTTGCTCTGGATTGTGCCCTTAGTTTCTTGTACCCCTTCTAGCTATGCCACTAGGTTTTATTAATTCAAGGAATACAGAAGGAGGAGGTCAAGAAAATATCAAGTGTTGCATTGAATTCCATGGATCAATCACAACAGGGAGGTTATGCTTACATGACCTTTTAAATCAGGAATGACCATCTTATCCATTGGACATGTGGCCTCTTACCGTTACAATAAGGCTGCAATCCTAAATACACTTTTCTGTAAGACCCATTGAACATAATCTGGCTTACTTTTGAGTAGACATGGTTAGGATTGTGTTCATAGTCTTATGAATGAGTTCCATTCCAGAAGCTTGTTCATGTGTCCTTTTGTTTGTAAGTCCAACACATTGACGTTAATGCATGTTTGACCCACTTTGACACATTATAAAAAAGATAAAAATGAAATAGTGTAAATTAAATCTCTACTGTTAAAAAGTATGTTTTGCTGTTAATTCTGTTTACTATTAAAACAGAATTAATGTTGTATTCTTCTTTTATGTTAGCCACCTTGGGCTCCCACTTGTAGGGGAGGAAAGACGGGGTATAAATTAGGAAATAAATAAAAATAAATAAATAAAATAGTTTTTTTTCAGAACTGCTGTTAAAGTACTGGTATTGTACATTAAATGCTGCAAACAAGTAGAGTTCATATGTTCATATGTTTGAAAGTATGAACCTTGATGTTCATATGTATAAAAGTACACACCTTGAATGTTTGTTAAGTAATGAACGAAAGTTTGTTACTGTAGTTCTGAAAATTGTCACAGTACATGTCTAGCGCTTACTCTAGAGCAGGGATGGGAACTCAAATCAGGTGACTTGAGCCTGAGTCACAAAAAACATGCCTTTGCATGACTTATGAGTAACTGGCAAAAAGTGTACCCGTGTTGCGGGAGTAACTTCACCATACAACATCCCCCCACGGCTCATCAACAACCCATGCGCAACCTACCCCCATGCACAAAATTCCCCCGTGTGAAACATTTCCTCCTTGCGCATCATCCCTCATGTGCAACTTTTCCCATGTGCATCATCCCCCCACGCGCAACTTCTCCCCATGTGCAACTTTTCCCCGTGTGCAACTTCCCCCATGTGCAACTTCCCCCATGCGCAACTTCCCCCCGTGCGCAACTTCCCCCCATGTGCAACTTTCCTACATGTGCATCATCCCCCCATGTGCAACTTCCACCCATGTGCAACTTCCCCCATGCGCAACTTTCCCCCATGCGCAACTTCCCCAATGCGCAACTTCCCCAATGCGCAACTTCCCCACATGTGCAACTTCCCTCCATGCGCAACATCCCCCATGTGCAACTTCCCCCCTTGCGCAACTTCCCCATGCGCAACTTTCCCCCATGCGCAACTTTCCCCTCATGCGCAACTTCCCCGTGCACATCATCCCCCATGCACAACTTTCCCCATGCACAACTTTCCCCCATGCGCAACTTCCTCCCATGCACAACTTTCCTCCCATGCGCAACTTTCCCCCATGTGCATCATCCCTCCATGCGCAACTTCCCCATGCACAACTTCCCCATGCGCAAATTTCCTCCGTGCGCATTATCCCCCATGTGCAACTTCTCCCATGCGCAACTTCCCTCCATGCGCAACATCCCCCATGTGCAACTTCCCCCCTTGCGCAACTTCCCCATGCGCAACTTTCCCCCATGCGCAACTTTCCCCTCATGCGCAACTTCCCCGTGCACATCATCCCCCATGCACAACTTTCCCCATGCACAACTTTCCCCCATGCGCAACTTCCTCCCATGCGCAACTTTCCTCCCATGCGCAACTTTCCCCCATGTGCATCATCCCTCCATGCGCAACTTCCCCATGCACAACTTCCCCATGCGCAAATTTCCTCCGTGCGCATTATCCCCCATGTGCAACTTCTCCCATGCGCAACTTTCCTCCGTGCGCATTATCGCCCCATGTGCATCATCCCCACATGCGCAAATTCCCCCATGCGCAACTTCCTCCCATGCGCAACTTTCCTCCCATGCGCAACTTTCCCCACATGTGCAACTTCCCTCCATGCGCAACATCCCCCCATGTGCAACTTCCCCCCATGCACAACTTCCCCCATGAGCAACTTTCCCCCATGCGCAACTTTCCCCTCATGTGCAATTTCCCCCTGTGCGCAACATTCCCCCGTGCGCAACTACCCCCATGCGCATCATCCCCCACGCACAACTTTCCCCATGCACAACTTTCCCCCATGCGCAACTTCCTCCCATGCGCAACTTTCCCCATACACAATTTTCCCCATACACAATTTTCTCCATACACAACTTTCCTCCATGCGCAGCTTCCCCATGCACAACTTCCCCCATGAGCAACTTTCCTCCGTGCGCATTATCCCCCATGTGCAACTTCCCCCATGTGCAACTTTCCTCCGTGCGCATCATCCCCCCATGTGCATCATCCCCACATGCGCAAATTCCCCCAACGTGCAACTTCCCCCCTGCGCAACTTTCCTCCCATGCGCAACTTCCCCCATGCGCAACTTTCCCCACATGTGAAACTTCCCTCCATGCGCAACATCCCCCCATGTGCAACTTCCCCCCATGCGCATCATCCCCCCATGTGCATCATCCCCACATGCGCAAATTCCCCCAACGCGCAACTTCCCCATGCGCAACTTCCTCCCATGCGCAACTTTCCTCCCATGCGCAACTTCCCCCATGCGCAACTTCCCCACATGTGCAACTTCCCTCCATGCGCAACATCCCCCCATGTGCAGCTTCCCCCATGCGCAACTTCCCCCATGAGCAACTTTCCCCCATGTGCAACCTTCCCCTCATGCGCAATTTCCCCCTGTGCGCAACATTCCCCCATGCGCAACTTCCCCTGTGCACATCATCCCCCATGCACAACTTTCCCCATGCATAACTTTCCCCCATGCGCAACTTCCTCCCATGCGCAACTTCCCCCGTGCGCAACTTCCCCCATGCACAACCTCCTCCCATGCACAACTTTCCCCCATGTGCAATTTCCCCCCATGTGCAACTTCCCCATATGCAACTTCCCCCATGCGCAACTTTGCCCCATGTGCAACTTTCCTCCATGCGCAACTTCCCCCGTGCGCAACTTCCCCATGCACAACTTCCCCCATGTGCAACTTTCCCCATGCGCAAATTTCCTCCATGCGCAACTTCCTCCCATGCGCAACTTCCTCTCATGCGCAACTTTCCTCATGCACAACTTCCTCCCATGTGCAACTTTCCTCATGCACAACTTTCCTCATGCGCAACTTCCTCCCATGCGCAACTTCCTCCCATTCGCAACTTTCCTCATGCGCAACTTTCCTCCATGTGCAACTTCCTCCCATGTGCAATTTTCCTCCCATACGCAACTTCCCCCCTGCGCAACTTTCCTACATGTGCAACTTTCCTACATGCACAACTTCCCCTCATGCGCAATTTTCTCTCATGCGCAGCATCTTCGCTAGTGCAACCTCTTCCTCCGAAGAACATCCCCCAGTGCACCAGGGTCTGAGCACCAAATTGGCTGGATGTGGTTCAGTCTCCCATGTTAAGTATAGGAGAGAAACACGTTGCCCCCTTTTCAGCCCCTGAAGGGTTAATTTCTCCAGATGGTTCTTGGTGGGAGTTCAGGTGACAGAAGGAACTCCCAGAATTCCATGCTTCAGGCCCAGCAGTTGGGGCGGAATGTTGATGAGTCAGCAATTCTCAATGCAAAGTATAGGGAGGAAAACGCGTTGCACCCCTTTTCACCCCCTTCCCGTTGGAATTTCCGAAAACCGGTTCTTAGTGCACCCCTCCGTCACGGAAGGAACACCCACCCCAAATTTCACGCTTCTAGGCCCAGCGGTTTTGGCAGGGCGGTGATGAGTCAGTCAGTGAGTCAGTGAGTCAGTGAGTGACTTTTCTCTTTTATATATATAGATTTATGTTACTTGTGCTGATGTTTCAGGTATTGACTCCTGGTATTTGTTTCAACATTAGATAGTCTGGGTCCTCTGTGGTACTCCCTTCCTACCCCTTGATGGAATATAAGGTTACTGCCCACAGCTGTCACTTGCGGAGGTACAATATAACAACATTCATCCGTAAAAAATTACCCCATTTTCCAGCATTGCAACTGTTCTTTTGCCACCACTTTCCTCAATGATTTTCCTCAGCTACATGCTAGTTTCTGCCTGGCCTTCCTCAGAATTGAGATTCCATTAGATTCCATTTTTCTCCCCATATGGTGACCGAATGTGTTATAGCATCAGACACACTAACACACAGGTTAAAGGTTTTATGTTGATAGATTTCAACAAGTAGGCCAGCACAACTCATTAGTCTTCCCATTTCTGTGGTGATGTAGGAAGCAAGTGCATGTCTGTGCCCTGGCCTAACTTTCCCCCAGGTGTGGCGCACAAGTGCCTAATGGCACTTTTCTGACACCCCAGTTCAGCACAGGACTGATGTTGGGGCTTATGTTGGCCTAACTGGAGGTTACGATTACAGCTGAATTCATATTGATAGTTTGGGGGTTGGGCTTACTGGGTCATTCTCTTGCCCTACAATCCAGAGTAACTGCAGGAGCATGTAAGAGACATTATATGCACCCGTAGTTACTGCACCACCTTGTGAAAACCTATGGGAAATTCATATTGCAATCCAGAGCAAATTGTTCTTACACCGGAGCAAGGACTCCCTGTAGTTACTCTGGATTGCACCCTTACAGACATATCCCCAAATCCAGAGTAACTATGGGAGCACATAAGACACTTTACGTGCACCCGTAGTTACTGCACCACCTAGTGAAAACCTATGGGAAATTCATATTGGAATCCAGAGTAAGTTGGTCTTCCATCGGAGCAAGGACTCCCCGTAGTTACTCTGGATTTTGCCAGAGTATCATCAGTCAGACCCAACCTGGCTGGACAATGAGGTTTTCCTTGCCTGGGTCAACTCCTTTCTCAAGCTTCTAGGATGATTCCTTGGCATAATCTTTTTTTCTGGGGCAAAATAAATGGATGCAGATTCATACCATTTATATATTGTCCAAATATTATTTACTTAGTGAATTCAGCCAGTCGTCTACTCTGAAAAAAAGATTTAAGAAAATATCAGTGAATTTAGGTTGCTACATGTCACACTCGCAGTTGGGTGGAAGCGCCATTTTTTCACAAGTTATTTGGAAAAAGTAGTCAATTACTTTAATGGCTCAGTCACTGTATTTCAATTTTTTGACATATAAGCAGGAGTTTTTTTCACAGAGAATATTACAGCCTTACTGTTTTTGAGCTGAAGCCAATTTGCAGTTCGTTTGACTAGTTGAAGAAAAAGAAGATGCGCACATTTTCTTCTATGATTGTCTATCCATCTACACATATGTGCCACTTTCCTGGCTTCCATCTCAGACCGATGATTTAGAGGAAAGAGTAAGTAGCGATGTTATTATGAACTGGTTCTCATTGCAGCCCAGTTAATTCCATTATTCTTTTTTCCCCAGTCATTAACCAAAGCGTGGCAGGCTCCAGCCAGTTCTTGAAAGAGGATGTTTTCATTTTGAATTAAGCCAAACTCAATTCAGGCTGGGATCCATTTATCTAGCCACAGAAATGGCTGATATTAAATACGAGACATGTTAGAATTTCAAAAATGTTTCAGTTTAATCACCATTTATGTGTTTTAAGTATCTTCATGGTCCTAGCTTTGCTAAAAAGTTGCATTTAGACATTATAATGATTTTTAAAATTATTTTATGAACTTAAATCCACCTTTCTCAGACAAAGGCTGGCTCAAGGTGGCTAACAATATGGCAGGAGAAATAGATAAATTACAAACAACATCAAAAATACATCCTCTGGTTCTACAAGCTGAAAAGAATCCCAGAAGATGGAATCAACAAGTGCCTCAGGGACATCACCAGACACTGCTAAAGTGGCATCCAGAGCATGCTGGATCTGATCAATCTTGTTCATGAAGTGCTGGACAAATGTGCTGCAGTGACCTCCCATGTGCTACACCACATCAGTGGGGGGGGGGGGCAGATGGAGTTGACCCACTACCTCATGGAAGAGCTCAGCTGGACATGATGGTGGTGGAGATGTATGCCTTCTTAGCCACCGCCATTGCTTCAGAGTAGGCTTGCCAGTTCTTCTGATTCTGCACAATCAGAAACTGCCCTGCTCATCTCGATATTCCAGAGATCAATCAAGGAGCCAGGTGAGTCACCAGCTCTGCAACAGGAAAATCCCCCAGAACCCTCAAGAAACCATCCAGATCCATCAATCTCCAGGAGTGGACCATTGAATGTTGTCCCCCATCGGTGCAGAAGCTACAGGCTGTGATTAGCCTAAATCCTACCAGGTAGTGATCTGTTCATGGCAACTAAGTGATGTTGATCTTCTTCACATCCAGATCACTCTCAACCTGCCCAGCTGTAAACACAAGGTCCCTTGTGTGTCCCGCATCATGTGTTGGGGCAGGTATTCTTTGAGACAGACCCATGGCAGTCATGAAGTTTTGAGCCGCAGATGTTTGGGTCACCTCAGCATGGACATTGAAGTCTTCCAGCACTATGAGGCAGGGGCACTCCAACGCCATGCTGAAGATCAATCTGGTCAGCTCAGACTTTGAACTTCAGGGCAGGGAATCTGGTGAGACAGTATCAAGATAGACTATCTCAACCTCATCTCCCTGCCCCTGAAGTTGCAACCCTTTTTGACCATTGATCTTTTAGGCACATGGCCCAAACCTATCTTTAAATCCCATGCAAAAATATCATATGGCTTTTATGACCATCAAGTGTTTTGTGATAGCGCATGGCCAAGGTACACCAGTTGGTGCCATTGATCATCAAGAGGCTTGCTGGAGCAGGTATGTCCAGTGCAGGGATAGGGGAGGGAAGGGAGTGGGTAGAACAGAGAGGAAATGGGGTGTGCTGATTTAGTCCAGAAGTGAGGGCAGGATCAACAGTCCCAGCATGTACCATATCTAAACCACCTTCCTAGGCTTGATCCTACTGCACAGAACAATTCAGACTTGCACCAGCTACATTGGTGGTATGGGACTGATTTGATTCACTGTAGCTGCTAGGAGTAAATTCGGGCAAGAAGAATGCGTGCAACAGTGGGTAGGAATGGTTAGATTCAACACAGGATTGGGTATAATTGGTGGCACTGATACCTGCTGCACCCTGTCCTGTTTCCCAGGCCTGATCCATCAACATGGATTAATTCAGACTTGTCTCAGGGATTTAGGCTGGTGGTCCCAAGGACAAGGGTTGTGCCTGTCAAATTTCCCCATAAGGTCATGCATCATGCAATGTTGGATTGTTCAAAAATATCACTTGGTTAGACATCTCTGATCAAAACCTCTTCTTCATTAATTATATCTTTCTCTCAACTATCTGCAAAGGAAAAATTGGTCCTGGAACTGTAATTCTATTGATCTGCATTGAGAATGCAGTACAGAAACCTCAGTGTCAGCATGAAGGCTTAAACCAACATCTTATGCAAACAAACCAGCTGTTGGCAAGACACTGAACAGAGCTTCCAGGGAATACACTTACACTACAATCCAGAGTAACTACGGGTGTATGTAAGAGACATTATGTGTACCCATAGTTACTGCACCACCTAGTGAAAACCTATGGGAAATTCCTACTGCAAACCAGAGCAAATTTTTCTTACACTGGAACAAGGACTCCCTGTAGTTATTCTGGATTGTGCCCTTAAGTACAATATATTAAAGTCCAAGGGTGCTTTCCTATCAAACTGCTGGTTCCAGGTGGAACAAGTGTTTATTTCCACATTTTTGAGGGGAGGGAGGGGAAGGACCAGACTACTTGTTACAGCAATAATCTAGATTAATAGGGCTGACTACTCTGGCAAATGCAGAATCTCCCTGTTCATGCTCCTTGCACCTCCATTTGCTACAATACCTTGAGTGGTTTGTTAGTCTCACGGTATTAGTAAAGATTTTATTTCACACCATTCCAGAAAACACACATTTTTGCTTCATTTAATGGATCTTATTATGTTGCGCCAGGCTTTTTTTCCTGTTTGTGCATGCACCAACAGCCCAGTGCCATCAACTTATTCTAATGCTGTATAAACCAACAACAATACTATTTATTCAATGGGGGAGAGAATAAAAAAATTGCATTCTGTGGTTGGCTTTCCCTGTGCCGCAACTATGCTTCTGTTAACAAATTAATATTAATAACTTGGGGGAATTAGAGAGTGTACAAGCAAGAATGGGTAGAAATCAATGGGTTTCACACCTGCAGTGAATCCAGGATTGATTTAGGCTGCAATCCTAAAGGCACTTTCCTGGGAGTAAGCCCCACTGAACACAATGGGACTTACTTTTGAGTAGTCATGGTTAAGACTGTGGTCTTAGTATAGTTGTGCTCTGAAAGGGAAATAATAAAAATGTGGGGGGAGAATACTTACTTCTTTGGTTTAGTTTTATCTGATTTATTTGTTTGCTTGCAGAAAATTAGATTTTTACTGCTCGGTTAGAGAAACGGAAAACTTGCTCGGATAACTGGGCAAATGGGGACTTTTAATGTAAAATACCTTCTTACATTTAGTAGGGGGGATACTCTAGGGGAGTCTACTTAGTAGGGGGTGTACTCATTTAGTACTCTACTTTTCACTCTTTTCACCCTCTTTTCACCGTTTCATTACATTTAGTTCCTATGGTGGAAAAGCACAGTAATAACACTTTTCTTTTGTTCCCTTTTTAACAAGTCAGCTTCAGAAATTTAACTATATCTGTTAATTCTGAAGTGTCAACAATGACTCATTCATTTGAACAATATTCAAGAAGAGAGGTGGCCTGCTTTATTTTTTAAATCTGAAAAGGCAACAAGCCTTTATGCATACATAATGATCCCAAGGTCTAAATCCCTATGTTATTAAACCGAACAAACATTTGCATGCCTCTAGGGCACTGGTTCCCAAACTGGTGGGTCGTGATACACTAACTAGCCAGTTTGATAACCTGTTTAGCATGGTGACCAGGGCTGCATTTCTAAACGCTTTCCTGGGAGCAAAACCCATTGAACACATTTGAGTAGATGTGGTTAGGATTGTGTTGTCATAACCACAAAAAGAAGGCAAAGCTCTCCCAAAATGTAGGACACCCAAGAAAAATGTAGGACATTAAAATAAAAACTTAAAACACTCATATAAATCACATTTACGCAGTTAATGTAACCCTTAGGTGATCAAAGATTTTAGATTGTGAGCCCTTTTGGGACAGGCACCCATTAGCTATTAATTAGCTATTAATTTTTTTTTTCATTTTCTTGTAAACCGCTTTGTGAACTTTTCAGTTGAAAAGCGGTATATAAATACTGTAGATAGATAGATAGATAGATAGACAGACAGACAGACAGACAGATAGATAGATAGATAGATCGATCGATCGATCGATCAAATGGATCCACTGACCAGCAATTATAATTTATGCAAATTAGGCTATTTTTAAATGGTCATCTAATTAACTTAGGGTTCACTTCTGTAAACTCTTATTAAATTTAAAACTATTACATATAATTTATTAATTACCAGAATTCTACATGCCACTTGCTTTATTGCTTCATTTATTTATGCATACTTATTAATTACCAGAATTCTACATGTCAAGGACAATGAAGTTGTTGTTTTTTTTTTCCTGGACAGAGGGCTAAAAAAGAGGATATGTCCTGGAAACCTGGTCAGCCACTGCTTAGGCATATGTAATAAACAAATATGGGATTATTTCATCCAGAATATCAAAGTCTTTTAATGAAGAGGAAAAAAAGATTTCTTTAAAAGGACAGGCTGGTGTTTCATTCAAACCACTGCTGCTGTCACAACGGTTCTAACCCAGTGGAATATTAAATGAAATTGGTATGTAATAGAGAGGACAATTGTGTTAAAAGAGCGGAGACACAGACCAGCAGAGAATGATGGTGCAATTAGCTTTCATCGAGGCTGTGCACTTCTAATGTGATAAAGGCCTATATAGTTCAACATTAAAAATGAGGAGGCAGAGCACTACGTCTCATTCCGAAACAGATCTGCTTTGTGGAAGCTCCAGTGTGCTGCATCTCATTGATTCGCATGCCATGGAAGTCCTGTGTCGTGGCACACTATTTGCTGAAACGGAAACTCCAAGAGGAGCATTCAAAGGCTATTTAATGAGAAAAGGGAGGCTAAGAAAAGAACGGGAAAGAAAAGAACTGAAGGAACGTTAAGTTCAGCACCATCAATACATTATTGACAACAATGAAAATATTGAATATTTATAGAAGGAATGGATTAGCGAGGCTGTGAAATCCCTTCCGCTGTTCCTCAAAGGCATATTATTTCAAATGTGTCTGGAATATTTATGGGCTCTGTGTGCTCAGTATTTTTTTTTCCATAGGAGGTCGTATGCTGCCAGGTTGAATAAATCATTCACTTCAGCTCATCAAATAGGTCAGCAGTTCACAAACTTTTTAGCACCAGGAGCTCCTTTTTAAAAATAAAAAATAAAAATTGCACTTTATAAGGATCCACATAAGTTTGAAAAAGGAGATGTAGAAAGATATATAATTGTATTTCTTTATCAGTGATAATAACAAGAAAGACCATCAAAATTTTATCTCCCAATGTTTGCAAAGTGCAGATGCCAAGAGAATTTAAGCACAGTCCCTCTATATGGCTTCCTGTGGGGTTATAGAGCACAATCCTAACCATGTCTACTCAAAAGAAAGCCCCACTGTATTCAATGGGTGCTACAATCCAGAGTAACTATGGGAGCTTTTACACCGATATAGTTAAAGGGCCACCTATGGGAAACCAATGGGAAATGCATAGAGCAATCCAGAGTAAGTGCCTCTTATGACTTCCTGTAGTTACTCTGGATTGTGGGGTTACTCCCAGGAAAGTGTTTTTAGGATTACAGCCTAAATCTTATTTTTATTTTGCTTACCATTCAAGGAGAAATTAAACATTCTCTTACCTTGAAGAGGCCACCAGGACTGGGCGTCCCCTGCAGGATGGTCCTTCAGGATCACATGGTTGCATCAGACTTGGAGTGTTGGATAGGATTGGGCCCTTAGAGATCTACACCTATCTTGGTTAGATTTGATGAAAAGGGAGTGGAAGGAGATTTTCCTACAAGGCTGGAGACAAGGGAGAGGGATGGAACAGTAGAGTCCATTAGACATTTCTGGCCATGGTTAGGAGAACCAATCTGTGCTCCAAAGAAGTAAAGATGTCTCAGTTTATTGATAATTTATAGAAGTACTTGGCCAACAGTTATGTTCAAAAAACATTCTGTTATATGGTCCTGGCAATGGTATTGTATTGTGGTTAACAGATGGGCAGAAGAATGCGGCAAAAATAGTCTTGCACAGACTTGTTGAGAATCAAAATACAGATGGCCAGTAGGCTATCCTGAACATTTGATGAGCGGATTGCTGGAAAATTAATTGTTATGATAAAGCACGTCTGCTATTCAAACCATTTATATAACCGTATTTACCAAGAGGATGTGTGACAGTTCTACCCTTGATTTATGTTGACACCATTTTTCAAATGTTATGAGACAAAACCCAAGGCCCTGATGGAGAAAGTCTCCTGTCTTTCTGAGAAAGGGGGAAACAATCATTGGTTTCTGATTATCCATAAGCCCGCTACATTTTTCTTTTTAAAGGTCAATCAATGACAGCCTGAACTTTTTCTTTGCCAATACTCAGAAGCAGCAATAAGTGGCTTTCACCATACATGGTGGAAGAGGTATACTGGTGGATAAGTTTTAATTCCAAAAATCACAGTAAGTGACCTTCTTTATAATATCACTATTGTTTGTCTAGACTCAAAAAAGAACCTATATGACAGTTTTCTTTTTAAAAAAATCCTCCCTGTTCCTGATATTCTTTGTCAAGTTGTCTGTCAAAGAACTGAGTTGATATTAAAATGGTACATTCTTCCAAAGACGTCTGATAGCAAAGTTCAAATATTGTCCACGGTGACAGAAAGATCCATAATGTCTAAGCCAAGCCAGATATCAGAGGATCAATTTTTAATCAAGATAGGTAAACATGGATGAAAAGAACCAAACCCACTTAATTTCTTTGCATGTTTGACCGAATCCTGAGTTCTTTATTCATTTTAACCACTCTCTTTTTAAATGAAACTTTAGCCACAGTTATTAAATAAAACCCACATATCTTGGAGAAGTAAGAGTCCAATCCTATCCAACCTTCCAGCCAAATCCAGAGTAACTACGTGAGCATGTAAGAGACATTACATGCACCCATAGTTACTGCACTACATAGTGAAAACCTATGGGAAATTTATATTGCAATTCAGAGTAAATTGTTCTTACACCGGAGCAAGGACTCCCCATAGTTACTCTGGATTTCGCCCTTCCAGTGCCAAGGGGGAATGCATATTCTTTGGTGGCGGGGCAGTCATCAGTCATGGAGACATCCTTAAAGTAAAGGAATATTTGTTTCCTTATCTTGATGCTGCATTACAGATATATTGGCATTGGAAAATTGGATAGGATCAGTACCTAATCACCAAATCCAGAACTACACAGCACTTAAGACAGCAGCAGCAACTCATTGGGGTAAGGAGACATTTGTCCCCTGGCAGCAGCCTTCAGCAGACTGGTGCTCTTGGCAACTTGGGATTGTGCTGCCTATGAAACTTTGGTCTGATCCTACAAGAAAATTCCCATGTTTTTAATTAAGAGTCAACTATTCCTGATTTAATATAATCAGAAAAGCTTTCTTCTTTTCAGCTGTCATTTGAAACATAATGTTTCTCAATGGAAGATATTCAGTTGTAAGTCTTTAATTCAGGAGTTTCAAACTCAATTAGCTCCAAAGGCCAAAATCTAGAGGTTTCTAAGGGGATCATCGAGGAGGAGGAAGGCAGGATGAGGAAGGCACTTTAGCATAGCATAGACTTTATTTGAAGCTCTCGTGGGTCACATAAAATTGTGAGGTGGGCTGGATTAGGCCTGCGGGCCTAGAGTTTAACACCTTTGCCTGAAGGAATATCAGTAGCTGATAGTATAGTAGCTGCAACCCTATACATATTTAAGTTGGAGTATGTTTAATCCTAAACTATGCTGGCACAATGGGGCCACTCCGGAACATCTTCTTACTACTGTCACTCACCCACTACACCACCTGGTGCTTCACATACCTAAGCAGTAGCTGGGGGTCTTGGATACTGGGGCAGATCTTTCCACTGGTGGTGCCTACATTTGCAAACACACTTGATAGCACATTTGTGACACTCTAGCTCAGTGATTTTCAACCTTTTTCATCTCACGGCATACTTAACAAAGCACTGAAATTCTCAAGGCACTCCATCAATTTTCCTATTAATAAATGTCAATCCCCAAATTCCCATGGCACACCTGAAGACTATGCGCGGCACACCGGTGTGCCATGGCACGCTGGTTGAAAATCACTGCTTTAGGTCATCACATCAAATGGTGGGTTGGCAGAACATCAATATAGGATTGCACTGTTTGACATGCATGGGATTGAACTTGCAAGCACTGTTCCTTGTAATTTTTATCCAGGCTGTGCAGGGAAACTCTTGACCACTTAGCAATGGTGTCATCACCATCGCTGAGTTCTAGGTTGGCACGAGGAACATTGCATGATGCCTCCATTAATGCTGCATAGCCACACAGTCCTGCAACTTAGAGGAAACCTTGGATGCTAGACTATTAAACTCACTCACCTTTTGTAAGGCCCTGTCTCACCCTCTCCATTGGGACAAATGTAATTGAACTAGCTGTTTGGCTGGGGCGTTCATCAGCATAATTGTTCTGCCAGTTACAATTAAAGGAATTAATATGGCAGTTAAGGGTTACACATTTTTCATGGCGCCTGCACTCAGGCTGCCCTGCACAACTGTAACTACAAAATTACCCTGTCAGTTACAATTAAGAGTGTTAATAGGATGCTTTAAGGTCACTGATACTTTGGCTGAATGGCCAGAGTTGGAGAAACAAGCAGGTTATAACGCCAAGTAATATTCAGATAAACTTTGTTTTAAAGCAAGTTGTTGTTTAATTAGGTAGAAACTGAAATTGATTCAGTGTCTTGATTAAGAAACTTCAGTATAATGTTTAGGAAAGGAGTTTTCAAATTTCTCAGGAGTAAATCTTCTGAGATGGCTTTGCAAGGACAGGAAAAATGCATAGACATGATTCCCAGGATTGCACTTCTGCAAGGAATGGGGGACTATTTTTCAAAGCATCTTACCATCTGCCAGGGTTTGAGAGGTGCAAGGAGCCCCATGGAGTGCTCTGCAAGGCTCCCCACAGCTTTTAAAAAGTGAAAATAGCAATTGCAACCAACTTCTGGTTTTGCGCTCTGAATCCCTTAAACCACATAAAAGGTTTATAACTTACAGTAAGGACTATAACTTACATCTTAAAAAAATGAATAAATACAGATAAGCACTTAAACACATCTACAACAGATGTATGGTAAAAGTTTTCTGTTGATTAGACAGGATAATAAAATAGCATCTCTCACATTGCCTCTTTCATGTTTATTGTATGGCACACTGTATTTATTTTATAGACTCAGGCTGCAATTCTAACCTCAGTTAGGCCAGCCTAAGACCCGGCATAAGACTAGTGCTAACCTGATGGTGTCATAAGACCCTGATTGCATCATAAGTACCATAATACACTACTGTGCCACTCCTGGGGAGGATTAGATCAGTGCACAGACATGTGCTTGTCTCCCTACATCAACATAGGAACAGGAAGACCCTTAGGCTGCAATCTTAACTCCCGGTTATGCCAGCATAAGTCCAGGAATACATCCTATGCTGGCCCACACCTGGGGTTGTTAGGCTGGTGTACAAACATGTGCCAGTCTCCCCACATCACCACAGGAAGTTATGCCCGGTGAGTTATGCTGGCCTAAATTGGTTAGGATTACTCCCTCACACACACGTCCCAATCCTAACGTGGTGATCCATTGCCATAATTCCCCATGCAATGGCACAATGTTGCTTCACTATCATTCACTACAAAGTTCCTAGCAGAAATAGCTGAGCCCTTTACAAACAAGAAAGGCCCACTGAGTTAAATGGGACTTGCAGCAAAATTTATTATTATTAATTTTTCATATTGTTATTGCACCTGAGAAACTGAGAAACTCGGGGTGGTATACATGGTTCCTTCCCTCTTTTTGGACTCAATCCTAACCAGCCTAACTCACCTGGAATACCTTCCCATGATGATGTGGGGTTGTTGGTGTACACCTGTGCTCTGGCCTAACCACTCCATGAGTGGTGCAGAAGTGCCTTAAGGCACTTTTATGACATCCCCAGGTCAGCATAGGACTTATGCTGGGGCTTAGGCTGGACTAAGTGGGGATTAGGATTGCAGCCAAAGTCTTCACTACGAGCCTGTGAAGTAGGTGAGGCTGATGGAAAACAACTGACCTGAAGTTACCCAGAAGGATTAATAGTTTGGGATTCACAGTCCAGGTTCCAGCTCCTGAACCCACTGTTAGCTTTCATACCTATGTGTATCCTATGTATAACTTATTCATTAGTAAGTATATAGTAGTGAGTCCAACACTGTAAGTTACTTATTAGTAAGTATGTAGTAGTGAGTCCACTAACTCGTAGTGAGTCCAACTGATTAATTTTCATGGGATTTATTCCCAGGAATTACAACCTAAATGGTTTATGACTTCAAACTTGCAGAAGCTTCTCAAGTAAATTTCTGAGTGCCTTAAAATAATGTACTTGTTCTTTCTCTTTTAATAACAAGACAGAAATAGACTATCAAAATTTCCAGACGATCCCACACATTCATCCCAGAAGCGATGCCTGCTTTCGAGTCCTCCTTTGTTTAAAGTGATGTAAGCGCATTGTCCTGGACAAAAAAGAGGATAATTGATTTGAAACTATAATATGACATAAAATGAGATTCTCCTGTTTTAGAAGGCGATAATAGCGTAATGAAAAATGGGAGCCTGTGCCTGTAAAGCTGGTGGAATTATAACTAATTGAAGCTTTGGACTTAACAACTATGTAGGGCGTATTAAAACAATTGATTTAAAATGTCTACATGAGACTAATTCAAAGAAATAAGAATCTGGTTTCCTGACAAGCAGCTTAATAATGCAGAGGGAAAATCAGGTTACTGACAATTACACAGCTTTAATTTAAACTACTGCGATATTTGGAAACATCCGTTCACAAAAAAACACGGCTGCCCCCCTACCCACAGCCCTGTATGGTGGCTGTTCTAGGGAGGCATCTTGCGCCAGCCTAATTAGGGGTCAGACTCCAATTCTGTTTGGTGCAGTTTGGTTGCATCTTTCATAAAGTCCCCCAAACTGGATCCAATGCTCCAAGTGAGGTCTAACCATTGCAGAATAAAAAGGAACTGTAACTTCTTATGACTTAGAGGCTACGGTTTTCTTAATGCAAGCTAAAATTGCATTTGCCTTCTTTGCAGACACATCACACTGCTGGCTTATGATCACAGCTTGTGATCCACAAGCTGGCACCATGTGAGACCCAAAATCAATGCCACACAGACCTTCCTGATGGCGCAACTATGTTATGCACTCTCCCAACATGCTTTATGACACCTTTGTGACAGCACATGCTGGTGGAACAGCTACGCCGGAGGCATAAGCTCAGTTTAGGATTGCGCTGTAAGCCTTTTTTGCTACAAATACAATCAAAATTATTTGTTGTTTACTTATAGGCATTACCTCTTGTGCATAATTACTGTGGTGGCACTATGGCTATGGCATTTTCTTCTCAAAGCCATCTGCTTGGCAACCACACTGTTACTGACTAGGTGTCATATTAAAACACTTCATTCCTCCCCCCAGGCTTGTAATGATTGATGGCTTCTGTTTGTTTGGCTGTTATTTTTTGTGCAATTATCTTTTACCACTGAAATGAATGCCATATTATAACAAGTCACAACTCTCTGAAGGATCTTTCAAACATCCTTTGGAGCAAACCTACGATATATATGTGAAGCATTGGAATCCTTACTACAATCGTTTATGTCAATTGTTCACTGTTATTTGCTCCTGCAATATTTTTATAGTAGTGCTGTTGTGGTGGTTAAAGTGCTAGTACATTTTCAAACATGTTTGTTTTAAGCATTCTAGAATCCACTGTGATGTGCTAGTATTATAGTAACCGGGTTTTTTTCTTACTTTCATAGATACTCAGTACCAGCATCTTTTATGCACCTGCCCCCCTCCCAGCAGTGATTTAATAATTAGTCATATGGGGATGACCTGTGGTGAATACCAGCACATCCAAAGAATGCTAAGGAATCTATCATGTAAATCAGGAACATGCATGTCAAAACAAGATAAAAACCCAGTCCTGTGCAGTGGCATCACTTAGGGATGTGGGGATTGCTGGACACACTGGGTGACCTGCACTGTGTGTGTTTGTGACACCACTACACACTGGCTAACTTGCATAAGGTGACACCACAACACACCAAAACTGGAAAATTTTTGGTATTTTGAAATAATACCTTTGTGTTGTATAACAACTGATGTGTAATTTAATTAATAACACAATAAAAAACCACTTGAAATATTTCATTTCTTTCAAAAGTTGTTCCCCCAAAAACCAGTGTAGCAAAAAAAAAAAAAAAAAACCAGCATCACCATAACCAGCACCTGAGCAGTGTCCCACCTGCTACTTGGGAGATCCATCATGGGGGTGACAAGCTGACTTCCTGTACCTGGTGATGCAAACCTTAGTGATACCACTGAGCATATGGACAAGGAGCCGATCAGTACAACCTATCCAGCACCCACACCAGTAGTTAAAGAAGTGCTGCCAGGATGAATCAATAAGGCAATAGATGTATGTTAAATGAGTGGCCACTGCTTGGACAACCACTCTGTCAGGTCCCATGGAGAGCATCCAGACCATGATTTGAGTTAATTTGGGCCCCCTGCACCAGCTCCCAAGTATCGTACATGTGCTGTAAGTTATGATTATAACAATTCTAGGATTAGCTAGGGCAGATTCTGTGCCACTGGCTAGGGCAGAGAATGGGAATGGATGGTGGAAGGTCATAATAGAGGTGGAGAGGGACATTTCGGGGTGGGGGATTGTGGAACAGTCTTCCTAATCTTCCAATCTTGGATCTTACAGCCTTATATAGGCTTCTCAGATTTGCACCAGGTATATAGGGCTTGACATGGAATAAGAGAAAAATATCCACATACTCCAAGGTGAACTATAGTCTGCTTCAAAACTGCACTGCATACAGAACAGGATATTAAAGACTGTTTCAGACAGGTTTGGATTGTACCCTCAAATGTATTTTATGTTACTTCACTATATGTTACTACACTATAACTTCATCCCATGCATAGGTGCACATAAGCAGTAATGTGCAATTCAGTTGAGAATGATGCAGCAGTCTGTGCTATTTCAGCAGCTCATTACGGTTCAAATAACTATTAACTATCCTGTACAGGATTCAAAACCTAAAAGCATTATTAATGACTTCCTTTCCTTTATCACATTAATAACTCTAACGCAACCTAGGGAAAAAAATCTGAATTTCAAAGTTTGCACAGTGTTTTAAATAAGAATCAATAGCATAGTTTTGTGTTTTGCAGACCACTATGCCCTTTTAGTATGGATTTCAAAGTCCATAATAATTTTTAAATGTCTCAACACTCACTTGAAAAATGGATCGATTCTGTTGAAATATTATTTTAAGGAGAATTGTTTTTTAAAGCAAATTCTACAGTTTATTCCAGTTTATTTGCTCTCTTTTCATGCAAAAAACAAACAAACTTCATGAAAGATATTAATAGCATGCTAAACTGAATTATAGATTTCCTAAAGTTATGGATATAAAATGAAGAATACTGTATGCAATGACTGCAAAATGTAAATAGTAAACAAAGGGTGAAATCCAGGGTAACTACAGGGAGTCCTTGCTCCAGAGTAAGAACAAGTTACTCTGGATTGCAATATGAATTTCCCATAGGTTTTCACTAGGTGGTGCAGTAACTACAGCTGCATGTAATGTCTCTTAATGTGGTCCTGTAGTTACTCTGGATTGTGCCCAAAGGCAGTGTGAGCCTATGCAAGAATACTCAGAGGTAAGCGTCACTGAGGGCACAGTCCAGAAGTGCACTTGGGTTGCCCTATCTATCACTGGGCTGACCCAACTGCAAGATGCTCCACCCCAGTTACTCTGGAAAAGGCTTGGGGCAGACATAGGGTGCCCTAAGAGAGGTAGAGTTACTGCTCTGCACTAACTGGGGCAGCCTAGGCAGTTCAGGAAAGGCATGTTGAGGGCATGTTGAGCATTGCCAAGGGCAGAGCAGTAACTCTGTATCCAGAGCCTGTTTCCAGGGCAGAAATGCCCCCTTCCAGCTCCACAGAGTTATACCACCTCAGGAGCAGGTATAGAAATGAGCAGACCCATAGGGTTCCATGGCAGGGTAAGAATGGCAGTGTTGACCAAAAATCTGAGTTCTTGGCTGGCCCAGCTGCAAACCCTGCCTCTCAATGTCAGGATATGGCACTACTACGGCAGCTGCTAACCTGGGGATACAGCAGGCCACTCCAAGAAGCCCCTTGCATTCACTGTAGACTTTACTGGCATCTCATCAGGGACTCCTTATAAGGTATTCCTTGTTCAGTGTAATCTGAGGGGGTCTCCTCAGGAGCAAGCCCTCCCCAGGTGTCATTTCCTTGATGTCTACTTAGCATGCTCTGGAGCAGTTAGGGTAGCCCATGCTTCCTGACTCTCTGGATGCAGCATAACTTTCTGCTCTGCATTCAGAATAGTTGGGGCAGCCCAGCTAGGGCACTCCTTACTGCCCTCACTCTGGATGGTGCCATGAGGTGAGAAGTACTTACTTCCACATAAGTGTACAGCGTCAATGTTGTTATACACAGAATTTTTGTACATGGATTTGACTCAACACAGAATTGTTACTGTAAACCAGTTTTAAAAAACACTTTTCTACTGTGGTAGAGAAGTCACATAGGCAATCATTCCACTCTTCATCTGATCCAGGCAGAAGTAGGGGATCCTTCACATTTCTGCTAATTGCAACTATACAACAGTAAGAAAAGCTGTTTTTTTAACAATTGTGAAGGGATGCTGTTTTTATTTGTTTAACTGCTTTTATTTAACACATTTTTGGTATCAGCAATTTCCAGAATCATTTAAAGATATTGAAACACAACAATATTCCATTAGGCCTTTAAATCTATTTTTCCACTGATTTTTTAATCCACAAGAGTTTCTGGAATAAATATACAGTAGATATATTGTATTACAGCCTAAGGTACAAATGTACTGACTTCAGAACCTAATCCTCGTATAAGATGCACACTGTTTGTACCTTAATCCTACTTCTTGAATATGCTGTCCTCTTATTTCAGTGTAACCTTTGACTTAATGTCTTGTCGAGCATCATTTTTCAGCAAGAAAAGCCTGTTCTCTATTATTAGACAAATATTTATTTGATGGCTAGATCAATTATATGCCTCAATGGTCTTTTTTGCCAGTCTTTCACTAATAAACTAGCACTATAAAACTTCTGAAATTCCCTGATATATCATTTCTCTTCCAAATACCCTAAGTTAATGCTACGCATCCTAAGACACTGCTTTTACATAGCACCATAAAATTATGGGTGCCATAAACTGCTCTATAAAGTAATCCAATTCAATAAGCAAATCTTAAATCTAGACATTAAATGCCAATTATTTTTTTGCTACGTATGCTACAAAATTAGTAATCCTCCCTAATAAGACCAAAATTGCATTACAGATCACAAAGAAAAGAATTAAGACATAAGTGTTAACCACTGACTCCAAAACAGAGAAACATTACTTAAATATACACTTTAAGGTTTGTGATAAACTTCACTTGGTACTGTAACATGGAGTAGTATAAGAATTTGAGACATGCTTTACTCCGCAAAGCTATACAGAATAAGGTTTCCATAGTACAAGATCTTAAACCCATAAAGCAAATTAATGGAAAGCAGTCTAGACCTGCATGAGGGAGGGTAAGGTCCAAAGGTAGGGAAGCTGTCACATATATCAGGTTCCATCCTTGATCCCTGGAATCTCAGTTTCCAGACATCACTAAAGTTGGCATCGCCAGCTGCAATCCCATGGTGGATATCCTCTGGGACTGCACCATGTAGAATGAATTACAATACCATACAACCTAAATGCTGTAGCATCACTAGGGCTGGTGTTACCCCCATTATTCATTTATTACAATATATAATGGAACAGATCACTCAACAAATCCTTAACCAACTTGATAACCCGCACACCATTAAATATGAGTTGCAAAGTGCAATCCTAATAATTTTAGGAAGGCATAACTCATATGGCAGGCAGAGTGCAGGCACCATAGCTGTTCCTTGTTCATTGTGTTTTAAGGCAGTTCTCCTCAGGAGCAAGCCCTCCTTAGATGCCACTGTCTTGGTCCCCTGTTAGCAAGCTTGGAATAGCAGACTTGTGATGCTGCCTCCCCAGGAGGGTTGCCATATGTCCCCCCCAAATAGGAACAATCCTGATTTGGGGGGATTTTGTTCACATGTTGGCAAAGGGACAGAGGGTCCTGTCCCCATTTTGTGGAAGAGAATTATGCCAACCCTACTCCCCAGCAGCAGATAGGCCAGCCAAGAGGTCTCCTTCCTCTGTGGAATTGGCATAAGTGTCAGCTCTGGATGTGGTCTACTTTAGGCTGGCATAGCTAGGCATTCTCTCTGGCATAATATATGTGTAACTGAAATACACAGCTTGTTTCATTGCATTCTGTATTAAATTGCACATCATATATATGTGCACCATCATATATATGATGGTGCATATATATAGAAAGATTTTCTAATTTTTGCCAGTAGCTGTCACACACACCCCTGAGTGTGTTACCTTGTATGATCAGCACCACTGCACCACCTGATGACACCACACTTCCAAAGCATAAAAGATATAATGTAATAAAAATCTTCAACCACTTCTTACCCTACAATTCAGAAAATGTAAGAGGCACTTACTCTGGATTGCTCTATGCATTTCTCATAGATTTGCCATAGGTGCCACTGTAACTATATCAGTGTAAAAGGTCCCACAGTTCCTCTGGATCAGTGGTTCTCAATCTTCCTAACGCCGTGACCCCTTTATAAGTTCCTCATGTTGTGGGGACCCCCAACCATAAAATTATTTTCGTTGCTACTTTATAACTGTAATTTTGCTACTGTTATGAATCGTCATGTAAATATCAATGTATTTTCATTGTTACAAATGTATTTATTGTAATGTATTTTCATTGTTACAAATGAAATGTGTGTTCTATGCACACATGGAACACAATGGGATTTATTTCAAAGTAGGCATGCATAGGATTGGGCCCTGAGGCTGCAATCCTATCCACATTTACATGGGAGTAAAGGCCCCCCCCTGACTATAATGGGATTTATTTCAGAGTAGGCATGCATATGATTGGGCCCTGAGGCTGTCAGTCAGCCCCAGTGTGTGCACAGCTGCAGCCGGAGATCTGGCAAGCCTGACCTGGCCCCCTGCACCAGGGGTCTTTAGGCGACCCCCAGGAAACCTCTAGGCGACCCCAAAGGGGTCCCAACCCCCACTTTGAGAAACACAACTCTGGATTGTAGCCTAAGGTTGCAATCCAAAACACACTTTCCTGGGAGTAAGACCCATTGAACACAATAGGGCTTACTTCTGAGTAGATATGGTTAGGAGTGTGCTCTCAGGTAAGCTAGTGAGTTATCTGAGAATTAAAAAAAATGCTTTCTCTCCTTTTCAGACTTGTGGATTAACTCCTGATGAAAAGCATGTTGAAATCATAATTTAAAAAGTACTCTTGGTCTGAAAATCTTTGGATCAGGTCTGGCAATAGCAAATTTTGATCGAATTGTTATAATCCAGTCCCTGACATCTTTGGTAAGCTAGATGTACTGCTAGATCTGGGAACAGCCATTGACATAAACTCCATCAGATATTTTGTATCAAGGCCTTTTTTTCCGAATCTGAAATGTCCTACAGGTAGGATAAAAGCCTGGGAACATCAGAAGGTAAAGATAGATAGATGCAAGTGTCATCAGCATAGCTGTGATGAATTACCCCGTTCCCCTGGAAGACTGAAGCCTGTGATAGATGGATGGTCGAGATCAGGTTTGTGAGCAGGCAATGTCTTGCAGAAAGCAGATTTCCAAGACAGATATGCTATAATTTTTAGGTAATTTCAGACCTTAAGGCTTTCTCTTATCTGCTCACTGATCCCTGAACTAAGGATATATCTATCAATGGAAGAAGATCCAAAACAGACAGTAGAACTCAGCTAGAGACCGAAACACTAGAGACAGAAGAAATAGTGAGAAACAGATGTATAAAAACAAGGGAAAAAACTAATTAAAATAATAATTCTGCATTATTAATATTTTTAAACGATAATTCTCTATGCAGCTGGGATGCAGAGTCCAAAATGTAAAATAGAAAACCTATCATAATTCTCATAATTAAATTTAACAACTAACAGATGTTCCTTTCCCCTGAAGAACATTTGTTCCCTCGACCAGGGAAGTCTCCTGCCGGCCCGGTGGATCTACTTTGACTTGCACTTGCTATATATCTGGTGAACTGGGCATTCTGGGTCTGTTGTGCATGCAGAGACATGCACTCCAGCATGTTTCCTTTTGCAACGGCTGGTTAGCACATTATATCATCAGAACATTATTTCCAGGGGCATATCACAGCAATAGAACTGGGTTGAAAACGTGCCAAAATTTCAAGATGAAGCCTTAAATTGACTATGAAGTCAGGCTTTTGGGCAGGGGACAAGTAAGCAGAGAATGAATTGTGGGATTTCAGAATTAGGGTATGATGTAGCCTCTATCCCTATCCTATCTCTCCCCATCCAATTAGGATCAGGAATAATATTTGTTGCATACATGTGCAGGGAAGAGATCCACAAAGTCCAAAAAATAATATTTTTTCATTAGGAATCTATTTGCATTTTGAATTTGACAGTTTTTGTGTACAGGAAATAAATCCAAGGGCACAGTCTTTATGTGCATTAGACCAAGCAGACCAGGATGCATGAACTATGTCAAATACAAGTTGGGGTAGCTATTGGCTCACGCTGAGGCAAGGGGAAACTTTGTATCCCAAGTCCCAAAGGGGCTGCTAAATCTGCACCACCTTAATGAGCAGCACAAATCCACGCTGCCCAGGACTTCCCCAGAACTGGGTTGGGATCACAAGGCCCACAACTCACTCTCATACCCATATCAGAACACCTCCCTCCCCAGTGTCCCTATATGTGATGGACCTCTTTACATGCAGTGAGTGGAGCAGCACCCGGTCAGTGATGTGGTAATGTGCCATTGATCCAGCACCACTGCTTTCTGACTGTAACTTTTGATAGAATAGAAATTTTTAAGCATTGTTTGTTTTATTGCATTCTACATGAAATTTTGCACTGATAGATATATTATATGATAGCATTCTTCAAAAATATCATGATTTTAAAAAAGTGTTGCACCAGTTGTGGTGTCACCCCCTATGCAAATCACCCAGTGTGACTTGCACCCAATCCTGCTCACCACAGTGATATACTGCATGTATAACACAGGAGTCACAACAATTATATAGGTTTCAGGTAAGTTACCCCCAAATCCAGAGTAACTACGGGAGCACATAAGAGACTTTATGTTTACCCATAGTTACTGCACCACCTAGTGAAAACCTATGGGAAATTCATATTGGAATATAAACTAGGTTGTACTTACACCGGAGCAAAGACTCCCCATAGTTACTCTGGATTTTATTAGTGATGATTGGGTTTATAGAATGTAAACTTTTCCCTTGAATTGCACTCTTTCCACAGCCCATGGTTATTTTTTTCTCGCTGATCCATTAGTAAGAGATGGTGCAAATTTGCTGGTTCAGCACATCGCCAGTGAAGATTCAGAACCATGAAAAGTATGTGATTCTTTTGTTCTTTTTCAGCAATTCTTTTCCCCCCAAAACAATGCGCGTTTCATCTCAGCGTGAAACTGTATCAGATAACAGTCTCCCGAGTACAGGAATATAAACAAGGATTTCACAACCACACTAGAGAGCAAGTTGATTTGAGAATGAGAATCCAAGGAACCTATATAGTTAGGCTCTTTACATCAAGACTATAAATTTGTTCAGTTCAGTGTATTGATGAGCAGTTTTAACATTTCAAAGTGAAATGTAGAGAATAGTCCTCGTGTTTTATTAACTTATCAAAATGAATTATCCATTCCTGCTTGTTCGACTCTTGTGGTTCCATGAGTGAGTCCTCTCTATGTTTTCCAATCTTGTCCAGCTTCTCAAATGCATTATATTTTGGAAAGTGTTTTAATTACATCTAGACAACATATTATTTGGCGTCCTTGTCATCTTTTGTAATTGAGCATACAAACACAGGGCAAAATCCAGAGTAACTATGTGGAGTCCTTGCTCCGGTGTAAGAACAACTTACTCTGGATTCCAATATGAATTTCCCATAGGTTTTCACTAGGTGGTGCAGTAACTACAGGTGCACGTAAAGTCTCTTACGTGCACCCGTAGTTACTCTGGATTTGGGGGAATGTCTTTTTCCAATGATATTGAGTGCATAGCATGGTTGAAGTAACTTAGGGCCCAATCCTCTCCAACTTTCCATCACTGATGCAAATATGCTAATGGACCATGTGCTGCATCCTGTGGGAAGGCATAGCTAAATGTCACCACAAGGTAAGGAACATTTGTTTATTTTACCATGAGGCTGAATTAGTGGAAATTTAGATAGGATTGAGCCCTGTCCATGTTTTATTATTCTACCTTCATGTGACATCAGTTTTATGCACTTCTTTATTTGTTATGTTTGCAATCCATGGGATACTCAAAATAATAAATTTGGTCCAACGTTTTCATCATCCAACTTTCACAGCCTTGTGTAGTTATGGGGAACATAATAGTGCAGACCAACCTACTGACATCCTTACTTTTCATACTCGCCACTGCTGTATCACCCAGCATAATTCACTGTTTAATTTCTTGACTGCAGCCTTTGTTTTGATTGATCAGTGACCCCAAACAGATGAATTATTCCAAGCATTCCACCTCCTCTCCATCAATTACTATTCTGAGACTTCCATTCCTTGCAGTTGTCATAAATTTGCTTTTTTGATGTTCAAGAAAAGCCCAAATGTCTCATCACCTTCTTTGAGTTTCATAATTAAGTACTTTAGGTCTAAGTTTGGAGGTGACTGAAGCTCATTGGTAGAACTTCTTTAGAAGGTTACAGGCTCAATCCCTGACATTTCCACCTAAATGTCCTCAGGTTTCGCACATGAAGGATTTCATATAGCAGGACTGGAGGGACCCAAGACCTCAGAGAGCCTTCACCAACCAGAACAGTTAACAATTTCTCACCTCCCCCCAGTGCCGATTGGACTTTGAAAAATAAAAATATTATTTCAGACTTGTGTGATACAATTGTCTGTGCTTATCACAATTCAAAAGAAGAAAAGTGAGACTTTTCAAAGTTCATATTGCCAAAAAATGTGTTGTTTTCTTGATTTTCTTTCTTCTTGACAGCACAGATGGCTTCCTATTTCCTACACTTCGACTTCTGTAAAGGACCAAAGCTTTTCTTCTGTAGCTGAGATTAAGATATATTGGTAAGGGGAGGAGGGAGTACCCTACCCAACTGCTCTTCATTTTATGCAAGTTCACATCTGGGCTTTGTCACTAGACATCCTCACATAGGGATTTGTGTAGGGGGTGGCATGTTCCCTGTGACAAAATGTGCCAGCACATTGTCAGCCGCACTTATCTTACACCTTTTGAACTCGCCCACATTCTGTCCACTAAATCCTCTCTCCTGGAACTTAATCAAAAACTGCATGTCTTTGAGATTTAGCCAGAAGAAAAATAATCAACTAAATCTGAAAGGAAAAAAAACCACACATTTTTATTTGTTTCCAGAATGCCAAAATGATCTTCATTGGAAGTAGAAGACCTGGCTGTTTCCACAGATGTTTTCAGAATTTTTTATGATCCGTTGCACTCTGGTTATGTTGCTCATGCCTTTGGGTTTGTTTTAATTGCTACTGCTGTTACACTTTTACAAAGTTTTTGTATTAGTTTGTTTTCATTATATTAAAAGTCAAATTAAACATGACCCACAATACATAATGTTCCCTTTTGTTTTGAATTTTTCTTAAAAAGTGAGTCAAGACAGCCCCAAAGTTGCGCTGGATGCAGCATAGATTACACAATTCTGCCTGTCCTTGCAGAAGTTAGGCTTGCACTGTCTGCTGTTGTCTTTGCACTTTTGCAAATACTGAATCTAATGTGCCATTGAATCTAATGCACACCCCAATTTTAAAAGGCTTGAGATTAAAAAAAAGTTTACTGGTGATTGTAATGTGCAGATGCCTAACAGCTGCAAAATTTAAATCTACTGAAGACAATAAGTTATATGACAATAATAATATGATAATAGGTTTCTGTTATGATTTTTACCTAATTGCACTACTTTATACAGAAATGATCCAGTTATATTTTTATTACAATATACTAAACTCTTAAACTAAATACTATCCTATACTTCCTATACTTATATACTATCCTATATATAAATATGATATTTACTCAAATCTGAAGCGCCATAGAATCTAATGCACATTCTGATTTTTGAGACTACTGTAAATTCGGCTGAAAAAGATGTGCATTAGATTCAAGTAAACATGGTATATTTTATAATCATAGATATCTATGCCATTTTGTAAATATTGTTTTTTTCTTTTGTTCTTTATACACTTTTAAAATTACCTATTTATTTCTTCACCTGCCTGCTTGTGGTTGACCTCTGTGCATGGCACGCCGAGCATTGATCTCTTTGGACAAAACCACCCAAGTGGCCTTGATTCTTTTCTTATGGAAAAATGCCAGCAAAATTGTAGTTACATGGCTCTTTGCTACACAGCTAAAGCTGATTCTGTGAATTGCTTTGTATCAGCACTGAGTTTTTCTCTGGCTCAGACCTTATGAAGAAATAATGCTGATACTGTTGATACTGGGATGGAGTGATAGAGAGAAAAAGTGTTTTTGAGTTCTGTTCTGGCATTCTAGCACTGTGTATAGTGTACATATAGTGGACAACTAGTTGGTTCATGGACAACTAGTTATTTCTTGTATGTACAGTGCACTCCTAAACATGGGGGTATGTGGTGAAGGCACAAGTTTAGGGCAGGGTGACCTGATGCCTGAACTTTAAAAGGAGGACAAGATCTTGGATTCCTCTTAGCCTGGCCTTTGGCCAGCACAACTCATCCTAACCTAGGCACAACTCAAGGCAAGTGTGACAGAGGGTCCTGTCCCAATTTTGTGAAAGAAAATTATGGCAACCCTACACATGATGAGGTGTAGGGTGTAGCTTGCATGCCTCCATCTTTCAACAGCATTCATGCACTCTACAGCACCCTTGATTTTCATCCACTTGGTTTGCATTTCTTTGACCATTTCACTTGTAACCTGTAACCATGTTTCAAATTTTGTCCACACCCTTTGCTCTGTAAACTAATTTAATCCACAACTGTCAATATACTTTTATTTCTGATTTTTAAATTTTTTTTTGCAAGCATTCACATTGTACCTGTACTGGTACAACCAGGCTACATGGCTTGCATAGATTATGAGAAGCATGGAGATCACCCCAGGGTGATGTTTTTCACCTTTCCATCCCAGGGACAGGGTTAAAATATGTGTATTCAGTGGCTGCAAATCCTGCCCTTCCTATGCCCTATCCTCCACTTGTCCACCTCACCCCATCCACTAGGAGACCTTCCACATCTAATTATTAAATATAAATTTCTAATTATTAAATGTACTGATGGCCAAAATTAATTTCCCAGCTAAATAAGTCTATGCATTGAAATTCAGTCATATTCCCCTTTCATCCATGCTCTTGTCCGTAATAAGACAAAAAATGCCATACCCAGTTTTACAACCCCTGAATGGGGTTTTGTGTGTGATCAGTATAAAATGAGTTAGAGAAACAGAATTCATAAAAAGCAAGTTTCTCCAATCTCACTATGTGGTTTGAGGAAGAAATCTGATAATGGCAACCTCGCAAATGAAAAGCAAATCTTTAGATAAAAAGTAAAGTGAAACTTACAATAATAATTGGTTAGAAATTATATCAGTTTGCTGATCAAACAAGTGACAAAGGAATTAAGATTGGACTGTTGAGCAATTTTTTTAATGATACACGAATGCTTTAATATGTACAAACAAGTCTTGAAGTACTTAAGAAAGTTTTTAAAAAATTGTGTAACTACTTATTAACAGCCGGGTTAATGGATGTTGTAGATTTCAGATAGCTGATACCAGTGCCGGTGAAATAACAGATTAGCAGAAAGTGAGGGGGGGGATCAATGGTAGACTGACATTTAGCCAGCATATTTTGGGAACCAAGGAATTATTCCAGGCTTACCTGATGGCACAGCACTTCAAGTCAGGCATATGTGAAAAGTGTCAGGTGAAATTCAACTATAGTTCAATTTCCTGAGCTTGAGCAGGAGATTTCTGAAGAAATCCAGCTGCCAATTAAGAATTTGGAACGATTCTGGTGCACATCAATTTTTGGAGTGTTCTGAATGTATCCTTTTCAGTAAAGGCAGTAGACGTGTTCACCTGTACATGTTTTATTCATGATCTCTCTCCATTGTGGGTTTTGAGCACAATCCTAAGTACACTCAAAGGTAAGCTCCGTTGTATTCAATGGGTCTTACTCCCAGGAAAGTGTCATTAGGATTGCAGCCAAATTTGTATTCTTACATAAATCATCATTGTTACTGTCATAAGTACATATTTTACTAATAATGGTTTGGCAGCTTCCAATATCAATTTCAGTGATTATACTGGCAATGCCAGAAATAGTTAATGGTCACTCTAAGTAATATATAATCAAGTTAACTGGTTGTAAGTGAATGTATAAGTGGTTTTATGCTGGTCTAAAAGTGGTTATATGCCAAAAGTGGTTATATGGAGATCTCTTCACATCACCCCACATGTAGGACAAATCTGATGTAGATTGATTAAGTGATTGGCTTAATGTGTGGGTTTTTCTTTATATTAAAGAAAGTATGGGAAAGTAAAAGTGCCCTGTATTGTGGCTTTATTGGCAAGTAGGCGACTATGTCTTGGATAATTGGAAACACTAGGTTGAGAGGAATCAAAGGACATGAAAATGAATGCAGCCCCCAAAATCACCCCAGAAGGAAGCCTCTGATAATTGCATTGATCTCTCTGGAAAGTGAAATATATTGTGCCTTTACTCGAGAGTAGGCAAACTTGCTTTGAATCACTAGAAAGGGCAAGCTGAGAGGAATCTGGTCCCGATCCAATGAATGCAGTCCCCTCCAGTCACCCCACAAGGAAGCCCCTCCTTTAAAGCTACTCAGCATTGAACCCTTTTGATTGTGAAACTGCACAGCCTCTTTTACTCATGAGTAAGCAAGCATGCCTTGGCTGGTGAGGAAGGTCAGTCTAGTGGAGAGCAGGTGTCCACAACAGTCCTGATCCTGTACACTTAGAGCTCAGCATTTTCTCCACAATGCAACCTTCCCACCCCCAACTGGCTTCAGCAGGGATAAGGTGACTATACCATATATGCTCGAGTATAAGCCGAGTTTTTTGGGCCTGAAAAGCCCCCTCGGCCTATACTCAGGTGAACTGAAAAGTGGTGGGATCAAACCCCATCATGTCATATACCGTTGGATTTGTATTGAAGAGCAGAATCCAGTGCAAAAATCAGTTTTGAGATATCTCCTTCCTATCAAAAGTTATGGCAAAAAAAAACTATAAAAATGAAAAAAAAAATTTTGGCAATTTTTTTAAAGCAGGTAGGAATTTTTGCCCGGGGTAGGAATTTTGGCCTTGGGGTTCAGGAATTTTGGGTTTGGCATGGCCTAGGAATTTTGGTCACCCTGTCCTATGCATGTCTACTCTGAGGTAAGCCGCACTAAGTTCAATAAGGCTTACTCCCAGAAAAGTGTGCTTAGGATTACAGCCTATGAGTTCCAAGAAGGCTACAAGGAAAAGGACCAGTACCAGTACCGGCTGCATTTCCCACCCTAGGCTTATACTTAAGTCAATACGTTTTCCCAATTTTTTGTGGTAAAATTAGGTGCCTTGGCTTATACTCGGGTCGGCTTATACTCGAGTATATACAGTATATTTTTGAAACTTGTAAATCCAGATGAGAGTCCAAACTTACCCCTTACCCTCCTCACCCAGCCAAATTTCTTTTCCTCATCCCCCTTTTTTGGGGAGGGGGTTTTAAAACTGTTTGGATTGTTTTTTATTATCAGTCTGGCCCAAAAACTGGATTTAAAACTGATTTAATTCCAAATCATACTGAAGTGGTTTAAATCTAAGAATTTATAATGAAGTAGGTAATGGGCAGGACTAAAAATCTTGCAGATTTTTGGGGGGCGGGCGGAGGGGGTGGTTTAGGTTATTTTAGTTTTTATTTATTTAATTAATTTGCTTGATGATGTGACATCCAGCCATGACATAACATCTGGTGGGTCCTGGCCAGATTGATTCTCTAAAAAGTGGGTCCCAAGCTAGTTTGGGAATCCCTGCAGTAAGGTAATAAAAAGGTGGTATCCTTGATGGAGGTGACACCTCTACTTACCAAAATGACTGAAACCATGGTTTATAGCCCAAATTTTTTGGCAGGAGAGCCACATCAAGAATCTGACACTGTGTCGGAGCTGGAAAAAAATGATTTACATTTCAAATTTGAATAAATTTACATATATGATTGTATTTGAGACATGACTGGGATTGTCCGCGGGCCAGATGGAGGGGTCTTGCTGAGGGTCACATTCAGCCCCAGGGCTGCATTCAGCCCCAGGGCTGGGGTTTGGACACCCATGGTTTGTAGGAATAATACCAGTGCAGGTTATATATCATGTTATATACAGTTGGATGCATAATTTACAACAGAGTGCAGTGTGGACAAAAAATAAGTTGAAGCAGGGCAATGGCACATAATCACATCTACCACCCAGTTTGTTGCCCTGTCTACTGCATGAGGTTGATCTCTTGGCCTCCTGCACTGGATGATGTGAAACCTCATGACGCTACTGCTGGTACATCAGAGAATTCAGGAACTGTTTTCACAGTACTCCAAAACATCAATAATGCTAAAACTAATCTAATTATTTGAGCCAATAACACAAAATAACCAGATCTGACCTTCTATCCAGTCTTCTATATGTATTATTGAATTACTGTATTTTTATCCAGTATTTGATGTTAATCTGGAAATAGTCCCAATTCTATCAACTGCTGCCAAGATAGTGAGATCTTATAATTGAAAATTCCAGTAACCTCCCCTTTCATGCTGTGAATGGTTCGATTGCATTTGTGGAACTGTCAATACATTAAAATATATTTAAGAAGCATCTACTACTTCATATACTTCAGCAATTGGCAGGTTTAATTGTTGGTTCATGCATAAATCTGCTGAAATGCCTTCTATCCCATTGACTATCTATTGAGAAAAACAAATTATGGGCTGGATGTGCAAACCCATACCCCAAGGTAGACACAGGGAAGGGGACTGACAGGTTTTAGGCTATTAATTCTTTTTCTTCAATATATGATCACAAGGCTATGTGAATTTTATGTGTCCATGTGATGGTCCAGTCTGGTGATGTGGCAGGGTGGCCCTCCTTCAGGGTGACCAGATGACCGGAAAAACCTGGAATTTTGGCCTGGGATTAGGAATTTTGGCCTTGGGGTTCAGGAATTTTGGGTTTGGCATCTGGTCACCCTGCGCCTCCTTACAGTATGCATAAGCTTAGCACCAATGCATTAACTTTGGATGCCAAGTCATGGCTGGAGGTCCTCAGAGACACTTCAGTGGATAAGCTCTAAAACCTAACTTGTGCTGGAACAGGCAGGTGCCCAAGTAGTATCCAGCACAAGTTTTCAGCAGCCAGTGGTTTGCCCCAAGGTAAAGGGAAACATTACACTGAGCAGATCCACCGCAGTACCAATGGGGATACTCAGATCAGTGTCACCTCAGTCAGTGGCACAAATCTGAGAAGTCCAGAACTAATTGAGACTCGGATTCCTAGCATCACAAATAAGCCTACAATCATTGCTTTTGAGACGTGGTGTCCATGTGGGTTATGGACACCCAATTTCTCTTCCACATGTCAAGGCAACAAGGAATGGGAGAACAGATAATTGTGGTCAAGCTAGTCTTCTCCAACATACAAATGCCAGGACTAAATTCTATTTACTTATCAATTTTTGCTAGGATGCAGCTTTATTTCCTCTTTCAATTATAGTTCAGGATCCTTGCTTGTCAGACTTCATCGGAAACAGATACCCACCATTGTAAGTCTAGATTGTGGTGCATTTGTTTTACCATGACACACAAAAGAGACAAGAAGCTCTTCTAGACAGCAGAAGGACAAGTGGGACAAGTGGAAGAACTAGAGATTCTTTGATTAATGGATCAACCTCGAGAGTAGGAATAAAAGCCTTGCCATCCTTATTGCTGCTCACCACTCCCCTTTCCTCTTCAGATAGAAATAATTCAAGACATTTAAAAAAATCTAAACAAGCAGACTCCTAGGAGGCTCTTTAGAAACCAGCAAGCCATTGTATTTTATGAAGTGTAGAGCAGAGTTGAAAAGACAATTTTTGCAAATGCTTCTGCAATTTTTTCTCAGCAACCCTTGGAAAAATCATTCCTTCTGCCTTTCCACTGCCATCATTCTTGATTGCACTTACCCATCCCCAGCGACATCACCAGACAGACGGCATCACAGATGTCAGATGTTGAAGATTGAAGCCCATCAAAGGGGCCACCAAGTCAGCCAGGCTATGAACCCTCTACTACCAACTGCATGAGATGACGGGCAGAGCAATCAAGAAGCCGACTTATGACGGTGCAGGCCCCCTGTGCCACCCTCCATTGTGAATGTGCCACCAAGTTTGTACCCAATTTCAAGAGATAAATACTCTAAACTTCAGAAGCTTTAAGAAAGATGTTTAAGATGCTGAAATTTGAGAATTTAAAATTTAAAATTTGAGAAGTTGATTCAGGAATCAGCTTAGCAGCTCAGAGACTTGCACTGTCTCCTAGAGGTTGGATCCATACCGTGCACTAGTAAGTTTGTGCCAACTGAGACAGATCAGCACAGGAGGTGGGAGAGGGTGGCAAGAAGATGCAACAGGAAGGAAGAGAAGGAGGCTCATTGGAACTCTCACTGGCAAGTATGGGCACTCCCTTGCATCATCACTTGTGGCAATGCTTACTATTTGGAGATCCTCCCATTCACTGTCTGATCACCCGAGTAACATATCCAGGAAAATGAATAAAGCAAGAGGAACTTTACAAAGTGGGTATTGCACAATATAACTGTACTTTGGAAAAAAATTCTGCTTCTTTAAAATCAAGCTGTTCTGTAAAAAAAACCCACATTTGGAGAACAGCCAACAAAATTCTAATGCAGGCAGGATCACGCAATCATATACTGTCTATCCGTTAACAAGTAACAAATGACAGCAAGTAATGACAAGCCATTTGGAAATATCCGAGACTTCCAACAGGGCTAGAAATTTCTTAAAATACACTAATGAGAAAATAAACTAAATTCAACTCAATATATGGTTCATTCCATTTCATGCTAAATATAGCCCTTCTTTGTTTCAATTGAAATCCTTAAAGAAACTGAGTCAAGGCAAAGCAAAATAAAAAAATATAAACATATTGACTTTGACTAGTTGCAAAAAAAGAAATTCTTCAGTGGTGGTGGAATGAAAGTCCCACTATATGTTTTCTTTTTCTCTTTTCTTTCTTTTTAAAAAAATCATAGCATTTCTAATACTGGTTTTGTGAAGTCTGGTCTGCTGTGCTATTTGGGGAATTTTAGAATTATGCATGTTTTTCCAAGAGTGAGCTGCATTCATTTTAATATCAGAAAAATACCACATTTCCCAGCTTATAAGACACATTTTTTTACTCCCAGAAGGGGGTTAAAAAAAACCCTGCGTCTTATAAGCCGATATATGGCTCCCCCCACTTGGGCGGCCAGAACGCCACCTCCCCAAGGTTCTGCCCCGGACTCGCAAGGCTGGGAGAGGTTGCACGAGACCCTCCCAAGCCTTGCATGGCTAGGGCAGAGCCTCCGTCAGAGCGTCCAACCCTCTGAGAGGGTTGGACACTTTGAAAGGGGTAGCGCTACTCCCTCCAGAGCATCCAGCCTTCTCAGAGGGTTAGATGCTCTGGCAGGAGGAGCACTGGTTGCATGAGGCTTGGGAGGGTTGGATGCTTTGAAAGGGGCAGCGCTGCTTCCTCCATGATTTTTTTTAATTATTCTGACTGTATTTTTAAAGGTGTATTGTGCCCCTTGATGCAGTTTAAATGATGCCTAAATATAAACAACTGTAACAAAATCTAAATTTGTAGTATTTTTAAAAACTAAATCCATGGCCTGCAACCAGTCAACCTTGGGCATCCACTGAGAGCTTCTGACAGCACCTTGGGGGAGATCATCCCTTTCCTCAAGTAAGGCAAATGACTTTGCAGGCACTTATGCTGCAATCCTAAAGACACTTTCCTGGGAGTAAGACCCACTGAACACAATGGTGCTTACTTTTGAGTAGACATGGGTAGGATTGTGCTCTTAGGGTACAATCCAGAGTAACTACGGGGAGTCTTTGCTCCAACGTAAGAACAATTTACTCTGGATTGCAATATGAATTTCCCATAGATTTTCACTAGGTGGTGCCATAACTATGTAGACATAAATGTCTCTTATGTGTAGTTACTCTGGATTGTAGGGATAGTGTCGGCTAGTTAGCTGGCATAGAATACCGATGCATTTTGTCAGGCAACATACGAGTCCCGACTCAGAACTTTGGATCCAGTGGAATGATTATTAAGCCACAGATTAATAACCTGCTGGGTCAAAAAGTATTTTGTGTTTGTGTTTTTGTGATGTCAGCCTTTGTGATTTTTTTCTGAGACCAGAAATCTATTTGCACTATAGGTTGCCTTTCTCTGTAGCAACTTTATGGAGTTTTGCATTGTGGAATTATTGCATTGAGTAATGTGATTGGGTTTTAATTTAATTTTTTGTAAGACTTCGGACCCTTTGTAACTCTAAGCTCTAACGGTTTCTTTAGCCAGACAAGCAGTACATACATTTTTAAGAAATTATGAATACCATAAATAAATAAAGAGGAAAAAGTGAAGCAGGCCTGACTGTGGATGGGGCATGTCAGATGATAAGCAAGCAAGACTGAAACCAAATTTAAGAAGATCATTTTTGCAACTGAACTGTGATGGTACCATGTAGAGGGACGGTGTTCATGTTAACTGAACAATGCATTATAGAGGAGACGTTCCTGAGCAACTGTAATCATATAAAAGTACAAAGGTGGAAGATAGTGTGATAGCATTTTTATGTCAAAATGTATTTATAATTAAAATTCCACTTATTGAAGTTGTGACGCTGACGACTTCTGCTTCTTTTTAATATCCTGAAATAATTAACACTTGTGAGCTTTGCACATAATACCTGAAAAGAATCTCCAGAATGGTTATGAATGTTGCTAAATTGAAATCCCATAAGAACCTGCAGGTGTGAACATAACACACATGCACAAATAGAAAGAGAGACAGACTGAGAAAGAGAGAGAAAGAGATTGAGTTTTTGACTGTGCTTGTAATTTCTTAAAGAACTCCAAACAACAGCAATTTCAATCCTAACTTTTCCAGAAAAGGCATAAGCATCATTCTTTCCAAAAATAGTGCACACAAACACCAAAGGCACAATCCAGAGTAACGACAGGGAGTCCTTGCTCCAGTGTAAGAACAATTTGCTCTGGATTGCAATATGAATTTCCCATAGGTTTTCACTAGGTGGTGCAGTAACTCTGGGTACACGTAATGTCTCTTACATGCTCCCGTTGTTACTCTGGATTGTAGGGCAAGGCTGCAATCCTTAAGACATTTTCCTGGGAGTAAGACATATTGAACACAATGGGGTTTATTTTTGAGTAGACATGGTTAGGATCGTGCTTCAAGAAATCTAACTGAAGTGTTCCAATCTTGGTTATGTTCTTCGCAGCCTCTAAGATTGACCTTCCTCTGCGTTTCTGAAGCCTCATCAGTAGTAAACAAATAAAAAATAATATGCTTCCATGAAAATCCAGCCTTAATTGCCATTCAGATGGGAAAAAAATAAAAATCCCTCCAGTTAGAGACTGTAATGTTTTCTCAATTGTATTAAAAGCATGAGCCATACCAACCCTCATCTGCACTGTGTACCTCCTATAGTGCCAAAACCGACTGTGTGCATCCCATTTTCTGTTCGAAATTTAACAATGACGGGCTTCCGTATAAGCTGATTAGATACAGTAACAAGAAAAGGAACAGAAACACCTGATAGGTTTCTCCCCAGGCACAGCATGCTCCAATCATATTACTTTCTAAAATGCTCTCCTGAGAAAAAATGGAAACTCAGCACTTAGTTTCCTTAGTCCCTCTGATCAATTTAGGGCACTCTATTCAGGCACTTCATGCTAGACATCTTCTGTATCACAAAGTGTAATCTGTAGTCAGAACATGGTGAAACAAAGTACCTTGCCTCTCTCCATACCTCTGAGGTTGACCCTGAAATCCTGCAGAAATTGCCCCCAATCAAACATCTCTCAAACAAGGTCAGATAATTTTTGGTTTAGTTGTTTTAAAATTGGGATGTAGTATTTTTAAAAATGACATCCATCCCATATGGAAAATTCATATGGAATTCATCAGATATGGAAACTAGCCCCCAAATCCAGAGAAACTACAGGAGCACATAAGAAACTTTACGTGCATCCATAGTTACTGCACTACCCTGTGAAAACCTATGGGAAATTCACATTGGAATCTAGAGTAAGTTGTTCTTACACCGGAGCAAGGACTCCCCGTAGTTACAGTACTCTGGATTTTGTCTTAAGGGAAAATCAAACTCATTCATAGCTAAATCAGTTTATACAACATACCAGAATGTGGCCAGGATGGTGTAGAGATTAGGAAGTTGGACTGAGACCCTGGAAGATCCAGGTTAAAATCCCACCTTTGCCATGAGATTTCTTGGATAAACTTGGGCCAGTCATTCACTCTCAGCCTTACCTACTTCATAGGGTTGTTGTGAGGACAGCAGGAGGGGAGGAATTAAAATATTTGTAAGCTGCCTTGGACATTTGCTTTAGCATGGGAAAAGTGTGGTATAAATCTTGCAAATGAATGAAAGCATGCTTTATATGCAGACTGCATAAATAAAACAAGAGGGGCAATAGGGCATGGCCACTTAGGCCAGGGAAATAAAAAAAAAACAAGATTGGAAAAGTAACAAATGAGAAGCACCCTACAATCCTGAGTAACTACAGGAAGAAGAGGCACTTACTGGATTGCTCTATGCATTTCCCATAGGTGGCACCGTAATTATGTTGGTGTAAAAGGTCCCGTAGTTACTCTGTATTGTAGCTGTAGAAGACCAACTCATAAGCCTTTAAGCTAGAGACTGAATAGGTGATAGTTCCATCTATTTGTGAATTAAAACACATACCCACAACCCAATAACACCAATGTTACAGTGCTGATCTAGATTACATGCTGTTGTTCTTCCAACTTTGGCTGTTAGAGCTAACAAGAGAAAGAAGTTGTAGTTCAATGGGAGAGAGTCCCAGGTTAATATTTGGGATCTTGGATTCTCAGCATATTTGGGAACAACTGGTATAACCCAATGTTACCTATGGTGGTGGTTCATCAAACTGAAAATAACAAGCTTATACATAACAAAGAAAATATATAGAGCAATATGGAAAGTAAAACTGAGCCACATCATTGGGAGTAGATGAACATTCCCCATTTAGCTTTGAAGGGCAGGCCAAGAGGAACAGAGCACCACTAGCATGGGCCTGATCCAGTGAAAGAAGGCCTTCCCCAAAGCTTGCGTAGGTGGTCCCTTTTCTCCAAGCTAAGGAAAAAAAAATTATTGAGCCATAAGGAAAGTGAAACGGAGCCTCATGTGTGTGTCCCCATCAGTAGGCCTCATGTCCCTCATGTATGTATCCCCAAAGGTGCCTTGGCAGGAAGGTCAAGCAGAAGGGAACACAAGACCCCTAGGATGGTCCTGATATAATGTATATTGAGTTCAACAAATGCTCCAGAAGGCAGCCACTGAAGCAAAAATGATAAAAGCAGAGGCTTGAACAGCTGATGAAATTATACTCTCTTTTTTAGTATCATAAATCAAGTTGGGTCCAAAAAGAGTGTCATTTTAAAAAGTGGCTCCTGGTGTTAAAAAGTTTGAAATAATTCTAGAAATAATAAAAAAATGAAGTGCAAAATTATTCAATACAATCTCAAGATAAGTCATTTTTATCCAAAGGATATGGATACAAAGAAAGGTTAGGAAAATAATGTAAATATATTTTATATATGAAAATAATATTTAAAATGTATAAAATAAAAGAATGTCTGGCCATTGGTGCCTGATCTAGTCTTTCTTGAGTAGAACTTTATATTCAATTGTTCTGCGGAGGGAAAGTGCTGGGAACCTACGTAGTATCTACTGTGATGAATATTTTTATTTAGGACTTACAAATGTACACAATGAACAGATGGGAAGCAAGCAGGATGTACTAGTCCCAAAACAGCATCAGTCCAGCTCCCAAATATCCTACAAGCTGCTTTTGTCAGCCAAAAACTTTAACAAGTTTTTCCAACAAGCTCCAGTGGCTGACTCAATTTTCCTTCTATATGTTTACATTCAAAAAAAATTATTTTATCATAAGACGGTGTGGCATGATACAAATTCCAAAAAGCTGGGAAAAGTCTTAGGATTGGGACTGTATTTCCTACTATCAGGTACAGGTTCTACATACAACCAAGAGAAAGAAAATTATTTAAATAATTAAGGAACATATTAAAACTGTATTAACTACAAGATTTACATTGATTCACTGTTTCATGAAATAGGTGTCAAAGTGTCTCCAACTGCCCCGTTAGTGCAGCTGCAACCCCAAGGGATCTACTGGGATCTGCATAATTGTAAATGATTGCAACTACTTTTGCCAACTGGCTATCCCTCCTCTCTGGTTGTATCACCCATGGACCAGCACAAGGGATTTGCACCAGACTTCCTGCACCACCGCAGCCCCTGAGACTGGGTGAGTTGTGCTGGTCAAGTAACAAAGGTCAGATGTTGGCCTTGTTTGTGTTGGTTTCCAACCTTGAGCCATCAGATCTCCTGGGCTTGTTAGCATCTCTTCCTCCTCTGGAAGCTTGTAATCAATTGAAGTTTTTAGGGGCTTGAAGACATGATGAAACAGGGTTTGGTTCTGCAATCGCCTGCTGTTTGCTGTCAAGGCACATTATGGCATCTGCAGCACTTATCATTTTGTCCCCTCCAGCTTCTCTACTGATACTTCTATGAATTTTCCCCCAGAGATCCATCTACTGAAGTTCTAATGCACTTCTACCTGAATGTTCATGCTTGGTTGCCTACAGCACAGCATAGACCTATGGAAATAAATGGGTGCGCAGCTCCATATCCTACATGGAAGGACTGGATCCCAGACCTTACATATGATACATGCAAAGCCATTTATCTGTTTGAAGTGCAAGGCTATTTTAGAACTGTAATTATGAATCCATTTGCTGAAAAAAATATGATTTTTATGACATTATGAGAAAGCTAATTTAATATGCTTGCAGTCTGTTTAAACAATATTCACTGTTCCCAAATTCTATCAGTGATTGTAACAGCCTGAATATTTTTTTTTGTCTTTTCGTCATGCGGTTTCTTATAAATTCCCTCAGATGTGGCCTTAATCATTATCTGCTTAATAGGCATTTTGAATTATTAACCATTATTCGCTTGATAAATGAGTTACCCTTTCTCCTCATAAAAAAGATCATTTGATTTATTAGCAGATTCATAGATGACAGGAATTTTAAAAAATGTTCTTAAAAGTGTGGGCTGAGGGTTACATTAGATCCAAGTTAGTGCCATTAATGTCGTTGTTAAAAGCTATAATTTACAGCAAGGAAAAGCAACAGACATTTGTACTTCCTGCAGATTTTCTTTCTGAAGCACACAAGATTATGTCAGTGAATTTTTGCAGGATAACAAATGCCAATATTGTTATGTTGTGGGTTCAAGCATAGCAAAGACTTTGATAAAAGGTTCCATGAGGGGGATTTTTTTCTCCCTCCACCATCATCATTGGCATCCTTCAGTCTCGAAAGACTATGGTATTGTGCTCAGAAGTGGAGGTCCTAAAACAGTATCTTTTATGACTGAACAGGCCAATTCAAGAGTGGCAACCCCTTCCACACCGAGGGCAGATACAGTCAGTCCCCTGCCCAGCCCCCAGATTTCGCTGTTTCCGGGCTGCCTCTTTGTCTCAGCCTGACAAATGAGTGTCTCTTTGAAATGAAGAAGGCCATGCTGTGTCTTTTGCCTCCACGCTGAACAATCAGAGGTCAGGGTTTCCCAGTTGTTGATGTCCATTCCCAGGGCCTTTAGATCCCTCTTGCAGACATCCTTGTATCGTAGCTGTGGTCTCACTCTAGGGCGCTTTCCCTGCGCTAATTCTCCATACAGGAGGTGGAATCCGACCATCAGCCATTCTCACAACATGTCCAAGCCAGCATAGATGTCGCTGTTTCAGAAGTGTGTACATGCTAGGGATACCAACATGTTCCAAGACTGCATCATTTGAAACTTTGTCATGCCAAGTGATGCCAAGAATACGTCGGAGACAGCGCATATGAAATGTGTTCAGCTTTCTCTCCTGCCGCGCATGAAGGGCCAAGAATCACTGCAGTACAAGAGTGTGCTCAGGATGCAGGCTCTATAGACCTGGATCTTTGTATGTTCCGTCAGCTTCTTATTGAGCCATAGTCTCTTCGTAAGTCTAGAAAACATGGTAGCCACTTTACCGATACGTTTATTCAGCTCGGTATCTAAAGAGAGAGTGTCGGAGATAGTTGAGCCAAGGTACACAAAGTCATGGACAACCTCCAGTACATGTTCAGAGATCGTTATACAAGAGGGTGTATACAAGGGTGTTCTCCCTCCAATACACACGATAAAAATCACACACACACACTAAAAAATACCTCAATATATACAATCCACCCATTCCTGAATCTCACCTGATTGGGAATCAATCAACAGATAATCAGTTACTTCGCCCACAAGTGGGAAGTACTTCTCACATACATAACAAATATACTGCTAAGTCTTAAAATGAGTTTGGAGAAGAGCTCCTCCTCCCCAAAGGTGTGAGGAATACATGTGAAAACCATTGATTGTTGTTGAAGATGCATGACTTTCTAAGTGGAGCCTTCATCATGTTTGGAAAATGTTCCTGTGTTATAGTAACAACTAGTAATAGCCCACAGCTGTCACTTTCAGAGGTACAATATAACAACATTCATCAATTAAAAAAATGATACATCTTTCCAGCACCTCATCTTCCCATATCTTCAATGGTACCTGGAATGCTGATAGTTGAGAACTGGAATGTTGACAGTTCCCTCTCTTCAGCCTGCTTGATTGACACAGAATGTCAGACAGAAGATGCAGATATTCTCACATACAGATTGAGGATCTTCTGGCCTACATTCTGTGTCAACAGAAAGATTCTCTTCTTTATGTCCATTCTGCTACTTATGGAAAGATTGAAAACAGTTGCTCAGTGACTATAATGTGTCTCTTTGCCAAGTCCAGAGATCAGAACATTTGGAGGTCTATCTTCTTTGATGCATTCAAAAATTACTATTATTTACTTACTATTTATTTATTTACAATTTATTTATTTCCCACCTTGCATGCTTGTTCACTCAAAACATCCTGATATGCTTCTACCCCAAGATACCATAATAACAAGGGATTTTTTTTTAAAGGGGAGAGTTCTGCGGCACTGATAATAAGGCCCAACTACACCTCAACTTTCCCACCATAGTTTCTTTAGTTTATGGGTGACCAAATGTTTTGGCAGGCGGGTCATGACATCAATCTGACACTGTGTTGGGGACTGGAAAAAAATAATTGATCTACATTTCAAAATTGCCTATGGGCAAAATCCAGAGTAACTACAGGGAGTCCTTGCTCCGGTGTATGAACAACTTACTCTGGATTCCAATAGGAATTTCCCATAGGTTTTCACAAGGTGGTGCAGTAACTATAGGCGCACATAAAGGCTCTTACATGCTCCCGTAGTTACTCTGAATTTGGGAGTAAATGTGTATAAATGAATATGGCTGCAATCCTAAGAGCTCAATGAAACTTACTTCTGAGTAGAAAGGAATAGGATTGCAGTGTAAATTAGAAATGGAACTTTGAATGAATGAATGTAGCAGACAATGAATGAATGAATGAATGAATGAATTAGTTAGTTAGTTAATTAGTTAATTAGTTAATTAGTTAATTAGTTAATTAGTTAATTGATTAATTAATTAATTAGTTAGTTAGTTAGTTAATTAATTAATTAATTAATTAATTAATTAAAACCAGTTCATGTGCACTTTCATGTACAAAAGATGCATACATCCTCCCTGGTCCTCAAAATACTTTCTGGAGGTGAGTGGAGCAGAGTTCCCTTTGCCTCTGGATGGTTAGTGGGTTTCCCATGTGGTTTCCCAGATGGAGGGGTCTTGCCACGGGTGACATGGAGGCTCATCACAGGCCATATCTGGCACCCAGATATTTGAGAACCCCCTCTTTTAGATAAACATATCAGACATGCTAGAAACATATCATAAGGCACTAGTGGCCTTTAACCAAGTGCTGTGAGAGCATTGACCAAACAAAGCTTGGAAGACACTGAAAGTTGACAACAGTCCAGCATCAAGTAGCAGACAGTAGTGAGTTCCACTGGATCAAATATGGACCCATATTAGATACTGGATCAGGCAAGACTGTATCAGGTATGGCAGAACCTGGGATAGTTTCAACTGGGATAGCTCCAAGAAACTAACAGGAAAGATGGATGTTGCTTCAATCAGGACTTGAGCACTACCAGAACCAAAATAGGAACTCAGACTGGAGCCCTCTTCAGAAGTGTTAAGACTTCCCAAGAATTTGACATACAACAATGACATACAACAACCTTTTTTTCTAACGTTCACATTTAAGCCCAAACTACGACGTACATCACTGCAGAGCTCAGAGGTGCATGTTTATCTCTCGGAGCTCTGCAATTAACAGATAATCTAAACAGGATTCCTCAGCCTTAGAAGCACCTTTTCTGGCATCAGGACATGCCAGAAAAAATTGGATTCATACTAATTCTCTTGTCTCTCCTACTGATTTACATAGTAGGCGACGAACAGAATTTGCGGAATTTGGCTCCACATTTCAAGGTGAGACTGGCAAAAGCCTACATTGTTGTAAGTAATTTTACTATAAGTACAGAATGGATTAAGTAGGTATATCAGATTAAGTAGGTATATCAGAAGAATCTTATGAAAGCCTTCCATGCCTGGTGTTCTCTCTCTCTCTCTCTCAGTTCCTTTTATTCTCACACAAACAACAAAGCCTGGCTAATGTTCTTTCCCACAAGTGAAAGCTGCATTTGTTGTTTTGCTGTTTTTCCCATCCAAATTCCTGTCAGCTTTTCTTTCATCCAAGCCCCTTAAAGAAGAAGGAAAAAAAAAACAGAGGGATGTGAAGGGTTTTTCCACCAAATCAGTTAAAGGGGGGGGGGGGGAATTGGCTCTGTTGCTGAACAACATATAGGGAGCAGAGAAACCAATAATTAACATGTAAATATACATGCTAATGCATCACTCTGTGATGTGATCTGGCTGTGGGTGGTGCAAGCGGTTAAGACGCTGTGCCTGTTAACCAGCAGGCCAGGGTTCGAGACCCGGGTTGGCCCCACAAGACAGGGTGAGCTCATGTCCTTAGCCCAGCTCTGCGACGCAGCTGGATCCAATCGCATTGGCTCTGCCTTTCCATTGGACTAATTCAGTGGTGTGGAGAGGGGGGATTTGCTGTTTGGGTAACAGCCTATCCTCCATAACAATCCAACCCAGGCTTTCATGCTTCACATGCAGCGTATGCAGCGCAGAGCACGATACCGTAGTCTTTCAAGACTGACGGAGGCCTGCTTTTTTTTTGTGTATCACTCATAATTTTTCATTAGACTATTTAGTCTTCAGAAGTGTTTACAATTCCTACTGCTATAATGTCTGTATACATATTTCCAGTAAAGAACACTCTGGCTTCATTTGGGGTTTTCCGTAAAAACTAGAGTTGTGCTCTAACTTCCCCCACTTGGTTCCTGTACCTCAAAAAGCACCTCCCATTTTTTGCACTGGTGAACAGATTTAAGTTGCTTCCATGTTATTGACACCAATGAGTCCAAGACCCAGTTTTTGGTGGTTTGCAAAACTAGCAGGGCAGATAAGTGTATGTGCATCAAGGGTTAAACAATCTGCTATTTAGTGGTAGGTAAACTGCTGCCAATCACCATTACAGCCGCATCCCTTGGCATTCATTCATTCATAGCTCAATGTTATCCACACCTTCTTGGGAGAAAAGGCAAAATCCATAGCAGTTATGGGTCGATGCAGTTATGTCAGCCTCTAGTGTTATTTTATAGAAAGCCATCTTAACTGCTCTGGAGCAATGTGCTTACTTTCACTTTAGGATATAGGCCTTCATCTCATTGACTATAATGGGATTCAATTATGAGTAGAATGCATAGGATGTCATAGGATATGGCTCCAATTCATTCATTCATTCATTCATTCATTCATTCATTCATTCATAGCCTGCTTTTCCATGCCTAAGCAAATCCTCAGTACTTATAGAACTTCTATACTGTTGCCCTCACAACAACCCTGTGAGGTAGATGACACTGAGAGTGAGTGACTGGCCCAAGGTCACCCTTGAATCTTCATGGCTGAGGGGGGATTTGAACTTGGATCTTCCAGTTTTCAGACTTGTCCACTTCCCCAACCACTGCACCAGACATTCTCTAGCATTTCAGCCCAGGACCTCTTTCTGAGAATGAAAATCCGCTCTGGACCTGAAAACATGATGTCATGGCTGGAAGTGACATCTTGAAGTGACATCATTTCAGTTCCTCCATGTCTGCTCAAAAGTAAGTTTCATTGAGTTCAATGAGACTTATGCCTAGGAAAGCAGCCTGAGTACACCATTCCAAGAAGGTGGCACCCAACGTTTAGAGAGCCCCCTGAAATGAAGATGCAATCCCCCCCCAACGGGTCCAAATCTCCAATTTGAGAACCACTGCATGACACCATCCTGGAACCACTGATAACTGAGGTTTATTTGTACTACCAGATTTCTACAGAACTTCTTTTCTGTCCGTGTTTCTCAGATAGTGGTATGGATACCACCAGTGGTACTTGAAGTATTGTCTTGTGGTACTCATGGGATCCCAGAACACCTGCTACCCAACAGTGAAACCAGGAAACAGTGGTAGGAGGCTCAGCTGAGTGAACAGGGCTGCAAAGCTTGCTTTTCCATGCTAAATAAAAAGCCCTTCCATTCGCCCTGAGCATAATACTGGTGTTTAATGTGTTGCATCATATCTGGTCTCCCAACTCAAAAGTAAAGGGCTTCTTCAAAAGTTGGATTATGTGAAGTTGTACAGCAGACGACAAACATTGAGAAACACTTTGTTACACCCTTGTTACTTAATTACTGTTTTCTGGATGCTTTACAGTCAGTCGGAACCTTTATTGGCACAGATACACAATCACAGACACCATGTAACAGCAGGATATTGATTAGCTGGGTCAACAAGATCCATTTTTTAACCCACAGTAATTCAGGTCACCACGTTCTCCTTTTTGTTTCTTTCCTTGAATGTTTCTTTCTTTCTTTGAAATGCTTTGGATCTCAGCAGTTCATTACAACTAATGGTTTACTCATACCAATCCTGTCAAACTCCTTCCAGTGATTGGCACTACCTTTGATTTTGCCTGCTTTTACATCCTATTCAAATATGTTTGCCATGGACCAATACCAAACCCAGCAGGTGTGCATATGGTACATGCGCATCTTTTCAACCTGCAATGACATGGATCAAATATTTCATAGTTCACTGCAGGATGCCGAGGTCTTCACCTTCTGATGGGGCACTGCCAATCCTTGGGCACTGCCAACCCTTCTTGTTCTCAGCATTCAGTCATAGTGCCCTAACAGTGAAGAGCAAGAAAGCCAAACTGTGTTTTGATCGCTGTCTTACTGAGCAAGCTGAATGTTCTGCTTGATATCTTTTTAAAGATAAGTCCATATGAATTGCCATAGTCGGCTATAATGGGAGTCATCAGTTGATACAAATCCTGAGGTTAGAATTCTTACCTACTCACTGAGTATAGACTGTCAACTGGAAGCCACTGAAATATGTTGGGTAAGAGGGTGACTATGGCCAAAATCCAGAGTAACTATGGGGAGTCCTTGCTCCGGTGTAAGAACAACTTACTCTGGATTCCAGTATGAATTTCCCATAGGTTTTCACTAGGTGGTGCAGTAACTACAGGTGCACATAAAGTCTCTTATATGCTCCCGTGGTTACTCTGGATTTGGGGGTTAGGCAACAATCCAGAGTAAATATGGTACCTTTTACACCGACGTAGTTATGGTGCCACCTATGGCAAACTTATATGGAAAATTCATGGGAAATGGGAAATTCATATGGGAATTTCTATGGGAAATTCATAGAGCAATCCAGAGTAAGTGCCTCTTACATCTTCCCATAGTTACTCTGGATTGAACCTGTCTCAATTCCCTCTTCTGTGCAATGGTTAAAGCAGGGGGTCTCTGTCCTCCATTCTATATGGTCACCCTGCACAAGACCAAAATCCAGAAATGTCCTGGAAAAAGTCAAGTTTATTGGCATAAACAATAAAGATGACATATGGAAAAAGAGGACATGTATGTTCTTAGTATGATCCAGCAAGCCAAGGAGTTCTAAGCAAGTGTAGATAATTATTGGGAGGCCTATGGTGTGAGCTGTGGACCATGCTGGGTCCCAGAAAACATTTCAGATGTGACTAAAATTCTCAGGGATAAGGGCCACTGTGACCTCTGGAGGTCCCTATGCAATCCATGGTAAGCAACTGTGGATCTGGGATCCAGCACCTACTGATGTTGGTATCTGTGGGGGAAGCAGGATCCAATCTCCTTTTGGATACTAATAGTTTCTTGTATCCAACCCAATGCATATAATATATTTTGCATTGCTGATAAAAAATGTAATATAGAAGCAGGTTCCGATGGTTATAATCCAATAAGCCAAACAGCTAGCAGTCAAGAATGTAAAGGACTATTGAATCACATCCAATCACAGTTTTACTTTTATTGCCATTCATATTTGAGAACACAGTAAAATCTTGGATTGAGAGCATTTTGCAAGACAAGCAAACATTTCTAATAAATTTTGCCTTGCAGTACAAGTGAGAAAAATAGTCCTTGTAGTCCATGCTCTGCCAGCACCTGCTCAGCCTCTCCTGAGAGAACAACCTATGCATGTCTACTCTGTAGTAAACCTATGGGGCTCACTCCTATGTAAGGGGAGGGCAATGAAAAGGAGCCTGAGAGACCTAGGCTGCAATCCAGAGCAAATTCAGCCTGCTCTGACCTAACTGCACTCTCCTAACTATTCTGTATCCAGAGCAGAAAGTTATGCTGAACCCAGAGAGTCAGGAAGCCTGGGCTGCCCTAACTGCTCCAGAGCATGCTAAGTAATTGACACAAGGGGAAGACTTGCTCCTGAGGAGACACCCCTCAGATCACACTGAACAAGGAACAGCTGTGGTGCCTACAGTGGTGACATGACTCTGCACATCACCTGGTGTGGAAGTCTGTGCGTCATCCCTGGGATGCGCGCCCCCCCCCCCACCTGGACTGCGCAGTCACCAAAGTTGGCGCCTGCGCAGTTGTTTCTGAAGCCAACTGGCTTCAGAAAGAGTACTGCGCAGGCACCATCTCTGACACCTGCGCAGTACTTTTCTGAAGGCTTTTAGCTTCGGGGGAGTCTGTGCAGGCGTCAGAGTTGGTGCCTATGCAGTACTCTCTCTGAAGCCATTCGGCTGCCGCTCCGCCTCCTGAGTGAGGCCGAATGGCTGTGCAGAGGCGCGGACTTTCTCTGCTCTAAGGAAGTCTCCTCTGAAGCTGTTTGGCATGCTCAGTGTGTTTCTGCGCAGTGCATCTCAGATGGCCGTTCAGGCCAGCTCCTCAGACAAGTGTCAGCTTCTGGCTGATTCTCCGCCTTGGAGCAGGCCTGAATGGGGGTGCTGACGCCCAGGGCCTGCCAAAGGACAGTCAAACTCCTCCGGCACATCACCCCATACGGAGCGCATCCCCAATGCAGCCCACACCAGCCGCACCAGTCTGGTGACACCACTGGGTGCCTGCCTTCTAAGGAGTCCCTGATGAGATGCCAGTACACTCTGCAGTGAATACAAGGGGCTTCTTGGAGTGGCCTGCTGTATCCTGAGGTTTGTGGGCAGCCGTAGTTTGTTCCATATCCTGAGGTTGAGAGGAAGGGGTTGCAGCTAGGCTGGCCAAGAACTCAGATTTTTGGTCAGCACTGCCATTCTTACTCGGGCCTTATCATGAACCCCTATGGGTCTACTCATTACTATACCTGCTCCTGAGGTGGTATAACTCTGAGGGCTGGAAGAGAGCATTTCTGCCTTGGAAACAGGCTCTGGATACAGAGTAACTGCTCTGCCCTAGGCAATGCTAAACATGCCCTCAACTTGCCTCTCCTGAGCTGCTTAGGCTGCCCCAGTTAGGGCAGAGCAGGTCCACCTCTCTTAGGGCACCCTATCTTGCCTTGCTCTGCCCTAAGCCTCCTTCAGAGTAACTGGGCTGGAGCATCTTGCAGTTGCTCCAACCTAGTGTTAGATAGGGCAACCTAAGGGCTCTTATGTGGACAGATTAGTTGCTCTGGATTGGGCTGCTAGCCTTGCATGTATACTCTCAAATAAGCCCTATTTTGATCAGTGGGGCTCACTCCTGTTTAGGGCAGCAGATTGGAACCTGAGAGACATTCACAGCAATCCTAAACACACTTTCCTGGGAGCAAGACCCACTGAACACAATAGGGCTTACTTCTGAGTAGACATGGTTAGGATTGTGCTGTAAGTGAAGGTTAATTTGTTTAATTTTTTCTTTATATTTTGTATTTTCTTTATTTGGTATTATATTACAGTATTGTAATCTTTTTAGATGAATATTTTTGGGTTGTGGAACAAATCGTCTGAGTTGCCATGATTTCTTACGGGATAATTTGCGTTGATATACAAGTGCTTTTGATTACAATCATGCTTCCGGAACAAATTATGCTCGTAAACCAAGGTACTACTCTGTGCTAAAAAAAGGAAAGATGAGCTTTTATACCTATACCAAATGGCAGAAATCTTTGCGCAGAACACAATATACCACTCTTATCTATACATTCTGAAGTGCTACATGCGAGGACTGTCCCTTCCAAGAATAATGGCTTCTAAGTAGTTGATGGAATAACGCCTTCCAAGCAGTTGATGTATGGACGCCTTTCATTCCGGCATTTCTTGAATATTTTTTCAGTCTTCTAACATAAAATCACATACTGTGCTGCAAGTTCACATAAGGAGACAAGCCACAACAATAGTTTGTTCTCTGAATCTTTTCATACATAATTATTTCTTAGGATCTACAGCTGTTACTCTCCTTGTGTGTCCTAAATTCCCGAGCAGTTATCTCTGGGTTCCAGAGCTCGACCTCAATAACGAAGAGCTAAAATAAAATTCATGGCAACCTCTGAATGAATAATGATATTGTGACACAGTGGGAGAGCAGACAAAAGAAAAATCAGAATGGAGTTTAATGGCTGTAGATCATCTATGTATTTAAAATGAGGATGCCAAGAGAAAGTTGGAGGCATGTCAGATGCATAGCATGGGGCAAAGGAATCAGGCACGGGCTGTGGTAAACATTGCTCAGAAGGCAATATTTTAATAGCACGACAAGTGTCACATTATACTTTCAACAGCTATCACATTCTATTTTGAAGTGTTTTTGGAGAGGTCTTTTTTCTACTTGTGATTACCTAAGTGAATAATAATCCATATGTGCAACAGATCCATATATAATGAAATTTCCCAAGCACAGAACATAGCACTTGTGGGATTCTCTGATTCTAACTAGTTGGAGAATATAGCAGAAATTTGGCACAGTGGAGGTGAGGAATGGGTGGAATTCAAATCAAGAATTCATGTTCTATCATCCACCATCCTTTCAGGAAAGCCACCTCTTAAGTAATCACACTAGTAGTGTAGCTCCAGGAAGGCAGCATAGTAGGTATTACAGGCTCTGCAATGTGCCATGTACCCAACCCTCACACTCATTCCTATTGGAATAACCAACAATTCTAAAGACATTGGAGCAATTGTCATACATTATTTAATTTTACAAACTTAAAATAATGGATAATGGATGAAATAACTTTGAACACATTATTCTAGTTTTAAAAGTTCAAACTGTCTTGCATGAACTAACCAGGGCTCTCATTTCCATTTGGAATCATTTGCTTTGGATGTGATAAAATTCAGAAACTCCTGCAAAGTTTCCCTTCGCTGAGAAAATGAACAATCTACAGAGGCCTTTGCATATGGCCTGCAATATGTTCCCTTCCGCATTGCACAAACACTGTGCCTTATCTGTTTACCTTTAATTTCCAACTCACCCTTTTATATTTTTAATTACTATCTCAAAGGATGCAATTATTACTACTTTCTTTAAATGTACTTTTGAGGCCAAAAAAATCATTGCATTTAATTATTCATGGTGGAACAAATAGTCTTTGTAACATTTTTCTGAAATCAGTCATTCCACTGAAATATTTAAGTCCGATATTTGAGATAACCAAACATGCCTACTGGCCTTCAGTTGCCTATCCTCTCATTCATAGAATCTGCAGTTGTAAGTTTTACCTTGAAACTTTCCCAACTCATTTTGTTGGAAATTTTTCAAATTCTATGTTTTATTCCACAAATTTAGAAGTCACCTAATTGTAAGAATAAAACTTTTTAAGAGTGCAATCCTAACCATGTCTACTCAAAAGTAAGCCCCATTGTGTTCAATTGGTCTTATTCCCAGGAAAGTGTCTTTGGGATTGCAGATCAGAGCAAATCTATGATGGGCAAATCCAGTTCAAGCTATGAATTAAAATGGTTAATTTATATGTGTCTAAGGCCTAGTGAAGATGTAATTGTGCCAATTTTCTAACCATGGCTAGGAAATCAGGAACATGACAGGGAAATGTGTGACATGATGGCTTCTATATTCCTCAATTTTCTTTTGAGGAATATATATATAACCCCCAATTAACCCTACAATCCAGAGTAACTACGGGAGCACGTAAGAGACATTTACGTCAACGTAGTTATGGCACCATCTAGTGAAACCTATGGGAAATTCATATTGCAATCCAGAGTGAATCATTCTTACGTCGGAGCAAGGACTCCCTGTAGTTACTCTGGATTGTGCCCTAAGTCTCTCCCTCCCCTTCTGCATATAACCATGGTCAGTGAAGATAACATGTGCACTAAAATGAATGCTAACTATGGTTAAGTCAAAGGGGACCTATTTGTCCCTACTTCCTTTTCATGTTTCATGTCTTGTGCAGGCAGAATTCATATTCCATCCTCTGTATAAGCAATAAATATACTTACTTACTAATGAAACAAAATAATGGTTGTGGGCTGCAAAAAACTCAGAGGAGTGAAACTGTGGGAACCAGGTATATGGATACAGATTCAGAATATAAATTTGTCCAGGTTGTATTGCTTGGGTATATTGTGAGTCACACATGGAGAACAAGATTTGTATTTTGATTATGTATTTGTTTGCCTGACATTGAATGCAGAAACACTTGAAAATGATCACAGTTGTCATGCTGTAGCCAGGCTTTTTTTGTTGTATTTTTGTTGACCAAAATGCAAGATGAAGCTACAGGCAAAGGGTGGTCTATATTTGGTACTGAACATCTGTGCAATGTTCTGTTAACCTGCTCAAACTTGATAGTTTACATTTCCTAAGACGATGGTTCAGAATCATTTTAAGGATGAGAGAGCTGGGTCTAGCAAACAACATCTGCTACGACTATAGTTTTTTTAAAAGGTGGTTGGATGTAGGCCATCATTTGGGGAAAGGGAAGGAAACAACTTGTTCTTAGTGTAAGACATTGGGCAAAATCCAGAGTAACTATGGGGAGTCCTGGCTCCAGTGTAAGAACAACTTACTCTGGATTCCAATATGAATTTCCCATAGGTTTTCACTAGGTGGTGCAGTAACTACAGGTCCAAGTAATGTCTCTTACGTGCTCCCATAGTTACTCTGGATTTGGGGGGGTAGACAACAAGGATTTGGAGAATTTAAAAAGAAAAAAACATGGTTATCTCTGGATTTTACTCTCTATACACTAAGAAATATTGCTCATTTTATTTAAATGCTTTTAACTTTCCTAAAGATACTTTGAGAAAATGTACTTGTGTCAGATTTGTAACTAGCTACTGACTAGCATATCTGTAAGGAGAATTTCCTACACATCTAGACAGAGAAATCAAGGAATTTGTGATCTAGGGTTGGTTCAGAGCATAGTTTGCCCACCAAAGTGGCCTCCTGTTGTTACACCTATCTGTGCCTATGCAAATACAGTATGGCTGCAATCCTAAACACACTCTCCTGGGACATAATCTGCTTACTTTTGAGTAGACATGGTTAGGATTGTGCTCTATGTGAGTTTTTCCTAAGCTGTCCAAATGGTTCAGATGCATCTCCAAGTCCTTGGAGAAATTAGTTCACTTGTCTAGTTCCATACAAATTTTCAGCAGTCAGAGTTCAAACATGATTATTGGTTTATTGTCTAAAGTTCAGAAATCAGACAGGCCTTTATGAGAATGTGCACCACGAAATCCTGAACCCCGTATAACAGTGGTTCCCAATCATTTTTGCCTGATTGCTCTTTTGACCTAATGGGTCATTGGCCTAGCTTCCCAACTGGGCTAGTATCCTATATACTATATAGGGTAGCAGAATTTTTGCAAGAATCCTGTAGTCACCGAGCTGGTTTCTTCATTTCTGGGAAGCTGTTCAGCTTCTGGGAAATTCCGGGAATTTCCTAGAAATGGGAATTTCCAGGAATTACCCAGAAATGGGAATTTCTGGTTCACTGTTCAGGAACCACTGTAGATTTCAATGAGAATTACTCCAAAGTAAGTGTGTATAAGATTACAGCTTTAATTAATGCATTATAATAATATGCTTCTGCAGTGCAAATAGCAATTTATATTATTTATTAACAGAGATTATATTTTTTAAATGTAAAACTGTAAATGAATGGGACAGAATTAACTTCCTCTGGGTCAACGGTACATATTTTTATCCTTTCCGATACCCACCCTCCAATTTTCCCTGACTTTAATTATTTTGGATGTGAAAGGAGGATATACTAACATTTAAAAATAACCCCCAAAAAGTCAAAATCCCACTGAGCATGTCTTAAGTAGCTGGTTGGGTCCTGGCCCCTGCATATTTTTTAATTAAACAAAGCTTTACTTTTGTTTCATGATAGAGGCAGAAAGAAATTACATTTTCCTATTTCAGGTAAAACTACTCCCCATATTTTGAATATGTTGCTAACTGGAGCACCTGAAATACATGAACAACAGCATGACTTAGTACCACAAAAAGCAAAAGAAATTATGTTTATTTCTCATAAATAAGTTACTAGCAGCCATGTATTATTTATACTACACAAATTTAAACAATGTATTATACATGAGGATAAATTTACTAGATTTGAAGCAAAAATAACTGAGCAGTCTCCAAAGACCTTTATTAATATTGCAAAACCAGTATTATTCTGCTGTATAATTGATTTTAAAGGACGGTATGCATATGTTTTGGTTTTTTAAGAATCCTCACTATTCAAGGTAAAATTAGTCATTATGATTAATGGTAACATAGCCAAGGCACATTGTGACCCAACACAGCTGATTAAAAAATGGAGAAATTGGACAGAGGAAGCCAGAATGCAATGATACCACATTACGTAGTCCTGTTGGCTACATATTGTCAGGAGAAAGAAAAAGAAGGAATGTGGGAAAGAAAATGAAGGACTCTGCTTTTAAGAGTCTGCAAAGACACAGTGGTGTAACTGAGGCAGGAATTGTGGGGGTACTTTACCCCAGTGATGATTACCATGCTTACCTCATTTCCCTGCCATCCTAATCCCATTAAAAGCATCCCTACCAATATTTTGGTGGGTCATGAAACTAACAAGGCAGTTTAGGCCATGCGCCCAAAAAGTTAAACAACCTGCCACTTATGGGGGAGCAATCACCATCATAGCCCCACAGGCTGGAAAAGTGAAACTTTAAAAAAAAAATTAGATGCAATGCTATTTTTCTGGAAAATAGGTGTCAATACTCACCTGCCGGTACTCACAGGTACTCACCTGTGTTTGTATCTATATGTATGTGTGTGCCAGTACTCACACAGAGTCCTATATGCTTATGCTACAAGAGCATCTCGATCTCTGTTAACGTATACCTTGAACAGAGCAAGTGACTCATATTTTAAATTGAATGTCTTACATGTGCATTCCAAAAGCACAAATCCATAGGTCAGTTTCCTAGGTTAATTGGGCATTATACGATAAAGTAATATTTCGTTGGTTGGCATTTTAATATGTTCTATATTTAATGCAAACATAATAAAATGGCTCCTGTTACAACAGCTGGTATAAAAGGAACTGTAAAATTCTAGGGATATAATTTAAAAAAAAATAACAATCTGTATCTGAAGGCTGGAAATTGAAGGCTCCTTAGTATAAATTTTAAAATACAGCTCTTTTTTTTCCTTGCATGTTTAATATTTTAAGCGACTTGAAAACCTTTAATGAGTAGAGTTATTAAAACCTCTATTGTCTACTGGGGGATGATTAAAGCCCTGTGATTTCAGCTCTTCCTCTAGTTATCTCAGATGTCAATGTGATTGATGGCAAACCGTCCTTTCCCCCCCTCCCAATGTCTCAGCTTTGTTGGATGCCTCAAAGCAGATAACATAACCAGCAGAGAATGTGAAACGGCAGATAAACAAGTTCCCTCTACTCAGGTTGTAGCCACAATGTCCAGCTTACCCTTGTTCCGCCACCTTGAGTCTGTTGTTCGATAACACCTCAGGTGGTGCAAACATGTGGAAGGTGCGCCGCAACACAGTTTATACTGATAGTGGAGAAAAATCCTGCTTCCTGATGGAGGAGGGAAAAAGGAAGATGGTTTTCCAGTAGCCTGGTAAGCAAAAGTAGTTGGTTTCTGACACCCAACAGCACTCACACAACTCTAGTGTGGTTTCCTAAAAGGCTGATGATGCTCCTTGTATGGTCTCATAGCCACAGCCACACACCTCATAGCAGAGATTTTGAAACTTTTCCATCTTATGGAGACTGAAAAGGTGCTAAAATTGTTAAGGCACATCATCATTTTACGGACCGTGGACAAGGCACACCATGCTGCTGGTAAGGGACTCAAATCTCCCAATTGGCCAACTGAATCTCCCAAATGACCCTCACTGAAGTCCCATGGCACACCTGCATTGGCATGGCAAGGTGCATTGGCATGGTGGATGGCACACCATGACCATCTGCAGCACACCAGTGTGCCACGGCACAGTGGTAGAAAGTCACTGATTTAATAGTGATTGTGAAAATATCACCCCCCAAAAAACCATCTCTTGAGGTAAGTGAGTCCCAGTGTGGCCAGTCCAAATACCTCTGGATACCTGCAAGCATTTGTTTGAGGGTCACAGTCCTCTCATGTTCTTTGACAGTTGAGATGAAATGTTCATTAAACAGGTATATTCCATCAAATTATTATGGTTAATACCTGCTGAAAAATCTATCTTTCGCGAATGTGTCTAATAACTTTTGAAAACCATTCAACAACAACATTTCTATATGGACTTTTTCATTCATTCTCACAATGTGTGAATTTAAGGGCCCAATCCAATGGCCCTACTGCAAATCCATGGCCACAGTTGGGTGTTGCAAACATGTCCATAAGTGCTACCATTGTGAGACAACCCTTTTGTGGACCACAGGTCAGCAGACAGCTGAGGTGGGAGTGGGGAAGAAGCATTCTAGGGTGGTAGAAGGCAAGAAGAGGATGGTCAGAAGACAAGAGAGGAGTCTCCAAAGCCTCCATGTAGGGTATTTTGCCCTTACATGGAAACTTCTCACCTGGACAAACTTGAGAACTATTTTCCAATCATAAAGTTGTTTTCCAAGCATATATCATGTTGTAGAGACAGAGGACATGTGGTGAAAGATATATCCCTTTTCCAAAACAGTGGTATGCTCTTCTGAACTTATATGAACCTTTAAGGTCCATCAGACTGGCTCTTCAAAAGATCAGGTGAAAGATCCATCTAGTCCAGCTTTCTGTATCATACAGCAGCCATCCAGAAAGCACTCAAGACAATAAGAAACTTAGGGCAAAATCCAGAGTAGCTATGGGGAGTCCTTAATCCGGTGTAAGAACAACTTACTCTGGATTCCAATATGAATTTCCCTTTGGTTTTCACTAGGTGGTGCAGTAACTACGGGTGCACGTAAAGTCTCTTACATGCTCACATAGTTATTCTGGATTTGGGGGTTACTTTCTATGACCCTTCAATGCATCTAAATTTTGATACCATATGATCTCCCATTAAATGGGATTCTTTCCCAGTATAACCTAGAGATGCCAACTCTATTTTATCCCTTGGACCGTACAGGTGGGACCAGAGTTTGAAAACCACCTGATTCATACTTTCTTTCATGGAGAGGAAGCACTCTCAGAAAACATCGGGATAGCTCGGATATATGCGATGTATTGGTATTCAGGCCCTCCACATCCAAAAATGCAATTTGTGTCTTATAATAAGGTAACTTTTTAAAACCTGTTTGCATGGGGGGGGGAGAGGATAGCTCATCTTAAAACTCAGAAGGACTTGCAAACTATGCAAATTTGTAACAAATCGAAACATGAAAGAAAATGCTTTGCTGAATAAGGAAGAAACCGCCAGAGACACCAAGTTCACATTTGCTTTGTGTCTGTCAGCAAAGAGGCAATGAGAAGAAAGTGAAGACGCACATAGAGCTCGCAAAAACGAGAAAACGCCAAATACACAAAATGGAAACAAAGTTGAGACACGCAACAAATAGCGGTGTCAACAAATGACAAAAGGTAGGTACAAATAAATAAAACCAGCATATAAGGTGGTTTATGTACTCCTAAAGCAAACATTTGGGAAGTTATGCATTTTGCTTTCTTTGCAATGTCTCTCAGGCTGCAATCCTAACCAATTTAGGCTGGCAAAACTCACCCATCTGACAGTATCCATAGTTGTGTATGGAGGTTGGTGCCTCTGTGCACTAGGCTAACCCCACAGGAGTGGTGCTTATGCCACTTTTGCAATACCCCCAGGCCAGCCCCAGACTTTTGCCATCCCAATTGGAGGTCGCAGACCACAATGAATTAAATGAATCCCCTAAGAACTCTTAATTAATTTATTTAAAAATTATATCCAGTCTTTGATCCTCCTGTTGGGGCTCAATCCAGAGTAACTATGTGAGCACATACGAGACATTATGTGCACCCGTAGTTACTGCACCACCTAGTGAAAACCTATGGGAAATTCATATTGCAGCCCAGAGTAACTTGTTCTTACTCTGGAGCAAGGACTCCCCGTAGTTACTCTGGATTTCACCCTTAGACACACAACGCCCATTACAGGGAGAGAACAGAGGTGTGCCAAGGACATGTTTAGCTTGCTCCTTGGACAGTGCAATCCTAACTTAGGCCCATATCCTAAAGTCAAATTAAGCCTTTTGCTCCGGAGCAGTTAAGGTGACTTTCCATAAGATAACACTAGAGGGTGACATAACTGGGTGGACCCATAACTGCTCTGGATTTTGCCCTTATGCTGGAATATGCAGGCTGATGAGATGGAGTAATGCTCATTCCCATTATGAGACTGAACAGCCAGAGCTGTCTGAAAATGCCTCTGTGGTTGTGTGGCTGCCAAGACTAAACGTTGTGATACCTTTTTATCTACTTACATTTACATGCTTTCAAACTGCTAGGTTGTCAGGAGTTGGGCAAGTAACGGGAGTGACTTGCAGTACTCCGATCTTCAGCTGTCAACCTGCCAACCTTCAGGTTGACAAGTGCAGCAGCTTTAACCATGCAGCCACTGCAGCCTCAGAGTAACTTGCAATACTGCATCAAGTCCCTTCCATCCCCTGACCTCACCACATATCACTGGAGAGTAAGCAAATGCTGTTCTTATTGAGATACAGGCATCACCCACTTATTGGACAGCTTAGAGACCAGAGCACCATCCAAAAGTGATAACTGTTGAAAAGTGGAACCCAATCTTTCTCAGCTTCCAAATGCAAAATGGTCACCAAAACAATATAAACATTGCAAAAGCCTATATAACACATATTTATTAATATATAGCCAAAATATCTAACAAATTACAGTAAAATGAAAAAGGCATGCATGAGCAATGAATATCTTATGTATTTATGAACAACCATCATGAATGATTTAAATAATGAATGATGGTCATAAGGTAGTTCCAAGAACTTCCATGTTTGATCACCATATTACATGCAAATCAATGTCAGGGAAGACAATTTAAGCCTTTAGACCAGCAGAGAGAGGTTGAAAGAGTGAAGCATATGTTGAATGAATGAGTTCTGGGTATAATTGAAAGGTGTTGAAAGAGTGGAACCATCAGAAAATGACCTGTCAGAAAGTGGGGGACACCTGTACCTTGACCGTAGGCCAAGGGTCTCCAACCTTTCAGTCAGAATGCCACATCATATACGTGGTGCAATGTCAAGCGATAGAAAATGAAAATTAATAAATTTGATGTGGAACTTGAATGAATGAATGAATGAATGAATGAATGAATGAATGAATGGGCTAAAATTTCAGGATTTCTCCAAGCATGAACATCACAGAAATAAAGCACATACTCAAATAGATCCCCATTCCCCAACCTTCCAAGCTCCATCAAAGGCAGGGGTCTCCAAACCTTTTGGCAAGAGGGCCACATCATCTCTCTGACACTGTGTCAGGGGCCAAAAAAATTAATTTACATTTCAAATTTGAATAAATTTACATAAATTTACATATAAGAATGTATTGGCATGGATTATAGGGCTTGCTCAGGGGCTGGATAGAGCGGTCTTAAGGCTAGCCAAGGGCTGCATATGGCCCACGGGCAGGGGTATTATTTATTTATTTAATCAATTTATATCCCACCTTTCCTCCCCCGCAAGGAGACAATATATTCCTACCCATGAAAGCACTGTTCATTAGAATGCATGATGTTAATGCTTCTTTTCATTGTATCTCTCTGGTTGTCCTTCCTTGGCCTAATCTGTAGAATTCTTACCATTTATTATTTGAATACAATTGAAATCCAAGAAGAAGACAAGATTCCATGTGCCATGATACTGAGAACACAAAAGATGCTGGACAGAAGGATCCTTCTTACAGTCCACTTAGCAGAAATCTAACATGCTGGATAACATCTTGCATTGTTTGGATTTAAATCATCATGAAACATAAATGAGAATAAAAGACTACAATCCACAAATGTTCAAATGCCAAATGGAAACTTATATGGGGAATCTGTCACCATCTGGACTCAATGTGGAAATGAAAATGTGCCCATTTATCAAATTATAATTCCCACTGAACATTTCACATTGGGATTTAAATGTTGATTAAAATGCCATAGGTTTCAACTCATATCTGTGAATTGAAGCAGCCTGCAGTTATTCTGAGACACCATGAGCCCAATCCTATGCATGTCTACTCAGAAGTAAGGGCAAAATCCAGAGTAACTATGGGGAGTCCTTGCTCCGGTGTAAGAACAACTTACTCCGGATTCCAATATGAATTTCCCATAGGTTTTCACTAGGTATAGCAGTAACTACGGGTGCACATAAAGTCCCTTACGTGCTCCCGTAGTTACTCTGGATTTGGGGGTATGTCTCATTATAGTCAATGTGGATAGTATTGCAGCCCTCAACTTCATCAAGGATTATTTTTTAAATATGTGATCCTTCCCTGGATTGCGGAAACTATCAATTAATCTACAATAAAATTGTCAAAAATCCTGAAGATATAATTAAGAATCTAAATATATAAAACTGAAAAGTCACTCACTGACTCACTGACTCATCAATGCCAGCCAAAACTGCTGGGCCAAGAAGTGTGAAATTTGAGGATGGTGCTCCTTCCATTACAGAGGCACCTACAAAGAACCCCCCCCCCCCCGAATCAAATCCCTACAGATATTCTTTACCTTATTCCATCAAGAGCAGGAGATCTGGAAATGGGTCTTTAAATCTATTTGGGTTCATATGAATCTCTCCAGTCCTCTGGAGGAAAAGAAAGCTGCACATAGGTTGGAACTGGGTGGCGCAACATCCCCATGCTCATGAACCCCCATGCACAACACCCCTATGCGCATCAACCCCACCATGCACATCTATCCCCCAAGCGCAAAATCCCCATGCACATCAAACCCCATGTGCATCAAACCCTCATGCGCATGGGGGGTTTGATGGGGGTTTGATACACATAGGGGGTTGATGCCATGGTTCTTGAACATTGGTTCTTATTGGGTGTTGGTGTCACATAACAAACTCCCTCCCTGAATTTCATGCTTCTAGGTCCAGGGGTTGTGGCAGAGCATCCCTCAGTCAGGGACGCTTCAATTTAAAGTATAGGGAGGAAAAGGTGTTGCACCCCTTTTTTCCCCTTCCCGTTGGAGTTTTCATAAACTGGATTTCCTCTTTTTCTATTTCTTTTTTGTACATGGATGTTTTCATCCGTGGGAGGTTCCAGAACGGAACCCTAGTGGACAACAAGGAAGAACTGTATGGAGCTGAAAACACAGAGTAAAGATCTGCAAGGCAGATCAGTCTCTTGGTGGGAGAGAGGAATGCTGCTTTGTCCTGAATAGGTAGGAAGCTACAATGCTAGAAAGTGGGGACCATTGAGTGGTTTCAAGGAGAAGGATCCTCATCTACGTTCAGTTTTGATTTCTGAACAGGAATGTTTGAATTCTGAGCTATGCAACACAACAAGACCAGCACAATGTTTAATAAAACCTTTGGTTGATGGTGAATTGAAAATAAACAGTAATGTAAGCATAGACATTCCCCAATTGAAATTGTTCCTCTGATTTTAGGTAAACCAAGCTACCACCAGATTCTTTTCAACTCGCTAAATATTCCTTTTTTCAACTGGTGTCAGAGACAGTTTACATTGTCACCCTTTGATTTCAACAGCAACCATCCACAATGACAGTGGCCTGACTGAATGAACAAGTATTCATCAGAGTTTGTTTTTGTGGGCTTCCAACAAATTAGTGGTGTCATCAAGGGTGGAAAAATCCTTTATGGCAGAAAAATTGACTTGGCATAGAAATGTAGATATTCTCATTTTGATCAAGATAAAGATACTCAAGGGGGAGAAGAAAAGGACACCACCATTGCTTATTTATTACCAATTCTCTGCTATTTCAAATGGCATAATATTGTCATGAACAATTAATTATACCTAATGAATAATCCACGATATTGAACTAATTTACTTGTGCTCAAGATTCCTCCGCTTGACTTTAACATTTAAACCAAATTGTCTATTTGCAGTCAATATATTTTTTATTTTTTTAAAAAAATAATTATAATAATAGAACAACAATGATATACTATCACTTCTGAACGTTAACATTGGTTTTCCAACAGACATCTCAGCCATTAATAATGAATAGCCTCTGGGGATGTGTGAATTTGCTTTTCCTGAAGACCAGATTGCTATGTCTCTCTTGCTGTTAGTTAAATCAAGAAGCACCCCCAGAATGACGCACTGGTTGTAAGTGACTCATCTGAGAACCAAATGGTGCCGTTCCTGTCTTGTGACATCCTTTCAGCTTAAGACTCTCTGTGAGCCAAAGTAAACTTGTGCCTTAAGTTTTGTCCTCAGGGACACCTATGTAACCCCATTAACTTCAGTGAGCTTTGGCTCTGCCGTAATTAGGAGGCGCTGAATAAACAGTTCTGTTGCTGATGCACAGGTGAGTAACAAGATCCAGCTCACTCCATCTTCCTGATCTGATGAGTCTGCAGCATTCACAATAAGTATCAGAGAGCTTATTTTGGGTTGCCAAAGTCAGCAGATACAGAGCAAGGAGGAATGGCTCTGCTGATGAAGAGTCTGCTACTGGGAAAAAGAAAGCTGCGTATGGGCAAAATCCAGAGTAACTATGGGAAGTCCTTGCTCTGGTGTAAGAACAACTTACTTTGGATTCCAGTTTGAATTTTCCACAGGTTTTCACTAGGTGGTGCAGTAACTACGGGTGCACATAAAGTCTCTTATGTGCTCCCATGGTTACTCTGGATTTGGGGGTATGTTAGACAAGGAGAAAGTCTGAACATCTGAAGATGTCTCAAAAGTTCTGGGAATGAGGAATGCGCACAGAAAAGCATCATTTGAGTTTTGAACTTGCTGTGGATGGAAGTGCACACACCATGCTTTCAGCATCAGTACATCTCTGTATCAAGCCCAGAGGTAACCTTATCCTAGACTTCAGCAGAAGCTATATTGCCAGTCCTTGATGAAACCACGTGACGTAACAGTGCTTTCTTTTGGCCCCTTTGCAAAGCCAATTTTGCAGAAATAAGAAAACAGAGAAGGAGAAAATTAAAAAAGAAAACAAAAAAGCTCCTCCGAGTGTCATTGGCCACACACAAAACACAGAGTTATTTCTGAAAGAGATTTCTGTGAAACCTCAAAGAATTGTTGATAGACAAACATGCCAACTCCATCGAAAACTTCTGAGAAGAAGAATCCCATAAGGCATCAGAATAGTGGATAGTCAGCGTTTTTTGTGTGCAACAATAGGAGAAAGCTCAAGACAGCCTGCAGAGCTCAAAGAATACAGGGACTTTCGCTATCAATGCAAAAATGCTGGCAAACATATCCGTTTAATAGCCTTCGATTCATTTATCTAAGATAACAGTGGGAATGCTGTAAATCTCTGTGACTCTCTCCCCCTCTCGGTCCCACAAGTAAAAATATGGCTTGATCACTGTTGCTACTAAGTGTGCAGAAAAGGTAGCAGATTTGAAGCCGTTTTTTTGTTTCACTTGCAATAAACAAAAGGCAAAAATCTTGCAACTGCAACAGAACATTCAACATATGCAACATCAATTTATATATCACTGATCAGTTTTGAATCAAGGAAATTGACTTTTTGTTACCTAAGACGTTTATGATTTCCTTTTCTGACTGTTTGGCTCTAACAGTTGATAGAATACAGGTGTTTCAACATGGTTTGTTTAATTACATTCTGTATTAAATTACATATAACTACATTATTCAAAAACACCAAGATTTTACCATTTTTGCCAGCAGAGATGTCATCCACACACCCTAGGTATATATTATTCTCACATCCCTAGCAATGCCACTGTCAAGATAAAGAAATACCAGGTAAACATTGAATCCTTCTCTGAAACATATTGTGGAAGCTAGAGCACTAAAACATTAACATTTTTTAAAGTCACATATATTTTGAGTATACAGGTGTAATCTAAGTATCAGCGGATTTTTTTCACATGTGGTTTTATTTTTATTAAAAATTAATATTAGTCTGATTATCATGGTAACAGTACAAGCAGGCAATGAATCAACACTCTCTTCCTCTCCAGAATTTAGAAAGCATAAGATAACTTTATTATATGCTAGGAGGCAGACCTCCTCTCTTCCCCTTTGACAGAATGCAAAGCAATTGGGAAGTATCACTTTATATTCCTTTGTACTCCAGGGGAAAGGGAGAGGTCCTCCTCCCAGATGAAATGGAAGCCCAGAGAGAGAGGCTGATTAATTGCCTGCCGAACATATTGTTATGATAAGTAGGCTATTTTTAGGGTGCAATCCTAAAGACACTTTCCTGGAGGTACATCCCATTGAACACAATGGAGCTTACTTTTGAGCAGACATGGTTAGGATTGGGCTCTTCGAGGACTACCTAATATTTTAATTGCTTTTGTTTAACACAAATATCTGCATTTTTCGAAGTTTCTGGAATGGAACCTCCAGAGATGCAACCTTCATAAACGTTCCTCTTGAGCTAAAACAAAATTATTGCAACATGGAGTGTCCTAGAACTGTGTTTTGACAACTCAAAGTCCAGCTTTCTGTTTGCATGCAATGTGAAGGGGATGGACAAGTAGAAATTCCAACAACAGCTTTCAACACTAACATCATTTTCAGAGGCTGCATGAGGGTTCTAATTTTAAGAAAAATTTTCATTTTAAGAAAAGCAAGACTGAAAAGAAAAGCCAGAAAGAAAAGAAAAGCAAGACAGTAAAAATGTATCTTTTTCATGGAAATAACATTCTCTGAATTTTTGAAGGATACTCTTCTATCCAATGTCATACAATAGCAGTTTCGAGACAACTGTTCAACTTGCCAGTGGGCAGCAAAGAAACCACTAGAACCATTTCTCTTTTGAAAAAAGAAGAGTACTTAACACTGAAATAATTGCCTGATTTCAGCATGAACAGGAAGCACACAATATTGCAGCAGAACCAGGGTGACCATATGACAGGAAATTTCTGGATTTGTCCTCTTTTTTAGTCTCCTGTCCTTCATTGTCCTCCATTTTGGCTTCATTTTGGAACTTCGCAATGGTGTGCATAATCCCATCATGCCATAAGTTGTTGGATTCGTATTGAATCCAACAACTCTCTATTTGCCAAGACAAAGCATATACAGCTGTTATCTACTGAGTTAGACCATTGGTCCATCCAGTAAAGTTAATGTCTCTAGTGTCCAGCAACAATTTTTTCCAGGTTTCAGAGAGAATCTTTTTTAAGGTATTAATTAATTAACCAATCAATCAATCAATCAATCAATCAAGCTATTTATTTACTTACTTACTTACTTACTTACTTACTTATTTATTTATATCCCACCTTTCTTCCCTAACCAAAGGGAACTCATTTAAACAACAATTAAACAACAATAAAACACCACTAAAATTAGATAACAATAAATAAAGATTAAAACACAATTAAAATATAGTTAAAATACAATTAAATTATATAAAAACGCTTACAACATCCTGTCCTAAAAATACAATAATACAACCTTTTTCCACAGAAAGGTTTTTAGGCCTCACCAAAAACTATAAAAGGAGGGGGCAGTTCTTAAGTCAAAGGGAAGGGAGTTCCAGAGCTGGGGTGCAACCACTGAGAAAGCCCTGCTCCTAGCCACCACACCTCTCACCTCTTTCAATGGCGGTACAGTCAGAAGAGCCCTCCCCCCCTCAATAAGATGATTTTAGGTGATGGGACAGATTGTATGGACGGAGGTAGTCACGCAGATACCCTGGACCTGAGCTATAGAGGGCTTTAAAGGTCAAGTCCAGCACTTTGAATTCCTCCAGGAAACAAATGGGCAGCCAGTTTAGCCGCTGAAGCAGTGGCCCAACAGAGTCGAACCGATGAGCCCCAGCAACCACATGAGCTGCCACATTCTGTACTAGTTGGTGTTTCCAGAGCATCTTCAGAGGCAGTCCCATGTAGTGCTTGTTACAATAATCCAATCTAGATGTCACTAGTGGATGGGTCACCGTGGCCAGATTCGAGTGATTGGGGTTATGGAAATATGGAGTTATCATCACCTGTGATTGTAACATAAGCTCTTGATTGAAACATAAGCTCTACCACTGATCTAGAGCTTCCCCAAGACAAAATAACAGAATGACAAACATACACACCATCCATAGAATTCATTAATTTACACAACACTGGAATAAGAGGGTCAAGGAGAAGGATGAACCTCCTGAGATATCTACCTCCCCATCTTCTATCTCTTTTCTTTCTGCTTGCCCTTTTCTGTTTTGCTCTTGTTGAAAAACTCCTTAAAGCCAATAAAACTTGATCAGCTATATCAGCTCTCCTGTGGCCTGGAACAAGGCTGTTTGATATCACAATGAGTCTTGCAACCAAAAGCCGGTTCTTGCTTTATAATGATTAAATATGGATATAAAACAGAATGTTTGCAGAAACGAAAGCAAGCAGGAGAGATCAAAACACAGATTTAAGATAAAGACGATCAGAAAGAACAGGGGACTTATTCCGTGTGAACTCAAAGGCATTGGATAAGGAGTAAATATAATGAAAGGAAGGACTTAACAAAGTAGGAAAAACCCAAGGAAAGTGCAGAAGAGGAAGAGCAAAAATACTGCAAAAATAACTGAGTCCTGAAGACTTCATGCAATCGCTCCAATAGCACCTATTATTATTGGAATAACAATGACTTGTTATTATTATTATTTTATTTCAAGTCTGATTACATGTCACAACAGCCAGTTCTTTAGCTGGACTTGGCGTCAACCAGTAGTCGAGTCCCGCCCAGGGACCTAAGACGTCGTGATATACTTCTGTATGATGTGTGATGAGCCAAGCAGGGTAACTTTTTGAATCTGCCCAATGGTGGTCCTGCCAATGCCAAGCTGTTTTAGGTGGAATTCAAGCTCTTTTGGGACTGCACCCAAAGCACCAATCACCACCGGGACAACCACTGCTGGTTTGTGCCATAGTCTTTGAACTTCAACCCTTAAATCCTGATATTTATTTATTTTCTCCTGCTCTTTTTCATCATTTCAACTGTCACCAGGTACTGCCACATCAATGATGGTTACTTTCTTTTTTTCAGTGACTGTGATGTCTGGTATGTTGTGCACCAAGACTTTATCAGTTTGGAACAAAAGTCCCACAAGATCTTCATTGTGTCATTTTCCATTACTTTCTCTGGTTTTTGCTCCCACCAGTTTTTTTTTTTACTGTTTTGATGTAATATTAGGGCCGCTGCATTTGGCCTGTACTTATAATCAGTCTGTGCAATCTTCTTGCCGGAACTCAGGATGTGGTCTATTGTTTCTTCAGCTTCTTTGCACAGCCTGCATTTTGCATCAGACGATTTATCAATTCTGACCTATATTGCATTTGTTTTAATAGCCTGGGCTGCTAATATCAAGGATTCTGTTTCCTTTTTTAAAGTTCCAAATGTTAACTATAGCCAACTTTTTTCACTGTCAATTTTATCTTTGATTGTTTTCATATAATGTCCATGCAGTGTTTTATTGTGCCAGCTTTCAATTCATGTCTTTGATACATTTTTCTTATATTATATGGATTCTCAGTTTGTTTAACCTTGATGTACCCTAGAATCCAGATTAACTACAGGAAGGCATAAGAGGCACTTGCTCTAGATAGCTCTATGCATTTCCCATAGGTTTCCCATAGATGACACCTTTACTACGTTGGTGTAAAAGGTCCCATAGTTACTCTGGATTGTAGCCTAAGTTCCTCTTCTTTACTTCAAGAAGTGCATGTTCCTGATTCTGTTACATAATCAGCCAATGTGTGTTTCTCTTCCTCCACTTTGTTTCACTTCCAAAAGTCCTCTTTTGCCAAATTTTTGGGGCAAGTATAACCTGTCTGTATCACTTTGTGGGTGCAAAGCATAGTGTATTCTCATAAGCTTTCAAGATTTCCTATCCAAGGCATCCAAATCGGCTTCAGTCCAATTGATTATTCCAGCAGTAGATCTTATAACTGGTATGGCCCAGCTGTTTATGGCCTTAATTGAGTTCCCACCATTCAATTTGGATTTCAAAATTTTTCTAACTCTCTGGGTATATTCCTTTCGGACAATGATTTTCAATTCTTGATGCTTAATGTTATCCAATTGCAAAATGCCAAGATATTTATAAGCTTCTTTGTGGTTAGACTTTATCAGTTGCCCATTTGGCATTGCAATGCCATCTCCTTCTGTCATTCTTCCGCTCTTTATAGCCAGTGTGACAGATTTTTCTAGATCCAAATTCCCTGGAGATATCTGTACTAAATATTCAAACAGTATTTGTCAGTGGCTGAATTTCTGTTTCTGACTTTCCATAGAGCTTCAAGCTGCTCTATTATTATTATTATTATTATTATTATTATTATTATTATTATTATTATTATTATTATTATTATTATTACCCATAAATACAAAGCAAACAATTTCGTGCTGGTTTCATTCACTCCACCAGTTGGACCCTTCCCAAGAGTCAAGGACTGTGTGATGTAGCGGCATATAATTCGTGCTGATCCCAGAAGAGCGGCTTTCTGCACTTGGCAGAGTGATATTTTGTCAATGCCAACAGTTTTCAGGTGCCTGCCAATATCTTTCAGCACTGCACCGAGTGTGCCAATTACCACTGGAACCACGTGCACTGGCTTACACCAGATACGCTGTAATTTGATTCTTCTTCTTATTATTATTATTAGATTCTTATTATTATTATTACTACTACTACTACTACTATATAAAGAACAACAGAATTTATATACTGCTTTTCAACAAAAAGTTCACTAAGCAGTTTACAGAGAAAACTTTTCATTCCCTTCTTTTTCCATTCCTTCTTATTTAGGAACTCCTGTGGTTCTCCTAAGGAACCTCAGGACAGTAGACAACGGGGCACCATAATGCAACCTTCAAAGTTAGTTTGAAAACTATTGTGCTACAGCAAGGAATAGAGAGGAAAAATGGGATAAAGAATATGCCAAACCCTCGTATCTGTATATTTAAAGAAAATCAGTGGAATTCCATGTTGGCTGCCTACAGCTCAGAGTAGAAGATGCTGCCAGGTTTTGGAACAGTTTCAGGACAATAGGAAAGCAGGAAAGCTCAAACTTGTCAACACCTCTGTGTGTGAGCAGATGCCAAGGCCTCCGCAGAGTTAAAACACAATGGGGGGAATGCTTCAACTGTCAACAGCCTTTGTAGAAGCAGATGCTTGGGTTTTGGCAGAGTTTAAATTAAGTAATAAACAGGGTACGGCCTCCTCCTGTAAGTGAACCTCCAGTACCCCTTGGCGCGTGAACAGGTGCCGTTTCTGCAATTTACTTGGCACTTGGTTTGAATATTTAAATTACTGTAAACTGGGAATGACAGGGTAGCATATGAGAGCCTAGGCATAAAAATACATCTTAGACTTTTCCATGTTTTCATATGTATGTTGACATGTCTACCTCAGGAGTTCAGTTCTGGTTACTGAGAAGAAATGGCATTTGAATCAACTCAGAGAATCTGTCCAAGAAAACATTCAACACTTTTGTACGTGTAAAGCTTTGATCTTATTATTCAGTTCTGAAAACTCACATTTCACAGTATGCAGTGTTGGTAGGAAATAAGATGTGGTAAAAGATGAAAGCAAATCATCGTTTCCAACTTACAGGGGTAAGTAAGACCAACAATGAGACAGTGATGTTCATGGCCACTTTGGGTTGCCCTTTAACGAAGAAAAGCCCTGTTGGATCAGGACAAAGGCCCATCTGGTTCAGTGTCCTGTGTCTCATAGTGACACATCAGATGCCTCAGGCAGCACATAAGAAAACAAGGTAGCTGTATCCTTATGTTCTCTATTGCATTGTTGCATCTGGAATTCAAAAATCAGGAGTTTGCATATACAGGCACCCCCCACTTAATGGACAGGTTAGGGGCCGTCCAAAAGTGAAAACCACTGAAAAATGTAACCCATTCTTTTTAGTTTATAAATGTTGCTTTGAATGCTTTGTTAGATAGTAAATTGCAATTATACCTTTTATCTTGCAAATTCCTGCTGCCACACAACGATTTCTGCAAATGGGTTCTCATTAACTCCTTCAGGAATGGGATTTGACCAGGATCTACAACATAGGGAATGGCAATTTTGGCCTTTAGAACAGGTTGAAAGAGCATTGAATGAAGGAGTTCTGGATATAAATGAAAGGGTTTGAAAGAGTGGATTGTCAAAAAACAAACTGTCAGAAAGCGGGGGAATCCTGTATCCATCATGGCATGTAACTCATGAAATCTGTCTGATACCAAGGCATTTAGGCTAGATGCCATCACTGCATGGCAAGGAGTTCCACAGATATTCTCAAAGAGCAGCTGCTCTCCTTGAATTGAGCTGCCCTCAATCCCAATCCTTGAACTATTGAGTAAGGGAAATTGTAAGGGAAATTGGAAGTTCCTGCACTGGGAAGTTGGCATGGAGAGAGGTGAGAGGAAGATAGGAAAAATGCAGAGAGGAGGGGAACAAAGACCTCAGAGATCGAAATTGGGAAGAGGCTGCAATGTGTGGAGGCTGCAAAGAGGGCAACAATGCTTCTTTTAACCTATCCTCCTTGATATACCTATCTGGATCCACTCAGCACCAGTAAATTGCTGATCCTAATATGCTTAAACCTATCTGTGAAGTGGAGGATTGCTCTGGGGCAAAGATAAAAATGTTCCCTTATCTTGCGGAGTCCTCTGGGACCCCAAATCCCCAATGGGATGCTGCACAAACCCTGTTGGTGTGATTGCATTGGTAGAAGGAGGAGACTTAGGGCACAATCCAGAGTAACTACGTGGAGTCCTTGCTCCGGTGTAAGAACAATTTGCTCTGGATTGCAATATGAATTTCCCATAGGTTTTCACTAGGTAGTGCAGTAACTACGGGTACACGTAATGTCTCTTATGTGCTCCCGTAGTTACTCTGGATTGTAGGGTTAAGTTGGTGAGTTCCCTAATCTTAAATCAAACTGAGTCAATATTATTAGAATATGTTTTGAAATTTAAAAAAATGTTCTTAAGAAAAGGGTTTTTTAAAAATTAAAAATAGCAGTCTTTTTGTAATAAAGCTCAATAATTAGTAAAAGATCAGTAAAAAAACTTTTAGACAAATATTAATTTTTCCCCACTTAATGATCACATCTCTCTCTCTCTCTCTCTCTCTCTCTCTCTCTCTCTCTCTCTCTCTCCTGTACATAACTTATGTTGCACATCAAAGACAGAAGTATATGAAATCTGTGATAGTTTTTAGTGAATCGTCTATATCTGGGCTACGTGCTGAGTTTTTGATCATATTTTAATGGAACCATGTTTTATACTTGCCTTCTCATTAGACATCGTACTCAAGGGGTGTTGTAAAATAATAATGCAGGAAGAAAGAGGAGGGGTCTATTCATTTTGAAAGCCAAAGTGCAGAACAGGCAACTATCACTTCATGAAAGGGTGGAACACTATTAACTAGAAGATAATATGAATTTTTGTTCTTTACACTGAATGCTAAAGATTACATTCACAAGCAAACCAACCTTTGCCATTAAATGATGCAGTTACTTTTGACTGGCTATTGGTTCATCTACTCCAGGATTGTCTACTTGGATAAGCAGCAGCTTCCCGATGTATTTGGCACCTTTACTATCTAAGGCAGTAGTTTTCAAACTTTTTAGCAACAAAATCTACTTTTTAGAATAATAATCTGTCAGGACCCAATGGAATTTATGTCATTAAGCAAGAGGTGACACCCTCATGCAGAAAATTTTTATTTGACAGAAATCAAATATCAAATCAAAAATCTAAATGAATGAAAAACAAATCAAATCAAATCAAAAATCTAAATGGAAGATTATAATAGGTATGACTTAAAATGTATTTAAATTAAAGAAGGACCTACATAACCATCCCAAGCACTTCCTGATCTGTTTTTAATAAGTCCCCAAACATTCCCAAAGATGCAATCTTATCCTCCGTTATGCACAAGTAAGTCCTATCAACTATCATTTTTAAAAGCATATACCTTGGTTTAATTTGTTCTGGAAGCATACTTGTAATCCAGAACACTTGTATACTGCAGCAAATTTTCGTATAAGAAATAATGTACTGTAATTGATGGTTCATTCCACAACACAAAAAAGATTACAGTACTGTAATATAATACAACATAATAAAGAAAATACAAAATATAAAGAAAAATAAAACTAATTAACCTGCACAAAGTCTCTTAGATCTCTCAGGCTGCAATATGCCCCACTTACACAGGAGTGAGCCCCAATGATTATAATAGTGCTTACTTTGCAGTAGACATGCAAGCCTAGGTCTCCCAGGCTCCTTTCTATTGCCCCTCCCCCACATAGGAGTGAGCTCCAATGAACTAGGGCTTACTTTAGAGTAGACATGCAAGACTAGGACTGCAATCCTAAAGAAACTTTCCTGGAAATAGGACCCATTAAACACAATGGGGCTTAAATTTGAGAATGAATGGTTAGAATTGTGCTCTAGGGGCACAATCCAGAGTAACTACGGGTGCATGTAAGAGACATTGTGTGCACCCGTAATTACTGCAACACCTACTGAAAACCTATGGGAAATTCATATTGCAATCCAGAGTAACTTGTTCTTACTCCAGAGCAAGGACTCCCTGTAGTTACTCTGGATTTCACCGTCGGTCTCTCAGCCTGCTTTCCATTGTTCCCCTTACATAGGCGTGAGCTCCATTGATTTAATCCCCTTACATAGGCGTGAGCTCCATTGACAGTAATAGGTTTACTTCAGAGTAGACCAGCATAGGTTGATTTCTCCTGAGAAACTGAGCAGGTGCTGGCAGAGCGCCAAAACTAGCCATATCCCAGCTGGGACTTTTTTTTTTTTGCTTGTTTTACAAGACATTTCTGGAATTGCAAGTCAAAATTTATTATAAATATTTGTTTTGCAAAACACTATCAGTCCAGGATTTTACTGTACTGTACATAGTAGCTTGTTAAAGATATAGATCTGCCATATTTCTGCAATTGCAGTCACATAATATGGTAGCATCAAGTCTAACATATTTAAAACAAAATATTATTTAAAGTATATGGAGACACACCTGAAATTGTCTTATTGGTTTCCTGACCCACAGTCTGAGAAGAACTGGCCCAATAAATTTTTAATTGGTGGTACCAGGGAACCTAAAAATTCCTCCGTGCAAATGTATGGTCTGAGCTATGTCCTCTCTATCCCAACCAGATATAGGTGTTTGTAGCCAATGACTTTGTAGTAATTTTGGCAGCACTCACTCCGTGGTGCACTGGAAAGTGATCAGGAAGCACATTCTTGTTCCTTCTTGTTCATGAAACAAAATAGATGGGATAGTGTTTCATCAACAATACTTTGCAGTGCTGTTGTGGGGTCTGCGCACTTAATGCACACCCACATTAGATTTGCCTCCATTTCATGGCGTGTATTATGAGTACAGTTCTTGATCACAGCATCTTTAATTACTGAACCTATGCAGCCTGAATAGCACCACATACAAGCAAGGTAATTCCCATATGAGAAAAACTGAACAAAATGTGCATTCAGAGCCAAACAATAATTGGCAGTGATGTCAATGTGCCAGTATGTATATATAGCCTTAAATTCTGTTTTATGCAGCAGCCATATAGGGTCATGATTCTGACAGGGACGGAAATCCAGAGGAAGAAAAGTTGTCTCCATGAAAACTGTTTAGTCCTAAAAATTCAATTGCCCAGGTTTCTTCCTTCCAGGATAAAAGATTTTGAGATTTATGCTGCAATCCCAGCCACTTTCCTGGAAGTAAGTACTATTGAACACAATGGAACTTACTTTTGAGTAGAGATGCTTAGGCTTGCACTAATAGGAGCCACATTTATTGATCTAAGGCAGTGTTTCTCAAACTGTGGGTCATGACCTGATTTTTGGTGGGTCACAGTGCTGGCATGACCTAGAATTGGCCAGCCATTCTGGTGGTGGGCATCTCAGAATGCCTTACAGATTTTGGGTTGTGCCAGCACATTCTTGTTAGGCAGCATCACACAACCCTGACTGCTTTGTAGCCTTGCATGCTGGATCTTGACCTGGAAGCAGCAAGGTGTTCTGAGGAATCCTGTGGCTGCCATGACTGATGAAGTGGGTCACAGTAGTCACAGCAATGATGTTATTGGTTCAACCAGTCACACTGCATGCAGCCATTACTGAATTGCCATCTTCAGGTCACTGAGAAACGGCACTGCTTTAGAAGAGGAAATGTCGAGAGTCTTCAAATGACTATTACGCTCCGTCAGTATTATCCAGATTCTTTGTGGGCTCCAGTTGTATGAATAATAGGAGGCCTTTATGTATGATATTTGCTCTTAGAAATGCAATTTAGTGGCTGAAGAAAAGGCAGGGGGAACCGAACAACTCAACGTTCACAGGATTTGTACAAATCTCATATATCTTCAAGTTATTTCAATAGGCATCGCACAGTGTTGCTTTTGTTGTAATCTGACAGATAGCTCCATAGAAAAGAGGAGTTCTCAAGCTGAGACTTGCCCCTTCTCCAGAGGCTTGTTAAGAAAAATAAAATAAACCAGGGGGTGAACAAGTATAAGTCAATTTTATCTATTTTTTATGATAAAAGTTGCATCAATCATCAGAGATATGTGTGTTGGTGTAATTCCCTTCATGAACGCAATTTCATATCATGTGTAAATGGCGGGATGTCAGCAAGCCTGTGGGGGGGCGACATCCTAATGACTTAGCAATCTATTTGTCTTTTAGAAGTGGTGCTTGAAATAGGAGAGGGAATATCCAGTGTTACTTATCTATGTTTGCAAAGGTCAAGGTGGTGGGCAGAGAGAGAGAGAGAGAGAGAGAGAGAGAGAGAGAGAGAGAGAGAGAGAGAGAGAGTTTATATCATAAAAGTATTATCTTTTTGGTGAAACAATGGCAAACATTCAACTACTGTATTTCAACTCGACTTATAATTTCCACAAACATCTGGAAATGGTGCATTCATGTGCTATTGGGTAATGTAGGGGAGGGATAACATTCCCACTGATATCTGCAACAAAATTATTCAGGATTTTTCAGAATTATTCAGGATTATTCAAAATTATTCAGGATTGAGTTTTAGCTAATCCAGCATTTTGTTTTCTACAGTGGGATTCTTTCATGTGTCCAAGTCTCAAGAAGCTTACAAACAGCACATGAATGAAACTGTCCCTCACATATCCCAACCACTGGTATTAAGAGAGATCCTTCCTCAGAGGCTGACTGTTCAATTTAGCCGTTATTGCTACTTATTATTGATGAACATGTGTGTCATGGGTTTGTTCAATCACCTTTTAAATGAATAGCATTGCATTAAATGTTTGTTTAATGTTCATTTCTCCCTTTTGTTAAAAAGGCCCGTAGGTCATTACTATGGACTGGGAAGATATGATTCCAACACATTGCCCCCATCATATCTCAATTTGTCTTGCTCCCTGCGGAGCTGCTATTTATTGTGATAAGGAACCTTTCTTTGGGAACGAACATGAGCTTCCCTTCCACTGCAAAAGCAGGTATGGAAAGGCATTTGTGCTCAGGACTGCAGCAAAGGGTTAAAGCCCTCTTCTCCCACACCATGTCAAATTATGGCATGGCAATAACCAGTCAAACAGGGGGCTCATACTTATTGTTGAATATACTTTGTTATCAAGTTATCAAACGATGGGTATGCCTATGCTCTTACTAAATGAAATCTTACATATCTCATATGGTAGAACTGTCCCTCTTTATTAAGCACAGTTTCAAGGTTCTGTTACTTGTCCTGTGGGAAGTGCCTTTTAAAAAAGTTTCTTAATAATTACAAAAATGGACTTCAGGTTTCATCCCTTTCCTAGAGAGTGCAGCTGAGTGTGTACAAGGACTGATATATCAGCCAAAGTGCGCATATCCATAAATGTATACACAGATATAAACAGCAGTTCAGTTTCTCATCCTTCTCACTCATTTATTGACATGCCCTAGTTGAAAAGCAAGTCCAAGAACCAAAATAATTAAGAAAATAAGAAGAGACCTCCTCTGATCTGGCCTATGAGGCCCATCTATTTAGCTCAGCTTCCAGTATGTGGCCCATAAGATTCCTCAGGGAGCGCAAAAGACAACAACACACCTGCATCCATTACTACTCCTTTGCACATGGCATTCACCTGAGGCAGAATGTCTCTTCTGAAAACGGGGTTACACATACCCATTACCTCCATCCTGTTCTGGACTTTTCTTCTATATATCCATCCAATCTCCTTTTAAAGGAGAGTTTAAAGGTGTTATCCAGTCAGATGTTATCACCATATCCTGTGGCATGGAGTTCCACAGATTACTTACACATTGGGTTAAAAAATTCTTTTGACTCTTCTATCTTTCCTGACACTCTGTTTGAGTGGATATTCTCTGGTTCTTGTGATGTGTGAGAGGGAAAAGAACATTACTTTACCAGTCTCATGCATCAGTTACATTACATTACGTTACATTTCATCATGCAGTTTACCTTTTCCTCCAAAAATACCCTTTTATGAATTTCAAGACACAGCTTCAGTTCCAATTTAATTTGTTGTTTGCTAAAATTGGAAAAAAGGATTTGAAATGTGATCTCGCAAGCATTGCCAGATCAACTGTTTAAGTCCCAAGGGAAACTGAGGCAGTCAGCCTTGGCATGAAAGTCTAACCCTACAATCCAGAGACATAAGAGACATTACGTGCACTCATAGTTACAGCACCACCTAGTGAAAACCTATGGGAAATTCATATTGCAAACCAAAGTAAATTTTTCTTACAGTGGAGCAAGGATTCCCCGTAGTTACTCTGGATTGCACCTATATGTAAGTGCACAAGCAGCAGGCCTTCATCAGTCTTGAAACACTATGGAATCATGCTCAGCACTGCATACGCTGCATGCGAAGCATGAAAGCCTGGGTTGGATTGTTATGGAGGATAGGCTGTTACCCAAGCAGCAAATCCCCCCTCTCCACGCCACTGAATTAGTCCAATGGAAAGGCAAGTCCAATATGATTGGATGCAGCTGGTGTCGCAGAGCTGGGCTAAGGACAGGAAGCTCACCCTGTCTTGTGGGGCCGACCCGGGTCTCGAACCCTGGCTTGCTGGTTAACAGGCACAGTGACTTAACCACTTGCACCACCCAAGATGTCCATATTTATTGCTAGTGAAATGTTGGCAGTTTATACTATCTGGAGCTAAGGAAGGTTTCCAGGTCCAAAGGCAAGACATGCTGGAAGACGTAATAGTCCCTATGCCAATGAAAAGGAGGAGGGGGCAGGAGACTTTTGTCAATGTGGGTCTCAGAAACTCTTAGGGCTAAGTAGGACATCTGCAGCCACAGCCATCTCATCTGTTGATTCTGATATTGGTCTCATGTTAAAAATGCTTTCACGAACTGTTCAAGTCTCCTTTCTGATCCTAGTTTGAATTTCATCACAGCAGAATAAAAAACAAAAAGGCAGGGGATTGCTGTGCCCACTTTGAGGTAATGCATTATGATCTCTTTCAGAAAGACTTTGATCTCAGACCCTTCACAATTTTCTCCCTTCCTCTCTTTTTTGTGTGCTTTTATTTTTTTACTCTCAACTACCATTGAAAATTGTTCCCCATGTGTTTTGCTCTAAAGTGCAAGAATCTTACCAAAGTTCAAAGTAATGCGTTCTACGTTTGTTTCATATACCGTGTATTTTTATTTGCTTTTTGCTCTTGCTCTATGTAAGAAACTTTGCTTCATTTTCTCTTACAAATCTCTTCTGACCTTCAGTTATAGAGAAATTCAATGATAGAGTATATGCCGGGTGAACAGAACTCTCCGTTTATGTGTGCTGCCGGCCATGAGTAAAGCATTTACCCATACAAACATTTCACACATATCCATCAGAAGAGAGCAACAAAAATTATATTAGTGGGCTGGGGCACATCTCTTGTGAGGAAAGGCTACAACATATGGGGCTCTTCAGTTCAGAAAGAACTGGGGAAGCATGATTGAAAGTCCATTCCTATCCAGTGCAAGTGCAGACCTGGAGAAAAAGAACAGATATTCCCTTAACTTGAGAAGGGTCCATGACTGTCCTACACCTCAAGGGCATCCACATCAGCACTGGAAAGTTGGATAGGAAAGTTAGAGATGGGTACAGTGGATAGAATAATGATCTTTTCTTCTTGCACTTCATATTGGAACTTCATATTGGAATCAAGCGTAAGTTGTTTTTAAACTGGAGCAAGGACTCCCCATAGTTGTTTTGGATTTTGCCTTTAGGCCATTTAACCAAATGATGTACAGTAACCTTAATCTGGCAGGTAGGGAGCCCACTTCATTCAAACCTTTGTCCTTAGATAACAGTGCAAAAATATGGAGCTGGGTACATAGGTAACTAATCTTCTGGAGGTTTCTAAATGTGCCTGGTGATGCTCATTGATTGATAGCGCAAGTGCATAAAATATAGAATTTTGTAATTTATAGTGGCCCCTATTGCTGTGGGTGGCGCAAGCGGTTAAGACGCTGTGCCTGTTAACCAGCAGGCCAGGGTTCAAGACCCGGGTCAGCCCCACAAGACAGGGTGAGCTCCTGTCTGTAGCCCAGCTCTGCGACGCCAGCTGGATCCAATTGTATTGGCTCTGCCTTTCCATTGGACTAATTCAGTGGCATGGAGAGGGGCGATTTGCTGCTTGGGTAACAGCCTATCCTCCATAATAATCCAACCTAGGCTTTCGTGCTCCTCATGCAGCATATGCAGCGCCGAGCACGATACCATAGTCTTTCAAGACTGACAGAGGCCTGCTAGTGGCCCCTATGTATAGGTCAATACCAGGGCTTTTGCAACCTGTAAATTTGAAATAATATTTTGAAGCCATCTTTAATATCTGAAAAAGTTTTTTTTCCCACATCACTCTTTAAAGCCACTACTTTTCAAGAAACCACATCAAAACTGTCTGAGACCAACAGTGAAGGAAGAAATTCCAGCAATAAACAGAAGGAATTCATTGCCAGTTATAAATGGGATGAAAACATAGTTTACAGCTATTAATGTCTTCTGTAAATATGCAGAGTGCTTTGTAAACAAAGCACTGAGACATGCTATTTACATTTTTATGACCTATAATTTAGATTTTTATTATTTATCCAAGAATTTAGGCCTGAGGGACGCAGCAATATGGAACAATCTTTACTTAAACATATAATAGAGATTCTACTTAGTTTAGAGGATGGGTATAGCTGCCAAACTGGACCAGAGATGGAATGGAGAATTTGTCCTTGATCTAGTAAGATAAAGGAAATAGGTTTCATTACATGAATGCATATGTTTGTTTATATTCCAATTTCTAAGTAGTTAAGGTGCTGTACCTGTTAACCAGCAGACCGGGGTTCAAGACCCAGGTCAGCCCCACAAGACAGGGTGTGCTCCTGTCCTTAGCCCAGCTCTGCGACGCCAGCTGGATCCAATCGTATTGGCTCTGCCTTTCCATTGGACTAATTCAGTGGCGTGGAGAGGGGGGATTTGCTGCTTGGGTAACAGCCTATCCTCCATAACAAACCAACCCAGGCTTTCGTGCTTTGCATGCAGCGTATGCAGCGCCGAGCACGATACCATAGTCTTTCAAGACTGACGGAGGCCTACTAATGCATCTCTCAATACAAACATTTCCAAGATGGTGAACAGTCACCAAACAATAAAACAGGTCTTGTCACCAGGTTGGTTTCAGGTTTCACCAGGTTGGATGGGAATGCGCAGGTGCTTCAGCAGTGCGCTAAACCATGTGCTGTCAGAGCACCTTTTGTGACAGGCACTTTCTATGGTAGTCAGTGCCATCGCAAGAAGGGAACTGTCATCATCCAGTTCCCCATGATAAGTATAGGATTGGACTGTCAGTCAGATAAAGTGAACATAGCATTCAGCATAGCACAAATGTGCCATTTATTTTAAAACTGTTCCCTATAATCAGATCTGATTTTCAATCAGAACGAGGATCATCTCCATACAAGATGGATGACATGGGACCCTCTTTCTCCCAGACTTGTCCTCTGTGGCTGGACCCTGCTGGCAAGTTTCAGAATGTAGTCTCCAGCCATTTAAGAGGATAACAAAGAATTTTAAAAAATTGCAATCAATGCTTGGCGCATTGTAAGAGAGCTACTTGGTAAGCGGGCAGCAGTGTGCCAGTTGACGTCTGACAGATGAAACGCAGCCTTCTTTTGTAGACTGATCATTGTTCCTATTTTTAGCAAATAGGATTTAAGCACCTGCTTTGCTCCTTCATAATTTCCAACATCTGTGGAAGGCTCTGTGTACTTTGTCATTCACCACAAGACTCGAGTGATCGTCTCTGACTGCTTCATTTATCAATGTAACACCTGCTACTGCATTTTGAACGAATTGTTTCAAAGATTCCACTTAGACTCCTCTGTTCAATGCTGGGGGTCTTCTGGTCCAATTCATCCAACGGCACAGAAGTAAGAAACTCAGCACTGTGAACCTGACCCAAAGGCAATTGGATGCAAAACACACAAGGCTTTAAAGCGGAAACAAGCCTGCTTTTCTCCTTTTCTACATAGACTGGTCTTATTCACTTACCAGACCACAAAGGTAAAACCAGCACATGCTGGGGCAGTGAACCCCTTAGGCTCCTCTGCCTTTGCATACAGGTATCCCCCACTTTTTGACAGTTCATTTTCTGATGGTTCCGCTCTTTCAACACCTTTCAATTATAATCTAGACTCATACATTCAACACATTCTTCACTCTTTTAACCTCTCTCTGCTGGTCTAAAGGCTAAAATTGTCTTCCCTAATGTTGATTTTTGCATGTGACATGGTGATTTCACCAACTGATTGACTTAACATGTCAAATGAAAATGTCAAATTGATGTCAGCATGTCAAATGGAAGGGGTCAGATGTTATTGTTGTGGTTGTTCACACAAGTGGTTAACCCAGCTAAATATGTAACATTCCCTGTCTGCAAAGGGCTCACAATCTTTAAAAAAAACTACAGGTGTGTCTTCATCGTTGCAGGTTTGCATATTTGACTCAATGCAGATTACAAGCTCATGTTAGAAGAGCTTAGAGACTCAAGGCTTGCTGGAGCCTTCTGACAGCCACTTCTTCCATGAAACTCGGAGCTCAGGAGGTCAAGGTCCAAACGCAAATTAATATTATTAATTCCTGTAGCAAATTAATAATTAATTAATTATTACTCCACTCAAATCGTATATAAACAAGCTATAGGCCTTTCAAATCCAATACCTGAGACAGATCCTGAGTGTCTCTTTTGGTGACCACCACCATTATAAGACAATATAGAAAAGTCCTGTGCTGACCTGGGGGTGTCACAAAAGTGCCATAAAGCACTTCTGCCCGACTCCTGGGGGGGGGGGATTAGGCTAGTACACAAGCAATGTCGACCTCTCCACACCACCACAGGAACATATGCCCACCTACATTGGTAAGGATTGCACCCTAAATGGATTGAAAGCATGTTTTCGTATTAAATTTTAGAGAAAACCAGAGTAGATTATCTTAGAGTGAAGACCACTAAGGGCTAAACCCAGAGCAGTTATGGGTGCATGCAGTTATGTCACCCTCTAGTGTTATCTTATGGAAAGTCATCTAAACTGCTCCAGAGCAAGGGGCTTAATTTCACTTTAGGATATAGGCATTAGGCTACAATCCAGAGTAACTATGGTACCTTTTACACTGATGTAGTTACGGTGCTGCCTATGGCAAACCTATGGGAAATGCATACAGAAATCCAGAGTAAGTGCCTCTTACGTCTTCCCATAGTTACTTTTGGACTGTAGGATAAGACACAGAGCCCAACTGGAAACTACTGGTTCAATTGGCTTAAATTTGACATCACCTCCCCCCATTTTTCACTCAGAAATTAGTTCAAAACTACCAGATGCAGTGGTCAGCAATGTAGGAAATGTTCTTCAACTGAGAAAGAGATACAAGGACACTAGGTTGCAACCAGTGGTGGGCCCAGCCTGCCCCAACAACCGGATCTCCGGAAGTAGGCGGGGCCAGGGTGGGTCAGGGGGTGGGGCCAGGGTCAGGGGGCGGGGTGGGGGAGGGCACGCGACCTTAACCCTTAGTTTACAAAAAAAATGTATCACTTGTGATGGCATCAATCAGTATTAAACCCGAGTTCAGTGTAATTTATTCCTATGCACTACACTATGTAAGCTCTCAGGGGGAATGTGTGCCACAAATAAGAACATAAAAGCATAAGAAAAGCCCCCACTGGATCACACCAAAGACCCATCTAGTCCAGCTTCTTGAATCACACAGCAGCCCACCAGCTGCCTCAGGGAGCACATATGACTCTTGCATCCAGGTGCCTAAGTACCAGCAGACACTCCCACAAGTTTCACTGGTGGTACTCATACCACTGGTTGAGAAACACTGATGTACAGTTTAGGACCAGAGTCTGTGGTGTCCCCTCTGCAGGCTGAGGTTTGCTTCTAAGCCACTACTTAAGGCTACAATCCTGTCCACACTTTCCTGTAAGTAAGCTCCATTAACTGTGATGGGACTTACCAGTACTTCTGAATGGTCATACATAAGATTTGGGCTCTTAGAATCCCAGCCTCTTGCTGCAATATAACACTTGCATCCAGGTGCCTAAGTACCAGCAGACACACCACAAGTTTCACTGGTGGTACTCATACCACTGGTTGAGAAACACTGATGTACAGTTTAGGACCAGAGTCTGTGGTGTTCCTTCTGCGGGTTGAGGTTTGCCTCTAAGCCACCACTTAAGGCTACAATCCTGTCCACACTTTCCTGTAAGTAAGCTCCATCGAATATAATAGGACTTCTGAGTAGTCAAGCAAAGGACTGAGCTCTCAGTAACCATCCTTTGGCTGCAATCCTATTCACTTTCCTGAGAGTAAGCTCCACACACTCTAATGGGACTTACTTCTGAGTGCCAAGAATAGGATTGGGCTCTAATGCTGCACTCCTCTGCACTCTTTCCTGGGAGTAAGCTTCATAGATTGAAATGGGATTAACTTTTGAGTAGTCAGGCATAGGATTACAAGCTCTTAGAAACCAGCTTCTTTCCAAACTATTATAATGGAACTTACTTCTGAGTAGACAATGATTGGCTTTGAGGCTACACTCTTATCCTCACAGGGGAGTAAAACCTACTGACTTTAATAGGATTTACTTCAGAGTAGGCAGTGGACTGGGCTCCTGGGGGGAGGGGGGGCAGGATGGGAACTGCATGCTCCCTGCTTATAAGGAAAAGGAGGACAATGACGATTTTTTCCCAGGCAGAAGAGTGAAAAGAGGACCAGTCCTGGGGAAAAAGTGCTCCTGGGAAAAAATAAAATTTATGAGAAGGCTGCTTGCTGCCTGCTTATAAGGAAAAGGAGGACAGTGAAGATTTATTGTGGTCCTGGAAAGAAGTATGGATAATAATAAGACTCCATGTTGCCTGCTCATAAGGAAAAGGAGGAGAGAGGAAAAGATTTTTTTCCCAAGACACAAGAGTAAAAAGAGGACCTGTCCTGGGTAAGGAGGACATATGGTCACTCAGTACTTGCTTCTGAGCAGGCATGCAGAGTATTGGGGTCTGATGCTCAAATCCTATCCACACCTACCTGGGAGTAAGCTCCATTGACTAGGATGGGACTTGCTTCTGAGGAGGCACGCATGGATGCCTCCAGTGAATGGAGAGAGAAGAGCAGCCACTCAAAGGTCCTCCCTCTCTCCCTCACACCTCAAGAATTTTTAGTAATGGAGTTCCTCCACAATTGGAGGAATAAGAGGGCTCATTTGCATAGACTACCTTAGCAAAAACAAGAAAATACCTCTTCAACACTTGCTAGAAATAAGGTTTTTAAGCAAAATCAGATGTTTAGCAGAGACGGGCTTCCTTCCAGGCCATCAAAACAGAAATTGTTTCTCACCCTCAGTGTAAAGAATGTAGCTGTTTTAGACAACCGCTTAGGCAGGGGAGAGTTTAGGCTCTTAATGGGAGCTTGTTTGAATGATGTCCTTTGCATGTGGTTAGCAAAGTGATTAGGAGGGGGAGGTGTGCTTGCCAGGGAACTCCTGGCTGCTTGACTTACATATAAGGTATTTGTATTTTAAAAAATTCCCTTAGGGAGGGGAAGGGGGGCAGAGAGAGCCCCCTCAGAAGGGGAGGGAGTTGAGCTTCCTCTGGCAAGACAGACCCAGAGGCCCTTTAAGAGAAATTCAAACACCCTTGCATGCAATTGAAAGATGAGGGCCCCCATTTAACAACCGGTTCACTCCCTAATTAACAACAGGTTCTACAGAACCGGTGCGAACCTGCCTCAGCCCACCTGTGGTTGCAACCAAAAAACACATAATCTTGTTCCTCGAATAAAGAATAATTTATAATAAACTTGACTCACAATCTGATATAGTCCCTCACATATGTATTTGAAAGTCAGCAATCAGTGGGGATTTACTTCTATGTAAATGTGTTGTGGGAGTGCGGTGTTTGCCATCTTTTAACTCCCTGTAAAGAGAATGCAGCTGAAACTTTAAAAAGTTTGCCTGCAGGCTAACACAATGGAGTTTCTTTGTGTGCTTCGTACCACAGGGTGACATTTTTAGACATTTTAGAACGCAACATTTCGTGATGAGGCGAACGTTTAAAAATACACCTGGAAATGTAATGGCTTGTCACTTTGTCCTTCATTTCACTTTCTTTATAATGTGATTGTCACATAATTTCCTATTGTTCAGTCAGCCATTTTAGTTGGTTAAAATAATACCAAGTTTTGCTGATTGAGAACACTATGTATGCAGTATCTCAGATACATATTGTATCTCATGTATATATGCCGTGTATATAGAGAAAAAACTGAAAATAATGTGACAGCATTTTTTATTTTCTCAGAATTATGGATTATAACATAATTACAAGAAAGAAATAGAAAGTACCAAGGATACGGCCATAAAATTAAAATTACATAGGACCTTCAGCTGATTGTAATTCTGGTAACAAGCAACTGGATATCCACAGTGGGGGGATTCTGTGTTTATAACCTACCAGTTGTGATAACTGAAAGTCTGAATCAAATGGTCAGTTCCAGTGCAATTCTATGAAATTTAGGCTGGCCTAAGTCACCTGGACTATCCTTCTGTGATGGTATGGGGAGGTCGGTGTATAGCTGTGCATTGACCTAACCCTCCGAGGAGTGGGGCAGAAGTGGGGCAGAAGTGTCTTACAACACTTTTGTGACACCCCCAAATCAGCACAGGACTAATGCCAAGGCTAAGTGGCGGTTAGGATTTCAGCCGATGTCTGAAGCAAAGTATTTGAGCTTTTAAAACTATTAGACCACATGGAAGATATGGATGAACAATCCAAACCAGAAGTAGGAGGGTACATAGGAGTAAGCCCCTTAGAGTTTCCTTAAATAGAAGTTCCTTTGAGTTCAGTGGGTCTTATTTCTGTGTAAGATGTAAGATGCCCAGCTAGCACAACTAATCTTCGTCCAAAGGCAACCAACTCACATTGCACCATCTGAAGCAGCTCATGTGTAAATTTTGTTAAGCAATAAAGAGAAAACTTGGTATGTAGTTGTGGTTTTTATTAACAGTTGCATGTGTGTCAGCACAATCCTAACCTCTGGATTCATTGGGATAACCAGGAACCAGTGAGTGGTGGGCACTATGTGTCAGTTTGTGACACCGGGCACCTCCAGGCACCAGTGGGCAGCAGGCACCAGTGGGCATAAGTCCCTTGCTGGCCTTCCCATAAGGCACATCAGGGGTATCTTGATATCCAATCATCCAATGCTTCATGGTATCCTTCATCCAATGCTCCATGGTGGGGAACAACAGCCAATTCCTGACTTCTGTCTCTGAGCCTGACTGGAATATGTCAGCTGACTGCAGGACAAGAGGACAACAATAAAAAAGATTTCAGGAATCCAAGAGGTCATCACTATTCAATCTCTTGTTAAGCCTGGAGGGAAAAAAGAAACACTGGCCGAATTGCTTCAGCTACTCATCTGGCGGTACTTATTTTCCCAGTCCTGCACATACTCAAAATTAAGTAATTCCTGTTTCAGCCTGTTCAGCTCCAGTGGGGAAATTGTGGGATTCTTCCAATCATCCCTCAACATGTCTTGGGATGGGGAGTCAGTCCAGCTCTCTGATGTCTTTGATAGACCCCTTGCAGATAGTCAAAATATGTCCTCACAACAACCCTGTGGGGTATGCGATAGGACCTCTTACAGGTCAAAAGATACACAACCTGACTTAAAACATAGCATGGAGACAATTGGCATTTTGCTTATTTCTTCTCATAATCAAGGTGTTGAGGGAAGACCTGAATCTGCCTTTTCTCAATGAGAGAATTCTAAAAATAGCCTAATTTTAACCAGCTAAAAATTGCCTAATTTGCATAAATTATAATTGCCGGACAAAAAATCCAGTTGGTCATTTAAGGGTTACAAGAACTTTTTAAAATTATTATTTCTTTTTCACATTTTATATAACCCCTTTCCAGTGAGTACAAGGTGGTATACATGCAGGGTTGTCATATGTCCTGAAAAACAGAGACAATCCTGATTTTTGGGGATTGTGTTTGCATACTTGGACAGAGAATCCTATCTCAGTTTTGTGGAAGAGAATTGTGGCAACCCTATATATATGGCTCCTTCCTTCTTCCTGTCCTCACAACAACCCTGTGATGTAGTTGAGGCTGAGAGTGAGTGACTGGCTCAAGGTTACCCAGAAAGTTCTGTGTCAGAGTGAGGATTTAAATCCGGATCTCCCAGGTCTAAAACCGGAACCACTTCACCGTCTTGGCTCTTGTTTTATATTTATGTTATGGGATGTAATGCCCGTCCTTCCCCTTTTTGTTCTGTCTGCTTGTGAACTGACAGCAATTGAGTTGATCATTTGCTACAGTCACACCGGCTACAAACCTGCGCACCAGTAAGGCCCTGACGCCGTGTGCTCTGTGGACTCTGCAAATGGGAAGCATCACCTCCACTGAAACAAAATATGAAACGATTTAAAAGCTTTGCAGTGACAGACTTCATAGGACACACGGTCTGTGTGAAATTGGATTCAGCATGATTATTTCTGGGCAGTAATTCAGAGCAAATAACATCAAGAAAAACCCTGCGTAAATCCTGACAGAAAAAGTGGATTTAAATCAAACTAATAGCTTGCAAAACACACGAAATATGCTTTGTTCATGCCTTGGAGATACATGGGCCAAATCCATATTAAAAAAAAAGTTTTTTTAAAAACAAACCAGAGTGATTTGGAGAATAAATTACTTGTCATAGTGATCTTTAAAAATGCCAGAATTTAATGCAAAAATATAATCCTAACATTTATTGCAGCAAAAATAAATGTCAACATATTAGACTTAACTGGCTAAGCCTTGTGGTAGCATTTCCACAAAATGAAAGGAACATGACAGGCTGTATTTCACATTTATTGGAATGAGATTTGCTCTTCTTTATCATAAGCACTAGATTAAAACACTTTATTTTAATTTACTTCCCAGGATTGAGGGGGGAAAACATTGACTCAGATAAGCAGTGGAATACCATATCCAGCTCTCACTGAAGCAATCAATCAATCTCGGGAGCTAAATATGTCATTTGACACCACTTAAGCTTGGTGTTAGAATGCCAAGTGAAATAATAAAAGAGTTGTGACATATCGTGTCCCGTGATATTCAGTAGCAACGTCCCTGTTTGGTTCAATAAAGAGACAATATTTGAATGTATAGTGCAGGGTTTTCAAACAGAGGTTAGGGAAGCGAAGAATAACTTGGTTTTCAGCTCCAGATATGAAACATACATCTGTTATCTTGTGGATAAGTGTACAAAAATTGTAAAATATTATCACTGTTTCTCAAAAATGAGAATCACAATTGTGTCATGCCTACTCTTTGGCATTCCTGGACATTCATTTTTTTTTTTATTCTGGACATTTCCATTCCACTATAACGGCACAAACCAATTATACCAGGCAACAGATCCCATGTTTATACAGGTTGAACCTCCCCATTTGTGACGTTTGGTTCCAAGAACCTGCATGATTAATTATTTTCGCATTATACAAAGGGAATCAGTTACCATACTAACAAGGCAGGCAATTAATCAAGATGAATTAAGTTCCCTTCCAAGTGGCTACTAACTAAGGGGCTCAGCTTCCAAGCTGAGCTCCTGCAATTTGCAAGCACATGCAAGCGATCTGCAAGATGTTTTCCGCTCAAAGCAATTCACAAGTGTTTAGAACTTGGGGGATAGGAATGGCTTTGCCTCGCAGCTGAACAGAAGCAAAACTAAAAGTACATGAACTTTCCTAAGACAAACTTTATTGCCTGCCACATTCTTTAAGCCATTAACTCCTACTTTAAGATTGTTCATCTTTCAATTTAAATAGCCAACCTCATTCACTTTGAGACAAAATCACAAATAAATCACATACGGTTAGGCAGGGTGACCAGATGTCAAACCACCAAATTCCCGGCCAAGCCCCCCAAAATTCCTGTCCCCTAGGCCAAAATTTCTGCTGGGTTTTAAAAAAATGTAGGACACCCTGAAAAAATGTAGGACAAATGTAGAACATGTTAAAATAAAGCAAAAATATTCATATTGCTTTCCAGTACTTAATTTCAACACTTTTAAAATAGAAAACCTCTTAACGTGCATGATTCTGATTCCCCCCAACTCAGGAGTAAGCTCCATTGACTTAATGGGCTTACTTCTTAGTAGGCATGGGTAGGACCTGGCAACAAAGGCAAGGACACCCTCCCTGATTCAGGAGTAAGCTCCATTGATTTAATGGTTTACTCCAGAGTAGGCATGGATAGGAATTTGCTGCAGGGGCAAGGACCCCCTCCCTGACTCAGGAGTAAGTTCCATATAATTAATGGCCTTACGTCTGAGTAGACCTGCCTGGAACTGGGCTCTGGGGCTGTCCTCCTGGCCACCCTTACCTGGGAGCAACTCCCATAGACTCTCATGGGCTTCCTTCTGAGTAGAACTGCCTGGGACTGGGCTGCTGGTGCCTGGTGGGAAGGCACTCTGGGGGGCTTCGGGCAGTGGTGGGATTCAAATAAATTAACAACAGATTCTATGTCCCGTTAGTAAACTGTTCCCAGAACCAGGCGCTCATTAGAAAAAGATTCTATAGAATCTGTGAGAACCCCCCGAAGCCCACCACTGGTTCGGGGCTGCCCAGCTAGGCTTGGTAATGGCCACCCAGACAGCCACTGACTTCCATAGCTTAGCTGCGCAGCTGCATGCAGCTCCAATCAGGAAGAAGCGCTTCTTGGAAGGGCGACCCAGGCGTGGGCAGAGCATCCATCCCACCACCTCTGGGACGAGTGAAAGTGGCACATGGACATGGGATGTTGATGCACATGGGGAGATGCTGTGCATGGGGGATGATGCTCCTGTGAGGTTGATGTGCATGGCAGTTTGTTGCGCATGCAGGGTTGTTGTGCAGACAGGGTTGTTGTGCATGAGTGGATGTTGAGCATGGGGGATGTTTCATATGGGGGCGTCGATGCGCATTGGTGATTATATGCATGGGATTATATGCATCATCCCATGGGGGATGATGCCCGTGAGGTTTTGATGCTCATGGGGGGATGTTACACATGAGATTTTACTCCCGCAATATGGGTACATTTTCACTAGTGTTTAATAAGAGGACCTTACATCTGGTTGGCATTAAATTGGAACTACCCCCTAGAACAAGTGGAAGCTGGCTTGGGTCTAAGAAGGCCTTTGCAGGCATCCAGAATCAGCCAGAAACTCACTTCTGGTTCTGAGTCACATAACGGGCACTGTCCCTTCCAAAACTGTGAATTGGGTTCCCTGCCATCAGATACAAAACACTGTTTCTCTGTGGACTAGAGAAAATCCAAGTGTGCAGAGGCACTTTAGCATCCCTGAGGCATCCCATGGTGTCTGGCGGGCCACCATGAGGTAAAGGAAGCTGGACTAGATGGACCCTTGGTCTGAGCCAGCAGAGGCTCTTCTTATGTTCTTATGTCCAATAGGAAAGAGTTCCACAGATCAATTCCATGATGGGCAAATAAATATTTTCTTCTGTCTTTTTAACTCTGAACCGTGTGCAATTAAAGCACTGAAATAGCAATTGGATCATACGATGAATCCATAGATAGCAGCAGAGACTCGTGAAGTTAACAACCAGAATTAAAAAATTTCCATCAGAATCAAATCACTGTCGTCTAGTTTTAAAAAATCTGTGAACAGACACAGTGCATAAAAACAATAAGTATGGCTACAATCCAGAGTAACTACAGGACCTATTACACTGACATAGTTACAGTGCTACCTATGGGAAACCTATGGGAAATGCATAGAGCAATGCAGAGTAAGTGCCTCTTATGTCTTCCCATTGTTACTCTGGATTGTAGGCAATGTCAACTTTCAGTATATCCTAGGTGCTGATCATTGCTGCTTTTTAGCATGGTGAAAGGACAAGTATAGTAAATAGAGGGAGGGAGAGGAGGAGGAAGGGGTGGAGAGAGAGAGAGGAGGAGGAGGAGGAGGAGGAAGAGGAGGGAGGGATGGATGGAGAGAGAGATTCCATATTTAACAAATGGATTAAAATACATTTCTTAGCTGGCCATGTGAACGGACAGGAAAAAAAGTGCAATTGCATGTTTAAATGTTGAAATATCTGCTGTGAAAGCAAGAAGCCACCAACTTCTAGGGGTAATTACATTGCAGTGCGAATCCATTTAGCAGTCTTTGGTAATAAATAAAAGCTCTCAAATGTTGAAAGCATTGAAGTGTTTTCTGTAAATATCTGAAATGAACAAAAATATGTAATTACGTATATGGAGCATATGCTACTCCCAAAGAGTGACAAGTAATTAGAAGGATCTCATTTCTTCTCTCCCCCTCTTATCCCTCACCATCCTCTGTCTCTGTAATATGGAAACAGCTGATTCTCAAGTAACATTTAGCATATTGAAGTGTAACACTTAATTGATACCTAAAGCATTGTAACAGTCTTGGAACTGTAAACTTCTTATATGTACTCGTACATTGTACAGAGAATCTTTACTGAGCTTCTGATGCTTTGCAAGCTTCTGACGTCTGGCTTCCGCTATAATAAAATGTGCCTGTTCTCCTGGTCAACTGTCTCTATAGAAAACATGTACTAAATTACATATATGCAACTCCCTATCATATAGATCCCCACTGTTACATGCAAATAAAGCACTGCAAGCAAACAACATTCATAGATGCTATTTTACATCTCTGATTGCATGCAAATTCAAGATTGTCCTTTGCATCCTGAATTTATGTTTCATTGCCCCCTGCTGTTTGAGGAAAAAAGCAGGTTTTAAGTTAATTTCTTTCTGTGATTCATTTATTAATTTATTAATAATTTATATATTGTTAATATATAAATATATTATTTATATTGATTATTATAATAGTCCATAGTCCATATAATGACCGGTGCAGGTACACTAAGCTGGTTATATTCTGCAATTTGAGCCCAGATCCTGAGAATCACAGAGATATCATTGTTGGATCCTAGCCTTACCACACCACTCCCACTCACCCACTCACATACACACACTGCAAACAAAAAACAATAGTGGTTTCTGATTAATTTGATTAAAGTGTTCTAAAAGTGCACTTACCCTTGAATATGGCTTCGGGCATATTGACAGTCAATCCTATTCACACAGGAATTATAATGGGACTTACTTCTGAGTAAATATGCATACGATTGGGCTCTAACAGTGGAAATCCTAGGCATGTTTACTCAGAAGTAAGACCTAGGAATAGGACTGTCTCCCAGGTATAGAACATACTCCCAGGTAAAGTGTAGGATTGAAATCTAAGGGCCCAATCTATAGACCATGGAGTTGGTATTCTCCAAGCGCCACTGATTCAGTCTGTCACAAAAAGTGTCATAAGATACTTTTGTGCAGCAATAATGATGCAACACTGGTGGTGAGCCCAACCTCAGACAGATCTGGGGTTCAGATCTCAGGTCACAGCACTTGAGGATAGATGCTGAGGGTTCCTGGTGGGATATCCTCTAGCTTGCAGCATGTATTTTTAGGGTGGAGTGGAGGAGAGGAACAGAAACTATGAGTGATGGAGGATGGTTCAAATTTTTTTAACACACGCAGCTTGTATAGCTGCTTCCACAACATTTCTGAGCCATACAATAACAATATCTTGCTTTCATGCTACAAAATTGTATTGTCGGTATCATTGTGGATTCTAGTGAATACTAAAACCAGATGACAGTTGAGCTCCAGTATATAGTTCTTGCCCAACCTTAACTGACATGACACAGTTCAGTTCACATTAACAGGACATTAACGGGACAAACAAACATGGAGCCTTCAAAGGCACTTGAAGATCTCCAATTGTCTTTAAAATTCATATTTGAGGTCCCTATATAAAGTCTAATTAGTTGTAGCTCCTATATGGAGTCTAACCAGATTCAAGGAGGGAGTGATGCTGGAGAAAATAATGCGCACTAGATTCTAGCCTGCTCCATCCCTTTACTGCCCTGGGGCAGAGGAGACCCATGAGGTCTGATGAGACCCATAGGTCAGCAGTAGTCCTATGCACAGGTAAGTAAAAGTATCCTGGCAGGCCTTAGTTTTATATATACCTCGGTTTTATACACCACAGATATATATTGTGTTCTTGGCTTTTAACCATCCTCAATGCCAGGACCAGAGAATTCTATTGGGATTGGGAATTAATTTTCTTTCTTCTTTCTTTCTTTCTTTCTTTCTTTCTTTCTTTCTTTCTTTCTTTCTTTCTTAATTCTAACCATTTCTATTTTTGTAAAATATGAATATACTTAAAAGGACATCAGGCACAGAACAATCCTTCCAACAGAAATATTAACTTGCCATTCTCAGTGGCAAGACTTGATGTACCTTGAAGTTTCATGAGAGTCTTGAGGCCTGATCCTACAGGCACCTTGTGGTGGCACATCTTATGATCCACCATTGAAAAGCATGGGACACTGGTGTGAAAGCCACCTGGAGTTCGCACTGTGGGGTCACTGGAACAAAAGGTAGGAAGTTCCACCAATATGACATCAAGCCACAGAAAGTAATAAATGGGGAGAGAGGTTCAGGGATGGTGGAAGAGTAACTTAGAGCACAATCCTATACATGTTTACTCAAAAGTATGCCCCATTGTATTCAGTGGGTCTTATTCCCAGGAAAATGTCTTTAGGTTTGCAGCCTTAGTGGTAGCGGTGCAGATTGAGATCCTTTCCCTCCTGCACTGCCCCCCATTGCCTACTGAGACTTCTCAGACTTATGCCAGCAAAATAGCTAGTGGTGTAGACCTAAGAAGCTTTATTGGAAGCCAGGTTGCCTACAGGGATGTAAGTAAATTTAGTTACACCTCTTTGGCCTTATGGTCACCCTCATAGCATACATCATGTACTCCTACTGTGTGTTGCATGCTATGGGTTGGCAAGGAATAGGATGAGACTATTAGATATCTACTTTAATTTCACCTAGTATTGATGATGCTGATATCTTTATAGGGTTTGTCAGGTTGCTGGCAACCAAATCCTATCCACCTTTCCAGCACTGACGTAGCAATACCATTGGGATGTGTGCTGCATCCTGCAGCGGGGAAGGCTAGTCATAGAGTCCTCCCCAAGGTGAGGAAACATTTGTTTCCTTATTTAAGGACTTCATTGTGGCTGCATAGGTGCTGGAAGCTTGCTAGGATTGGGCCCTAACTTGCCATACTCATTTGAAACTCACTGAACACACTGCCAGTTGTCAATACAGCTGAAATGCTGTGAGTCATGAGTGATGTGCTAGCTACAAAAGAGGGTCATGCATGTCATCTTGTGAAACTGAGTGCCATTCATTCTCTGGATACTCTGACTTTCCATTCTATGCTCTCTGAACTCTGGCTTCCGCTATGTTGCAATACATGCTATGTTGATTTGTAATAGTTATTCCTGCTACATACACAGACGTCCCCCACTACTTAGTGGCATTCATAAAAGACCTTGACAATTATTCAACTATAGTTATGGAAATGGAGACACTGTCAGATACTCTTTGGGGTCCTTCAGCATGAATGGCAGCTGTGACTTCTCCTTTGAAAACCTCTCATTAAATCATCTTTGTCCAAACTTTCAGGCAGAGCATAATACATGTCCAAAAAAAAATCATCTGTTGTTTTTGACAATTGTAATTAGTATTGATTCTGCTTGGATATTCTGGAGAAAAAGATTAATAGTAACTGTGTCAGACTGGATAGCACAGTGGCATCACTAGACAGGCTTCATCCGGTATGGGAGTTGATTGCCTTCTTCTCCATGAGGGACCTCCTCCCATGCAGTAGGAGTGCAATGCCCTGGATGGCGATAATGGTGATCCACCATTGCTTTGCGCCACTGGTTTTTTTTTTAGTTATAATGATAGTAGAAATATTCAAACAAATATTCCAATGAAATTATGCATCAAATGATATATAACATGTTGGTATTATTCAAAAAATACCAAGATTTACAAATTTTGGCCAGTAATGGTGTCACCCTCCCTGTGCACATCACCCAGTGAACTGCAACCCCTAGTGATACCACAGCATAGACTGAAGGCAGTTTACACAGAAAGCCTGACCCTAAACTCAATTTCTTAAACTCAATTTCTAAACTCAATTTCAATTTTTACAAGTTTTATTCTGAGACAACTCACAGAAACATTCATTCTCCAAGTTTTTCCCTCCATCAAATTGTTATTCTTCCTGAACATCTTCTACATGTTGCACACAGATTCATATTGCACACAGATTCTCTGTATTCTTTCCCATTCTTTCCGTCCAATTCTTTCACATTCATCCACTCTGCCAGCAGCTTGCCAGAGTCTTCCAGTAACCCAAAATGAGACCCAAGCAGATCCAACTTAGCTTTTAAGGTAAGGCAACAGCTTCACCTCCTGACCACACCTCCAGTTACCTTATTTTTCTTTAAAACACTTTTGCTTTATCTTCTATTCTACCAATCATCATCTTGCTTTGATCTCTCAAGTTCCAGAACATTTCTTTTCCTAGCATGGCCTGAAAGTTTTTCCATGCGAGTTTCCACCTCACCCTGAATACCATCTTAAACTCTTAAAAACTTGGCAGTGCCAGTCAAAGGTCGGAACTGTAATCCTTAACTTGCTAACAGCAGAGAAATCAAACTCTTTTGAAAAAATGGTCAGCATTTTCTTCCCAGCCACAGGCTTGAGTGCAGTCAATTTCATAAGCCGCGATAGCATGTAGAAGAAAGTGTCGGGGCTTATGTGGAAACACTGATAAAGTCATCAAAGCGCTGCAACGTTAAGAGAAAATTTAATGATTCCCAATCATTCTCTCGCTGAATTGGATTACTCCGCGGACTTCACACAACACATTCAGCACTGCTTACTCTCAGATGCAGGCCTTCTGGTGCCGTGCGCCAAGACAATAGAGATTTCAATGACAAAAAACGAAGACAGACGGTAAGAGATGCGGCAGAATTGGGAAGCAGGAGAAAAACTGTTGCGGCTCACGGGCACAGAGGTTCAATTTTCAGGGAAAAAAATCATGTCATGTTGTGTTCGGGGAACAGTACTGGGGGAACACAAAACTGTTCTGATCTCTGATAGATATTTGTCAAAAATGCCTGTGAAGAAATAGCTAGAGATTTGGGCTTTGGGATCGGAACAGTTTAAGAAAAACTCAGAAGACAGCGGAAGAAGGAGAGTGAATATTAATGAGGATGTGAGAAGGAAGAAAACAGATGAAGATCGTTTGGGCAATGCAGAGAAGTCTGGAGAATAAAACAATCTAAATTTCTGTTTCTGGAATGATATGATTAATAGCGGGAATGGAAGGGAAGCCATTAAGAATAGACCTTCTGTGTAGCCTGAGTCTTGGCTGTGGCTTATAATTCTGTCTGATTGATCTTGCCAAGGCTCCATGCACAAATTTTGAGGTTGTGGTTTTGTGTTGATTTTCCAAGATGATTTTTTAATCATAATATTTTTTTATGTTCAAGTGACAAAAAAATTGACAAAGCAAAGTATTGATCAGAAATGGGGTTATTTACCTTACAAAAATGGAAACTCGTGTTGGCTGTAAACATATCTTGCTCACTGGAAACAGACATCTCTAGTTGTGGTATAGGCTGCAATCCAGAAGTGCACTTGGGCTGCCCTAGCTATCACTGGGGTGGCCCAAGATGGAGCAGCCCAGTTATGCAAGAGAAGGCTTGGGGCAGAGCACAATCCTAACCGTGTCTACTCAAAACTAAGTTCCATTGTGTTCAATGGGTCTTACTCCCAGGAAAGCCTAAGGCAACATAGGATGCCCCAAGACAGATAGAGCTGGGCTGCCCTAGTGGGGCCACTCTAGGCAGCTCAGGAGAGGCATGTTGAGGGCAAGTTTAGCATTGCCTAGGGCAGAGCAGTTACTCTGTATCCAGAGCTTGTTTCCAGGGCAGAAATGCCCTCTTCCAGCTTCTCAGAGTTATACCACCTCAGGAGCAGGTATAGTATTGAGTAGACCCACAGGGGTCCATGATAAGGCAGAATAAGAATGGCAGTGTTGAGAAAAAAATTGAATTCTTGTGCAGCCCCTGCCTCTCAGCTTCAGGATATGGCACAACTATGTCACAACTATGTTTTATATATAAAACATCTTGTGTCATGATGAACTCTTATGTCTGGTTATGTTTTCTGGAGCTTACTCCAAAGAAATTGTGCATTGAATTGTGGCCTAACTTTATCAGTTAGGCTGGCCTAAGCTCCAGAACAAGTCCCATGCTGGCCTGTGGTGTCATAGAAATGCCATGGGCATTTCTGCACCACTCCTGTGGAAGGGGTGCACAGTGCACAGATATGCACCAGCTTCCCCACACCACAGCAGGAATGGGGAGTTAGTTGAGTTGTGCTGGCCTGAGTTTCAGTCTCATCTTCTGTGATATGTTGGGTGAAAAAGATATAAGTTACCCATGAAATTGTGCAAAGCAGTAGTAGACCATTAGAAGTGTTTTGCTTTATATTTTCTCATAAATCATGCTCTGAAAAGATATGGTTACTTTAAAATTGACTGGATAGGAAAGGTGATCAGTGTCATCCATCATGAAGCAGTTATGTCTTCAGCTTCATAGATTCATTATCTCATCTGCTGGGATACACTGTAAGCTCTTCATGGCAATCAAAAAACTGTTACTGTGATCGCACATTAGGGGACTAGTTCACCTTCAAGTTCTTTGTTACACAAAAGCTGCAATCTTATATATGCTTTCCTGGGAATGTAACTGCAATCCTAAAGACACTTTCCTGGGAGTAAGACCCATTGAACACAATGGGGTTAACTTTTGAGTAGACATGGGTATGATTGTGCTCTAAATCTCACTGAACACAATTAGGGTTGCCATTTCCCCATAAAAACAGGGTGGTACCCAGATTCATGACCCAGCCAGAATCTGGACATTGCGCCAGATGCCACTCCACTTGTCCCACATGGTTTAGGGATTGCAAAATATGGCAACCCTAAGCACAATACAACTTAGGCTGCAATCCTAAAGACACTTTCCTGGGAGTAAGACCTATTGGACACAATGGGGCTTACATCTGAGTAGACATGTTTAGGATTGTGCTCTTACTTGTCAGTAAACTTGTAGAAGATCTGACTGGTAAAGCAGACTGAAGACTCTTAGATCATGTTTCTTCTTTTCCTTGTCAGGGTGTACACACCCATGGAAGAACCTCATAGCATCTCTGCTAACAAGCTCTCTCCCTCCCTCCCTCCCTCTCTCTCTCTCTCTCTCTTCCCCCCAAAGTATGAAGCCAATCACGAGCGGAAAGAATTATACCAGCCTAAATCATGATCTAGTGCACCAAGGGATTTAATAGACCTTGTTACAGATGAATGCATGTGTAATTTTTGCAACAGCAATAATTTATCAGCAGATAATTATTATAGAAACTCTCAAGTCAGATCATTATTCAGAAAAGCGGCAGATTCTGTGTTAGGCAAAATATGAATTCCTAGGACTTTCAAGCAGGAAAATGTTCCTCAAAGTAGGTTGGGGGCCAAAGGAGCAGTCATCTGAGATGTACCAATGGTAATGGACAATAATGTATCAAAACACAAAGACATGGTAGACAACAGGCACCTATTTTTATACTGACATATAAGATGGTTTTATCCACATTTTCTTCAAATTGGGGAAGGATGCTCTGCAGCTGTGAAATATAGAACAAAGAAAATTTAGGCTGGTTATTATAGCTGCCTTAATGTTTCAGCTAATTGCACTGACTTCTATCTATTGGTACAGACTGAATCATATGCATGCTGATAGCATACAGTTGACCTTGTCCTATCCTAGCTACAGCCCACATTTTCTCAAAGTAAAGAATATATGTGGGGTTTTCTGGTCTCCCATCCAGGAAATGGCTAAGCCCTACAAAGAAATTCTAATGGAAATCCTCCCAGCACAACCACTCCTGCTCTCTCCCAAGACCAATTTGCTCCCATCACTGTAAATCACAGAATCATAGAGTTGGAAGGGACCCAGTGGATCATCTAGTCCAACCCCCTGCCTGTAGCAGGAAGTCATCATCTTGTGAGGACCTGGACCTCGAACCTGGCCTGCTGGTTAATAGGTACAATGTCTTACCCACTTGCACCACCATAGATTATCTTGCCCCTATCCTTCCATCCTTTCCCCTGACCTCCCTCTACCTCTCAGTGTGGAACTTACTTACTTTTGGCCACTGGTGGTCTAGTACAAGACTTTGTAACACACTGATACAAAGTTCTTTATGCCATTTCTGCAACAACCTGGGTTGGTGTTGTAGGCATTCCGGCAGTGCAGAACAATCATTGGATTGTGCCACTAATCTGCTTAACATCTTAGGCCAAATGCCATCAAGATTCATATAAGCACGGCCTTTTTGTAATGCAACACAGCGGAACTGCGTTCCGGCCTCCTTTTTTGTGGCTGTGAAAAAAAAGCGGGCCCAGGTGGAAGCTCCTCTCTCCGCTTTGTGGCCAGCGCACTGAGGGTGATCTAAGGAGCAACGCTCCCTCACCGTGCTCCGTTGCCGCCTCCAACCCAGCCATCCTGGCAGCGAGCCTCTGCTCCACCAGGAGCCCCTGCCTGCCTTCCTTGCCTGCAGCCTCCCAGCCTCAGCAGGCAGCCTGGAGCAGCTGCTCCAATCTTCTGCCAGCCTAACACTGCACCAGATACTAAACCTAACCATGTCTACTCAGAAGTAAGCTCCATTGTAACAATGGATCTGGATCTTTCTGGAACCACACATCCCCCCTTAACTTGCGAGCAGGCAGCATAACCTTCTTGTCATACACTGATGTAATACATTATAAGTAATAAACAGCACAATCTTAACCATGTCTACTCATAAGTTAGCCCCATTGTGTCCATTTCCTTACTCCCAGGAAAGTGCTTTAGGATTGCAGCCATATATCTTGATGTGCAACCACACATCCGCCCTTTCGTGGAGTAAAGCTCCTCGAAAATAAATAAATAAAAGATGAACAAGTTGTAAGTCCCTGCACCTTTTCTAAAAAACAGAAAAAGCACTGCTTATAAGTACTTTCTGTACAATCTCTGGAGTCTTAAGAAACCCGACAGAGGAGTTCGGTGTTGGATGTGGAGGAACTCAGAGTTTGAAAGAGATCACCAAGTATTGTTCCCCCGAAACATTATTTCCATTCATGGAAAAGGAAATTACTGGTAGGTTCCCAAATGTACTGCAGCGAAGTGTCCTTTGTCCACAGTGCCTTGTTGTGGTGGTGCCATTGTGCCAGATCTCATGAGATCACATGTAATGTCATGCAATTCTTACACAATTATGTAAGGTTTTGTGTGATCGCCCAATTTGTTGATCGCCGATTGGTGTGAGTGAACTGTGGCATCATGGGACACTTTGGGACATGGGACACATGGGACACCAACTACATTGGTGTAAAAGGTACCATAGTTACTCTGGATTGCAGCCTTAATAATGCATTTTAAATAAATGAATAAAGTAACATTTTCAGTTTCCAAATGTTAAGCACTTCAGTATTTCTAACACTCATTTAAGGGTATTTGAAAATGTCCTTGACCTTCTCTGTAATGAGTTTTTTTCCTCTTTGTTTAATTACCAAATTCTTGTAAATCTATTCCTGCCCCAAAATGAGATTTATCTTTCTCAAAATTAAAAACAAAGGTGTTGCTGGGTGATTTCATTTCTTAAAATGTATGTTTCGTTTAAATTGATAAGCTCTTTAAAAGATAATAATAGACATTTTTCATGAGCTTTCCTCCCCCATAACAGCCCAATATAAAGAGTTCACTCAAAATTGTCTTTCTTTTTCAAAGATATTCAGTCAACTTATACTTTTTTCTAGAGTGGACATCAAGGCCACCAGATTGCAGATCTTCAAACAGATTGCCTCCAGCACCCACCTCCCTCAAATCAAAACAAGGAAAATTCTTTCCAGTTATTTGAAAGCTCCTACAAAACTTTCTTAAAACAATATGATGAAATTATATTGATACACACAATTGTGCAAATGCAAAAACCATCTAACAATCTATCATTTCTTTCTCATTGTTCAGCACACATGAAGCACCACGCCACTGAGTACTGGTGGTAAAAGTAGAACAGGACTGTCAAGGATATATAATGGGGAGGGAAGGGTGGCAATGGGGTCTGGGGATGGTTGGATCAGGCCTGGAAAGTAGTGGTGATGGATGCAAGGGTGCCTGCCAGTTCCTATTCCCTCTCCTGCATCTGAACCATTGACAAAAAGCTGCTTGGGTCTATGCCAATGAATTGATGGTAAAGGCTTCAGTAGCTCCATAGGTCAGGCCATCCTTGACCTGATCTTAGCAAATCATGAAGAACTGATTGACTGGGTCAACATAGCAGGAACTTTAGGAGAAAGCAATCATGAACTGCTGGAATTTAGAATATTATGGGAAATAAAAAAGTGCACAATGAAACCTATATATTGGAATTCAGGAAGGCTGATTTCAACAAACTTAGAGGAGTCATAAGCGGGATCCCAGGGGTTGATGAACTAATGGGAAAAGGGGCCCAAGAAGAGTGGGAGCTCTTAAGAGGCAGCTTCTGCAAGCACAGTCAGAAACAATTCCTATGAAAAAGAAAGGGGGGGAAAACCTGAAAAAACCTGAAAAAACTTTGGCTTGGGGATCAGCTGAAGTTAAAGAAAGAGAAGTATAGGCAATGGAAGACTGGAGGAGTACAAGCAGATAGCCCAGTCCTGTAGGGAGGGGGTCAGGAATGCTAAAGCCCAGTATGAACTGAGGCTGGCCAGGGGAGTCAAGGATAACAAAAATAGCTTCTTTAGATATGCCCAGAGGAACAGGAGGAGAGACGAGGGGCTGGGGCTGCTCCTGGACAAAGATGGACAACACGTGTCTGGAAACCAGGAGAAAGCAGAACTGCTCAACTCCTACTTTGCGTCCATCTATTTTCGGAAGGAGGGCTGTGCAAATGGGGGTGTGGATCATTGGCTGATGCGGGGATGTGCTTGCATCCCCAAAGAGGTAATGGAAACATGGATGGTGCAGAAGAGCAGATTGAGATTGACAGAGAACAGGTTTGAAACCACTTAAGTGGCCTAAATGAATTCAAGTCACTTGGACCGGATAAGCTGCATCCTCGAGTTCTTAAGGAACTTGCAGATGTCCTTGCAGAGCCTCTGTCAATCATCTTTGCACTTAGGCAATAAAAACCAAAACACAGTTATAAAATGGGGAATACTTGGCTTGGCAGCACAACATGTGAGCAGGATCTCTCTAGGACAGTGATATTCAAATTTTTTCATCTCATGTTACACTGACAAGGCACTGAAGTAGTCAAGGCACACCATCAGTTGTTTCTAACCATTGACAAGGCACACTAGGCTGTTCAAATACCCCAATTTTCCTACTAATAAATGACTGTCTCCAAACTCCTGTGGAACACTCGAGGGCTATCAATGGCACACCACAGCATACTGGTTGAAAATCACTGCTGTAGGGCAATTGTGGTTTGAAGGTTGAGCTGTACTCTTGCCTTGAAAAGCTAAATAGGGTCAGCAATTTGGAAGGGAGATGTAGAAGGGACTGACAGTGAGAGGTCACTAGTATACCTTTGCAGAGGAGTGTGCAGGGATGTCAAGAATCAGCTGGTGGAAAAAAAAGATTGGATGAAATCTTCAGGACAAGTTTGGTTTGCATATGTCCCATCCTATGGGTCATGGCAGCAATGCTCTACAGGTGTTGCTGATTTAGGATGTCACAAAAAGCGCTGTAGATGCTGAAGAAGTGGGGCAGGATTTGGGGGAGGGAGTGTGAGAAAGATCAGAACTGGTTTAGGGAGACTAGCAAAGGGCCCAAAAGTGGGGCAGAGATGGAAGCAGACACTGCCATTATCCTCATCCCCCTCCTGGTCCAAGAAACCCAACACAGGTCTCCTTGGTTCTGCACCAGCCCAATAGGAGGTACACGTTTTAGGAAACCACTGGGACCACCTGGGTCTTACTCAGGGTTAGGGAACATTTATTCCTTTACTCTGAAGAGATTTGGCATTGCTTCCCTGCCCTACAGGTAGCTATTTTGGCACTGATTTGGCACAAGGGAACCTTAGGACTTAGGTGTGTGAGCAATTGAACTGAACAAGTGTCAGTAGCCAGAATGATGACAGGGATGGATTGATCAATCGATCAATCAATCAATCAATCAAATCTATCTATCTAACGATACCAAAGGTATCTTTGAGTCTCGTATAAGAAAGGGAGACGTTGGCAAAACATACCGGTATGCATGCTTATTACAGTTTTCATTTTGGCTGGTCCAATTTCATCAATCAATCAAATGTTGTCAAACAATGTTCCAGTATTTTGTAAACATTAACTTTATTAGAGCTATCAAAAAGACACTTAAATATCATCATCAGGCTTGATATTTATGCTAATTACAAAAACAAAGTAACTGTTAGTGTGAGACAACAGCATTAACCTTTAGAAAATTATCATGAATCAGTATTCTTTTGTTTTGAATAAAGTTTTATGAAACTCTGGACCAAACTGACCCTGGACCACCTGGGGTCAAATTGCAGTTACTAAAGTTTAGAACACCACCTGATAGCAGCTATTCTAATATGTGGAATTACGTGAACTTGAAAAAGGTGCAGAGAAGAACAACCATTTGGCTGGAGCACTTCTCTAGCCTTTCCTCTTAAGGCCCCTCTTTATAGCCAAAAAAAGTATCTGAATGGGAGGAGACGTCATGAATGTGACATACAAAATTATGTAGAGGTGGATAGTAAGGACAGAAAGAATTCTTTAACCTCTCATATACCACCAGACCTGGGGACTTCCACTCAAATCAGGGTGACCATATAGCATGGAGGACAGAGTGCCTTTCCCTATAAACATTGCATAGAAGAGGGAATTGAGGCAGGTGTAGCTCAACATAGAAGGGTTTAAGAAGCAGCCTGAATTCCCTCTTCTATGCAATGCTTAAAGGTAAAGGCACTCTGTCCACCATTCTATATGGTCACCCTGATTCAAATAGGATTTCAGGAGAGACCTGTCCTGGGTCCCCACGGTATCTCCTGACTATCCCCAGATGGAGCATTAAGTACTACCCGCAACCACTGGTACTGATTGTTCAGGGGGTCAGCCCAGCTGCAGTGCACTTTATGATGTGTATGGTCAATTGCAGCTTCTTTCCTTGGGAAGTCATTGGTAGTGGATAGAATCAAGCTGTTTGATAGGATCACTTGAAAAATTGGGGTACTGTAGGACCACCTATTGCAGAATGAATGAATGAATGAATGAATGAATGAATGAATGAATGAATGAATGAAAATTGCAGGTGGAGAAAAGTTTTCAATAATATATAATGAGTGAAGCTCAGATAACAATTCTTAGTATGACCATAGACTTAGGGCGCAATCCAGAGTAACTATGGGAAGTCCTTGCTCTGGTGTAAGAACAATTTGCTCTGGATTGCAATATGAATTTCCCATAGGTGTTCACTAGGTAGTGCAGTAACTACGGGTGCACGTTATGTCTCTTGCGTGCTCCCGTAGTTACTCTGGATTGTAGGATTAGAAACATATGAAAGTGTGACTGTTTTCATCTGTGCCACAATGATGAGATGCTAGTGAGCCTACAAAGGGTGCAAATTAAGTGCCTGTTCATTACCTAGTGTGATGATGGGGAGGATCTAGGGAGGAGATAGAGCAAGGATTCTGCAGATTATGCCCAAGAAGGTGATGGGATTAGTGCAGGGTGACCACATAGAAGGGAGGACAGAGTGCCTCTACTTTTAAGCTTTGTATAGAAGAGGGAATTTGTGCAGGTTTAGTTCAACATAGAAGGGTTTAAAAAGCAGCAATCCTACAAGATCTTTGTCCTAGGGAACCAGTTCCATTAGCTAGAGACCCAGCTAGTCCTAATTCAACTGGATGTTGCCCTGCCCAATGTATGGAGTAGATCCATCATGAGGGCGACTATCCCAAACCCAGAGTAACTACGGGGGCATGTAAGAGACTTTATGTGTACCCAAAGTTACTGCATCACCTAGTGAAAACCTATGGGAAACCTATGGGAAATAGAATCCAGAGTTACAGCACAATCCAGAGCAACTAATCTGTCCACATAAGAGCCCTTGGGTTGCCCTATCTATCACTAGGGTGGAGCAACTGCAAGATGCTCCACCCCAGTTACTCTGGAAAAGGCTTAGGGCAGAGCAAGGCAACATAGGGTGCCCTAAGAGAGGTGGACCTGCTCTGCCCTAACTGCTCTGCCCTAGGCAGTTCAGGAGAGGCATGTTGAGGGCATGTTTAGCATTGCCTAGGGCAGAGCAGTTATTCTGTATCCAGAGCCTGTTTCCAGGGCAGAAATGCCCTCTTCCAGCTCCTCAGAGATATACCACCTCAGGAGCAGGTATAGTAATGAGTAGACCCATAGGGGTTCATGATAAGGCCCGAGTAAGAATGGCAGTGTTGACCAAAAATCTGACTTCTTGGCCAGCCTAGCTGCAACTCCTGCCTCTCAACCTCAGGATATGGAACAAACTACGGCTGCCCACAAACCTCAGAATACAGCAGGCCACTCCAAGAAGTCCCTTGTATTCACTGTAGAATGTGCTGGCATCTCATCAGGGACTCCTTATATGGCAGGCACCCAGTGGCGTCACCAGACTGGTGCGGCTGGTGTGGGCTGCATTCAGTGATGTGCTCCATATGGGGTGATGCACCGGAGGAGTTTGACTGTCCTTTGGCAGGTCCCAGGCGTCAGCACACCTATTCAGGCCTGCTCCAAGGCAGAGCAGCAGCCAGAAGCTGCCCAAACGGCCAGCTGAGGTGTACTGCGGAGAAACACACTGAGCATGCCGAACAGCTTCAGAGGAGACTTCCTTAGAGCGGAGGAAGTCTGCACCTCTGCACGGCCATTTGGCTTCACTCAGGAGGCGGAGCGGCAGCCGAATGGCATCAGAAAGAGTACTGCACAAGCACCAACTCTGACACCTGCACAGTCGCCTCTGAAGCTGAAAATCTTCAGAAAAGTACTGCGCAGGCGTCAGAGACTGTGCCTGTGCAGTACTCCTTCTGAAGCCAGTTGGCTTCAGAAACAATTGCGCAGGCACCAACTTTGGCGACTGCGCAGTCCAGGTAGGGGGGTGCGCGCATCCCAGGGCTGACACACAGACTTCTGCATGGGGTGATGCACAGAGTCATGTCACCACTGTATGCACCACAGCTGTTTCTTCTTCAGTGTGATCTGAGGGGTCTCTAGTCCTCCCCATGTGTTAATTACTTAGCATGCTCTGGAGCAGTTAGGGCAGCCCAGGCTTCCTGACTCTCTGGATGTAGCATAACTTTCTGCTCTGGATACAGAATAGTTAGGAGAGAGCAGTTAGGGCAGAACAGGATGAACTTGCTCTGGATTGTGCCCCAAGTTGTTCTTACACCGGAGCAAGGACTCCCCATAGTTACTCTGGATTTTGCCCATTGACTGCTTCCCAATATGGTTTACACAGAACCTAGTTACACCGCTGTGACTACAAAAAGTTGTTCACCCATTGATACATGTAAGAGATCCACCATTTTTAAAAGGATCTTCTTTCTGAGTTATCACAGGAAGATGAAACTTTCCAAATGGTAATAATCTGGACAATGACAAATATGCACCAGACAAACATGTACCTTTTAACCTTGAAACATTCCAAGACTGTTGCTGATATATCAGAATGCTTGGATGTAAATCATCATTCTTGGGATTAATAATAACACTTAACCTTTATAGAACACTTTTTGAGTGCTCAAAATACTTGACATTAAATTAAGTAAATCAGAATTATGATCCCCATATTAATATATGGCAGTCTTCATAAGATGGCTTCTCTAAATTCATGGTCAAAGCATGCATTTGAGCCATACACTTAGCCACAGCACAACCTACATTGTTGACATAAATGATATTGCTGGCACAAGTCGACATTAACGCAGGAAGATAGATCAAGCTGAATCTGTCCACCTCCCTTCCACCATCACTACCCTCTTCTGCCCCTCCTCTACAATATTGTCTTATTGTGTTCTATAGGGCTTACTCCCAGGAAAGTGTGTATAGGATTGCAGTCAGTGTGTTTTAATGAAAAAAGCAAACATTTTCAAATTCAAACTGCTTTTTTTTCAAAATCTCCAAATAAAGCTCCCACTAATATATTCTTCATATCTCACAAATATTTTTAAAATGAGAAAAGAACAAAGAATGTTGTTTTTCCACTTCCTCCAGGGAAAGGGCAATTGCAAAAGCAACACACACACACACACACACACACACACACACACACACACAAGTAAGGAGTGAGCAGAAAGCATTAAAGACAACAGAATCAGAAATTAATTCAAGCTCTCTAAATTATTGCATAACACAGCAATGTGTGGCTGATGCTTTGCTCAGGAAGCCTTTGTCAGCATTTCTACAAGAAACCCAGGCTATGCTTGAGGCTGAATTTCTGGCATTCACAGCCTAATTTGAAAAGTAAGGGCTGGTAACAAATTAACATAAATCATTTTGGCCAATAGGTACCTATAGAAAACCTCCATGTATTGCACCAGCTAACATCAGTAGCTGTTGCTTTTTTATTTTTATAAAATAAGACGGATCAAGTGCAGGTAGTGTGGTCTGGAGGAAGAACTGGCTAAAGACTTTCGGAGGGTAAGCAGGCACAGCCTGAGTCATGCCTAGAGGAGAGACCAAAAAATTTACTGTTAAGGTAAATTAACAGAACAGAGATTGCTTTGGTTGCCTTAGGGTGAAATCCAGAGTAACTACAGGGAGTCCTTCCTCCGGAGTAAGAACAAGTTACTCTGGACTGCAACATGAATTTCCCATAGGTTTAAATTAGGTGGTGCAGTAACTACAGGAGCACGTAAAGTCTCTTACGTGCTCCCGTAGTTACTCTGGATTGTGCCCTAGTGTGCAATCCTAACCAATTTAGGCCAGCATAACTCAACTTGGCATATCTTCCCATGGTGTTGGGGGGATGTCAGCCTATGCCAGTTCACTGCCCTAAGCTCTCCTAGAGTGGGTTTTGTGAAACTTTTGTAAAACCCCCAGGACTTATGCCAGGGCTTCCCTGGCCGAACTGAAGCTTAGGATTGCTTCCATAGTGAATGACCTATGCCATGGAATGAACAAGGGGAGTGCATCCCTTTTAGTTCTGCTGGACCACTCAGCAGCCTTTGACACCATCAACCATGATATCCTTTCATGTTGGCTGGCCAGGTTAGGGATTAGAGCAATGGTTCTTAACCTGGTGTGAGTCAGGCTCAGGGGTTCGGCAGAGGTGTGTCCATTCTGTTCACCAGGGTTGCCAGGTGTATTAATATACTTTTGTTATGATGGATTTTTCCAACTACGAAGAGTTTGGTGAATGCACACATGAAACTTGCTGGGTTCAGTACCTCCAACAAGGTTAAGAACCACTGGATTAAAGCCATCATTTTATGGTGGTTCCATTTCTTCCTGGCTGATGATGGTGCTAGAGAATTTTTATTTGACATCCTGTCCTCTTTGTTGAGCGACACAGGAAGCTATACTAGGGGTGCAATCCAGAGTAACTATGGGGAGTCCTTGCTCCGGCGTAACAACAATTTCCTCTGGATTGAAATATGAATTTCCCATAGGTTTTCACAAGGTAGTGCTGTAACTATGTCGACATAAATCTCTCTTATGTGCTCCCATAGTTACTCCGGATTGTAGGGTATGTCGGCCTTTGGCCTGATCCTGCACAGTCCTTCTTGTGTTCTTAAGTACTTTTTCTTCTTCTCATAAAGTATATGCTGATGAGTTATTTTTTAATATCTCCTGCTGGAAAACCCCATTTTTGTTTTTCTCTATTTTGTGCCCCCTGAAGATTTTTATCCTCTCCCCTTTTAGCTGTATTTGAATAGAGGGACTCATGATTTCACAATTGGCTTTTTTTTCTCCTTCAGAGCCTATGGATTCTCCCAGTACAGCTTTTCTCGAAAAAATAAAGAATGGCAGCAATGCAAATTGGCAAGAAGGTGGGATTTTTCTTCCAAGAAATAGAAAGAGTGTGGAGCAGGAGAACATAATTAAATGTCACCCTCAGGGCAGAATGTTCAAAAACTTCATTTGCTACCATTACTGACGTATTCATTTTCTAATTTGGGACTCCAAAACGTAAGAGAGAGAGAGAGAGAGAGTTATATGATTGCTAACATATGATGGGAATAAAGTAGGAAGCGACTGCTTTTTTCTCCCTTGGATCAATACCACAGCTCCGAGAAAACCTGGGACTATAAAACAGTTACTTCCCTTGGCTGCTACAGATGCAGACTGATTAAAACTCAGCGGGAACAGCTATAATAAACAAATACCACCTGCTGCAAGAACAGGTGTTTGCGTCCTCATTTAGAAACCAAATAAAATGTGAGGATGCAAAGGGACGGAAGCAGATCACTGCCGACATCGACATCGTCTGTCACCGCTTGTCCTTGAACTTAATGCCTTGTTTGTCATTCCCTCTCCAAGGTGGCATCACCAACCATCAGACGCATGCTTGACTGATGAAGCTGAAAATGAGCGAGGGCACAATCCTAACCAATTAAGGCCAGTATAAGTCACCCATTTCCCTGTTTCTGTGGTGGTATGGAGAAGCCAGTGCATGACTGTGCAAAGGCCTAACCCCCCACCCCCAGAAGTGGTGCAGACATGCCTCATAGCATTTTTGTGACACCCACAGGCCCACACGGGATTTGTGCCAGTACTTATGGGAGCCAAACTGGCTGTTAGGATTGCAGCCCTAGAGTGGCACTTATGGAAATGTTTCAGTAGCTTCAGGACCTACAAAGTCCATGCCTATTTTGTGTTGCTATTTATCAGTGGTGCACCTAAAGGAGGACTTTGATACCATGCCTTGAGGAGGTTTCTTCGAGGCCTCTGAAAGGTACTTTCAGATTTTAGCAAAAACCTACCATGAGTGTGATCTTCATGACTGCCTCCCCTCTCCTGACTTTGCATACAGAGGTATTGATCCATTGGTATGACTGCATCAGCTGGGAGAAGTTAGTTTGGATAGGGCTGCTAATGGTTTTGGTGGGACTGGAAGAACAATTCAAATGCATGAAATCTGCACCTTAATCTCAACTGCAAGTCTAATTATGAGCTACCCTTAAAAGCTCTTCTAAAGATGCAACACAGATAAACTTATCCCAGTTTGTAGTCTGTGGCCCCTTTCAATTGTGTCATATGGTTGAGAGTTGCTGAACTAGATGACAGGCAGATGACAAATATGACAGGCAGGTGACATTGTTCGGATGTGTTAGCTATGACCCAGTGGCCTCATTCACTGATTTTCCAGACAGATACGGGAAAAAATATTATTTTAAAAATATACACTGAGTTATTTTTAATACAATAAACTAATGTTCACTTAAGATGCTAACTGCAATTACAATAATAGCAGGAAAGAATACCTTATTTGTCTTATGCAGGGACAAGAACATAAGAAGAGCCTCCACTGAATCAGTGCCAAAGGCCTATCTAGTCCAGTCCTATATCTCACAGTGGCCCACCAGATGCCTCAGGGAGCATATAGAGCCTATATCCATGTGCCTTCTCCTAGATCTGACATTTTAAGGTTGCCTACAACTACAGCTATCTATGCATGCATACCCACCTCTACCATGGTTAGTAACCTGTGATGGTCGGTTAGGAATTTGTCCAATCCCTTGTTAAAGGCACTGAGGTTAGATGCCATCACCACATCCTGTGGCAGGGAGTGTATTTTCCTCTAGCTAATTTTTGAACTCTCATTTATCGTATGTTTTTGTTAACACTTTCCTGATAATAGTCTGGGCAGCTACATAGGGCAAGTCAGAAGAGAGATGAGGGGAAGGCAGACAGAAACAGAATATGATAGATGATGAATTCATCCCTCCCTTGCCACACCTCACTTTTCCCCAGCATGGTGCATTACTCCACTTCCCCATTTGTGAACTGCACCACACTGGTTTTACCTGCTCCAAGGCACTGTGCCAGCCATGGAAGTGGGTTTCTGCTGCTATTACTTGGAGCATCTCATAAGATTTGTTTGTGGTACATGCGAGGGAGAGAGTGCATGAGCTTGGGGCCAAAACTGTGCACCTAAAGAAACTTTATGAAATCTCATCCAACACTGCAAATCAGCCTTCTGAGTCATTTGAAGGTTTCAGACCCAAATCCCAATGCAGGTTGTTAAAGGCAGTTTGATTCTCCAGCCAGGTGAAGCAATATGCACATTAATGTTTCCATTGTCACAAAGATGCAAAGAAGCTGATTAAATATTAAAATAGTGAGCGAAGGTTTCATTTATCATCACACAGTATCAGCCCCGTTGGGCTTCGGTGACACCACTATATAGCTACACATGTCGGCCTGAGAGTGAAGCTGTAGAAGAGTAACTCATTTACAGCCTGGAGTGGTTCTCCTCTAGGCTGCAAATCAATGCAGGATGTCTATTTTAAAATGTTCCAAGGAGCCATTAAGATATTTTGAGTGCCTTCCTTTTCCAAGATGTTCCTTGTCCTTTCATAAAGGCTGCTGCGTTCTACAGCTCTATAATATCTGTGTTAAAAGAAGGAAGGGAACGCAATGGCTCCTTTCAATATTCAAGGTGAAACCATGGATTATGCTATTTTTTAAAAAGAAGCTCACATTGCATTTGGATGTTATGAATCTATCAGATGTAGCCTTATCTTTGATTTCCCTGGAGGACTGAAGAACAGCATTAGCTTTCAACTGCACAATTTTAACAGGATCTTAAATCTCACCAAGAGCTCAATCATATGATGGAACGGGCACACACACAGGTGCAAATGTGCCGCAAATTACATTGTGACCATATGAACCCCAGTGCAGCCACTGGTGAGTACTTCACTGGCAGGCCTCCAATGGTCCTGGAGTGTTGCCTGTTGGCCAAGGTAAGTGAACCACAAAGAGGCAGCGGTGTTGGAATAGATGGGGAATAGTATTTTGGGGCAGGGAAGGAGGTAGATGCTGCTGTCTCATCATATTCCCTTCTCCCACACCTGAAAGCTCTACAGGGACAATTCAACTCTACATCAGCTATTGAGCTAATGCAGATCCAAGTGAACCCAAAGGGGCTGCCAAGGCCCAACCCCTTTGGATACCAAAATCCACAGATGTTGGAAGGTTTCAGGTCACCAAAGCCCTCTAAACCCAACCAAAGCTGTGCTCTAATGAGGTTCAGAAAACCCAAAAATCAGAACTTTGTTTGCAGCATACAAAAGCTGATTATGTGTTCACATCCACACCTGCACATGGCATTTAAAATGTGTGTAAGTGTAGGTATCATATTTCAGTAGAGGTATGCATAAATAAGGAATCTTTTTTTAAAAAAACACAAACAGATCAGGAAAGTACTATATTTCTGCCCTGATACTTTTAAAGTGAAGGACATTCTGGTAAGAAAGTTTATCAATGTGCTTTGATGTTTAAAAAAATCAAGTTGGTAAATAGTAATACCATCTTCTGGACGCTCTTCCATTTAGAAAGGATATCAAGGTCATAGAGATACGGATTCACTGAGACTGCTGCTGGAATAAACAACAACTTTATCTACTGGCACAAAAATATTTTCATTCTCGATCAAGAGCTTGGTAGGCATTCAGATATGGCCCATCTGTTTATTCCAATGGTAGAAACACCTGTAGGTGTGCATGCAAAGGAATATAGGGGTAGTTTCATTTTCGCCATAGAAATGAATGGGGTGGGGGGTGGGGTTGTACTAGATACTAGAAGTTGCTGCAAGTATACAAGAGGATAGCTCTTGAATCAGAACCAATTCTGAATCAGGAGTCTCTTGATTGAGGAGAGGTAATGAGAGGGATGGTAAAGTAAGGAGTAGTTTCTGGTGCCTTGAAGGATGTAAAGTAGAAAGCCTAGTAGAAAGGAATCATTTGCTGATATGATTTTAAAAAGCATTCCCAGGGAAATCATGGATTTCAATACTGCTCTAGGACACCACAACCTTTGTGGAAAATTGGTAGACTCCATAAGAGGCAAAATGGGATAGTGATTTAGGGGTTGGACTTGGACCTAGGAGATACAGGTTCAGTTCAGGTGCCAGGTTTCCTGGATTGCCTTGGGCCAGGGTGATCGTATAGAATGGAGGACAGAGTCCCTGTACCTTTAACCATTGCATAGAATAAGGAAATTATTCAGGTGTTGCTTTTTAAACCCTTCTATGTTGAGCTAAGCCTGCTTAAATTCCCTTTGCTATGCAATGGTTAAAGGTGTAGGCACACTGTCCTCCATTCTATATGGTTACCCTGGCCTTGGGCAAATTAGGGTGCAATCCAGAGTAACTATGGGGAGTCCTTGCTCTGGTGTAGGAACTCTGGATTGCAATATAAATTTCCCATAGGTTTTCACTAGGTGGTGCAGTAACTATGGGTGCACGTAATGTCTCTTACATGCTCCCATAGTTACTCTAGATTGTAGGGTAACTCTCAGCCTACTTCACAGGGTTGATGTGAGCACAAAAGGAGGAATAGAACTATATGCACTATCTTGAGTTTCTTGGAGGACAGTATGAAAATGTGAAAACAAACAAACAAGTAGGGGAGAAGACAGCATCATCTTGTACAGGTACTATCAGATGAGCAGTTGTTGCCTATAATTTTTTTAAAATTTATTTTAGACTTGCAGCACAATCCTAAACCTCAGTTGGGCTGGCACAAGTCCTGGCATAAGTTAGGTGCTAATGCCACAAAAGTGCTTCTGTGCCACTCCTTCCCTCTTCTATGCCAATGCACAGATGTGCACCAGCCTCCCATGACACTGTAGGAACGTAAAGATGGGTGTGTTGTGCTGGCCTAAATTGGTTAGGATTGCACTTTCAGTGACACAAACAGCTCTGTTTTTGGCAAGTTGATATTGGAAGTAACACCAGTTCAAGCATCACTTGAGAGTCTTGTTCATTCAATACCGATAAATGTTGGAATGATTGGTGGAATGCTTACTTTGCTGCAATAGTGTACCCCCTGATAATATTGTGAATGCTTATTCTTAGGTACGCTAGACATAAATATTCCATCCATTCCCCAAAGTTCAGTGCTGTGCATTAAAAAGGCCTCACGCATTGTATGGCAGTTTGAGAAAATAGATATTTTTGCTACCGCTACAAAGTGTCAATAATTTTTTTTTAAAATCCTGCTTGGAGTTCTTTACTTGGGAGAATCAGCTGAATTACGGTAAATTGAGTTTATTAGCTTAAACAACTGCACATTCCTAATGAAATTAGAAGCCCTGGAACGCCAGAGTCCTCAGAAATGTGGAATATATATAGCTTGTTTTTACTTTTTCATTATCTGTCTTAAAAAATAGTAAATGCGGAATCTTTCCCTGGAGTTCCTGCATAAAAAATAATTGGGGTCCAAGAGAGCTCTGTATTGGCCAAAAGGGGCAAGAAAGATCAAAGGATGGATAAATATCTTAAAAAGTAGCACATTCTCACAGCAACAGACATAGTAATGAGATGAAAAATCATTAACCTTGATGGTGGGTGACAAGAATAAAAAAAATATGACTGCATAAAAAAAGAAGTGCAGTATTAAAAATAACAAAAATATGGTGGTCGAATTGGAGAATTCCAAAATGATGCGGCAATGACTACAGCACTAACAGACAACAAGTGTTCAGGGAGATTCTGGGGCACAAGAGTTTGAATGGATGAGTTTTTGTACATGCTTAAAATGAATAAATAGTTAGCAGACAGGGAGTGAAGAATGGAGATATAAAAAAAATCTTTTGAAAGCTTATGAGCTGAGTTTGTGTTGTGATGCACTCAAGTATTCATGTGCCAGATGTTTAAAAAAAATCTGCAATGATGTATCAAATGTTGTGATCTGTCTCTTGATGAAATGCATATTGAGCTTTCACATGTGTGCGCGTGAATACTATCCTATGTCTACTCAGAAGTAAGCCTCATTGTTTTCAATGGCGCTTACTCCAGGAAAGTGTGTTTAGGATTGCAGCCTGCATGTGTGTGAACTGCAAAGAAGAAAATCTCACAGTCAGGGTTGCTACCTCACATCAGGAGATTTGAGATGCCACCTCCATGTATGAGATGACAAGCTCTACCTGCTGAAACTCCCTCTTCTATGCAGTTGTTAAAGATTCAGGAGTCCTAGATTGGTCCAGCTTTGCCAATCCCTGGAATAAACTAATAGGCACTCAAATGCCTGGGTTTCCTCTTAGTACATTGCAACAGAGATGCAGAAACTCAACATTTCAGTTTTCACATCTTCTTACAAATTCCATGGGACTCTTAGCCCAATCTAATGCTTCCCAGCACCCAGGGCTGAAGTGGCATCAAAATGGTGACCACTGCATCTTTCTCATGGTCCCTAACCCCTTGTCAGTCCCAGGTAGCCCTGATAAGTCTCCTTGGATTTGCATGCATTATTGAGTAAGGCACAGAATCAAGGAGATCTATGCCAGGTTCCCCTAGCTGGGAGGGGGTTAGAATATGAGAGCAGGGCCTGTTGGCACCAACACCAAGGAGGGATTCCATTTAACCACAAACCCATTTCAGATTACCAGATGGGCTTCAAGGTCTGGGCCTTTGGCCTGATCCAGTGGAGGCTTTTCTTATGTTCTTATGGCTAACAGGAGGCATTTCATTTTTAAAGAAAGCACTGCCAAATTCCCATGCAGACTCTCAGAGGAACAGAGCATCTGAAATGTTGAACACTCGGGATATGATTGGAAGAGAGAAATTGTTCTCAGAAAGCATTATGCTATGTAGCAATGTTACCTGTCACATACCAAATGCCATGAATAAAACTTATCACACATAAGATTAAAAAAGAGAAAATACATCACCTTGCAAGAAACACTGATACTTGTGATGTCTTTACATAGATGTATGTTTTGTATATGGGCAGAATCTCTGTATGTCAAGTGGACCTTTCAAGATAGGTACTGAAAAAGTGTCTGGATATTCACTTAGGATGTATTTGACTATATATTTTTTCCTAATAGTTTATTATGTTTTCCTAGACTGCCACTCCATTAATGACATCTTTGTGCCACAGTAAGTACTGTTTTGGAGAAGATATTTACTTTTGTTGCGGGGAGGGAGGGAAGAGGAGTTTCTTCAAAGATAGCACCTACCATCTGTGTTTTCCTAAATACTTCGATTTTTAAAAAATGCTTTAAATTGCCCCTGCTAACTGGGCAAGAGGCACTCTTTCAAGTGGGTGTTCCTCTTTTATTTACCAGTGGGAGACTAACTGGCCCTACATACCCCAGCAATGTCTGTTCTAGTGGCTTCTGCTGGTGTTATTTTTGCATTGTAGATTGTGAGCCCTTTTGGGACAGGGACCCATATATATATATATGCCCATATATATATATGGGCTGTGGGTGGCGCAAGTGGCTAAGACACTGTTAACCAGCAGGCCTGTTAACCAGCAGGCCAGGGTTCGAGACCCGGGTTGGCCCCACAAGACAGGGTGAGCTCCTGTCCTTAGCCCAGCTCTGCGACGCCAAATGGACCCAATTGTATTGGCTCTGCCTTTCCATTGGACTAATTCAATGGCGTGGAGAGGGGGGATTTGCTGTTTGGGTAACAGCCTATCCTCCATAACAATCTAACCCAGGCTTCCGTGCTTCACATGCAGCATATGCAGCGCCGAGCATGATACCATAGTCTCTCAAGACTGACGGAGGACTGCTTTTTTATATATGTATATATACATTGATTCTAAAACATTAATTTGATAAAATTAGATTCAAAGAGGGCCACCAAATGAAAACTGTAAAAATCCATCCTGTCTTCTATTTGCACATTTGAAATGCTGAGGAATTTGCTGGGCATCTTAGTATGGAGGAGGGCTCCCCTAAACACTCACATAACACTTACTGCACAATCCTAACCAAGTCTACTCAGAAGTAAGCCCCACTGTGTTCAATAGGTCTTACTTCCAGGAAAGTGTGTTCAGGATTGCAGTCATAGTGATATAATTATTAACTATAGGCAGGGTGACCATATAGTATGTCTTGTTTTTCCAGAATACAGTGGTGCCTCACATCACGAGCTTCATTCTTTCCAGAGGCATGCTCTTTATCTTTTAAATGACCATCTAAAAATAGCCTAATTTGCATAAATTATAATTGCTGGACAAAAAGTCCGGTTGGTCATCTAAGGGTTACGTGAAACACTCTTTAAGTGAAGCAGATTTTTCCATAGGAAACAATGGAAACTCAGATGATTGGTTCCACAACCCCCAAAATATTAATATAAACATATTAACTGGATGTAAAAATGATGACAAAACACAGGAATTGAATTCAAAACAGTATAATATAATATAGACCACAATTACTGTAATAAAACACTGTAATATTCTGTACAGTAAAAAAAGAAAAGAAAAACCTTTCTGGGGCCAAGGATGACTAATTTTCACTAAAAGAGTCACTGGTGTCTTTTGGGGCATCTTTAACAAGGAACCTCTCTGTGTGTGAGATCTATCTATGCAAACTAGTTGGGAACTCTGCAACAGAAGAGGGGAAGAGCCTATGCTGTTTACTCAGAATCAAGCCCCATTAAATCCATTGGGGCTTACTCACAGGAAAGTGTGCAGGATGCAGACTGACTCCAAGTTTGCTTGAAGAGCAACAGCAGAAGGGCAAGGTCCTATGCTGTCTACTCAGAGACATTACATGCATCCGTAGTTACTGCAACACCTAGTGAAAACCTATGGGAAATTCATATTGCAATCCAGAGTAAACTGTTCTTTCACTGGAGCAAGGACTCCCTGTTGTTACTCTGGATTGCACCCTAAGTTTCTATATGTTAGAAACCAGAATGCTTTATAGCTCCTAATTAGAGCCTCAGAGTGTCTTGTAGTTTACCTAAGATCATAAGAAGAGCCTCCACTGGATCAGGCCAAAGGCCCATCTAGTCCAGTTTCCTATATCACACAGTGACCAACCAGGTGCCTCAGGGAGCACATAAGACACCTGCATCCAGTTGCCCTCCCCTGCATCTGGCATTTTTAGGTTGTCCATCTCTACATCTATTTATATACACATACATACTCTAGATATTCTGGATAGTGTCAACACATAGAATGACCTTGTTGGCTGTGTTATTCCCCTGAATACCTTGTGGCTTCCAAGTAGTGCCTGCTCAATACCTACCAAAATCAGGTCCCAACCCACAGTTTGAAAACTGATGATATTTAGGGCTGTGGGTGGCGCAAGTGGCTAAGACACTGTGCCTATTAACCAGCAGGCCAGGGTTTGAGACCCGGGTCGGCCCCACAAGACAGGGTGAGCTCCTGTCCTTAGCCCAGCTCTGTGACGCCAGCTGGATCCAATTGTATTGGCTCTGCCTTTCCATTGGACTAATTCAGTGGCGTGGAGAGGGGGGATTTGCTGCTTGGGTAACAGCCTATCCTCCATAACAATCCAACCCAGGCTTTCGTGCTTTGCATGCAGCGTATGCAGTGCAGAGCACGATACCATAGTCTTCCAAAACTGACAAGAGGCCTGCTTTTTTCCCCACTGATTACATTACATTGATATACTAAAATCCATACTGATACAAGGGTTGGGAACTGGAATCAACTGATCACAAAACACATGTTTTTTGCTGGTTAGTGTACACTGTACTCCATCACTAACTCAAGTCAGAGGTGACTTACTTGGAAACAAATCCCCACACACGAGGACTTGAATCTGCCTGGGTGTGCTTGATTTTTGTGTGTGTGTCATGAAAGACAACAGTGGACTATAATCCTAAATTAGATGTATTTTGCTCTACTTAATACAATGAGTCTTGCGAGTTTAATGGTTAGCTGGAAGGCGTACCAGGATGACCCAATCCTTCGCAACCCTACTCAGAAGTAGTCCCCATCCCTGTCCCCCCCCCCACACACACCCCGTATATATTCTCTTGAGAGAGTGGAATGGATGAAGGGAGAATTAAGGGAGGCAAAAAAGAAACAACCTAAATTTGCTGACTAACAGCAGTTCAGGGATTAAAAAGCTAGAAAATATGTTTTGAAATAAACAAAAGGAAAGTACAGCAGTGCTTTTCAGAGATATTGACAGAGGCTCTGAAGAATTCTCTTCTGCCTTCCGGCTAAAGATGACATTGATTTGGGGTTGGACTTGGGTTGCTGAAGCTCCTGTCTGTATATGACTTGAGGAACTGGTTACCAAAAGAGGGGAAATGTATGCAGCAAATTCTGTGAGCATGTTTGCAGCAAAACAGTATTGGGGAGAATCTCTGATAGAATCAGTAGCATAGCTAGAGGGGGCACCCCAACATGTTTCTCCTCCACTTTGCTCTTACATTCAGGAATAACAGGATGCATCACTGCACTTTATAATTCTGCAAGGACATCATTGAAAACAAAACTAATTCAGGATTTTGCTAATGGAACGTGTATACCACCAAGAGAAGGCACCAAGCCACAGGAATGACAAGCTGCACTAATGGAACATTGAGTGTAGCTGCCCATGCCAATAGGTAGCAACAGTGCATCAGTGCCACTGAGGTACTCAAGGACAACAAGTGCCTCTAACAGCCCAATCCAGAGTAGCACGTGGGTTCCCCTAGCTATCACTAGGGTGGAGCAACTGCAAGATGCTCCATTCTAGTTACTCTGAAGACTTGGGGCAGAGCAAGGCAACGTAGGCTGCCCCAAGAGAGGTGGACCTGATCTGCAACTGAGGAGAGGCATGTTGAAGGCATGTTTAGCAATGCCTAGGACAGAGCAGTTACTCTGTATCCAGAGACTGTTTCCAGGGCAGAAATAGTCTCTTCCAGCTCCTCGGAGTTATACCACCTCAGGAGCAGGTATAGTAATGAGTAGACCCATAGGGGTCCATAATAAGGCCTGAGTAAGAATGGCAGTGTTGACCAAAAATCTGAGTTCTTGACCAGCCTAGCTGCAACCCCTGCCTCTCAACCTCAAGATATGGCACAACTATGGCAGCTCACTAACCTCAGGATACAGCAGGCCACTCTAAGCATCCACCCTACACTAGAGGAACTGCAGCTGTAACCATTGTCAGGAACTGCTGGGCTTCCTTATAATGCAGGCACCACAGCTATTCTTTGTTCAGTGTCATCTGAGGGGGGGTCTCCTCAGGAGCAAGCCCTCCCCAGCTGTCACTAACTTAGCATTCTCTGGAGCAGTCCAGGCTTCCTGATTCTCTGGGTACAGCATAACTTTCTGCTGTGGATATAGAATAGTTGGGGCAGCCCAGCTAGGGCTCTCCTCACTGCTCTTACTCTGAATTGTGCCCTAAGTTGGGGATGGGGTGAATCAAGAGTAAGATAAGAGTAAGGAGGGAAAATGTCAGCATGGGGATTGCAGCCAGCCAGTGATATATCAGGAAGATGGGAAGACACGGGCTGAATGATGGCACTGATATTTTATATCCCTAGTCCAGGTTTTATATGCCTCCTTGGCCCTACTCAGATGTGCCAGGCAAAGGGCTGATGATAACCCCAGGAATACCTGTTGTTGAGTGCATTGAGCAGATCTAGCTCAGCCTGCTTTGTTCATATTCAAAAATTCTTCCAAATGAAATTCATAAAGGAAAGGGGGGAAGAAGATGAAAAAGCACTTCAGTTATTGACTTGAACTACATTATCATAAGGAAGGTATAAACCAGTTAGAAGTGAACAAATAAGCACTTTGTACCCATTAAATTTACTTCATATCTTAATCCAAATAAAAGTACTCCTTTTATGTCTTGCCAAAGGTGAAGAAGTATAGTATAACTGGGGGAAATGGCATACTATAGAATTCCGCATGCAGGGGGAAATGAACAGCAATGTGCAAATATTCCTAAAGTGTTTGGGTCACATCCAATCTTACAGATGCTTTCAGAATGCTAAGATGTTGAATGGCATAGAAAAGCATTAAAATATTCCGTATGGATCCTCTCCAACATAATTTGTTTCCTAGAATAATGCATTGCCTCAAATGGATCCTGGTAACTAAACGCCACCAGGTTTTCAATAACTGGTACAAACCAGCATTGAAAGATTGGCTGCTTCACACATGCATATATTTCACTTGCTTTATCATCATCATCATCATCATTCCTGGCATTTGTATACTACCTTTCTTAGGCTGTAATCCTGAACACACCTTCCTGAGAACAAGGGTGCAATCCTGAGTAACTCTGGGGAGTCCTTGCTCCGGTGTAGGAACAATTTGCTCTGGATTGCAATATGAATTTCTCATAGGTTTTCACTAGGTGGTGCAGTAACTATGGGTGCACGTAACGTCTCTTATGTGCACCCGTAGTTACTCTGGATTGTAGGGTAAGACCCATTGTGCACAATGGGACTTACTTCTGAGTAGACATGATTGCAGCCTTAGCCATTGCAATACTCCTTTGACTATAAACAAAGATGGTTCAGATGGTCTTGGAGGCCAATTCCCAAATGTCAGTTCCTCATAGATAGTAAATCTGCTTAAAATGTAATATACAGGATCAGGAAAAAATATAGTTAATGTAAATAGCCCTAAAGGAAATGTGGTATTTTTTTTAAAAAGGCCTTTTCTCTTCAGATATTTCAATTGACTGCATTAGATACACAATACAAAAAAACCATCCACAGCTTAACACCTCAGAACTGCGGAAAAGGCTGCATAAATACAGAGCTCTCTCTGACAATTACACCTAATTTTCTCTCTCCGGAGTGAATCCAGTCAACAGAGGGCTCTAATACAAGAGAATAATTGCACATTTCAAACACAGAAGAGGAAAATCAGATTAAAACTGAAAAAACCACTTCTTTTAAAAAATAACCCTTGATTCTCTTTTAGAATCAAGAAAGTGATGCACCAGCTTAGGCAGTGCTTGTCAGTAATTAAAATTATATGCCATTGTTGCATTATTAACAGTTCAAATAGTGTGTTTCTTTTTATAAGTGCAGCAGATCTTAATTAATCAAGGTCAGTAAACTGCTATGATGAAAGCTCAGGTAACAAAGTATTAAGCATTACCCTTCTGGGATGTAACAAAGAGAAACAATCCTATTACTCAGGATAAGTTTTAGCAAGGATTTCGGTTTTGGGGTGGTTGGGATGCTGCACAACACATCTGAACAAATGCTGCCAGGTCAGAAAAATAAATACAAAAACAATAGCCACAGTTATATCTATATATATAAAAGAGAAAAGTCACTCACTGACTCACTGACTCACTCATCACCGCCCTGCCAAAACCGGTGGGCCTAGAAGCGTGAAATTTGGGGTGGGTGTTCCTTCCGTGAGGGAGGGGTGCACTAAGAACCGGTTTTCGGAAATTCCAACCGGAAGGGACTGAAAAGGGGCGCAACGCATTTTCCTCCCTATACTTTGCATTGAGAATTGCTGACTCAGCAACATTCCGCCCCAACTGCTGGGCCTGAAGCATGGAATTCTGGGAGTTCCTTCTGTCACCTGAACTCCCACCAAGAACCATCTGGAGAAATTTAACCCTTCAGGGGCTGAAAAGGGGGCAACGTGTTTCTGTCCTATACTTAACATGGGAGACTGAATAACATCCAGCCAGTTTGGTGCTCAGACCCTGGTGCACTGGGGGATGTTCTTCGGAGGAAGAGGTTGCGCTGGCGAGGATGCTGTGCATGATGGGAAATTGTGCATGAAGGGAAATTGCACATGAAGGGAAATTGCGCATGGGGGAAGTTGCGCATGTAGGAAAGTTGAGCAGGGGGGAAGTTGCATATGGGAGGAAAATTGCGCATGGGAGGAAGTTGCGCATGGGGGAAAGTTGCGCATGGGAGGAAGTTGCGCATGGGAGGAAATTGCGCATGGGAGGAAGTTGCGCATGGGAGGAAGTTGTGCATGGGGAAAGTTGCGCATGGGAGGAAGTTGCGCATGGGGAAAGTTGCACATGGGGAAGTTGCACATGGGGAAAATTGCGCATGGGGAAGTTGCACATGGGAAAATTGCGCATGGGGGAAAGTTGCACATGGGAGGAAGTTGCGCATGGGGGATGATGCGCATGGGGGAAAGTTGCGCATGAGAGGAAAGTTGAACATATGGGAAGTTGTGCATATGGAAAGTTGTGCATGGGGGAAGTTGTGCATGGGGGGGATGATGCACATGGAAGAAAGTTGCGCACGGGGAAAGTTGTGCATGGGGAAAGTTGTGCATGGGGGGATGATGCGCATGGAGGAAAGTTGCACATGGGGAAAGTTGTGCACAGAGGAAAGTTGCGCATGGGAGGGAAGTTGCGCATGGGGGGTTGATGCGCATGGAGGAAGTTGTGCATGGGGGGTTGATGTGCAGGGGGGGAAGTTGCGCATGGGGGGTTGATGCACATGGGGGAAGTTGCGCATGGGGGGTTGTTATGCCTGGGGAAAAGTTATCCATGGGGGGTTGATGCATATGGGGGGATGGCATACAGGGGAATTTTACTCCCGCAATGCGGGTATGCCTTTCACTAGTATATATATAAAACTGAAAAGTCACTGACTGACTCCATCACTGACTCATTCACTGACTGACTCATCAATGCCCAGTCAAAACCGCCGGGTATAGAAGCATGAAATTTGGGGAGGGTGTGCCTTCTATGATGGAGGCACCCACAAAGAACTGGTTTTCAAAAATTCCAACTGGAAGGGAGTGAATAGGGGTGCAACACTTTTTCCTCCCTATACTTTACATTGAAGAATCCCTAACTGATCAAGGCCTTGCCCCAGCCCCTGGACCAAGAAGCATGAAATTTGGGGAGGGTGTTCCTTTTGTGACATCAACACCCACCAAGAACTGATGTTGAGAAATTTAACCCTTAAGGGTCTGAAAAGGGATGAAAAATATTTTTGGCCTATACTTAACATTTAAGACTGACTGATTGACATCCAGCCAATCCAAACCTCCTGGTGCCTGATGCATAGGGAGGAATGGTGTGCATGGGGTATTGCATAGGGGGTTTGATGCGCATGGGGGGGTTTGTTGCACATGGGGGTGTTGCGCATGGGGGTTGATGTGCAGGGAGGGTTGATGTGTAGGGGGACACATGAGTGCACATGGGGGTTGGTTGCACATGGGGGGATTGATGCACAAGGAGGGTGTTTGATGCGCATGGGGGTGTTTAATGTGCATGTGGGTGATGTGCAATGGGAGATGGTGTACTTGGGTATTTTCCTCCTGCAACACGGATACATTTTGCTAGTTAAGATTAAAATCCAAACAGGGTAGGTTATTCCTTCCCAGTACATTGCCTGCTGTTACTGAGGAGGGAATTGGAAAATACCAGCTCCTTGTTTGAGGACAACTAAAAGTTCTCCTAAAAGCCAACAGAAGCTTTCTTTTAATTCTATCACACTAGCAGCCCAAACCTAACTAACAGTGCAACCCCATTCATGTCTACTCAGAAGTTAGTTCCATTGAGTTCAATGGGGCTGACTCCCAGGAAAGTGCTCTTATGATTTCAAACTAAATACCCAGGCTTTGAAAGCTTGCATGATTCAGGGGAATTTTCACTATCGAGGACAGTGGCATAGCTAGAGGGGGTGGAAAACACTAAGGGCAAAATCCAGAGTAACTATGGGGAGTCCAATTTGAATTCCAATTTGAATTTCCCATAGGTGTTCACTAGGTGGTGCAGTAACTACAGGTGCACATGAAGTCTCTTACGTGCTCCTGTAGTTACTCTGGATTTGGGGGTAAGTATTACAGGGAGCCTCACCACAGTATGAAAACAGCCATACCCTTGGAGCCAAAGATATACATCTCTGTTTCATTCCCACCCCTACTCCAGCTCTGGGCTGACCTGCTCTGGTGGGCCTCCTGGCAGCATGACCATGGAAATGCTCTGGCTTCTACTTGCACTATCACAACGCACTTAATAGCATGTTTGCAATAGTGCACACTGATGGAAAGTATGTTCTTTTTCTTTTCTTTTTTTGGTGGAAAGTATCCTCTGTGGAGCCAGTATTCGGTCCAAAGGCTCAAAACCATCAGGCACAATGTCATGGATACACATGGATAGCACATGGATACATGTGGTAGTTAAATGGGGAAAAAATTAAAAGGAAGGACCAATGGAGTAAATCAAAAGACTTAACCGTGACATTCTTTGTAGTGTGTCATTTTGCCCTAAACCACACCAAACAGGGACATGTTTAAGGACAATATTGAGGAATTTGCAGCTGTAGGAATAAGCAAATGGATTCTTCAACTCAAGTCAAATGTGTTTTTCCCCTCATTTGTTCAGTTCTATAACCCTTATAGCAAACAAGCTGGAAAACCTGAAGTAATTGGAGACAATGTTGCTGTCAGAACAGGAAACAACGATACAGGTGACTGTGGTGATTATCCTCTGTTCCCCGACCAGAGTCTTTCTTACAAGTGGAAAATAATTAGCCTCGAGTGCCTCTTGCATTTTTATAGTGGGGTGGGTGTTTATGACATGACATAACTTATTTCCAAATATGTCAGTGTGCTTTATGAAGTTCATTTGGATGCCGAAATCGAGGAACTCGGTAGAGAAGAGAAAATGGGGCATGAGTTGCCAAGTCACTCCACATCTCCTCAGACCACATAAATAAACAGTTAAAAGGGCCTGTATCACTGGGACTACGGTAACATGGCTGGAGGGATCCTACAGGGCAAATAAAGAGCTTGACATATTTTTGCACATTGGCCCACTTTTCAACCGTCTCCCCCAATGTCAAGACATTCTCTCCCTTCAATATGGTTTCTGCTGCTAGCATGAATAATCAGTATGTGAGGCAGCTTGGAGCAATGATTTGAGGTGCAAATTAAGTCTGAGAAAGGCTCCCCTCCTCTTCCTAGTGTATATTTCAGCTTCTTGTGGGATGGTAACTAGAGTTCACATAATGTCGCAGAATAAACTTTCAAAAATGTAAAGCAGCAGTCAGGCCACAACTATGCATCCCAATGCCAGAGCTGTAACATCCATAATTAGGGTAGACTTATGTGGAATCATGAACCTCCACTTGGTGAAGTGCCTGGGATAATTTGGCTATAAAGCTGCTCAAGTACCTCTACATGTGTTCCCCACTTTCTGATGGTTCATTTTTTGACGGTTCCACTCTTTCAACACCATTCAATTAATGCCCAGGACTCATTCATTCAACAACTCCTCCACTCTTTCAACCTCTCTCTTGGTATAAAGGCTAAAATTGTTTTTCCTAATGTTGATTTGCATGTAACATGGTGATTAAACTGTTTTGGGCATCCTTATGACTTGCTTCAGTAAATAACCATCATTCAAATACATAAGATATTCTTAGCCAACAAATACAATACCTTTGTTCATTAAGTTGGCCAACAAATACCTTTGTTCATTAATTACTGTTAAATTACTGCAACGGTAATTTGTTAAAGAATTTTGGCTATGTGTTAATTATTATTATTGGCATCCTTCAGTCTCGAAAGACTATGGTATCGTGCTCTGATTGGAGGTCCTGAAACAACATCTAGTGTGACTAAAGAGGCCAATGTGAGAGTGTCCATCCCTTCCACACTGAGGACAAATAAATTCCGTCCCCTGCCCAGGTCCCAGGTTTCGCTGCTTTCAGGTCTGTCTCTTTGCTTCAGCCTGCCGAACAAGTGTCTCTTCCAGTTGGAGAAGGCCATGCTGGGTCTTTTGCCTCCATGCTGAACGGTCAGAGGTCAAGGTTTCCCAGCTGTTGATGTCCATTCCCAAGGCCTTTACATCCCTCTTGCAGATGTCCTTGTATCGCAGCTGTGGTCTCCTTCTTGGGCGCTTTCCCTGCATTAATTCTCCATATAAGAGATCTTTTGGAATCCGACCATCAGCCATTCTCACGACATGCCCAAGCCAGCGTAGACGCCGCTGTTTCAGAAGTGTGAACATGCTAGAGATTCCAGCACGTTCCAATACTGTGTCATTTGAGACTTTGTCATGCCAGGTGATTCCAAGAATACGTCGGAGACAGCGCATATGGAAGGTGTTCAGCTTCCTCTCCTGCCTGTTATTTAGGCTTTTGTGATATTTGTCTTTTTTTGTCGGTTATTTTGCATTTACAAGCTGAATAACACTGGGTTAAACAATTTTCAATTTTGGATGTTGGTCTGGTCCCTAACCTGTACAATAAGTGGCACATGCCTGTATTTAGAAAGAGGGTACCATAATCTAAGCAGTTATTTCCCAGTAGGAAATATTTTTTATTTCATAATGCATTCTAAGAGGATCCACTTCTACTTGATTGCTGTGGGTCACCTAAGACTTCTGAGGACTTTCCCCCTTGGGATGGAAGGGGGAAGCAATGTTCCCTTCTTGCAAATTCTGCCCCATCAGTGAAACTGTTGGTCACTTATTGAATTGTAAACAGTTTTCTGTTTTGTTTGCTTTCCACAGAAATCTTTTGACTTCTTAATTCACCTTGAAATTTGTAACACTAAGCAAATTTTGTTGGCACCTTTTCAGATGGAAAGCCAACCTTGTCCAGTGAGACCACAATACATCCACATACAAACACACACAGGTAGATATAGCTAGTTAATTAATCAGGTTTGAGTAGAACAGCATGAAATAGGAAAGTAGCCTCTTCCCCCGCTAGTCCCTCCACCCCACATTCTTTCTGTACCACCGTGCTAATGTTTATTGATTCCCCTTTGTGGGATGTTGAAAGATTCAACCACAAGATCCCATGCTGCTTTAAAAGCTCATGGTAAAGTCGGCTCCTGCTGAACTGCATTAAAGGGCACCGAATGATATCCACTGATAATAGCACCATTAACACGTCACCCCACTGTGTATATTTGTGAACGGGGATGTTTCCTTGTTAATAGAGTGGAAGTTTTCTTCCTTTTTTCCCAACATGGCAAATGCAGGCAAGGAGTCTGACACCATTTACTTAATCAAGGGGGAGTAAATCTTGGAATTGGAACTGTCTAGTGGAGAAATCCTTTTTAAATGAATGCCAGGAGGAACTTATTTTCTTTCTTTCTTTCTTTCTTTCTTTCTTTCTTTCTTTCTCTCTTTCTCTCTTTCTTTCTTTCTTTCTTTCTTTCTTTTCTACCAACCGAGCAACCACCTGACAGATCAACTTTCAAATATAGAATACAGAATATTCAAACTATATGTAGTTACCAAGTTTGAATATTCAAACTATATGTAGTTACCAAATACAGTAATAGCACAGCATCTAGTCACATTTGCAGATTTGACTCATCACAGATGGCATGGATAAGGGGAGATATCTACTTCTGCTTTACTTGTGCGTCTGCGGATTTGCATATCCACAGAAGGTTCAGGAATGAATCCCATGGATAAAGTATGCAGATACGTATGATACATTTCTCCAAGCAGGAAGAGTGTGTATCATTGAGTTCAACTGAACATTATATATGGAACAAATAAAAACCCAAGCATAGAAATGCACATTTTGACATAGGATATCCTACACTGGTATTACTTCTACTTCATTTAAGTTTAAAATTCTTGCTAGCAGAATTTATACGTTCCAAGTACAACTATAGATAGACATTCTAGATAGACTTTCTTCGTTCAGATTCTTGCCTTGTCTGCAATTCCAGCTTCCACTGCCCCAGCCTACAAGACCCTTGTGAACCATTGCAGCTATCTGACCTTCTCTTTGGAAATCAATTGTTTCCTGAAAATTCAAGCACAATCAACAGCTCTATTCAACCACAAATCAATTACATGCAATGAAACAGAAGGAAGAGCACAACCCAAAGGCAATAACATCAAAACACATCACTAACATTTTTACACTACATTTGCTCCATTTTGAAAATGAACCGGTGGTATGAATAGAGATGGAATTTTCAATACTTCCAACTGATAATGCAAACAAAGGATTAAAAACAAGCACCTTTTATGACCTTTCATGCATAAAGACTTTATATATACTTGTTGATTTGTTAATATACTGAAGGGGGTCCAATGCTTTCTGACTCTTGACTATTTCAGTCCTGCAGACTTTACTAAGCTACAAGATGCCTTAGGCTGCAATGCTAACTACACTTTCCTGAAAGTAAATAATATTGAACCTATGGGACTTACTTCTGAGTAGACATGCTTAGAATTGCACTGTTAGTGAAAGAGTACAACAAAGGCAGGCTTAAATCCAGGAAGCTCTCTTTGACACTTGCACAACAGCTATCTAACAACTTTAACATCAGTGTCCAATGGAAAGCTAAATGGGCTGCTGCACGCCCAGATACATAAGGCAGACAACCTTATGCAAAAGGTGCCAGGTTTTGACCTACCTTGCCAGCATTGGTCAACTCTGAACAGGATCTGTACCCAACAGACCCTACAATCCAGAGTAACTACGTGCACCCGTAAGAGACTTTACGCACCCGTAGTTACTGCACCATCTAGTGAAAACCTACGGGAAATTCATATTGCAATCCAGAGCAAATTGTTCTTACACCGGAGCAAGGACTCCCCGTAGTTATTCAGGATTGCGCCCTTAGTATCTGTTCAAATGGGGTCCGAGTGTCTATCAAGAACTTATACCGGTCCAGTGTCTGTTTTTTTTTCTAACAAAAACCGCTTGGTCCTTAAATGGCTGGGTGGACTTGACATTAACAACTGATTTACTATAAGTCCATGTTTTGTATGCCATGTGCTAAATAAATAAATGCTAGGTTTTAAATGTGATATACTTTTACTTCAACCCAGAAGTCAACCTTGAGGTTTTCGATTTTGAAATACAGAAGTTTTGGACTATAAGAGGACAAAGGAATTAATCCTACAGCACTGGAAATATGTAGTGTCTCCTGAAATGTAATGGCTAGAGAAGCTATAGCTGCTATCAAATGAAAACACATTGTGCATCAAAAGAGACCAACATGATTGAACAGATGATATATGACCATCATTCCAGAATGGGTTGGCAACAATAAGGTGAAACCTCCCATTTCCCTCTCTTTCTCACTGTCTCATACAAACACACACACACAAACACACAAATTAATTCTCTTCTGAAAAGTACCAGGCACATGCACTGAATGTTATAAAGGTTTGAATGATGAGTCTGTTGTGGCATGCGGAATGAGTGTTGAATAAGATACAGCCTACCCACTGGAATCTGAAATTTTTTAAAAATTAATTCCTTACCCTATGGAACTCCTTGCCACAGGATGTAGTGATGGTGTCTGGCCTAGATGCCTTTAAATGGGAATTGGACAAATTTGTGGATGAAAAGTCTGTCATAGGATACAAGTAGTGAGAAGTAGGCTATATTTAAATGTCAGATGAAAAGGATAGAAACTGAATGTATTTATCTTGTTCTGTATGCTCCCTAAGGCATCTGGAGGGCCACTATAAGAAAGCTAGCTATGGGTGAAATCCAGAATGACAACGGGGAGTCCTCACTCTGGTGTAAGAACAACTTACTCTGGATTACAATATGAATTTCCCATAGGTTTTCACTAGGTGGTGCAGTAACTATGGGTGCACGTAATGTCTCTTACGTGCTCCCATAGTTATTCTGGATTGTGCCCTATATGAACCTTCAGCCTGGTTTAGCAGGGATCATACGTTCCTATGTTCTTAAAATTCAAAGTAGTACATAGTGAGGAAAAAGGCAATAAAGGGAAGAAAAGAGAAGCATAACTTTTAGCTGAAGTGAGGTATTATGGCTATTAATTTCATCACAGTGCTTACTAGTAAAGATATACAGTTTATTAAGTTTGATGTACAACTGGCTAGATGACTGCTCTGTGATTTGCAGGAAGGGTGTGTTTACAATGACTGCCTACTCAGAGTTTGCAATTTCCTGCTGTAGGAAAACAATGCCTTTCAAACAGAAAAAGGGTGTCCCATTTGCATTTGAATTACCAATGACACAATGCATTAAAGTGACAAAAAGCAATGGCAGGCTTTCAAATTTAAAGTGATATTGGGTATTTCTAGGTAGGAGTGTGGCAGCAGCTGAGGCATTATTTTACAGAACAGTTCCTGAAAGAGAAATAAATATTGCAAACGATTATTTACTGTGCGGGTTCATTAGATTTGTGAATTAAGGCTGTTTTTTTTAAAAAAACACAAAAAATGACATATTCACACATCCCAATGAAAGGAATAGAAGCAGTGCAAGATCAGAAGTTTTAAATGAATTTGCAAGTGCTGGTTGAAAATAAAAAGAGTTCTGTGGAATAGTTTTAATAAGGCTAGAGCAGTGGTTTTCAAATTTTAACACCCAGACCTTCGTTTTAGAATGACAGTCTGTCCAGACCCACCAGAAGTGACGATCTTAACACGAAAGTGATGTCATGCCTGGAGGACTGACACAGTGTAAGTGATTGATGATCTGGTTTTTTAAAATTCTCCAAAAATCCCAAAAGCTGCAATCCTATCCACAAGTAATTCTTATTGACAATTATTGTTAAAAGAGGTCCAAGATAGTGTTTAGGAACTGAGACTTGGAAGAATCTCAAAACTTTACCCTTGAAGCTTTCTGGGTGACCTTGGGCCAACCATTCACTCTCAACTTCAACTACCTCACAGGGTTGCTGTGAGGACAAAAGGAAAAAAGTTTTTAAACCCACATTGGACATTTGCTATGTCATGGAAAAGGCAAGCTATAAACAGAGTAAGTAAGTGAGTGAGTGAGTGAGTGTGTGACTGAATGAGTGAATGAATGAATGAAGAAATGAAAAAAACAAAAAAATAAATTAAAACATATACATAGTAAAGGTGTCCCCCACAATTTACACTGCTAGTCATGACCAATTGTAGGGTGCAGTGCTTATCCCCATTTCTAGAGCTATAGAGCCAGAGTTGTAGAATCAAAGTATTAGAGAGTTGGAAGGGACCTAGTAGGTCATCTGGTCCAACCCCCTGCCTGTAGTAGGAAATCCTCCTACAGCATCTCAAACAAGTGCTCACCAAGCCTCTGCTAGAAGATCCCCAGTGAGGGAGAGTCTACCACTTCCCTTGTCTGACATGTGGCTTGCATGTGCACAGAATGCTGTTTACCTTCCCACTGAGATGGTACCTATTTATTTACTTGCATTAGCATGCTTTTGAACTACTAGGTTGGCAGGAGCTGGGGTAGGGACAGGAGCTCATCCCATCTTGTAAGATCTGTGTCTCAAAGCCTGAGCTGTTGGTTAACAGGCACAGTGAATTAAGTTCCTTTTTATATAAATAAACATTCACTATCCTCACCCCCAGAATTGTCCAAGCTCCTTTTGGCTTCCTTCAAAATTCCCCCACACATTTTCCTTAAGAAGCAACCTTAAGGTTGCAATTTTTTAAAATCTTAAGAAGCAAATTTTGATTTGCATGTTTGATTTGCAATTAAAATTCTGGGAACAACCCAGGTCAAATTGAGCTGAGTAAGGGTGGCAATGCTGTGCTTGCCATGCCTTAGAATGGGTGACTCCATGCCAGGTAGTTGCATTGGGTCCGTTCAAAAAGTGGGCCTGATTCAGCCACATTGCTGTAAGGCTGGCCCTGATGGCAAGAGTGTAGCTCAAGATATGTGAATACCTTTCTACACCCTTTGAGTGTATCAAATTCAGTTTACTGACACAAGAGGTCAAACCACATGCCAGGTCATTGCTCAGCAAATCGCAGTATTTGAGATAGTTAGCTGCAACACCCTGCCTACGGACTCAGAGATTCTTCATATTCACACTGGGGCCTTAGTAATTCAAGTCACAAAATTCAGTCCCTGCAAAGTGGAGCGAATCTATCCGTTCTTGAGAGTCTCTGCACGCCACCCAACTTCAAGCCATGGCTTCTTTGAAATAGAATCCATATGAGGAAATGTTAAACAAGCAAGGCAGCTTCGACTCCCCCATCCCCTTTTGATTGCACTCTGAATGTGTCAAGCAACGGAATATCTGCTCTCTGTCATTTGCCTGCTGGGAAAGCAACCTCAGAAGGTAAGGTGGTTCAAAGAGTTACTTTTCTAGGACACCTCTTAATAGCCCCTTCTACTCTATTATATGGAGTGCCTGTGGTGCAACCCCACTAAGTGTCACACATTAGTGCCCTAATTGCCCTTAAGTACAGCCCCCACTTTTAATGCATTGACACCGTCCATCATTCACCACTAAACCGACCCATGATATGGATGGAAATCTTTGGCATGTAGGAACTAGCACTACTGAGATTTCCTTTATTCTGCTGTTTTATATTGTTCCTGGAAGAGTTCAGACTTTGACTGCTGTACATTTACAGATAGTTCTTTGAAAGCACAATCCCATGCAAGTCTGCTCAGAGAAGAAGTCCCACTGAGTCCAAGGGGACATACTCTCAGGTAAATATAAGTAGGATTACAGAAAGAGTTCCATTTCTCTATTGGAATATCAAGTTCTTATTTATGAACATCATCCTCACACTATCATTGTTCTCCAAAAAATGCTTTCTGCGTTACAAAAGCCACAACAATAATTTGTTCACGCAATTATTTGACGGGCTAGGGACCTGAAAGTGAAAAACACTGAAAAGTAGAACCCTACCTACCTCTTTTACCCTACAATCCAGAGTAAATACAGGCGCACATAAGAACGCATTGAAGTAGTTACGGCACCACCTAGTGAAAACCTATGGGAAATTCATATTGCAATCCAGAGTAAATTGTTCTTATGTCGGCGCAAGAATTCCCCGTTGTGTATCTATCATGCATAAGCAATGTTTCTTCTAGTAGCCCTATAGTCTCCATCTTGATTGTTGGGTGAAGATGTGTAGTCCTATATCTGCCAGGTACCAGGTACCTAGAAACTTGGTGCAGTCTTGTTAATCCATGTGACAACTGAGACAGTATAGAAATTCTATTCTTTTGTCACATCCTACTATGGAATGGGCTGGGACACATCTAGTCTGATCTTTTAGCAAATTTCTGCAGGGATCGGGTTTCCCCACACCCAGCCATTACTTCCACTTCAAATGGCAGCCATTCCCTAAATATATTTTTTCACTGTGCGCATTGTTTGTCAAGTATGGCTGAAAATGGCATCATGCCAATCAGGAGTGATATGGTAATCCACATCACCTAATACTGGGACACCTTTACTGTCCCAAATGAGCCTCTAAAAACTGCTGTATGGGAACTTTCTCAGTACAGTAATAACCATAGTAAGTCCCCTTCTGTGATTTAGAAACCTCTCCACCTGAGGCTGTTTGCTAAAGTTTAGGCATGTAAAAAAATTAGGCTAAGACCAGAGTTAAGTTTCACGAAGGTTTACTCAAAATTCATGTTAGTTCATATTTACAGCATCTGGGGAGTCCCAATAACTTAGATGAACCAGGAGCTCTATATAGCTGCTCCTGATTCCATGTGGGAGTGAGAGCGAGTGCACAGTTGGAACACCTCAACACCTGGTCTAACTGGCCCACCATATATTAGCATTCAGAGATATTCTGCTGCCAGCTTATGACACATGCAGGTCGGTGGTGTTATTTCTCAACAAAAACAACAACTGATACAGAATACAACCACAAATCTCTTGAAGGGGGCTAGGATCACATCTTGCTTTAACTGCGTTCTTTACCAATATGTTTTTCTGTACTTGTAAACTGTTTTGAGATGTCATTAAAATAGAGTAGATATTTGTTTTCTAAATAAACAGAATAAGGAATAGGCCATGAATTCATTAAAGTTTTTCTTAATCCTGGGTGGTTAACAATAACTCTGAAACAGTTTTCTGTTGTACATGATGATTGTATAAATCCCTCTCCTGATCTCACATAATAAAACCAGTTTCTAAACAGATACATTTCCATCTTAGTAGAGACCAAAATAATTTCTGTCCATTCACCAATCTTATTTTTCTATCCACTGTGAATTTCAAGCAATTACTGCTAAATTCTACATTCCATCAGGAGAATGTTTTCTGAAGAAATGATTATTGACTATGTATTTGACCTACCTGTACTCTTCAATAAAGCACTTTTACATATGGATTTTACTTGATTTGGAATTCAAAAAACATGCAACTGTAACTAAGGCTGCAATCCAGAGCAAATTCAGCCTGCTCTGACCTAACTGCACTCTCCTAACTATTCTGTATCCAGAGCAGAAAGTTATGCTGAATCCAGAGAGTCAGGAAGCCTGGGCTGCCCTAACTGCTCCAGAGCATGCTAAGTAATTGACACAAGGGGAAGACTTGCTCCTGAGGAGACACCCCTCAGATCACACTGAACAAGGAACAGCTGTGGTGCCTACAGTGGTGGCATGACTCTGCATATCACCTGGTGCGGAAGTCTGTGCGTCATCCCTGGGATGCGCCCCCCCCACCTGGACTGTACAGTCACCAAAGTTGGCGCCTGCGCAGTTGTTTCTGAAGCCAACTGGCTTCAGAAAGAGTACTGCGCAGGCAGCATCTCTGAAGCCTGCGCAGTACTTTTCTGAAGCCTTTTGGCTTCGGGGGAGACTGTGCAGGCATCAGAGTTGGTGCCTGTGCAGTACTCTTTCTGAAGCCATTCGGCTGCCGCTCCGCCTCCTGAGTGAGGCCGAATGGCTGTGCAGAGGCGCGGACTTTCTCTGCTCTAAGGAAGTCTCCTCTGAAGCTGTTCGGCATGCTCAGTGTGTTTCTGCGCAGTGCATCTCAGATGGCCATTCAGGCCAGCTCCTCAGACAAGTGGCAGCTTCTGGCTGATTCTCCACCTTGGAGCAGGCCTGAATGGGTGTGCTGACGCCCGGGGCCTGACAAAGGACAGTCAAACTCCTCCGGCACATCACCCCATACGGAGCGCATCCCCAATGCAGCCCACACCAGCCGCACCAGTCTGGTGACACCACTGGGTGCCTGCCTTCTAAGGAGTCCCTGATGAGATGCCAGTACATTCTACAGTGAATACAAGGGGCTTCTTGGAGTGGCCTGCTGTATCCTGAGGTTTGTGGGCAGCCGTATTGTGTTCCATATCCTGAGGTTGAGAGGAAGGGGTTGCAGCTAGGCTGGCCAAGAACTCAGATTTTTGGTCAGCACTGCCATTCTTACTCGAGCCTTATCATGGATCCCTATGGGTCTACTCATTACTATACCTGCTCCTGAGGTGGTATAACTCTGAGGGCTGGAAGAGGGCATTTCTGCCTTGGAAACAGGCTCTGGATTCAGAGTAACTGCTCTGCCCTAGGCAATGCTAAACATGCCCTCAACTTGCCTCTCCTGAGCTGCTTAGGCTGCCCCAGTTAGGGCAGAGCAGGTCCACCTCTCTTAGGGCACCCTATCTTGCCTTGCTCTGCCCTAAGCCTCCTTCAGAGTAACTGGGCTGGAGCATCTTGCAGTTGCTCCAACCTAGTGTTAGATAGGGCAACCTAAGGGCTCTTATGTGGACAGATTAGTTGCTCTGGATTGGGCTGTAATGCTACTTTTTTTCTTTTGTAAGCCACTATAAGAGTATAAAATGGTGGACTAGAAAAGTGGTTGTGCTCATACAAGACACTTCCTCAGGGTTTGGTACCCAGGGCACTGTACCCCCCCCCCAAACCTCTTTTGCTACTCCCCTGGTGATACATGATTTCCCACATTTTTTATACACATTGACCATAAAGATTTAAAGTCATAAAAATCAGATGTATCTCAAAATTTGCTGTTGTATTTTCTAACTTGTGTGGAGATCTCTGAGCTATTGAGTTTTATTCATCAGCATTGATGCACAACATATAAAGTGGTTTCTAACATCCATGCTGAATTATGAGTTTATTTGTTTTGAATAAATGGGACAGTCAGAGCTGTCAGTTAAGACAAGCTGTTTGCCAAAAAAAAAATGTAATGGATTTTGTGTGCGATGAAATGCAAGAAGGATACTGAGCAGCGACCTGAATATCAGGGCAGAATTATTTGGAGCAGCTCTCTGAGAGGTATGGAAAATACATACAAAATGTTTCCTTCATGGATTGCGATAGTGTAATGTTAAACTAATTGCAATTCCACTGTGTTGTGATTATTGAGGTGTCCTCTCTTTATGGCTCATTATATATCTCATTAAGGATGGGAAAAGGTTGGTGTTTGTTTTGTTGGTTGGGGAAGAGCATTGATAATTCCTTTGGCTCCAACTCCCAACAGAACACAACTTGTGATACGTTGTATGCTGCCCATTTTTTGTTGTTGTTTGTTTGTTAAATGAGGATTTAATTAATTTTGGAGTTTTGCTTTGTTTTTCTACAATCTGTATGGCCAACGTCTATATCTATAGGAGCCAGCTGCGCAGCCCAATCCTATGATTGCTGACGCAGGCCAAAATGGTAACAGCCAAATTATACAGTGGCCCACAAAAGTCACCAGAGGTCTCCTTGGTGGAAGGGAACATTCATCCTTTTCACCTGAATAAGGATATAGGCCCAGCATTGGAGCTACACGTTTGCTCCATCTGTTTCCTAACCCACACATGCAGTTGCTCATCTATTTTTAAAATCCCAAAGGCTGCAATCCTACTCACATTTACCCAGGAATGGGCCCCATTGACCATTATTGATAAAAGCATATACATAGTAACTTGTTCAAATTATAGATTTATAACATTTTCCCAAATGTAGTCACTATCCCATGGTAGCATCAAGTTTGTTAAAATGAATTCACTTTTAAAATGAATAGAACTCCCCCTGAAATTGGCTTGCAAACCAATCTGGTGGATCCTGACCCACCGTATGAAAAGCATCTCTGTAGTCAAAGTTGATGGAGGCAAATTTGTGGACATTTGTATGCAAAAGTTGTGCTCTACACAGAATATCAATATGGCAAAATGTTCTCAAAGAGAGGAAATGAAATGGATAATATCAGCATAATGGGGTTTAAAATGGGAATAATGCTAGTTCAGTGCAGAGAACCACTGAGAAGGAAAGGGCGATAAGATCATTCATGTCTTATGCTGTAAACTTAACCTCCAGTTAGGCCAGTATAATTCCCCGCAAAAGTCCTGTGCTGGCCTGGGGATGTCACAAGAGTGCCATAAGGCACCTACTTGTGGGGCGTTAGGCCAGCCTCCCTAACACCACCATGGGAAGATATGCCAGGTGAGTTCTGCCAGCCTAAATTGGTTAGGATTGCTCCCATTTTTTTCAAAGCCCCCAGTTCATTCTAAAATGCAAATATTGCTTTGATGGTTGAGGACATCACTCAGTCTCCAGCCTGAGTGAATCATGTACCCCTGCCATATATTCCAAGGATATGATGAGGATAGACATGTTTATCCATCCTCCAAGAATTTTGAAATCAGAGGTATACTGTCTCTGAATACGGAGATTACTGACACATCCCAATCCTATCCTCACATTACGAGAGCAGAACTCACATTCCAATATCAGAATTGATGTAGGACCACCGTAACTGGTGTGCCACTGCCAAACACAAGGAGCCAATCAGTGGATATGCCCAGTTGTCTAGCCCTACAATCCAGAGTAACTACGGGAGCACGTAAGAGACATTATGTGTACCCGTAGTTACTGCACCAGCTAGTGAAAACCTATGGGAAATTCATATTGCAATCCAGAGCAAATTGTTCTTACACCGGAGCAAGGACTCCCCGTAGTTACTCTGGATTGCACCCTAACCTGAAGACCAGATGGCAAGATGGTACCTGAAGATAAGGTGGCTGGGATGACACCTTATGACCAAAAGGTGGCATCTTATGACCACTGGAGCTTTAAAGCTGGGAAGGGGAAAAGTCAGGGGACATTTGGGGGCTGGAAGAATAGATTTCAGAGGCAGGAACTAAGGATGGAATCCTGGCTCCAATTTTCCAGCCCAAACTTCTCTGCTCAGACTCACAATAGCAAAATAGCTGGCAGGGGTCTGAGGAGTTCTACATGTAACCAAAAGGCCTATAGAGAGGTAAGTAACAAACTTACCTCTTGGCATTCTTTTTACCCCCTAAAGTTTATGTCCTTTTTTCCAGGACAGGTCCTCTTTTTAGTTTTGGGTCCTGGAAAAAATCTTCATTGTCCTTTCCTGGTGAGCAGGCAGCATGTGCTCCATTGAGATGGCCACATTCTCTGGAGTTGTAAGGGATAAAATTGATCAGTTAGTTTTCCAGCAGTTGCTCATTCAGCACAAGTGGACTTTGAATTACACATATTATCATAGATTGAAAATCAATATTAGCAGAATTAAGGCTACATTTTTAGACAAGTAAATAAAGAAAATATGTAGCCTATTTTTTTTTCTTTTCAGAGATCTTTTGACATCTCCAAAGTTTCATATCACCAGACTGATGAATGGTCTTGCTACATTTCATCAAGCAACTAATGAGCTATCTTTTTTTGGCATGGAGACCTGAAAACCTCTTCACATACTCAGAAGATGATATTATTTTTGTTTTCTGAAAAAAATCATATCATGAGAAATAAAGATTTAAAGATTTGTGTAAGCTTTTAGAAGAAAAAATAGTTTACGTGAAAAGGACAGACTCGGCACATAAGTGCATCGTCTATTCATCCTGTTGTACTCACAATACCGCATAAATTCATGGTATCCTCTCCAAGCCATTGGCACATGGTGTCCCCAATACAGTGAGGAAACTTAAATCAAGTCAGGCCCTGTCTCATCTGATGGGTGGGCAAACCCCTCCAGTGAAGAATGCCCCCCTTTTCCCTTCTCCAAAGACTGATGTTGTCTAGGTGTGCACAAAAATAATTTACTTAAGTGGAAAAACACTTTTTTCAACTTGATTTGATTATACAAATACATGCCAATACTCATACCCTCACTTTCTCTCCCATCTTCACTAATGAGAAAAATTATTTGCCTATAATTTGAGACCATAAACAGGACTCTTGCCCTTGCACATTCTCTTAACACACTCATTTTCATAGAATCATGACAGATTTTCTTCTTTCTGTTTTTCCTCCCACTGAGACCCTAGGACTGTACCTTTGTAGGCAGATCATAGGCTGATTTTATTAAAATGGAGGGGAAAATGAAAAACCCAGGAGACAAAACAGTTGCATTAATCCAATTTCCTTCACTAAAAATGCAAGAACAGAAGCATAATCAAATTGTTTAGCATAGTGCTTGAAAAGTACAGGCTTGAGATTCAATTTCATAGCAGATTATGAACGAGGAACATGTAAAACATGCCACTTACTTTTATATCTAGACAGGGTGTGATGTGCCACTAGTTGTTCAAGGGCATCCATCCAGATCTCCAAAGGGAAGGGGGTGGTATTCAGGGGCATCAGAAAGGCCCAAATGCCTGCCTGCCTGCCTGCCTGCCTGCCTGCTTTCTTTCTTTCTTTCTTTCTTTCTTTCTTTCTTTCTTTCTTTCTTTCTTTCTTTCTTTCTTTCTTTCTTTCTTTCTTTGTGGAATTAACCCATTGTTGTGGGAGTAAATTTTCAAGAATATTTGGGGGCTCTGGGCAGGGCTGGGTACTTGTGGACATTGCAAGGAATAGGGCACTGGCACTGGGTGGCAGGCACCAGTGGACACTGGACACTCCTGGGCAATGACAGCCACTAGATACAGAAAGGTACCAGGGCAGCAGCAGGCAGTGGAAGGCATCCCTACCAGGAACCATCCAGCAGCACTAGACACCAGCAGGCAGTGGATATGAGTAACAGCAGCGGGCACCAGAAATCAATGGGCAGGGGGCACCACCAGAACCACCGGGAACCACCAGGTACCATTCAGCAGTGGGCTAGGTTTGCATTAGTCTCCATGCATACCTCACCTGTGATCTCATAGAAACTCAGATTGCAATCCTAACCTAGGCCAGTACAATTCATCAGTTATCTGTGGTGATGTAGGAAGGCAAGAGCATATCTGTGTCCTGGTCTAACCCTCCCTGAGGAGTGACTCAGAAGTGTCTTACAGCACTTTTGTGACACTCCCAGGCCAGCATGGGACTTGTGCTAGGACTTATGCCAGCCTAACTGGGAGCTAGGACTGGCTTAATTACACATGAAATGCCCTGTTGGAAAAATTCCTTGCAAAATGTTTAGGAACAAGGTGCTCCGGCACAGATGATCATCTGGAGACCGGCCGGTGGTCCACTGGTGGGTTATGGTTTCTTCTCATTCATGCCTTTGAAGTTATGCCCTAGTGTCACTGCTCCTTCCACCTTCACTTTCGTCCTAGACATTTTGCACTCACTAGGACACCAGAGGTGGAAGAATATAATCTATTATTTCCCTTACAACATTTATGCTACATTATTGCCTAAAAATTCACCTATGGCAGTTCACAACATGGTTACAAAGGAACAAAAAAAACAAAGCAATATTGAACAAAACTGAAACAATATAAAGAACTAATCAAAACAACAGAGGGAGTCAAACCACACAATAACACAGATTGAATATAAACTCCACAAGAGTTGTTTGGGGTTTTTTGCCAGAGACAAAAAGCCTGCTACTGGCGCTTCATGCCAATTTCCTAGTGATATAAAATATATATCATTGAGACATCCATTTTTAGGAATCCAGCTTTGTAACGGGTGCGCTTGATTTCTCTCAGTCCCATATTGGGGGCACTTTTCATTGCTTTCAGTAACAGGCAATCATGGCATCTAACATGTTAGAAAAGAAATGTCCTGGTCTGCGGGAAGATCTAGCAATAGCCTAGGCACATAGTGAAAGATGGTCTCCTATCTCAATTTATACGTAGCCTATATTGTGCTAACTGAAGCAAAATAATATTGAGTATTAGAGGCAAGCATCTGAACAGCATTAACGTCATTGCAACTCAAATGAGAGAATATAGCATTTGAGGGGGAGAATAGTATCGTGCAACCATTCTGAATAAAATGCAATTTGTTTGCAAAAAATTGACTCTTGTCATTGCTTTTCCTTTCTAATCTTTCCTGACGGTAGATATTCTTATCTGCAGTTTAATCTGCCAGCCTTCCCTAACATAATATACATCTTGTGATTCCCAATTTCACCACCAAAATAAACTTTCTTTATACTCTCAGAATGACACAAGGGGGAACAGACCCAAATCAGTTCCTCATATCGTTCCAGAGACTTATTGTGCCGCTGAACACAATTTTGTATTGCCACCGGGAGAATGCAAAATCTGCAGCGAGAACAATGGATTTGTCACAACCACACGATGAACAAAAAACATTCCAAATGTAATCACCACAAAATGTGTGGTACTTTCCAAAGCAGGAAATGGGTTCCTTAAAAATAGCACAATACATGTGACGCCATATTTAATGTGGCTGAATTGCTTTCAACTCACAATCTTTTCGCTGGGATTTGATGCCTTAAAATTCAGAAACTCCTCTAGCCAGACTCTGCTTTTCTTAGCGTTGGGTGGATAACCAAGGACAGCTAGACAGTGCAATCCCCAGCATGTCTACACAAAAGTAAATCCCATGTGTTCAATAGTACTTACTTCCAGGAAAGTATGGTTAGGATTGCAGCCTATGCAGCCTAACTCTATGGTTAGAGTTATTGATAGCCATTAGAGCAGCGTTTCTCAAAGTTGGGGTCGGGACCCCTTTTGGGGTTGCCTGGAGCTTTCCTGGGGGTCGCCTAAAGACTCCTGGTGCAGGGGGCCAGGTGGGAAGACCTGGCAGAAAAGCTGGAGCCGCTGCGGCTGGAAGACGCTGCTGAAAAGCAGCTCAGAAGAAGCCTCTGAGCAGCTGTGAGACAATGTGGAGCCTTGGGGGCAGGAAGGATTGCAGCCTTAGAGCCCAGTTCTATGCATGTCTACTCAGAAGTCAGTCCCATGATAGTGAATGGGACTTACTCCCAGGAAACAGTGGCTGGCTCTGCTGCCTGAGATCCCAGTCCTATGGAGATCTCCTCTCACCCAGGGACTTACCTTCCCATTCCTTCCTTCCTTCCTTCCTTTCTTTCTCAGTCACCCCCTCTTAGCTATGCCACATTTATCTATCTATCATTACGTATTGTTTTTATGATTAATCACTATGCTTTAATTATTTTCAGTTTGTAACAATGAAAATACACCCTGCATATCAGATATTTGCATTACAATTCATAACAGTAGCAAAATTGCAGTTATGAAGTAGCAACAAAAATAATTTTATGGTTGGGGTCTCCACAACATGAGGAACTGTATTAAGGGGTCACGGCATTAGGAAATTTAAGAACTACTGCATTAGAGAGACATACATATGTATTAAATATGTACTTTCTTTTACCCCTTGCATTTCTTATGCAAAAAGTAAAAGAAAGGACATATTTAGTCGAAACTCATGTGAGATTTTTAAAAAATGTTTACTGGCGATTATAATGCACAGCTGCTAAGCAGATGTAAAATTTAATTTTACCACATTAAACAATAATTTATATTACAATAATGATATGACAATGGGTTTATGATTTTTACCTAATTGCACAGCTTTATAATGAGTTTTCCCATGCAATTCTAATTGCTTTCAGTGGGGCTTCTCCCAGGAAAGTGTGTATAGATTTGCAGCATACATAACATTTTTATGATAATATAGTAAACTGTTAAACTAAATACTGACTTATAATCAAAATACTGTCTCTTAATTTTGGTATTTTTTATAATTAGACTTGATAGGCACCTGTTGCAGATGATAGACCAACTATTTCCAAACTGGAGACCACTATGCTCTAAAAAAATCTGACCAGTGCCTAAAGTTCCATTATGCTGCTGCTTTGTTCTTCTCCTGACGTGGGTACAGGGAGGCTTTGGGAAGTCACATTTCTTGTCCAACATCCAGCAGGCTTTGCTGTAGTATATCCAGGCAGACACAACTGCCCAGATTGTCCATGTGCCCACATCCAGTACAGTGATAGCATTGTGGAATGGTAAGTGCTGCTCACATTGGGGAGGGGGTTCTCACTACATACTCAATCTCACTGAGTCATAGCTTGGTGAGAGCTGCTATAGGCAAAGGATTGGACTTGATGACCTTCTGGAACCCTTCCAATACTATGCTTCAGTGCATAGAGTGCCTATAATGGTAGAAAGCTGCTGTACAAATCTATTCATAGTTCATAAATACAAATAATTTAATTTTGTTGACCTAAATGCCTTTGCCTATCAAAGTGAGAGTCCAAAGTCATAGCAGCCAAAGGAGAAAACAAAATAAAGAGAATAAAACTTCTCTTGGGGATAGGTAAATAAATGTTCACATTGTTCAGCATTCTGTTGTATTTCATGCATGAATTGCAGGCAATGAACAGATCAGCAAATGTAGTTTTCAATTCGCCAACGGATGTGTTATGAAAGTGGAAAGCTACAGATGGCATGCAATTATTCCTGCCGCCTCAAAAAGCAGCTATGAAGACACTATTAAAATATAGGAGTTGATTAGTGTGCTCATCTTGATTTCTAGGGGGAAAAAATACCATAAGCACTTGAAATAAAATCCCCAGTGATTTTTCAGACGCTCAATGGCGCTTTCAGATACAACAAGGTTAAGATGTCAGTATAATTAACTGTAGGATCAGATGACCTCAACACATCTTTTTTTCTCTTTTCAAAAAGTTCAGCAAACACAGTCTAGTGCTTCAGTTGCATGATAGGCTCTGAGTTTTTAAAAAGGCTTCACATTACTGCAGATATTTCTTCACATTGAGTAAAGTGGTTGCAAGGCACCTGGGTGAGTGAAGACAGTCTATTTTGTTTGGGGGGTTGTCTGGTTTTTATTTTGCCTTGGAGAAATATTAAATCGTACAACAGGTTCAATTGGGATAAATTGCTGCTAGAGCAACAACGAAAGAAAAACACTGTGGTAGCTGCAGGTAGGTCTACTCGTTGTCACACCTTGGCTAAGTATGGGGGTGGCTGCAGGGAACGGTTCACAGAGCAGGGCTGGAGTCAAGGACTGGGCAGTTGGCCAGGATGAAGGTCAGAGGTAGAAAACCTAGGCAAGGCCAGGAGACAGTTCAGTCTGAGTAGTCAGTCCTGTAGCAACCCAGAGGCAAGCAAGATGAGAAAGAAAAAACATGGAAGTATTCAATGAAGCCATTGGAAGCTTTGCCTCTATATAAAACAGTGTGCTGGTGGCATAAGAGGGGTCAGCTCCAAGGTGGGTCAAAGACCTATTTCCTCCACAGATCATCCTCTTTGTTTAGCCTAGAAACACTAAAAGGAAAAGCCACAAGTCAACAGCATGGATTTCCTATAGTCTGTGCTTTGACTTTTAGCTGACCTGTTTTGGGGTGAGAGTGGAATAAATGATGTGTGTTGAACAGACCATGCTGTAGGGGGGGAAAATTGGCAATTAAAGGAGCTGCATTGTCCACTTATTGAACGGGTTAGGGACCACAGCACCATCCAAAAGTGAAAACGGTTGACAAGTGGAACCTAGTCTTTTTCAGCTTGCAAATGCAAAATAGCCACCATGGGCAAGTTTGGAAGATTTAAGTAAAACTAGCAAAAATTTAAATAAAACATTTTAAAAATGTAAATGAAACATTTTAAAAATTTAAATCAAAATTTGTGGAACAGAGGGACCTTGCAGTGACCCAGAAGAGATGCAATCAATCAATCAATCAAATTTGTCCAGGGAATCATAGATAACTGAAACTTCACATGCCAAATACTGGGGTACACCTGTCCAGAAAAATGTTAAATCAACATCACAAAATTAACTAATATGAAACGTGTTTTTAAAAGCCATGTTTTTGCCTGTTGGCAAATAGCCTAATGTGGTAACTTCCCTGGCCTCAACAGGAGGACCCAAGCAACCCCTCATGCAAACAAGGCATAAAAGATGAAAAGAGATGCCCTTTCTGATTCTGGATCACTTGGGTCTTTGAACCTTGAAATAATGTAGTTTTGACTGGCTCTGTGATTAGCTAATTTGCCTTAAATGTCACTTGAATTCTATGTAATGTATGTCAAACATTTTCCCTTTGCTTTGTCTATTTCCTTTAAAGATGAAATTAAATTGCCCAGATTATCCCACATTATGTATTCCATCATATATCTTGAATATTTAATTGAATCTGCAATAGAGAGAAATGTAAACAGTGTTGATTAGACCGTTCTATTACCTGTCACTCCTGCTGCAATTAATCACGGATGCATTGTAATTTTTTGCCATACACTAGTATGAGAGAAACTTCCTTTTATTAAGCTAACACTGAAATGGGCAATAATGTTTGCTTTTTTCCTGGTAGCTCTTTATAACTGATGTGTGCATGGTCAGTAACAACTCCTGGCACAATTAAACAGCTGTTGGGTCTTATCAAGGGGTAAAAGCCCTGGTACATATTTCCTAATATATTCCCTAGGATAGTTATTTTCAATTACTGTTCCATGGCATATTGGTGTGCCATGAATGGTCTGAAGTTGTGCCATAGGATTGTGCCATAGGTTGGTCTGAAGTTGTGCTATATTATTCATTAGTATGGCCAATGGGCATTTGAGCCCCTGCATACCTTTTCAATTGTCCAAAAGCACTCTAAAAATTTTAGTGAGTTGTCCATGTGCCAGGAGATGAAAAAGATTGAAACTCATTGATCTAAGAGCATTTCCCACTATAGGAGTTGTTGGACTAGATGACCTTATGGGTCATTTCCACCTCTATTAAATGCCTGGAATTTGTAATAATTGCCCCAGACCACTTGGAACGCTAGATGGATACATGAGATTCATAGGAATCCTGGTTCCCACTGAATGTACATTGTGGGGTGAGCTTGAACCCGTGCTTGTTGGAGACTGTGTCAACCCTAGGACACATCCTCTCTAATGTTTTAATTTTTATAACATATTGCAGCTTCAGATTGTCTCTCCCATGTTCTTTTGGACTAGTTGCTACATTTCATTGCAATGCAGAGGTTAACTAAAACCATCCTTATCTGAACAGTGAATTGCAATGAACCACATCTTCCCAAAGTTCTAGTCATGAAGGGTCATCAAGATGATATATTGGTCGCTGACTTCGCAGCATGTTACATCAGGCAAAACAGTCTGGTGTCACACTGTAATGGAGTGGAACAACCAATCATCCATGCTCCAATACATCATATGACAAATTGGGAAAATAAGAAGTGGGCTGTTGAATGTGGAGGGTTCAAATGTTTCCCTTAAATGTAGCAGAAGGCTAATGGCTCGAACCAGACAAGATGCACTCTTTGTGATTAAATTGAGATTCCATCACACATGGAACATTCAGTGAGTCAACCATTTTATTTTTCTGTACAGATTTTACTTTACTTTCTATATAAAAAAGCAGGCCTCCTTCAGTCTTGAAAGACTATGGTATTGTGCTTGGTGCTGCATACGCTGCATGCAAAGCTCGAAAACCTGGGTTAGATTGTTATGGAGGATTACCCAAGCAGCAAATCCCCTCTCTCCACACCACTGAATTAGTCCAATGGAAAGGCAGAGCCAATACGATTGGATCCAGCTGGCGTCGTAGAGCTGGGCTAAGGACAGGAGCTCACCCTGTCTTGTGGGGCCGACCTGGGTCTCGAACCCTGGCCTGCTGGATAACAGGCACAGCATCTTAGCCACTTGCGCCACCATATATATATATATATATAGAGAGAGAGAGAGAGAGAGAGAGAGAGAGGTTGGCAGCCCTTGTTAAAAAATTGGAACCCCTTGTTAAAAGGGAGCTGCATAAGTTGCTTAAAATAGATCCACATCAAAGTTTCCCCAAACAGATAAATTCCTTGAATGAATGAATGAATGAATGAATGAATGAATGAATGAATGAATGAATGAATGAATGAATGAATGACAGATCTGTGCAACTGTGAATGTCCTATGCCCTCTTCTGAATGCCAAATGCCAGCTCATCATCTACTTCCTTCCTCTAACTTAAGTACCCTATTTCCATCTCCTGCCTCCAAACATTTCAACCCAGTGCATCGGTCCCTTATTAAAGGCCAGAAAGAGACTCATTTGGGGTGGAAAATGTTCACAACCTTAGATGTGGCATCTTTGGATTCCATCAAAATATAGATGAACCTCTCAAACTATTAAGCAAAAGTTTGCTCCATGTACAGGAATTGTTTGTGCTGCGTGAGCATAAAAACTTTCCAGTTGGGGCCCTTAAATTGTCAAGATTCTTGTTATAAGGAAATGAAGTTTGACATATACTCTGTTTCCAGGCAGGAACTTTGTATTAAAAAAATTAGCCTGCAGAGAATGTTTAGATCTGAGTTATAAACATCTAGAAGTAAAAAACATTATGGTCTGTAAAACTGCTGACAGACCCTTCTCTCCAAATACACTAGAGAATACTGCAAAAATTAATACATTATGCACTTTCTTACAAAGGTATGTTTTTTTCTCGCTGTCTGCAGAGTTAAAGGGCTTTTTCCTCTTCAGTACATCACTGCAGTGACAGCGATAAACAAATCAGAACACATACAATTGCCTCTAGAAAGTTTTTTTTTTAAACAAAAATTGAAAACTAGTCTTTACTCCCAAATCAACTGCAAAATTATCATTATCACCTCTGTTTGGATGTGGTCCTGATCCAAGATATGGGCAGTATTTCAAAAGCATACCTTTATCAACTGATCGAGTACTGGGGATGTGCAGAATAATGCTCCCACCCCATCCACCCCCTCAAAATGTTACCTATCTTAAAGAAACCAAGTTCTATAGACATTTCTATACATGGAAATATATACCATAGATATTTCTTCTTGGGAGGAATCATGATATTTTTTCTTTCAAATTTCACATCCTCAAAATTTCTGTCCTCTCCTTCTTCCCCCTTTTTATAAAGTGTTCTAGAGTGGAAGTGAACTGTGCCCGGAATGGTTCCGGAAGTAATTGCAGTGTCTTGCATTCTCTATTCATCACCACTGATGCTACTTTCTTATCTTTGTGGGGGGGGGGGGAGGTTAAAACTTACATGATGGTGTTTACCAATTAAAGCATCATCACATCTTTTCAATAAACAGAGAACTTTATCAGTTATAAACACAGCTATAGGTACAATTTCAGGAAGTCATCCAGTGGTGTGATTCAAATAAATTAACAACAGGTTTTATGTCCTAATAACCTAAATTAACAACAGGTTCTATGTCCCATTAGTAATCGGTTCTCAGAACCAGGCGCTCATTACCAAAGGGTTCTATAGAACCTTTAAGAACCCCCTGAAGCCTACCACTGAAGTCGTCTAAATTCAGTAGATTTGGCAGTACAGTGGAGCCTCACCTAAAGAGCTCAATTCGTTCCAGAGGCATGCTCTTTAAGTGAAACGCTCTTTAAGTGAAGCAGATTTTTCCATAGGAAATAATGGAAACTCAGATGATTGGTTCCACAACCCCCAAAATATTCATATAAAAGTATTAACTGGATGTAAAAATGATAACAAAACACTGGAAATGAATTCAAAACATGCATTCAGTGTGCATGATCCTATGAAGTCTACTTAGGCTGCAATCCTAAAGACACTTTCCTAGGAGTAAGCTCCATTGAACACAATGGGGCTTACCTCTATGGTTAGGAGGCTGCAATCAAAAACACTTTCCTGGGAGGCTTACCTGGGCTGCTGCTGGAGGTTCAAGGTGGTCAGTGGAAGCACTTGGGGGCAGTTAGGGGCAATTTGAGGGCAACTGCCTGGGCGTGCCAGAGGCAGCTGCCCCTAACTGCCCCCAAGTGCCTCCACTGACCACCTTGAACCTCCAGCAGCCCTTTTAAAGAGCCTCCATGTGGAACAGCAGGGCTGCATAGCACACGTGCCTATAGCATGCTTGCTTGTTAAGTGAAGTGGAACTTGTTATGTGAAGAAAGATTTCTTGGAAATTTTTGCTTGTTATGTGAAATGCTTGTTAAGCAAGGCACTTGTTAAGCAAGGTACCACTGTAGTCCTGTTTCTGGTAAATTTGGGGGTGAGTCTTGAAGGATCTTGGTGGTAGCAATACACAGAGCAATATTGTCCCTCTTTGTTGGTCCAGACCCATATCTGGGAGTCTCTTCAAATCTATACCAGAAAGGAACTGGTATAGGTCTGAAGAGACCCACAGAAGCCCAAAAGGCCCAAGAAGAGATAAGTGAACAAGATTGTTGTTTTTAAAAAAATTGTCTGATTTCTCCCAGCCAATAATATACAGCATGTTTTCCTTGTACTCCATCAGTAGTCCTGGGTGTGCAGGGCTAGCAAGGTATAGGACTGGGTTCTTGATGCATCATTTTTTTCCTTCTGGTCCTTGACCTCTAAGCTAATACATATAGAGATAATCCAGTTTGGCAGTACTGAAAATGTGACCCTTATTTGGCCTTTGTATTTTATTGATATTCTCACTTTCTTTTTCTTTACCTCATTTGTTTTCCAAAAGTACCCAATCAGTTCCCATTGAACTGACAGGATGAAAAGAACTGCTTGGGTGACAGAAAGAAAATACATCTCCAGAGATTTGTTGCCCTGATTTTCAATGCAATCACGACTGTTAGTTCTCATGGTCTAGAAATAAACACTTAGGAAAACAATGCGTATTATCTAGGAATTCTATGGCATCATATGCTATTGATTACAAAGCGAGAAGGGGGATAAAGTGGTAATCTTTGCTCCTATTTCTACCATTGTATTGAAAGTTTTTTAAGTATAGAATGCATGGCAGTAAAATTGTTAACCCTTGGATCAGCAACAGCCACCAAGGAAGACAGCAAGCCAAGTACAGTTCAAAGCTATATATTATAAATTAAAGACAAAGGCATACAACAGAAAAATATACATCATGTATTGCCTTGAGGGGCAAAGGCTTCCACAGCATCTCAGGTTTATGCCCCCAAAGATACTGCAACATACAATCAGTTTTATACACATACTGACTACGTCCTGACCAATTGTAATAGATCACATTCACCTGGAGATAATCACTGAGGTGGTTCTTGTCACAGGTGCATCTTGTTCAGGACTAAAATTTCTCTTTTGCCTGACTTTACTATTCACAGGCTTAACAAACATAGATAAAAATCCCACATGTTCCCTTACTGCAACAATACTGTATATCTAAATTTTTGCCACCTAAGAACTGGCATGTTACTCATCCAACTCAAATTTTAGGCATCTTGCCTGCCTGATGGAGACCATGAAGCTCATCCTGGTCACAGTGACCATACAGAATGGAGTACAGAGTGCCTGTACCATTTTCCATTGCATAGAAGAGAGAATTAAGACCGGTGCTGCTTTTTAAACCCTGCTATACTGAGCTAAACCTGCCTATATACCTTCTTCTATGCAATGGTTAAAAGTACAGGCACATTGTCCTCCATTCTGTATGGTCACCCTGATCCTGGCTTGCCATCCAGGCCTGGCACTATTCGGGGCCACCACCGCACATGGGGGCCTGGCCTTGCAAGTAGCGGGCAGGAAAGGAAGCAAATGTCCTATTCGTTATATTGCTGATGATGGGACTTGGATGGATGAGCCAGCCTCTTAACACCACCAAACTACACTTCAGGTCAACCATCAAGTCATAAAGGGGTGATTTGGAAAGTACCCCCATCATAACTTCTCTTTAAGTCGAGTCAACAGTATCTAAGGTGTGACTCTAGACTCAATTTGAATCAAACCCAGCTGGATTTTCCCATAACTGCATGTTTGACATTACAGATCTAGTGCCTTCTAGGTATGAAGCCCACCTGCACAATCTGTTCTCTAGAACCCATTTTTTAGAATTGTCACATTAATTATTGTGTGTACATTTGGTACAAAGGGTGTTCGGAAGAAGTGTGCTCTGTATTTTTTGTGCTATTTGTTTTGTTTAACAAAGATAGCAAAGATTAAAGTTCAGCGGCAATCACAGGAACTAAAAAAAGATTTTTTGGGAGAAAACGACATTTGCGTGGCAGAGAAAAAGGGGGAGCTGAGCTGAGTAGATTAATGTTGAAAGAAAGAACACAAAGATGATTTAATTGATGGAATAGGGTGAAACATTTGACAGACTATAGTAAATGTTTTCATGAAAAAATATTTCTCGGAGACGTGATGAAATTCATATTGTTCACCGACGTAAGACAAAAATGCAATTTCTGACATATACTTTGTAGACAGAACAAAGACACTTGCCCAAATTAATTCTGTCCGCACACTGTTCACTTTTCATATGAGAATTTAAACAGCACCCTTAAAGATGGAACCCACAGGTGTTATCCACTTTATATTTTTTGCAACATCTCAAGAAATTTTGTGTTATTGTTATAGGAACAAAGGAGTCTCAGACACTCATACTGCCCCAGCCTATTCCTGTTCTTCAATCCTGGGGGTCATAAACCCAAATGGAGTCAGTTGAAGAAACAAATCAGGGAGATAGAACAATTATCCTCATATTGACTGGGTCAATTTGTACTCTGATCATGAAAGAGAGACCTGATTTCTTGACATGATCAATGACCGTAGAGCAACTAGTCAGGGTGTCCACCAGAGGACAGGAGACTCTGTATTTAATATTGTGTGGTACTCAGGACCTGGTTTCAGTTATGATTGTTACCAAGCTGTAGGGGAACTGTGACCATGCTGCAGTTCACTTTGCCATGCAAGGGCATGTCATGGAAATGAGTGCCAAGAAAAACAGAAACAAAAACCAATGTTTTCCAAAGGGAGGAATTCCCGTAAATGCGGAGGCCAAATTTGTGAGTGATACTAAACTTTTCCATGGGAAAGCCAAATGGGACTACAAAAAACTCCAGGTGGATTTCTCCTAACAGAGTCTGCATAATGGCAGATGTATTTCAATATAGATAAATATATAATAATGTGCTTTGGGGCAAAAAAAACTTTACGTATAGCTAATGGTATCTGAGCAGTCTGTGATGTGATATCTCAGGAGAGAGATCTTGAGGTGCTGGTGCACAGCTTGATGAAAGTGTCAACCCAATGTATGATGACCATTAAAAAATTCCATGCTAGGGATCAATAAAAATGGATTCAGTATAAATCAGCTAATAATGCCGTTGTCAGAATTGAAGGTGAAACCACACTTCAGAGTATTGAGTTCAGTTTTGGTCACCACATCTCAAAAAAGACATAAATCATCATTGGCATCCTTCAGTCTCGAAAGACTCTGGTGCTCTGGTTGGAGGTCCTGAAACAACGTGTGGCTAAAAAGGCCAATTCCATCCCTTCCACACTGAGGACAGATAAATTCCGTCCCCTGCCCAGGCCCAGGTTTCGCTGCTTTCGGATCTGTCTCTTTGCTTCAGCCTGCCGAGCAAGTGTCTCTTCCAGTTGGAGAAGGCCATGCTGGGTCTTTTGCTTCCACGCTGAACGATCGGAGGTCAAGGTTTCCCAGCTGTTGATGTCCATTCCCAAGGCCTTTAGAGCCCTCCTGCAGATGTCTTTGTATCGCAGCTGTGGTCTCCCTCTAGGGCACTTTCCCTGCACTAATTCTCCATATTGGAGATCTTTTGGAATCCGACCATCAGCCATTCTCACGACATGCCCAAGCCAGCGTAGACGCCGCTGCTTCAGATGTTGATGTTGATGATGATTTTTTTTAAAGACATAGCAGAACTAGAAAAGGTGCAGAAAAGAGTGACCAAAATGATTACTGGGCTGGGGTATCTCCCTTCTGAGGAAAGGCTACATATAGTGTTTGGGGATCCTCAATCAATTAAAGAAACACCTGAGAGGGGACATGATTGAGATGCATAAATTTATGCAAGGTATGGATAGAGTGGATAGAGAGCTGCTCTTTTCTTCTCACACAACATCAGAACTAGGGGACATTCACTAAACTTGAATAGAGGTAAGACAGGCAAGGAAATATTTCTTTACCCAGTGCTTACATTAACTAGTTTATTGAATTCCTTGCCACAGGATGTGGTGACAGCATCTGACCAAGATAATATTAAAAGAGGACTGGACAGATTTATGGAGGAAAATTCCATCACATGTTGGTTATATACATTCTGAGATTAAGTGGTGGTTCATCAGTATCAGTGGTGAGTCAAATCAGTGGACACCCAGGTCCCACCTAAATACTGCACCAGCTTCAATTTATGTTTAGTTTGCTCTGTTCCAAAAGTATAGTAAGCAGCATTTTATTTCATAATCTAACAACCATTTCCATTAAAGATTAAATTTTATTTCTCTAACCAGCCTCAATAAATTGTTTAGCTTCTCAGATCTAGGGAAGCACAGGCGATATTGTGGCTAAGGTCATAAGCCTAATGTAATGTTTCATGCAAGTTGACCTTACAAATTCCCAATGGGCAACACAAAATCTTTTTATTGTTCTCCATCTCTTGGGCAAAGGCATGATTCAGCACAATAATGCAGATGAGATTCCAAGTGACACAATTGATTGCGCTGACGCTGAGAGCAGTGTTTCAAATATTCCAGGCATTTGAAAACAAAACTGCTGGTTGCAAAAGGAAATCATTACGCTGGCCTTTTTAGTTTATTGGGGGAATGACATTTTGAAATCTGCAACTGAGAGATGTCTCACAAAAGTCCTGAACGCAGTTTTCCCCCAGAAATGTCAAACATAATGATTAAGAAGAATGTCTCATACAAAAAATTAAGTCACAGGAAGCTGTTCCTGAAGGCATGTGTTTTTGGATTTCAGAGATTTAATTGTCACACATCTGTGAGCTTGGAGATTCATTTCCCACATTAAACAAGTGCATTTCCTGCATCCTAATTATACTAATTCCTAATTATATTTATTCCTAATTTCCTGCATCCTAATTATAATGATTTTCAACCAGTGTTCCTTTGACCTGGTCTGCAGGTGTGCTGCAGAAGTTTGTGAGGAAGGAGCATTTATAAGCAGGGCTGGATGTCAGCTGTGGGCTGTGGGTGGTGCAAGTGGACACAGGTTCTATAGAACCCTTTGCTAATGAGTGCCTGGTTCTGAGAACCGGTTATTAATGGGACATAGAACCTGTTGTTAATATAGGTTATTAGGACATAGAACATGTTGTTAATTTATTTGAATCCCACCACTGGTTATTGTTAACCTGTTGTTAATTTATTTGAATCCCACCACTGGTCAGGACCCCTGCATGACTTATAAAATTTCCAGATGTGACATGAGGGTACATCCAGTCCTTTCTGGGGATCCTCTTATCACCCTAACCCACTTATTCAATTATTCATATATTTCAGTATCCACACAGGGTCTGGGAATGGATTGCCCACATATACTGAGGGCCAACCTGTATTGGGTATTTCCAGGCCTAGCTGCACATCAGATTGATGTGCACATCAAATTGCTAGTTCATTACACCAGTTTTACAAACTTCTGATGATTCCGGAATCTGTTCATTCCAATTTTTTAGCACTTTGCAAATGCAGCTGTTGAATTTAAAGCACTTTAAAGGAGCATTCACCCCGCAGGAAATAAATGAGGTCACAAACCCCCTTTAAAAATAGTCACATGGCAGTTTCCCATTGTTTATGAGACCTTCAGGCCTGCTACTATAGCTGGCCCTCAGCTCAAAAGAGGCCCAATTACAGTGATTTAACTATTCAGACGATGCTCAGAGCTCTTTATGATGAAGAATTTTATTCTATGGCAAAAGACAGTAAAGTGAAGATTTATTGTATTCACGTACTTTTGGACTGCTCAGTGGCTTTATGTGGCTTAATGTGAATGTGTTCCCCTCCCCAACTGTTGGTTATGGCTATACATACTTGATGATTCCTCTCAAGTACACAAAGGCTCTACAATTTGAATGTGGCTGCAAAAATTCAGCAGACTATGTGGATTGGAGTCTTTAATTATGCAGCTTGAATATAGTTGAGCAGTACCAAAGGGTTTTGGGGTATTTATTGCATACATGATATATTTACCTGAGGCTCAAACTACTGCATGATTGGATCCTGCATGCTTATTTTTTTAAAGGCACAAATAAGTGATTGATCCTTTATTTGGATTGTATATAATCAATCATTAAAAGCAGCACCTCTTCCGCATCAGTTTATGCTAATATTAAGTTTAGATCCTCTCTCTTTTTTTTCTCTCTCTCTCTCTCTCTCCTGATCTGTACGGGGTGTCTGAGTGCAAGCATGCCCTGCACAGCTCAAAGTTCCTTCCTAATGCAACACAACATGAATAAGAAGCTCAGGGTAGACAGGAGAACATTCATGTGCATGGAAAAGCATGTTTTGGAGCTCATCCTTCCAAGCTGAGCTTTCTACTGTTGTTTGTTGCATCACATTTCAGTTTTTGCTTCCAAGCAGTAGGTGTCCAGAGTTCAAATCAGACACTACCTCTAGTACCACTGGTGGTACCCATACCACTGGTTGAGAGTGGTACGGTTATCACCCCCCATCATGATTAAGAGTACAGATGCAACCAGATAGGTGAGACTGTGTTTAACACACTGGATTGGCTCTCACAATAAAATTAGAGTCAATAAAAGCTAACAATTTCTAATTCTGAACATTGAGTAAACATTCTACAGTTCTATGGTTTGAGATGCCTCTGTAATAGCAAGACATGGCCAAACTTTACAGGGTATTTTCCAGCTCAAAGTTTCTGAGGTCAGTGATGAGAGTTTGAATCTGTCGGTGATGTGTTTTTTTAAGATTCATCTTTCAGTTTTATCATGCAGATAAGAATAAAGAAGATAGATCTAAATTATTTCTCAACATCTTTCAAAGTTTTCTATTATTCAGTTTTTGACTAGTTTCTTTCCTTTGTTTCTGAATCCTCTATCCTTAATCTTCACAAGGCACGAAGTGCATCACGTTGATATAATTTTCATATAATTTCCGACAATATGTGATCATTATAAAAGCTTCATGCCTCAGAAACAAGTCAAACTAACTTTTAATTTGTAGCAACTGACATGCCCCAATTTATTCCTTTCATTAAAAAAGTAAGAGAATTAATATTTAATTTTCTACCATCAGAAAATCCATTATAATTTTACAGTTTGACTTGCTTGTTAATTCTAATATACATGCATACACCCTGTTGCTGCTGGTGGTCTGCTGATCAAATTTGGCCCATCTAGTTTAGGCCAGGGTATCAATGGAAAGGTACCAATGGAAAGCCCATAGAAGTTTTTTTAAAACCTTTTAGTGTGAAGAACCATTCCTTTTTACAGCCAGGAAACTTCCTAGCTGAGCAGGGTTGCCATGTCTAAGAACACAATCCCATCCATATCTATTCAGAAGCAAACCCCATTGTGTTCAATGAGATTTTCTTCCAGGAAAGTGTGTTCAGGATTGCAGCCATAGGGTGAATTCCAGAGCAACCATGGGGAGTCCTTGCTCCAGAGTAAGAACAATTTACTCTGGATTGCAATATGAATTTCCCCTAGGTTTTCACCAGGTGGTACAGTAACTACAGGTGCACGTAATGTCTCTTACGTGCTCCCGTAGTTACTCTGAATTGTGCCCTTCGTCCAACTCCCAAACCACCTTTGCTCTCCAAGCTGAGGTTTGCCCATAGTTGGATTGTTTTGCTTTCCAAATCATTTTAAACATTTAAATTGGGAAATCAACCTGCCACCAGCAAGTAGTAATTGGAGCAGAAGAGATAGCATCTTAGTGGCATTCCCATATACTAAGATCCTATCCCCACTTTTCAGCCAAGATTTGTCCCCACAGCTCTACTCAGAATTACACCAACTAAGGAGAAGAAATAGCAAGGCTTGAGAAGATTCATTGGACATCTGTTGGGGGGAGAGTAAAAAATATTTTCACTTATATCTGCTGGATCACAGTCATTACCCACACACTACCTTTTGACAAGTCTTTTGACACAGTCAGTCGCGGAGGTCTGTGTCACTTCACATCGAAGTTTGGGTGCCCTGACAGATTCTTTCTGATGGTACGTCAGTTCCACAATAACATGGCAACTTGTGTTCTGAACAATGGAGAAGGCCTTTCCCATCACAAATGTTATTAAGCAAGGATGTGTGCTGGCACCGACCCTATTTAGCATGATGTTTTCAGCCATGCTGTCAGATGCTTTTCAGAACAGTTCCTTGGGAATCAGTCTGAAATACAGAACTAATGGGAAACTGTTCAACATGCAAAGACTCCAGGCTGTCACCACAGATAAGGGAGACTGTGCTACAAGACCTCCTTTTTGCTGATGACTATGCCCTTAATGAAGGATCAGACCAGGAAATGCAAGCCAGCTTGGACAAATTCACAGTAGCTTAAACAACTTCGGCCTCCTCATCAACATGAAGAAATCAAAGTGATGCACCAGCCAGCTCCAAAAGCCCAACACCAAGAGCCCATCATCACAGTAAAGGGACAAAAGCTACAAGCGGTGGATCAGTTTATGTACTTTGGCAGCACCCTCTCCTGTGCAGTGATAATTGACATTGAGGTCAACCACAGAATTGCCAAGGTAAGCTCTGCATTCGAAATCAACGTGTGAACTGCAGACCAACCTGCAGACCTTGATTCAAAGCTCAAAGTCTACTAGGCAGTAGTGCTAACTACCCTGATGTATGCCAGTGGGACTTGGACTGTATACAGGAGGCATGCTAGGCAATTGAACCACATGACTTCCACATGACTTGCCTCCAGAAACGTTCCTGGATATTCTCAAGTTCCTGGATATCAACACCACCTCCTGGGAAACTCTAGCACAAGACTGATCAACATGGCAGATGCTGGTCCACCATGGCTGCCAGACATATGAATCCAGAAGGACAACCATAGCACAAGAGGAGCAAGCACGCCACAAAGCCAGAGCTGCAAATGCTGAAGTAGTGGTGCCCAGACATGTCTGCTCAACATGGAAGAACATTCTGTGCCATATCAGCCACCTGAGGACACATCGTGGACAGCCCACAACCAGCCCATGTTAGATGTTGAGGTCCTCTTCAAAAAAGATCGATGGACACACACACCACCCAATTGTAACTCATTGCTTTTAATTTATTTTCCCACATATTTTCCAGTACATTTTCCACAGATTTCAGTGTTCTTGTTTTGTTTTACAAAATGAGAAGTGCAGTGACCATGTTAAGTTTTTTTTTAAATTTGTTTTCCCAGAAAACCATCTCAGTCTATAGGTTATTACAGATATAAAAGTGAATTGATATGGACAACAAATTATATACCTCTTGTTCAGTAACTGTTGTTTGAATGAAAAGTGGGAAATTTAATAAAGTAACGTGATGAGGACTTATATTGCATTCTGGTGGTCATAAAAATAAATAATAACAATATGCACGAATCTTGGTAAAGAGGACCAGACGCTTCAAAAAAAACTATATCGCATCTATGAATTAGATCTTGAGTGCAAAAGGATGTGTTCCTGTTATTTTATTTCATGTGACTTGAGGAACTTGAACTATTTCTTTATAAGAAATTTGATTGAGCAAACCCTGTTAAGAATAACCACCCCTTTGCAATGAATGACTTTAAGCTAGACTTTTTAAGGCAAAATTGCCATATGCCACATCTAGTTAATGAATGGAGAATAAATTGGACCAAATCCTTTTTTTTCAAATATTAATATTTTTTTCCTGTGGCCTGACAGATACCGTTAGCTTCACAAGAGATGTTAATACTGTACTTAAGAGATTTCTGCTGGATTAGGACTATAAATTTCTGATTGTGGACTGATGTGGGGATAAAAAGTCCACCTGAAAGTGCGTATGGACTGGTTTGAATTCGTTCATTCAAATTCCATCTCTAATGCTGATTTATGTAAATTTATTCAAATTTGAAATGTAATTTATTTCTCTTTTTCAGCCCCCAAAATAGTGCCAGACAGCTGGTGTGGCCCTCCTTCCAAAAGGTTTGCACACCCGACACCCCAATTCTAACATTTTATAGCATGCACCCACACCAATGGAGGGTACTGTCTTGGCTGGATCTGATGTGGCAGCTCTTTCTGGCACAGTACCTAGGATGGCCCACCACCCTGGTTTAATGGAATCCACTGTGCTGCTGCTGCATCACTGCATAGAGACTTAAGGCAGGTTCAGGTGGTTTACTCTGGTAGTGTAGGAAAAAAATTAAGGTTGTTCCTAGTTGGAAGGGGGTGGTAAAAAGCAGTAGTTGTATAAATCTTCTTAATCTTTTCCTTTCCTCATAGTATTTAGCCACCATCAGATGACACTAATCCTTATTTACTCTTTATTTACTTGAATGCTCCCACATCTATTGATAGTAAAATCTGGATAATAAAATCTGGATGGCCATAGCATCTGAAAAAGGAAATGTTTGTTTGTTTGTTTGATTGATTGATTGCTTGATTGTTATCCTGCTTTCTTCCTAAAGGAACGATACCCAAGGCATCTAACAATACTTAACAACAGAACAAAATGCAGTTTAAAACTAGATAAAAACTGTGAAGACCAAACAATAAAATACAATTAAAACTATATAAAAATAGTTTGTAATAACAAGTTGTGGGTGGCGCAAGGGGTGAAGTCACTGTGCCTGTCAACCAGCAGGCCAGGGTTCAAGATCCGGGTCGGCCCCACAAGACAGGGAGAGCTCCTGTCCTTAGGCCAGCTCTGCGGCGCCAGTTGGATCCAATCGTATTGGCTCTGCCTTTCCATTGGACTGATTCAGTGGCGTGGAGAGGGGGGATTTGCAGCTTGGATAACAGCCTATCCTCCATAACAATCCAACCCAGGCTTTCGTGCTTCGCATGCAGCGTATGCAGCGCCAAGCACGATACCATAGTCTTTCAAGACTGAAGGAGGCCTGCTGCTTTTTATAAAAATAATAAAATTTGCACCAGCTGCTGAGGACAGTGTTGATTAATTATCTTCACAGGCTCTTTTTATTCACAGAGGATTCCAAGATAGTTTTACATCCAGAAAAGTGGCTGGGGAGGGGCAGGGTGGACAGGAAGAAAGCAGTTGTGGCCCTTGTAGTTGTTATCATCATCTTCATCTTCATCATCTTCATCTTCATCAGTATTTATGAACTTTAGGTGAAAAATTGGTATATAAATACTGATGATGATGATGTGATTGACATAGAGAATTACCCTACAATCCAGAGTAACTAGAGAGGCATGTAAGAGACATTTATGTCTACATAGTTATGGCACCACCTAGTGAAAACCTATGGGAAATTCATATTGCAATCCAGAGTAAATTGTTTCTTACATCGGAGCAAGGACGCCTCATAGTTACTCTGGATAGTGCCCTACAATAATGGTTACTTGTCCCAAAAGGGCCCACAGTCTATAAAGATACAAAAGAACACAGCCCTAGGAGGGGCGTTGCTGCAAAAATTTTTTCATGAGATTTTGTTTTTGCTCCCTCTCTGCACCATGATGGCCAAGAGGCCTGCCCCTCCTAGTACCTTCCTAGTTCTAGGTGCTAGTCATTTTTCCCCCCTAGTCATTTTTCCAGCTTCTTTTGTGGGGAGCAATAGTGACCCCTGGCCAATTTGGCCACCTTCGCCCCTCCTTGATTCTTTAGTGAACTATACTTATACAAACTATATAAACAAACTTATATAACTATAAACTAACTTATACAACTATAAGCTAATAACTAACTAACAACTTTAACTTTAACTTATATAAACTATAGGTTTGTATAGGTTGCCTTTTTTTACAGCTTCATACCTCCTTGTTATTACAAATTTCAGTATTTATTATTTTATAAATGCAGTTTTTTAATCTGATTTCAAATATTCTCTTTGTACACCCTAATGAGCTTCAGTTATCACTTTAAGAGTGTTAGAATAGGTGCTAATAACAGTTTTATAACAGTGGCCAGTTATGCACACCTTCGAGCTTACAGGAACTCAGGGAGCTTCGCCTGATGTAGGGTTAAAAGACACTGCTGGGATGATCATGATCATTATCATGATCATGATTTCATACCACCTCCCTTCTTAATGAATGAGAACCAAATATTACTTGTTAAGTAATCCTGCTATTCTTTTAAACATTCACCAATAGGTACATGTTATATTAGTGCACACTGGGTATGTAATGCAAAACTAATTCTAAGTGGAACATAAGATGAACTACTTTGGCTCCACACACTTGCTGAGCAAGATTCCTCTTGTGATGACTCTACTTTATAATGCTCTCTTAATCCCATAAGAGAACATTAAATCCTTGGGTGTTACACTGCAGTCTGATTTTTCTATGGATTTAAAAGAAGAAGAAGAAAAGAAACATTGTCACTCACAAGTACTCTATTTTATTATTATCTTGGAAGTATTGCCAGCTTGAGACCTTTGGCTCAGGGAAAATGAGAGAATGATCTTGAAACTGTGGTAAACATCTTTGTTACTTCAAAAATAGATCAGTATAATTCCTTTTGACACAGTCTGATTGCCTCGAGCACTCACTGCTATGGTGTAAAAAATGGAATCCGGTGTACCCACACAGCCACCACTGCCTCCTCATCCTCTGCCCCAAGTAAAGGACACAGCCTAAAGTGGAACTCCTTGACTCTGGACTAGTCAGCTGGCACAGAATCAAGGAGTCCCATGTATGACTATGCAGCCAGATAGGGGGCTCAGGATCCAGTGGAGGCAATCTCCCCTCCTGCCCTACTCCATCCCCCAAACTTCCTCCCCACCTTCTCCAGTGTGCCACTCACCCAAGTGCTGCCCAGCAGTCTGGATAACCATTGAGTGGTGGATTGCCAGCCACCTACCAGTCCCAGCCAGCATGGGCTTGTGTTGGGTCATCTCCAGCAGTGGGCTGGTAATAACCTTTGCAGATGTGCTTTATGGCATGTTTGCAACTATATGCTCCAGCGGTAAGACAAGAGCTCAGGATTGAGACCCCCATAAAACAGGAACAAACTCCAAGGGTAAGGAAATTATACCATGTAAATTTATTTCCTTTTGAGGCTGCAATCTTAACTGCATAAGCCCCAGCACAAGTCCTGTGCTGGCCTGGAGGTGTCACAAAAGTGCTATAAGACACTTTTGCTCCACTCTTGGGGGTTGGAGAGGTTAGGCCAATGCACAGGCATTCACCAACCTCCCCACACCACCACAGGAAGATATGCCAAGAGAATCGTGCCCACCAAAATTGGTTAGGATTGTGCCATTAGTCACGTATACAGTGTTGTCCCCATTTTAGTTCTAATGGTAGCTGCCAGAAAAGATAGCATGGGGCTTCCTCCAGCCTTGCAATCTTCCAAATCTACAAGGAAACATCATAAAATAATGATATTTTTACAGGTTCAATGATGTATTTAAAAACGGCCATTAGTATCTAGCACAAACTCCTCAAGAGGTGCAGGCATGAGCAGCAAAGCATCCTATACTGGAATTTTGGCTGCTGGAGAACTCCTCAATGTAAATGGACATTTCTCCCTTTGCCCTGGGGTAAGCTGCAACAGTTGCACTGACTGGGGTAACTCAGATGTGTGGTGCAAATCCACATTGCCCCTGTTGGATGATCAGGTCAGGAAGGGGATAACATGCAGTACAAACCTGTGGTGCACAACCCCCAATCTCACCCTTTCCCAGGCCCAATCTACTCATCCCTTTTACTGCCATCACCCTTGCCGTCACCCTATTGTACCATCTCCCTTCCCATATCCACGTCCATGCTGCTCAGTTTTGAACTTATCTAGTGTGCACATCTCTTTTTGCTCGAGCATGCGAGCTAGTGTGTGCTAGAGCTAGCACCTGCTGTTATGCCACAAAGGCTGCAATCCTAAACATACTTTCCTGGGAGTAAGTCCCATTGAATATAATGGGGCTTCCTTCTGAGTAGTCAGGCATAGGATTGCACCCAAAGTCTTTTTTGGCAAGACCAATGTAATGTGTGACTAGCACCCAGAACCAGTCAAGTTTGTTCCAGAAAGGAAACAAACCAATATGCTTGGTTTCTATAGGCATGGCTTTATGTCTCGTCATAATCTAGACCTGTGGCATATAGGTATCTTTTGAAAGAACAATACAAATGTTCCGCCAACTGAGACAGAAACAACTTTGATATTCCTTCCAGAATGAAAGCATCATTGTCGAAACTCGATGACACATTCAACGTGCATTATTTAGCATTTGCATTCTGGGTGTTCCGTTTTCTGAACGGCAGCACGAAGTTAATTAAAAACATTCCCCGTTGAGAAAACTTTGGTTTCATCTACAATTTCAAGCAATTAATTAACTTTTGTATGTTCTCAGGTAAGTCTTGCCTCTCACTGTGAGGATTGTTTTGCAAAGATGAACTGTCTTATTGGTACTGCGGGAACATGTCCCACAGGAAGGGAGATGGAGAAAGCATAAAGTACACCATAAAAAGAGAAGCAGACTTTTATTACACACAAGCAACATTTCCCATGGTCTTTATCATATTACTGTGTAGCATTGTTTTATATTACTGTAAATGGCATTTGGGCTGACTCGGGAGTCATGTGGGCCAAAGGAGAGGTCCATGCCAGTTCAAGAAGGCTGGATCCATCTTTGGATATGGTCTACTTATTCCAGCTGAAGCAAGGGGTTGGACAAAGATGAAGAGATGGTGGAACATAAATGGGAAGTGATGCTTTTGGGAAGGAGACAACAGATTGAGAGGCGAATTGGGCCTGGGAAGGGATGCTATCAGCTGTAGCACTGAATCCTAACCCTTGTCCCAGGCCCAAGTAGAAGAAAACCAGGCTATTCAGTTTTGTGCTAACAGCATGTAAGGATTCTGCCAGGAGTCGTAGTTGATTCAAAAAACTTCCCTGAACCTAGAAACGTCTTTCTAATTTAACTTAGGTGTTGTGATGCCCACATCTTCTGGCCGATCAAGCAGGTTGAAGACTGGGAACTCTCAACATTGTCAACTGTCAACATTCCAACTACACCTGAAACTATGGGAAGATGTGATGCTGCAGACGAGGATGGCATCTTACTAATGAATATTGTTATATTGGAGATCTGCAAGCAGCAACTGCGGGCTGTTACTAGTCTTACATAATGTGCTTTGAATAAATTACAGAGTAACATAAATGAAAAAGGTCCCTACCCCAAGAAACTCACACTCTCCCCCAAATATGCAAAGATGTTCTCATCATAGCAGGCAGTTTGGGGAACAACTTTCCTCTTGCTGTATTTGCAAGGCTACTCTTCTTACACAGTTTGCATCGTCTCTCATATTTATCGACATGCTGCCTGTTTTCCCTATGTAGGGCTGTTTATTAATGTGCAGATTAGGCAGGAAAAATAGAGCCCGCTAGCTAACCAGAAATATAACGTCACAGAAAAAAGAAGAAAACCTTTTGTGAAGAACGGCTCTCATAGGGGACATTAAAAGCAAAGGAGAAATTGGTTTATATTTCTTTGGGATCTGTTGTGCTCTACAAAGCTCTATTTGGAAGTTTATACCTACTCTGGGGAGGTCATAACATTTGCCATTAAGTACATTTGTACTCTATAAAATAATCTTCAAACCAGATACCAATCATTCCATTTGTATCGAAACACTTGACTTTGTAGAGATCTTTTAGATATTTGCTTTGCAGAATTTTTTTGTAGTTGCCATGTCAATATCTTTGTTTGAAGCCCTCATGTCACTGTCTCCTGTGTGATCCTGGATCCTGACCCCACGATCCTCCCTCGCTTCCTACAATTCTGCCCATCATCTACCCTACCCCAACCCAAAATACCTACATCCTGCCTCCTCCCATCTTCCCTATACCCCCATAGATCTCCAAGCTGGCTTGGAAACTTACCCCACTATGGTAGGATCCAGCACAGGGAGCTGGAGCAAGTCCCTTATGCCAACTTCCCTGTGGTTGTGTTGGCATGAAAGTGCATTAAAGCACTTTTAATGAGATTGGGCTAGCACAAGGGACTTGTGCCAACCCAACTGCTCCTTAGAATTGTGCCCTAAAAATTATTAAACTCCTGTGTCATTATCTGGAGATATGTTAGCATAAAAGAATAATACAGAAAAAAATTAGCCTGAGTCCTTTCCTCTTGGAAATTAGATTAGGAAGATAGCACAATGGTGATTTACAAATCCTCAGAGCCTGAATTTGCAGTTATGTACCTCTTAAGTGTGCAATGATTACGAATGTTATGTGCAAGCACATTAAAGCATGTTACGTACCCTGGAATGAACAGTCTTTTGTGTGGCGTGCCACTGTTTATTAAACATGTCATTTTCCCCCTCTTCCCTCTCCGTTTTACGTTCATCCCTGAGTGAAAGCGGAATAAGGAGAAACATGGTACTTGTCAGCTTATATTTATATCATGGTACTCTCTCTTGTCCATTCTAATGACATATTTTCTGACTGATTTTTTTTTTTTTACAACAATGAATCCGTATCATCACACTACTGAGGAGCAATATTGAAGCTGCAGTTCTAACCATATAGATTTGGAAGTGCACCCCACTGAAATTAGTGGGGCTAGGGGCAGACTGAACATTGCACTGAGCATGCATTTGGTTTGTTTTTTTGCTCTCCAACTACCAGTTCTGGGGAGAATCCAGATTTAAAATGTGAGTGGCAGTTTGTGGGGTTCCAATGCCTTCCTCTCTGCTTCAGTCCTGATCTGATTAAGGGTTCCCCTTGACAATTTTTAAAAGAGTTTTAAAAAGCAAGGAAGCTGCTAATGAGAGGGTAAATGTGCCATAAAGCACATTTGCAAAACCCAGTGGGTAGGATAGGGCATCACAGTGCTGTGCTGATCTGGCGTCAATGACATATTTGTGGTGGTCAATCTGAGGAGATGGGAGAAGATGGTGAGGAGGCAAATGGAGGACTTCCAGGGTAGGGAAGGGCAGGCAGAGGGCACTCCCAGAGGCAATGAATAGGAAATGGGGCTGTACCTGGCAGTTATGCCAGATCCAAGCCCTGTTACCTATGCAGCTCAGATACACTACCAATCTTTAATCTTTAATCTTTAAAAATTTGTATCCCGCCTTTCTCAGGCTGTCTAGCCCGACTCAAGGCGGCAGAAACATAAAACACAATTAAAAACATAACTAATTAAATACAGTAAAAACAATTAAAACATATAGGCTAAAAGATACAGTAAAAACAATAAAAAACAATATAAAACCAAAGGGCCCCCCCCCCAACCTCTGCCCTGTTAAAAAGCCCCTTTGAAATAACAGGTTTTTAGGCTCCTCCTGAAGCTCTGCAATGAGGGAGCTCTCCTCAGTTCTAAGAGGAGGGAGTTCCAAAGCCGGGGTGCCACCACCGAGAAGGCCATATCTCTGGCCGCCACACCTCTCACAGTCAGTAGGGCCCCCTCAGATGACCTTAGGTGACGGGTCGGATTGTACAGAAGGAGGCGGTCCCTCAGGTACCCTGGACCCAAGCCGTTTAGGGCTTTAAAGGTCAGGACCAGTACTTTGAATTCAGCCTGAAAATGAATGGGCAGCCAGTGTAGTCGCTGAAGCCGTGGCCCGACAGAGTCGAACCGACAAGCCCCAGCAAGCACACGGGCTACCAACCAACTGGCCTGCCTGTTCCAGCGCAAGTTGTGCTGTCAGAATTATATCCCTCCATCTCTCTGCCTTTAAGGAAAGTGGGAATTCTCTCTGCCTTCCTGTCCAAAGATGGGAATACACTTTCCTCAGAACACAACTGGGAAAGCATATGCTGAAATGCTCCCCTATAGAAGGGGTCCTCAACCTCCTGTCTGCGGGTGAGTGCCAGTTTACCATGCTTTAGAGGCCAAGCTGCACTGTGACTGGAAGCTGGAGCCCTACTGCCTCTGGCGAGTCCATCTGGGCCGAAATGAACTAGCCATGCGCAGCCCAGTTTGTTCATTTTGGCCCAGACTAGCCATGCGCAGCCCAGTTTGTTCCCATCCTGGAGCAAACTGAGCATGCATAGTTGAGTCACTGGGCTGCGCATGTCCAGTTCACTCCCTATCCGGAGTGAACTGTGCACAAACAGCCCGGTCACTGAGCTGCGTATGCCCAGTTCACTCCAGCCTGAAGTGAACTGGGTATGTGCAGCCCAGACATCCCGTGGAAAAATACTTTTCCACAGAACTGGTTCATGGTCCGAGAAACATTGAAGATTACTGCTGTATATGACCAGCCCATTCATGGAGTCATGTGAAGCGGCTGCCTCAGGCAGCAGATTGATGTGGGACTTCCACCTCTGTCCATCCACTCACTCCCATTACTCTGCCTTCTCCATCTGTTTTTTGGTTTGGAAAATGAGGACGGGACCAGAGGAGAGGAAATGTGGCATGGAGAAGAATGCTGAACTAGAGAATTGTCCCCCACCTCAGAAGTCCCCATGGAGGCCTTAGATAAAACTATAAGCACTTTTCTAAGGCCTGGTGGTCATCATAGGCCCAGGGATTGAGGAGACCACACATGGTCTCCTCAAGCCTCAGAACACCTCTCGGATGTGACCAGAAGGTTGCACGTGGAGGTCTTTTGCATGTGGAGAGCCTTTGGCACGGCACCCTCTCACACTACTCTAATGGCTGCCACATCTTATTAGAACACACTGGTGATATTTAACAGATTCTGTGGAAAGGAATAAAGAGAATAATACAGCAGCAGCCAGAAACGGCAATGGTGTCATTCTGTCATGGGATCCTGGTGGTATAAATCATTAGCACTTTGTTTTGCAAGCAGGCTTATTGGTTTGATACTTTATAATACCTGGATTTTGTAAAATCTACATCTAAAATTCAAAAAGCAAGACAAACACAGCAAAATAGAAACTTTTAGGATGCTCTGATCCAAGCCTACCTTAGTTCTTCCTTTTCAAGTTCCATAGACAAAACCAACGATGTTTCTTTGGATTTTTCCCCACCAGTCTTCTCATTTTATTTTATTTTATTTGCACAGTTGGAAGGCATGTACCTATAATTTGTTTAGAATGAGATGAGTATGGAGCCATATTTTTATACAAGCATCTAGAAACAAACACACCACATAATAGTGATTATTTGTAAACTGTGATGCACACTTGTATATCAATGTGAGGGATTGTCTCTCCAAATCCTGGTGGTTTCATGTTACAAGGGGCTAGCCAAGTGGACCAGTCAAGAACCCCCTTAATTTTCTGGCTCCCTTCCAGAATTACATCAATTTGAGGCTACTGCTGTCCAATTGTTAGATATTCTGCTATAGGTTTAATCAATTCATAACTCCTCATTTTCAGATCCAAACATGCTATACGTGGATTTTTAACACTGATTTGGTTCAACAGAAATGGCCAATAAAAATCACAATTAAAAAACTGCTTTTCTACTGTTGTAGAGAGGCAGTCATGCAAGCAATCATTCAATTTTTAATCTGAAGCAGGCAAAGAAAAGGGATCCTTTGCGTTACTAATTGATAACCGCTTTTCTACAACAGTAAGTAAAGCTGTTTTTTATATATGTTAATGGACATACTTTTTCAAATTGCTTTTATTTAATACATTTTTTGCTAACAGCAAGGAGTCAAACCCCTGCGTATATTGAGGCACAATCTTATTCCATTTGCAGCAACAGAGGAGGAAAAAAACCTGGAAATGGATCTTTAAATCTATTTCTCCAATGTTTTTTATCCACAGATTTTTTTTAATACATGGGAAACTGTGGAACAGAATCTAGTGGATAGCAAGGGACACTTGAACAAAATATAATGTAATTTATTCATGGTTATCCATCTTAAGTTTTAATAACTTATCATTTGTTGTTTGTATTTTATATATTGTGAATTTTATGTAATGATGCTGCATTTTCCCATATGATTAAATAAACAGAGTTAAGCCTGTGCTACAGAGATCACCAGGCTGGAGGACACTTTTGCTCTTCTCTTTGGGCTTCAGACTGAACAAGACAGAGAGAGACTAGTCAGGAAATCAGAGCGGAAGGCTCTGGCATTAGCCCAGCGAACTGGTACTGACACTGGGCCCAGCATCGTAAGGCAAATCCTTGAAAGTCATCTACCAGAACATATGGAGTCCATCATGGCGTTAATGTTAGCCACACTTTTTTTTCTTCTTCCAGCATTTTTATAAATGTAAGTGATATGGAGGTGAAAACATAAAATGGCATTCCCAGCAATTTATTTCGTTATTGAATATTTACTGAAGTGTTGGCAGAAAAAGACACTTGTGCTGTACCTTTTCAATCCAAAATAGCTTTACATCAGGTAAATTAAAATGAGCAATAAGCCCTTTTTATTGTCCTAGAAGAATAAATTATGTCTATCAAGCCTCCATGGCGAATGGCGTTAGACAGCGATTACCTTAACTACCTTTCTAAACAATTCAATCATAAGCTGCACACAAATATGAGCTCCTTTTGAGAAATCAAATCACCTAATGCATAAAAATGAGGAATTAAAGCCATAGCTGTTTTGGAAAGCAGAACATTTCCAGATACTTCACGGCTATAACTATTGCAATACATCCATTTATTATGCTAAGCACACAGCAATTCTCCAACATGCTTCCATGACCCATCCTAAATTTCTCTGTCTACTGAAGAAGCTCTGTGAAAACAAGTATTTTGAAACTGCCTTCTCTCAGGAAACCCTTATCACATGGACGTGCCAGCTTTTGGGATTGCAGAAGATCCTATCTGGTGTGGGGCAGCAGTCGGATTGATCAGACCTTGCCATTACCCTGGTTTGAGAAGATTCTTTCAGAGGCTAAGCACAGGTTTTTCAGGAATTTTAGGGCAGTAGCATAACTGGATGTTGGGAACTCAGAGCTGGGTCATGCAATGATACCCCCATTTTAGAATGTCACCCCCCCTTGTTTGCACAGTTACCCCCTCTCCTCCATGCATAGTGTTGTCATATTTCTCATCCACAAAATCGGGCAGGACTCTCTGTCTCATTCGCCAGTATGTGAACACAATCACCAAAAATCGGGATTGTCTCTGTTTTTCAGGACATGTGGCGCCTCTATCCATCCATGCACAGCCCTGACCATGGAAATAGCTTCAATCTCTCCAAGTACCCATCAGGAAGCCTGATGCCAAGCTGACAGCATTCTTTTGACTAGCTTGGTTGTGGATGAACCAAACAGATCCAAGTATCAATGTTTGCCAAGTGCCTCTATATCAGGATCATGTAGTTTTCACAGATCAGCAGTACATGCACACTACCATTTGCTAAAACTGACACTGTATGTGTGGAATGATCATGTGGGAACTGCAATTTGTGTGATCAAGACTGCCATCCAAATTGCTCAGATTTCAAATAGTGACTTACATTTCCATTAGCAGGACTGGACTTGGTAGCCGCAGGTCCTGCCTTAATGCAACATGTTTTAGAGGGGATCCCAGAATGAACAGCAGTGGTGAGGAACCCACATCACTATGGCATTACCCCAAATGTTGGGGTGCAATTTCAGGCCAATGAAACCAATGGGTGGACAGGAGAGAGAGCCATCCAGTGGCAATGTTCTGCTCATCACGCTCTCCTTGCAACACCTTAACATGGAAGATTCCATAGCAGAGCTACAGTGTACGATGGGTTGTGGTTGTGGGTTCTCTGATCAGCCCCTCCAGTATGGAGCCATTTCTGATCCTCATCAAATTTTCCCTAAGGGTAGCCTGTTCCCTTACTCCTAACACAGAACAGCAGCTCTGACCAAGGGTGTTTGGTCATGACCTCCATAATGGCAGTATGAGGCATTTCCATTGAAAAGATATTAGGAAATTTGTGTTTTTGAATGTGTCTTCCACTAATGGTGAGAGATTTTTGCTTATCTCTGAGCTGCAGCTGTTCAACAGAATTTTTTTTACTGTATCACTTTTATCAGCATGTTGGAGGTTCTTCCTTTGGTTTCTGGGATGTGTGATCCACAATGTTCTTGGGGTATCACTTACTATGACTACGGCTGCAATCCTAAAGACACTTTCTTGATAGTAAGAGCCATTGAACACAGTGGGGCTTACTGAGCCAACATGGTTAGGATTGTGCTCCAAGGCAGAGTTTGATTTGGAAATACCATGAAATGTGAGATCAATACCTCAGAGATCAAGGTCAAAACAGATCTCTGAATTCTGCAAAGGTTAAAAGCAATGCAAGGGAGAAGATTCAAAGTGGAACACCAAAACTATGAAGCAATTGTATTTATGATATGCCTCTGCTCAAGCTGCTGATTTGAAGTGAAACTTCAAATATATTTTCTTTTACACCCATGCAATCCATTACAATGCACTTTACTGCCAATTTACCAGCTGGGAGGTGAAGTGCGCAAGCGAATGCCACAGGTTTAATGATCAAAATGCCGCATAAACAGCCCTGTAACTACTTTATCAACACCAAGATGGGATGTGCACCTGGGCATGAAAGTTCTTCATTCTGTATTGCTCTGCAAAGTCCTAAACCTGCTCCACCTCAGTGGAGCACAGTGAAAATGGAAGAAGTTTAGGACCACAATAGGTAGTATCTTCTGTGGTCCTAAGCGGAAGTACCTTCAAGAATATGATTCTGAGATGACTTGAGAAAAACTATTGTGTTGAGAAAAACTAAACTAAAAAAAGACTCCCTCACTGGGGGTCTTCAAGCAGAGGCTTGACGAGCACCTGTCAGGGATGATCTAGGAGGATTTCCTGCTGCAGGAGGGGCTGATGACCTACTGGGCTCCCTTTCAACTCTAGATGACTAGACTAGACAACTCTGGACTAGATAACCTACTGGGTCCCTTTCAACTCTATGATTCTATGATTCTATGTATTTATGATGATAATTTTTGTCACTTGTTTTTCATATATAGTAGCACATTCATTACAGCAGTTGTCTTCAACCTTTTTCATGCCATGATCCCAACAAAGAAACACATATATGTATGGGGACCATTCCCCATCCCAGAACTATATATTTCCATTCCCTCACAATATTGTTCACTGTAACCAAATATTCTGATTAGAGAAATGCTACCAAGAAGCCAGTAATTAATGAAAGCTGTTTTAGTGCAATTGCTAAGAATCTGAGCAGGATTGGGACACCTCCTGGTACCTGAAGGGATACACCAGATCCCCCCAGCTTTACCCAATGATGCGCTAGTTCAGTGGTCATTCCTGGGAGTAAGACCCATTGAACACAATGGGACTTACTTTTGAGTAGACATGGTTAGGTTTGTGCTCTTCAATTCTGTAATTGGCTGCAACCCCATAACTGAATTTTTTCCCCTGACCTTAAGACTGAAGAACATTGAATTTCAGCACACAGCAGACACAGTACATTTCTGAATTAAAGTTTAAGGTACCTTTCAGCCTTACACCTTGTTTCTACTCCTTGCTTTTCACTTTATCTCATGAAATGAACTGGATTTCATGAAGTCATATATAGACTCCCCCCCCACCCCCAAAAAAAAAAAGCTTCGGGGAATTACATTCCTGCTGCTACTGCAAATATCTGAAAAAGTGAATAGTCATAAAACAGGCCTCCAACAGTCTTGAAAGACTATGGTATCGTGCTCGGCGCTGCACACGCTGCATGCTAAGTACGAAAGCCTGGGTTAGATTGTTATGGAGGATAGGCTGTTACCCAAGCAGCAAATCCCCCCTCTCCACACCACTGAATTAGTCCAATGGAAAGGCAGAGCCAATACAATTGGATCCAGCTGGCGTTGCAGAGCTGGGCTAAGGACAGGAACTCACCCTGTCTTGTGGGGCCAACCCAGGTCACAAACCCTGGCCTGCTGGTTAACAGGCACAGTGTCTTAACCACTTGCACCACCCATAGCACTTGATAATTAGTAATAGTCATAAACCCTACTCAAATCCCACAATCACACTCATAGCTTACCTCCCTTTCTTTGCAAACATTTTACAAATAGAAACTTTTCTTCATTTTGTTTTGGAATGCTTTGGAAATGGAAGTCAACAGAGAGAACCTAGTTGTGCTGGGGGAACATGAGATGTGGCAACAATGAGAACACTAACAGAAAGAGGACTGTGAGGAAACAGAGAGACAGTGAGACTCTGCTTACTATTAGCATTCACACTGGGTGTTCTTATGGGGCATTTTTCCAGCCTCAAGAAACATGGTGTGCAAAGAGTTTCACCCACTCCAGAGCCTGGACAGAACACTGAACAAATCTCTGAGAAACATCTGAGATCACCACTGCACACTCAGTGAGCCCCACAAAGTGGGGATCATTTAAAGGACTATAAGTAGGCAAGCAGCCTGTCCTTCTCTGTCCAGATCTTTTCATTTTCATAGTTAACTAGCAAAAAGCATACCCGCGTTGTGGGAGTAAAATTCCCCCATACACCATGGTGCAAAATCCCCCCATGCACATCAGTCCCCCCATGCGCATCAACCCCCCATGTACAACTTCCCCATGTGCATAAACCCCATGTGTACCTTCCCCCATGCACATCAACCCCCATGCACATCAGTCCCCCATGCACATCAATCCCCCATGCGCAACATCCCAACATGTGCATCATCCCACCATGCACAACTTCCTCCCAGCCGCAACTTCCTCTCAGGCGCATCATCACCCATGCGCAACATCCCCCATGCGCATCATTCTCCATGCGCATCAACCCCCATGTGCAACATCTCCTTATGCGCAACATCTCCCCATGCACATCATTCCCCCATTCGCAACATCCCCATGCACATCAACTCACCATGCGCATCTTCCCATGCACAACCTCCCATGTGCAGCATCTTCCCCAGTGCAACCTTGTCCTCCGAACAACATCCCCCGCCCCATGCACCAGGTTTAGAGCACCAAATTGGCTGGATGTTGGTCTGTCTTCCATGTTAAGTATAGGACAAAAACACTTTGCACTCCTTTTCAGCCCCTTAAGGATTAAATTTTTCCACATGGGTTCTTGGTGGGTGTTCATGTGACAGAAGGAACTGCCTCCCTGAATTTCATGCTTCTAGGTCTGGGGGTTGGGGTGGAATGTTGTCAGTTCTTCAATGCAAAGTATAGGGAGGAAAACGCGTTACGCCCCTTTTCACCCCCTTCTTAGTGCACCCCACTGTCATGGAAGGAACACCCACCCCAAATTTCACACTTTTAGGCCCAGCGGTTTTGGTAGGGCGTTGATGAGTCACTCAGTCAGTCAGTGCGTCAGTGAGTGACTTTTCTCTTTTATATATATAGATAAACTTGCCATGATTCCATAAGCCTATCAACATTATAGGGGCTAGTGTTGACCAAATTTCCCACTGAACCATCAATTAATATCTCAAACACAGGGCTGGATTTAGGTTTGATGAGGCCCTAAGCTGTGGAAGGGAATGGGGCCCTTTATATGTCCATCTGTCCTTTGTCAACAACAAATTGTCGCTTTTTTGTGTTGAATATAGGGCACAATCCAGAGTAACTATGGGAGCACATAAGAGACATTATGTGCACCCATAGTTACTGCAACACCTAGTAAAAACCTATGGGAAATTCATAATGCACTCCAGAGTAACTTGTTCTTACTCCGGAGCAAGGACTCCCCGTTGTTACTTTGGATTGCACCCATATGCTATATGGTAATTTATGGACCTAACAGGTATCTAAAGCCATTTGCACATAACAAAATATGTATTTTATCAAAATAACTGTTGAACTGTATGTAGATTTTATTTTATTTGTTTTTTATCTTATATTTTGGAAACGTACATCCAGTTTTTTTTCTTTTAAATTTTTTTGGGGCCCCAAGAGAGTGGGGCCCTAAGCTGTAGCTTGTTTACCTTATACCTAAATCCAGCATTGCTCAAATATAATCTCCTTCTAGAGGGGAAATAATATCAGATATTTTCTTTCCACACCAACCAACCTATAATTAGAACAGTGCTTTGCTGTCCTCAAAACTAGCAAACCTTCCAAAACAGTATGTCAGAACTTGTCATGTACCAATGATCTCTCTCTGGCATATCTAGTACAAGCATCTCCCCTTTATTGGATGGGTTAACTGTTATAACAGGCATTCCCAGCTTGATACAGGCATCGCCCACTTATTGGGCAGGATAGGGACCAGAGCACCGTACAAAAGTGAAAACTGTTGAAAAGTGGAACCCAATCTTTTCTGCTTACAAATGCAAATTGGTTGCCGAAATTATTTAAATATCACTTGCAAAAGCTTAAATAAAACATTTATTAACACTTAGCCAAATTATATACTGTAACAAATTAGTGTAAAATGAGCAAAGGCCTGTGTGGGATGTGTGAATATCATGTGACTTGGGTGAATATAAAGGCATGTGTGAATATCTTATATATTTCAATGTTGGTGATTTGTACAGGGTTGCAGTGGCTCAGCTGGTTAAGACACCATTCCTTTTATTTGAGAGGCCGGGGTTCAAGACCCGAGTGCTGCAAGAGTGAGGTCCCATCCTTAGCCCAGCTCCTGCCAACCTAGCAGTTTGAATGAATGTAAACACAAGTAGATAAAGAAGTACCACCTTGGTAGGAAAGGTAACGACCTGGCAATAGGCCCCTGCAACAGGCCAGCCAGGTTTCCCCATGTGACATCCATAGTGGATTGGATGAAACTCCAATCCACAAGTGGACGTCACAAAACAGTACAAATGTTGAAGAAGTTGCCTATTTGAATTACAGTTATGCCAAATGCAGTTTGACCACCAAACACAATAAGCATCATGGAAGACAATTCTAGCCTTTAGAGCAGCAGAGAGAGGTTAAAAGAATGAAGCATTTGTTGAATGATTGAGTAATTGAAAGGTGTTGAAAGAGTAGAACCATCAGAAATCAAACCGTCAGAAAGTGGGAGATGCCTGTACCACTACTTTTTTCTTCTTGTATTCGTTGTCCTAATAATCATAATCAAGGTTACAACTAAATATAGGTATAACTTAATTATCAGCATTTTATTTATCATCTATTTTGTCTCAACACAAATGAGGTTGACTTTTTAACTTAAAAGATAAACATCCCTTAAGTAGCAGTTAATGGCTTAAAAGCAGCCTGCTTACCATGCTAATATGGCAGGCAATTAAGCTTGCCTGAGAAAGGGATAATAAAGGGTTAGGTTTTGGGTTCTGTTTTAGATGGGAAGGAGAACCCACCAATACTAAGCAATCACTTCTGAATAGCTTTGCAAGGAAAAGCTTTTACCTCTGAGATGAAACTCAGCTGTTTTAAAGGGAACTTGATTCATCTTGATTCAATCCCTGCCTTGTTACGATGATAAACTATTGCTTTTATATAAGGTGGAAATGGGTAACCATGAAAGTTTCTGGAACCAAATGCTACAGATGGGGAAGTTCATCCTGTATTGCTGATCATCCATTTTGCAAGGATGGGGTTGGGTTACAAGTATAAACTCAGAATCTGCGGATCTGACAATATGTGTGTGTGTGTGTATGTATGTTTGTATGTATGTATGTATGTATGTATGTATGTATGTATGTGTATATATATTCACATTTTTTAGAATATATAGGAAAAATAGATTTTTTTTTGGCCAAACTTCCAAGTTTGACCACATGAATATAAGAAGTTTGATTCTTGCACTCCTTTTTTAAGGGCATTTTAATGGTGACCCCATATCAATGGATTTTGGTGTCCCCATAGATACTGAGGTGTACAGAAGTCCTATGTGAGTCACAGCCATTTGCTCATGTCATTCATACTGGTTGTTGCTTCCCTTATAAATAGCATTGATTAATAATTCTTTACAAAACGTCTTCCTTGCTTGCAAATGTATGCAAATAACACAATTAAATATGAGCCGATAGTTGTCAAATCAACCAGATATTGTATCTATTTAAAGGTGTGACAGGGACATGATTTAATAATGAATAATTAATGATCAGCAAACCTCATTAACACACATACATAAGGCAAGCCATTTTGGTAGGTAACCATAAAATCTTAATTTATATGTTAACGGGCAAAACCATCTGCAATGTCTTAACAACAATTGGAGATTATTTATTTTGCTCTGCCTTAATGTATGTGCTCTAATGGGAGTCCATATCATTTATCCTGGGATCAGGACAGGACATAATGTTTAACCTTAAAAAGTCACATGAGCCACCATAGCTATACGGATTGAAGACAGTATGGGCCACTGAAGTCAAAGGAGGAAGAAAATAGTGCCAAGACTAACACAATATGATGAGAACACAATACAGGTTAAAGCTGGGAGGTGTTTTTAACAGACAAAAAACAACACAAAACAAGGTAGGTTGCTTCAGTCCAGTGTTAAAAACTTTTTGAGTTAAACCATAAGGAAAGCCCCACTAGATTAAAGGCCCATCTAACCTTCCATCCCATGTCTCACTGTGGCCCACCAAATGACTCAGGTTGCAGACAAGACCACAAAGTTCCAACATTGTGATGCCACTCCCTTGCACCTGGCATTATAAGGTAGCCTACTTCTAAAACCGGGAGGTTGCACATACCCATCATGGCTTGTAAACTGTGATGGACATTTCTTCTAGAAATCTGTCCAGATTCCTTTTTAAAAGCATCCGGACCAAAAGGCGCCACCACATCTTGTGGCATGGAGTTCCACAGACTGGTTATCCAGTGTTAATGTCCCCTCAACTCTAGTGGATGTTCCCTTGCTCTGGTCTTGCACAAGAGAAAAAAGAATATCCTATCCACCCTGTACACACACACACACATACATAGACACAGACACTTCTTAAGAAATGTTCCCTTATCAAGAGACCAATCCATCTGATACCCTAGTTAAAGTCCCTGAAAGCCTGTTTACTTCTTTTAAAAATCCAGTCCTAAATAGTATTTGGTACATGCTGTTCAATTGTTGTTCACCTATAGCGGACAACAGGATCAACAGATAACAGTGGAAAAACAAGGTTGCACATGTTTCATTGGAGAAATTGAATTTTCTTCTTTGCCTTCCATCCTTTTTATATCCACTTATCTCTCCATCTATTGCTTTCCCATGTTTCCCTGTCTGTCTTTTAATACAGGAAACTGATTTCTTCACTTGATGAATGAGCGCTGCCAAAACTCATATACTTTGATGCCTGAATACCCTTTCACAGGACTAATGAAAACTGCCTCTTCCTAACAGGTGTACTTTTAAAATCAAACGAAAGGAGAAATTCCAACAGTAGATTTGTGGCTCCCAAAGTATAGTATCAAGACAGTGGTTTCGTTTGTTTGCTTGCAGATAACTTATCTACATATATACAATTGAAAGTCACTGACTGACTCACTGACTCGTCAACACCCAGCCAAAACTGTCAGACCTAGAATCATGAAATTTGGGGATTGTGTTCCTTATGTGAGGTAGGCACCCACTAAGAATTTATTTTTAGAAATTCAAACTGGGTGAAAAGGGGTGCATCATGTTTTGGCACCTATACTTAACACTGAAGACTGACTGATCAACAATCAGTCCCAAATCCTGGACCTAGAAGCATGAAATTTGGATATTTCTTTTGTGATATAAGGACCCACTAAGATTTGGTGTTTGCTCTCCTGAGTTGCCCACTGGTGCCCATTCAGTGTACTGGTTCTCAGTAGTAAAGACTGGTGCTTGGTAAGAATGTCTGTTGCCCACTGATGCCCAGTAGTGTGTGGTGGAACCAGCTGAGTGGTGCATGTTACCCATTGGTGCCTGGTGCCCAGTCAGGAAGTCCAGTGCTGCCCATAGGTACACAATGCCCAGTAGGGATGCCTGGTGCCCAGTGGTGCCCAGATGGTTCTCAGTGCCCAGTAGGGGTGGTTGGTGGTGCCCACTGCATGCCGCTACCTGGTGGTGCCCAGTGCCTGCTGCATGCTGGTGCCTGGTGCTGCTGCTGTTGCCCAGTAGGGATGCCCAGTGATGTTCAGTGCCCAGTGGGGCTGGTGCGCCTACTGCCCACTGACGGTGATGCCCAGGGTTGCTTGCAGCCTGATGGTGCTTGGTGCCTAGTAGGGAGGTACTGTGCACAGTATGGATGCCTGGCACCTGCTGCTGCCTGCCAATGCCCCCTGGAACCCTCCAGTGCCTGGCAGTGCCCAGCAGTGCCAAGTGCCCACTGGTGCCCAGTGTCTGCTGCATGGTGCCAATGCCCAGCACTGCGCAACAGTACTTGCTAGAGCCCACAAATATTCTTGAAATTTTACTCCTGCAATGATGGGTAAATTCCACTGGTGACATTATATAGATCAACTAAATTAAATTAAATCAACAGATTAAAACATTTGAAATCCGTATCCTTTGTGTTTGGTTGTGTTTAAAACTTGGGAGTTTTAAAGATGCAAATGAGGCTGCAATCCTATTTACACTTTTCTGGGACTATGGACTCCATGGACTATAATGAGATGTACTTCTGAGTAGACAGAAATAGGATTGAGCTCTGAGAGATAGGGTAGATAGAGGCTGTCTCGAGTCCCAAGTCTCTGCTCCTTCTCATGCATGAATGTCTACTCAGAAGTAGTTTCCTAGTTATCCAATGGGCCTTACTCCTAGGAAAGTGAGTATATTCTACAGTATTTCTATTATAGGATAGTAAAGGATTGCAGCCACAATTTGTAGAGGATGTTTCTTTCCAGAAAGCAAATCAAGGCATGAGTCAAGTGCGGCTCTGAAAAGCAGAAGTGTTTGTGTTTATATGTGTGTTTTTGTGTGTTGTGTGTGTGTGTGTGTGTGCCTGAGAGAGAGAGAGAGAGAGAGAGAGAGAGAGAGAGAGAGAGCAAGTCCTCATTTAAAACTCCCTGGATGTTCCTATCCTATCCACATCACCAATGTGCTAAATTTCTTCACTTCAACCATCCTTTTCATTTCATTTATACAAACACTGTGCCGTGATTTGAGTAAGTGAAGCAGGGAAGAAAAATAACTGGTTCAAAGAGTTGATCAGAAGATTGAAGCCAGCAAGATACAGTTCTATGTTTTGAAAATATAGGACATTTGAAATGGTCTCACAGCTTAACAGTATATAAATTGCAAGGTGGTTTCAAGATGGTTTCTTCTATTTTATATATATCTAGCAGAGGCAAGAAACTGACAATGTCTAATTTATAATGAAAGATTTATAGGTATGGAAATTAACTTGAGTATATCAAGATGTTTGAAGAGATTGACTTTCTCTTTTTATAACAAGATTAATAAAATGAGAGTCGTGACATGAGCTGCTTTTGAATTTCTGCTGTAATATTCAAACGTTAAGAAGTAAATGTTTTAGAATGGGATATTAATAGTGTCTTCTTTAAACGCACAAACAACAGATGGGTGTCACTTGTATCAGGTGTTTGGAATGTGACATAAACTGCATAGCCTGTCATAGAACAAGGTGTGAGAGGGACCACTGAAAATAGTCACCAGAGAACAGCCACAGTTATCTTTGAACAAGCAACAGAAGATCATAAGAATATAAGGACCTAAGAACTGTTTATTTACCTTAAAAACATCATCATCGTCATTATCATCATCATGGACATCCAATCCCACACATCCAATCAGTGTCCATCTCACTGAAGGACATTGGGTAATGTTAAGCACCCTGTGCTAATGATATGGCCCATTAGGTAATATTAAGTACTTAATCACAGTCCAATCCTAACCTGCTTTGGAGCAGACAGGCTGGCTGGCCTGGACTGCATTCAGAACAGGGTTGGAGCTGATTTCAGCACGGCTTGGGGCATGAGAGGTAACTCCTTTTATCCTGAGTAATGCAGCAGTATGCTGAATGGGGCTACTCAGATTTGTGTCTAGGTGGCACAGATCTGATCAGTTTGCACCCCTCTCCCTGGCCTGGAAGGGGGCTTAGAATCTCGTTAAAGTGCTAGACAATTGACAATCTCTCCCAGACCCAGTTCACCTACCAGTCCATCCACCCTCTCCCCAGAAACCCCCTTTCTGCCTCTCCCAATGCCCACATCAGCCCAACTTGTCCAGTGTGGACTTGTTTGCTACCAGTGCAATCAAGGCCGGACATGGCATCCCAACTCCTGCAATGGTACGAAATGGCCCAGACCTTTGTGCCACAGCTGTGTCAGTGCAAAGGACGTGTGCTGGCCCAAGAGCACTTTGGATTGTGCTCATAGTTTCACTGATCCCACAGAAGATGATAAAGCACATACTCAGTGCTTTGGTAGACACAATGTGTTTCTCTCTCCGGCCTCCAGAACTATCTTTCCCTGTAAGGTTGGTATTTATTTATTACATTATTCTGCACATGTTTATAGTGTCTTTCCTTCATGCCACAGTTCCTCCTCTATTTTGGTTTTCACAGCAACTTTGCAAGGTAAGTGAATTGACTTAAGATCATTCAGGAAGATTAAGGATGAACATACATTTGAATCTGGATGTTGCAGAGTGCAACTTCGAACACTCCACCATCTTGTCACTCAGATTGGCAGCCAATCTGTAAGTCTTGTGTTCCTTTATGTATTTATTTTTCACATTACTATCTTGCCCTTTCTCCAAGGAGCTCAGCATAGTATTCTTCCCTCCTTTTTATCCTCACAACAACCCTGTGAGGTTGGTCACTATAGGAATTTTTTTAAAAAATATTTAGACTCATAGAATCATAGAATCCTAGAGTTGGAAGGAACCTAGTAGGTCATCTAGTCCAACCCCCTGCCTGCAGTGGGAAATCCCCCTAGAGCATCTCCGAAAGGTGCTCATAGAGCCTCCACTTGAAGATCCCCAGTGAGGGAGAGTCCACTTCGGCAATCTGTTCCACTGCTGAACCGCCCAAACAATCAGGAATTTTTTCAGGATATCCAACCGGAATCTCCTTTCTTGCAGTTTGTACCCATTGGTTCTAGTTCTGCTTTCAGAAGCAACTATAAACAAATGAGCCCCTTCCTCCATATGATAGCCCTTCAGGTATCTGAAGAGGGCAATCATGTCTCCCCTCAGCCTCCTCTTCTCCAGGCTGAACATCCCAAGTTCCCCCAACCTTTCCTCGTAGGGCTTCCCTTCCATCCCACTGATCATTCTTGTTGCTCTCCTCTGGACTTGCTCCAGCTTGGCTGCATCTTTCTAAAAGTGAGGTGCCCAGAACTGAACACAATACTCAAGGTGAGGTCTGACCAATGCTGAATAAAGAGGAACTCGAACTTCTCGTGACTTGGAAGCTACAGTCCTCTTAATGCAGCCTAAAATGGCATTTGCCTTCTTTGCAGACACATCACACTGCTGACTCATGTTCAGCTTGTGATCCACAGCGACTCCAAGGTCCTGCTCACATGTTGTGCTGCCAAGCCAAGTATCCCCCATTTTGTAGCTGTGTTTCTGGTTTTTATTGCCTAAGTGCATAACCTTCCACTTCTCCCTGTTGAAGTTCATTCTATTTGTTACAGCCCAGGATTCTAGTTTATCCAGATGCTCCTGGAGGCTTCTCCTGTCTTCTGATTTTTCCACATGTTGATGTTATTGTGATGGGTTATTTCCAACAGCGAAAATGTCCAGAGAAGAATGGAATTACTATCTTCTAATGAATTCTACTGGAAATATTGGCTTCCAATTACCAGGGGCCAGAGTGTGTTCTCTGCTTACCACGTTCCACCAGATGGAGCACAGCCTTACAGTAGGAAAAGATGTGATTGCATCTGAGTTCAGATTACCTTGGAGCTAAACTGTGGTTTGATGTCTCCTGGTCAACTGATGTACTGGGGATTGTTAATTAAAAAAAGTTGCCCTACTCTATTAAAGCTCCCCGTAGACTAATTATTAAAGTGCTGTGGACCATTACAAACCTACAGCGATTGAAAATCACAAAAGGACTTGCTTAGATTATGAGCCCTCGGTGCCCAGAAGATTTTTCTTCCGCACTGGAGAACACGAGCAATGGGAAGCCGATTGCTTTTTTGACTGCTATTATGCCACTGAAGGAAAGAAAGGTTGAGTAGGGAATTGCTAGAAATAACATACATATTCATTAATGTTTTCAACATTATTCTTGCCAGTCAAACTCCTTACAGGTACAAAAAGTCATCTTGTTAAGATGTTTTGGAGGTTGGGATGTCTCCCCCCCCCCACCTCTGCTTTCATTTATCCAGGCTGTTTCTACACTGCTGCAATAGACCACTCATTAAGCAGAATTGTTTAGGGGGGAAACAACTGTTGGGGGGAAAATCATTAGGAATGACTGTAATTGTATAAAGTTTGGCTTTTTTCCCATGAACTGACCTAGTTTCTAAGGTCAAGAAGGAATGGATTCCAAGAACGGGGTTACAAAAAAGATTTGTGGGTTGGCAGCTGCACTGCCGTAGCACTAACTACTACCCAAAATTGGCTAATGAAAGAGACTCTCTTTGTACACAACCCCAGAACTAGGGGACATCCGCTAAAATTGAATATTGGGAGACTTAGGACAGACAAAAGAAAATATTTCTTTACCCGGCCTATAACTAGTCTGTGGAACTTCTTGTCACAGGATGTTCTGATGATATCCAGCTTCAGTGCCTTTAAGGGATTGGGCAAATTCCAAGAGGAAAAGACCATCACAGGTTACATGTTGTGATTGATATGTGCATCTTCTGGGTTTTTATTTTTATTTATTTTTAAGATTTAGGCAACCTCAAAATGCCTATTGTAGGGGAGTAAATGCAAGATGTAGGTGAGGACATCTGGTTGCAGTTGTCTTGTGTGCTCCCTGATGCATCTGGTGGGCCGTTGTGAAATATATGCAGCCGTACTAGATGGTTTGATCCAGCCGTACTTTGGTTTGATCCAGCGGCCTCTTCTTAAAGTGAGAATAAAAGTACAGGAATAAAGATTTTTATGAAGTAAGTGGCTGGATAAATGAAATCTGTATAGAAATCAGACAACCTCTTGCAGTTACTAACTGTGACATTGCCAGGCTCAACCCCATGGGGAAGGGCAGGGTGGAGATTACTTAGCACATGAGGTGGCACACCTTTGTGCCACATCCCCTCACCTGACGGCACATCAGCAGCTGCTTCCATGACATTGCCTCTAATGTCTCATTGAAAAAGGCAAACTGGGTGAAAGTAGATTTGTGAAAGAGAGAAGAGTGATTGGCAAGAGTGGCTCCACTTTACATGTTTATACCATTGGTTCTATTCAGTCTTTCCAAGGAAGAATCTGATTTATGAGGCAATTGCATCAGGCTCCTATCCTAACTTAGACTGCAATTCTAACCCCAGTTAGGCCAGCCTAAGCCTGGGCACACTGGCTGGGGCATGTCACAAAAGTGCTATAAAGCCCTTGTGTGCCACTTCTGGAGAAGGATTAAGTCAGTGCACAGACATGCGCTTATCTCCCTGTATCACCACAAGAATGGGAAGATCCACGAGTTGTGCCAGCCTAGGTTAGGATTGTACCCAAAGTCTCCACCAGCACAGGTGGAGGTTTTGGCACAGTGTCGGCAGACATGATACACAGTATACACAATAAGGCCACAAGTGCTTGTGACTGGTCCAGAGGAGAGGCCTCTTACTGACAAGTCAGAGGTGTGGTTGAGAGGGGAAGGTATGGGGTGGGAAGAGAAAGGAATTGGAGAATGTCTGGGTGGGAAGTGGATAGACAAAAGTGGAATGGGGGAAGAAGGTATGGATCATGGAGGCACCAGAGTGCACCAGGATCCTATCCTCATTCCCTCTCTCCTTTGTAAATTGCATTAGTTCTGTGCCAGGAAAATGGCACACATTAATGATGGATCTATGTGTGGCACATAGATCCGATGAGACATTTTCGGGCAAGTGGAGGATTGCCAAAAGTTCCTTACCATGAGGACTCCTCCACAATTGCCTCCCCACCATATAATGTGGTTCATGTTCCATGGTGTGGTTAAATCAGGAAGGGCTGGGTTGTCAGTAGCCCATTGACTTAGCCAGTCTGCCGACTCACATAAAGGTGTCTCATGGAACTCCAGCTTGGTGGCATCAATCCATAAGAAGAATCATGTGTGCCAAGAAGAATTGTTGGGTGCCATTGCTGGGGAGGCCTTCCTTCTAACATAAGGAGATTTTTCTGAGTAAGATATTTTAAAGTGTATTATATAAGCATAAAAACAAGCACCCAAATTGTCTGAAGAACTTCAGCAGTGCTCAATGGGAGCACTATCTATCCTAGCTATCTATCCTCCCATTCTAGAGCCTTCAGTAGCGATGTTCAAACCATTTTAGAGGATCCAAAAAAATAATCGCATACTGATCCATTGTCATAAAGATGTCAAATAAATTGTACTTTGCTTGAGGAGGATTATTTAGCAGGAAATTAGATTCCTATAGCTCTTCCTCGTCAGTTCTGCGGATGACAGCATTCTTCCAGATTACAACGCTAGTAATTTCCATAAAAGCCTTCTATTATCAGCAGAGCATCATCTTTCTAAGAGAAGAAAAAGAGGCTGGTAAATCATTATACTTTGTTCTGTATATTTTAGGTCATCATCATCATCAACAATAAGTTAAATCCATTGAGCTTTAGTGAAGAGTGGCAATGGAAGGAGAAAACTGAGTGTGGGGAAGATAAATGTGTGGATAGAGACTGCAGGAAGACATGGCTGCACACCCAAAATAGGGAGACAAGCATGTTTTGAGAATATTTTCACTCTTCATGGGACAATCTCTTCTTTTTTTGGCAGTGGTTTGCATGGTTTGTGATAGGGTGTGAAAAAATCCTTTAAAAACCCAGGTGTCCCACAGCATCTGCAAGGGATATGTTCCTTTTCCCTTCAGTGGATACTGAAAACCATAGATAATGGGGAACCCTATCTCCACAATCCCCCACACAGTGGCATGACTAGGGTTTGTGTCATCCCAGTGTGGGAGGCCAGTGTATCACCTTCATAATGGCGTTCCTCCCATGCATTGGGTGTCATAATACATCCAAGCGGAGCATGTAGTAATGCAGCACTGCTCCTTCCGTGCTGGGTTTTGGGGTTTTTTTTCCTATACTTTTCAAAAGAATATAGCTGTTTCAACATAGTCCATTTCATTGCATTTTGCATGATATTACTCATCTAATGATATATAAAATTTTGGTATTATTCTTAAAAGCCATAATTTTACCAGTATAATTTTGGCCAGTAGTGGTGTTACTCCCCCGCCCCGTGCTCTCCATGCACATCACCTGATGTGACCTGCATCCCCTTATGATGCTACTGCCTCCGCACCCTATTACAGGAAACAAGAATGTCACTCTCCTTCCTAGTTCATCTGCTTACCTGTCTGTTTAAGCAAGAAACATGCAAGTATGATTGCAAGTAAATGCCTGTTTGCTTGTTTAAAGGAACACACATTTTGTGACATTTTATTGAACATAAACAATGGTAATGGGCATGGAGTGTAGGGAACCACAGATAGCAGATCTGCAGATATTGGGGAAACTGTATTGTGGGGGTAGGAATAGAAAAACATGCCCAAATTGCACCATAATTTGGCCAATCCTCTCTTCTTTTAGGGTGCACATTCAAATGTGCACACAAAAGGTAATATTAGTCAAAATTTGTTACTACAGACAGTTGTCCTATAAACAGAGCCATAGTACAAAGAAGCGCCAAAGAATCTGAACAAGACTCCTAGAAGTGACATCATAAAAGATGAAGACCACTAATATAATTCATTTACCATAAGAATAAAAAAAAAACCTGAATATGCCTCCCAATTTTTTTTAAAAAGCAATACAATATGATGGGGGGTGTTTAAGATAAAGCTCCAGCAACTGAGAATTAGAGCCTCCATTTTTCTGTTACAAACTATGTAAGACAACAATGAATGTATATTTATATGTGTTTTTTGGGTCAGACTTGATTAGTTTGCGTGCAGAGTTTCAACAGTAAAAACAGCTTGCCCCCAAACACAGAAAGTGCTATACCAAGATGATCACACTGAGGGGGGATGATTCACTTACCATAGAGTAGTTCCAATGAACCAGCAGGAAAAGGTGCCACTGAATGACATAGCTGCATCCTATAGTGTCATTCTTTTCTGTGCAGCCCCATAATCCATTTTCTTTAGGAAATCTGCTAGGAACCAATCACTCCTTTGGGGTTATTTAAGTTTGCAGTAACTACCACCTGGGAATCTGCAATGCTTTGTGGTTAAATGCAGCATACTCCTATTTTGTGGGCAATCTCATCTTTTTATTAAGACCCTTAAGAGAATCAGGAAAGTTTATACTAGCGAAAAGCGTACCCGCGTTGCGGGTGTAACATTTCTCCCTATGCCATCCCCCCATGGCGCAGAAACACCCCATACGCATCGTCCCTCCATGCGCATCATCCCCCCATGTGCAATGTCCACTCATGCACAACTTCCCCCAATGCGCAACTTTCCCCCATGCGCAACTTTCCCCCATACGCATCAACCCCCATGCGCAACTTTCCCCCCAGGCGCATCATCCCCCCATACGCATCACCCCCCATGCGCAACTTCCACCCATGTGCAACTTCCACCCATGTGCAACTTCCACCCATGCTCAACTTTCCTCCATGCTCAACTTTCCTCCATGCTCAACTTTACCCATGCGCATCATCCCCCCATGCGCAACTTCCACCCATGCGCAACTTCCCCCATGTGCATCATCCCCTCATGCGCAACTTCCCCCATGTGCATCATCCCCTCATGCACAACTTCCCCCATGTGCATCATCCCCTCATGCGCAACTTTCCCCATGCGCATCATCCGCCTCATGTGCAACTTTCTCTCCCCATGCGCAACTTTCCCTCATGCGCAACTTTCTCCCATGCGCAACTTTCCCCCATGCGCATCATCCCCATGCGCATCATCCCCATGCGCAACTTTCCCCGTGCGCATCAACCCCCATGCGCAACTTTCCCCATGCGCAACTTTCCTCCATGCTCAACTTTCCCCATGCACATCATCTCCCCATGCGCAACTTCCACCCATGCTCAATTTCCCCCATGTGCATCATCCCCTCATGCGCAACTTTCCCCATGCGCATCATCTGCCGATGCACAACTTTCCCCCATGTGCAACTTTCTCTCATGCGCAACTTTCCCCTATGCGCAACTTTTCCCCATGCGCATCATCCCCCCATGCACAACTTCCACCTATGCGCAACTTCCCCATGCGCATCATCCGCCAATGCGCAACTTTTCCCATGTGCAACTTCCCCCATGCGCAACTTCCCCAATGTGCAACTTTCCTCCCATGCGCATCATCCTCCCATGTGCAACTTTCCTCCATGAGCAACTTCCCCCATGCACAGCATCCTCGCCAGTGCAACCTATTCCTCCGGAAAACATCCCCCAGTTTCCAGGCACTGAGCACCAAACTGGCTGGATGTTGTTCAGTCTCCCATGTTAAGTATAGGACAGAAACACGTTGCCCCCTTTTCAGCCCCTGAAGACTTAATTTCTCCAGATGGTTCTTGGTGGGTGTTCAGGTGACAGAAGGAACTCCCAGAATTCCATGCTTCAGGCCCAGCAGTTGGGGCAGAATGTTGATGAGTCAGCAATTCTCAATGCAAAGTATAGGGAGGAAAACGCGTTGCGCCCCTTTTCACCCCCTTTCGGTTGGAATTTCCGGAAACCGGTTCTCAGTGCACCCCTCCCTCACGGAAGGGACACCCACCCCAAATTTCACGCTTCTAGGGTGGGCAGTTTTGGCAGGGCGGTGATGAGTCAGTGAGTCAGTCAGTGAGTCAGTCAGTGAGTCAGTGAGTGACTTTTCTCTTTTATATATAGAGATACACACACACACACACACACACTGTTTTGGAACTCATGGGCACTAAAAATTCTTTCTGAAGTAAATCAGGCTATAAGTTTTAATGGCAACATCAGAGCTCACATTTAGATCCAAAATAAGGATTTCTCTTTAACGTATCTCATTCATAGTTGGAAGAGTAAATCAGGGCCTTCAGCTCAGTACAGTTGCTTGATATTTCCCATTCATGTCCATGTACACATCGATCCTGTTGAATATTCGAGATGTCAGAATGAAATCTGCTGTGTATGTTCATGATACCATTCTCTGTTTCAAGTCTCAACATCAGCTCAGATCCCACCTCAAGGGGAGATTTTAAATAAATCACGTTGCACCAAAAGAACACTGACTTTGCATTAATAACATTAACACTGCAATTTGAAATCATTTTACTAAGTAAATATCTTTAAATTCAATATTAAAGTAAATATTTTATTCTAAGTAAATATGTTTAGGATCACTATATGATGATCTGATCAGGCTTCTCTGGACCCCTATCATGGGGGGTTGGGGTGGAGAAGATTATAATGTGACACTTTTGGGTCCTGAGGTTTTATTTCTCTGCTTCTCTCATCTCCAATTGCAGTTATAAGTCAATGTCAGTTGAAAAAGGAACAATGGAGGATGGTTTTATTTACAGAGTTGCCATAAAGCACCACCTGGTGCTTTGCATAAACTACATGGTAAATCAAGGCAAGTATACCGTGGTATTTTACAGTTGCACAGTAAATAACCAGCACCATCATCATAAATCAGACTCTCTCCTGTGGCAGGGATGTCAGCAATAACATCCCAGAGATGGAGGGAAAACCCTTTTCCTGGTTTTGATTGTGTGCACATTGTTGAGCATTCAAGCATGACTGCCTAATGATAATATTTCCAGATGTTCACTGAAAATGAACTAGAATAAGACTGGGAGATGAATAGCTTACAGTAAATATTTGATACTAATTTGAATCCAAGAATTATCTTGGTTTTGTCAGATTTGGAAACAAATTTGTTGATGGGGTTCTCTCATTGATCATCAATAGTTCTTTCCTTGCAACTTTCTCAAGTATTGATTAGAGGGGTTTGCAGTGTGGCCATCGAATGTATTCCTGTTTTCGCAGGGTGAGTCAACAGCGGCAGAGATGGCCTTTGGAGATGCACTTGTACTAGCCTTTATTTTACATCTTGTATTCTATTTTGACAACCTTTTTTAGCACTGCAATCCTAACCAATTTAGACCACCATAAATTCCTTCTTCTCTCTATTCCACAGTGGCATGGGGTGGCCACACTGGCCTTTTGGCACTTCTGTGACCACCCATGGACGTGTGCCAGGACCTGTGCCAGGACTTGTGCCAGCCTGGCCAAGGGATTAGGTTTCTGCACTATCAGGTGTTTATTGAAAATCCCCATTTTATAAAGGTGCTGATCCACACCTGGATATCAATCAAATGAAAGATAGGAAAGTGCTATTGGTAGAAAATATTTGCCAATCTGAGTGCCTTCAAGAATTTAGATGCGTTATATTAGTTCTTGCGAGTATATATTTGCCCTCATTTTTGTTTACACTTCTAGATTTCTGAGTGTAGTGGTGAATTTTGTTTTAAAAAGTCACATTGACATGACTAGAGCTTTTAGATAAGAACTGAGACTGGCAAAGAATTATTTGCAGAAGTAAAGAAGGTCAAATGAAGAGCCATACAATGGTAGAAGTTAAGATACAAGTTCCTGTTTTGCTTGTGGTTCTTCTATTGCACAGTCCTAAGATAAATTAATCCATAATACCGTACATTTCATTAAAAAATTATGTCTGAAAAATGTTGCATTGTGAGACGTGTTATCTTCCCACAGACTTGGTAGATGCTGCATGTGCTTTTATTAAAGGGATTTTATTTCTGTCCCCAATTTCAGATTTTGCAAACCTCCACCGAATTATTTGTTATCATCAATATAGCTTGATTGGCCAGAGATGAAGCAGCCAGAGAAAGCTGTGTCATGCTGACTCATTTTTGGAAGTCTTTAAGACACAACGAATGCAAGTAAGCGAAAAAACAAAAATTGCAAAGATTGCAAAGCCTTGAAATCCAAGTTTGTGAATAATGCAGAATTTTTGGGTTCTGCTGTATTGATGCTAGATCCATACTGTAAATGTTTCAACTTCATACCATACCAGGGGAAAATTCAGGGATTACACAGAAAAAAGATAGGTTGGTTTAGCTGGACATTTAACAACCTTGGGCCATAAGCATTTGGTACTCCCATATGACAATCAATCAATCAACCAACACAAACATTAATTAATATTTTCATATTTTTATGCCATCCTTTCTCTAAGGAGCAAAGGGTAGTGAGCATGATTCTTGAAGTCTGCATCATTTCATAATCTAACTTAATGTCGCACTAGATTTTGAAGCAGAATTTGTGAAGGAGATTCACTTTCTAATCATGTGTGCATGCGCACGCATATGTGTGTGCAGGTGCATACAGGCGCAAGGGTATATATAGAAAGATTTCACAGAAACGCAGAGCCTATATAACTATATTTATAGAGTGCAATCTACCCATCAAATAATTTCCTAAAACTATAATTTCTGCTTTATTAATCACACTGAACACACCGCGATTCAACCGGTGTAAATCAGCGTAACTCAATTACTTCTCTGTCAATTTCTGCTCATCAACTGAGAATTTAGACTTCCGTGTTTATTGCCTCAAAGGAAATAAATGTAACTTCATTTCAACGAAGAGATGCTATAAACTGTATTATTAAAAACAGTGCAAGTTTCCACATCAGTCTTCTAATGCTATATATTGGTCAGCCACAAACCCAGTGAAATAACAGGTGTGGGTATGTGTGTGTTCCCCCTTCTGCAGTTGTCTGTCATCACTTTCTATGGTACTTTAGATAAGCTGAATAGTTGCTGACAATGGGGCAAGTGGAAATCTTCCTGAGCCTGAAATAGATCTGCACTTGTAGGCCTCTTTGGTAATGACTTGAGACTTAATTAAAATTAATTAAAATTAAAATTGATTAGTTAATTGAATTAATGTTTAAATAGGAGCTCTTACAGCATTTAGGGAAGACAGCAGGCAATGTAATCTCCCCATTGTATTCGCCTTGCCTGGGATTTCTCATTGGGCACGTCTATGTCACGCACATAGATTAATGAAGTGACATTTCCCATTCTGTTTTATTTTAAGCTAGCATGAGACAGCGGATTTAACACCTAATATATTCTGATGGCTCCCTGTGCTGTTTTGATAACATTTTGTATTCTTCATCAACTACCCATTTGTCTTTATTTGCTTGGAGCTTCCAGAAACTTTCAAGAGGGCAGAACAAATGCAATGTTCTAATGTCAGTTCACGATCCATTAAAAAAAGGACAAAATTCCTCAGACATTTACAACTTTAACCAACAAGTATACTAGATTTTCAAAGTTCTCATACATAACATCAGAAATTCCAAGGTCCCTTGTTCCTTATGCCATTTGGTAGTTCCGTATTAAACCTACAGGATCAGTAGAATAACCCCAGTGGTGGCAGTGTGGTATGTATTGCATGCGCATAATGCACCCTGTAACCAATCCATTCCACTCATCATCAGAGTATGGTGACTATATAGAATGGAGAACATAGTATCTCTATCTTTAACCATATCTAACCAGGTGCTGCTTTTTAAACCTTTCGATGATGAGCTCAACCTGCCTTAATTCTACACAAGGTTAAAAGTAGGGGAACTCTGTCCTCCATTCTATATGGTCACCCTGCATCAGAGGCAGCAATTGGGGCAGCAATTTGGGGCAGCAACTGCAAACAAGTGAACAAAAAACACTTACCTTAAAGCAGTGACTCATTTCTGCCAGGACCCCCTTCTGAGAATTACTATTTGTTCAGGACCTTGTGAAATTGTCACAGCCAGAACTGCTAACAAACAGGTAATGTGATCATTCTGATGTCAAAGCTCCTCAATGTCTACTTGGAAGTAAGTCCCATTGTTTTCAATAAGACTTACTCCCATAAAAGTATAGATTGCAACTTGAGTGCTCCATTCCAAGATGGCAGCACCCAGTTCCAGATTCCAAGACAGCAGCACCCAGCCTTTTGCAACTCCCCCGAAATGAAGGTGTAAGCCCCCCAACTTCCAGGGGTTCTGATCCTCACTTTGAGAACCACTGCCCTAAGGAGTCCTTTCCAATTTTCCCACCATAGGATCCAGCCTATGCGTCCTTGGCACAACTTCATGAACTGAGGGACATTAGCCAGGATTAGGCTGTAGGAACCATCTTAGACATGTGACAGTTGAATATATTGACTTGTTGGATAAATGCACGCATTTGAATTTAATCAGTTCAAAACAAGGTGATCCATCAATTCTGCTTTCTTTAATCAGTGAATCCAAGAGAAGGCAGTAGAGAATGATCAAAAAGGCAACAGAATTTCAGAATTGTAATTACACATACATTTAGAACCCAATCCTATGCAAGTCTACTTACTTCTAAGTCCTATTATAGTCAATTATAGTCCTACTATAGTCATATGGTTTAAAGTTTGCAGTCTACTTTGCAATGTATGCTGTGTAACTAAAGGGTCAGTATGTGTGTCTATGCGTGTGCGGCTGTGTTTGTTTGCAGGGGAAGGTTTATTTCAGGACATTTAGCATGAAAAATATATCTGTAGCCGCCAGCCATTATTTAGACAGCATATTTAAGAGACTCCTGGCTGAGAGTTATTAACTCACAATGTATGTATATATTTCACCTGCATTCTTGTTCAATAAGCAATCAATACCCTTGGTTAAGTAATTGGCTCAAAGCGAGAAATGTAACGGCTATTATCATAGCCAGAGTTACCCAAGGCTGCTTCCCAGACAATAAATGTAAAAGCCTTGCAAGTTTCCCAAAAATTGCAATACCCACTTGTTTTCAGAGTCTTTGTTAAACTTTCTGTATAGCCAAAAACCATACTGTGACAGCTTTTTTAAAAACTCCAAAAAAAGAAAGTTATTAATATTTATGTACTTTCATTATTGCTGAAAAGCATACATCTTCTCAGTGGTCAGAGGAGGTTGTTTGCAAACTCCAGGAGCTGCAACATAGGTTTATTCATTATTAATCTGACTCATAAATTCTCATCCCATCCAAAATAGCCTTAAACAATATCTGCTTAAACAGATTTTGCATCCTTGTCCCTGCTGCTAAGAAAGTTCTGGACAATATCTAGGTGTCATCAGTTTTGATGGCAAGACACCTCTGTGTCTCCTCCCTCGCTTCTCTCAGTAAATGATAGAGATTTATAGCCTTAAGCTACCTGGATATTTTATAATGCAACCATCTTTTAAAAAAAAATAGATGGCAAATGAATAGGAAAATAGGCATTTTTATAAAATAATTGTTTAAATGATACGTTTATGTAAAATTTAAACAATAAGATTCCTAAAACTGAGTTCTGCTCATCAGTCTTTACAAGATTTCCCATAATTTATAAATTAAGGATTGAGCGTTAAAATTGGGGTCATGGAAGCTCTGTTTACTGTGAAAACTGGTGATTGTTAGCAGACAAATTCTTGCCAAGACCTATTTGTCATTCACAACTTCCTTCTTTCAGTGACTGCAGTTATCCGATGTCATCTTCTGCAAGGTAGGTGAGGTTGACGTACCCAAGAGATCAACCCAGATCCAAATGGTAATTTGCACCCACATCTGTTGGGGTCAAATCAAACATGCAATGCACTTTTTGTTACATATTGTAATTAATATTGTGACACAGGTGCCTGTTAACCAGCAGGCCAGGGTTTAAGACCTGGGTCCCCACAAGACGAGGCAGGGGATTGGACTAGATGATCCACTGGGTCCCTTCCAACTCTATGATTCAATGGGGCTAACTTTTGAGTAGGTATGATTAGGATTGTGCTCTAAAATGCATTCATTATACATCCCAATTTCCAAAACAGGCATTCTCAAAGTGGGTTGAACAAATCCATTGAATTCATAAGAAGATGTTTCCTCACAGGGTGCAATCCTAACCGATTTAAGCCAGGACAAGTAATCTGTCTCCCTGTACCTGTTGTGGCATGTCTGTGCACTGGCCTAATCCCTAACCTTAACCACTTATGACCCCTTACCCCCCACGGTGAGAATGAAGAGCCGGAGACAGATGCTGGATTGAAGGGCCACTTTATTAATTCTAACAGTAGTTAAAAACCCAACAGGGGACTGCTACAAAGTCATACTGGTAGCTAAAAAATAAGGGATGGCGGAGGCCTGGCTCCGGTTTCACACCTCGCACTGAGGGTACCCATCATCACCAACCCGAAGGTCAAGACAGCTGGGCGCTCGGTCAACCAGTTGCCCAGTTGACTTTGCCTAAATCCCAGGTGCAGGACTAGCCGCCCCAGCCTACATCCGGTCTGGTCTCAATAGGCCTGGCATGCATAGCACTGACCCTTGCTGCCTCAGGCAATCACCGAAGGCCTATCCTGCCTACTCCAGCACGACACCTGCCATAAGTGACCTATTTAAAACCCCCCTCACCACTATTACAGTTTAGGGTAGGCAAAAAAGAGTCCCGGCAAGAGCCAATCAGCAGGGACCCCAAAAATTCCTACCCGGCCCAAAGTGCGACCAGCTAAGCTTAAACTGCACAAGGGAGGGAGGGTGGGGACAACTCTCCGAACCCAACTGAGGGACCAGAGAGCAAGCTCTCCCTCTGCATCCCTCAATCGCCCCCCCCCCCCCCAGCCCGGGCAGTCAGTGGGCTGGCAGCATCTCCCCCGGCCAGACCATCCCACCGGGGGAGGCAAAGTGGGCAGCCCATTATGAGACTAGCCCGATTATGTGTAAAATATAAGGTCCGTGGGCTGAATGTGGCCCATCTCACCATTTCAAATGCCCCCCGAGAACTTCTCCTTCACACTTCCTGGGAGTAAGTCCCATTGATGATAATGGGACCAACTTCTGATTGGACTCCAACCCTCAGGAAGCACCACTAATGCTAACTTCGGCCCTCTGTATGAAATGCATTCGGCACCCCTGCCTTACAGCACTTTTGGGGTATCTCAGACCAGCACAAGACCTATTCTGGCCTAATAATCTTGGTATCCCTTACTTTGTGGATGGTAAGGAGGGGAGCAACTATCTGTTTGTTTGTTCATTTGCTTGGTGGATTTATACCCCACCTTTCCCATACCAAAGCAAATGACCAAGGTGGCTTACAGGGTTTTTTTTAATCCTTTTGTCCTTACAACAACCCTGTGATGTAGGTGAGGCTGAGAATAAGTGACTGGCCCAAGATCACCGGGAAAGCTTCATGGCTAAGGGACGTTAACTAGCTGCTAACTTCATTTGCTGCAGGGGAGGTGGCAGTCCTAATCGTTGGCCCAGTTCTATAGCAACTAGGCTCTGAGACCATTTGTGACCTATTTTCACTTCTCAGTGTAAAATGTAACCTTTACAGAAGGTTAACTGGTCAACAGTGGGGCATAGGGGATGCAATTGATCCAGGCATCTCATCTATCCAAATTTTTTGTATTTCTGCTGAGAGCCTAGGAATGGACACCCCACTGATAGATGGCACATCTAAACACAACATATATGAAGGAACTCTGCACATCATCTCAAACATTTTCCTTGCCTTTATTCAGCTCATTAGCCATAGTTATGTTTCCACACTGTAACCAGCTGACCTGATGGTATTTAGCTTGCTTTCTAACATCATTACGGATTCGAGATTTGCTGAGGGACAGTTTATCGAGTACATTATGGGCTTCATATTCTAGGTTTCCCTATGCATTCTGTCTCATTTGCCTCTATTCATTTTTTTATTTTTTATTTTTTGCTGCTGAATTTCCTATTTTGCTTATACACGCTTGAGGTCAGAAGTGAAAGAATGGCAGCTGTATTATTATTATAACTAAGCAAAGATGGATGTACTGGGCAAAACCTTGGAAGCATAAATAAATGCCAGACAGAATCTTGTTTTGTTTTGTTTCCATTTGCAGGTACGCCTAACAGAAAGCAAAGTTAGCAGCCCAGTGATCTCTACCCTCATCTTTATAGCAATAATAATGAGAGGTTGAACTTGAAAAAAAAAACACAAAAAACATTAGACTGAGCAGTCGCTAGATGAGGAAATAAAATGCCATCGCCAACTCAACCTTTATTTGAATGCACTCACAACAGAACAAATAACTTGTTTTAGGATGTAACTTTGCAGATTCAGCCAATAATGAATTCTGGGCTTAGAAAGACATCTAGACAATAATAGTTATATTTTGCAGCTTTTACAAGCAAGGAGCTGCCTCTGCAATGAGTTTGAAGGCTTGATCCTCAGGGTTGCAGTTGACAAAGCATACAGGATATTGAAGGATGCTGATCCTCATGAATGGGAAAAACTGGGTTAAAAATAGATAGATCTGGGTTAAACCTATTTTTAACCACAAATATGAAAGTGTTGAACTGATTGAGGGTATCATTGTACCAGTGATGGGCCCAGTCTGCCGTAACAACCAGTTCTCCAGAAGTGGGCAGGGCCAGGCCAGGTCAGGGGCAGGGCCAAGGTCAGGGGGCAGGGCCAGGGAGAATTTTTTTAATTAAAAAATTCAAAAAAATTTAAGCATGTGGCTTACCTCTGAGTAGACCTGCATAGGATGTGCTCTGAGGCTGCTGTCCTTTCCACACTGCCCTGGGAGTAAGCCCCATTGACTGGCATGAGGCTTACTTCTGAGTAGACTTGCATAGGATGTACTCTGAGGCTGCTGTCCTTTCCACTCTACCCTGGAAATAAGCCCTATTGACTAGCATGAGGCTTACTTCTGAGCAGACCTGCATAGGATATGCTCTGAGGCTGCTGTCCTTTCCACTCTGCCCTGGGAGTAAGCCCCATTGACTGGCATGAGGCTTACTTCTGAGTAGACTTGCATAGGATGTGCTCTGAGGCTGCTGTCCTTTCCACTCGACCTGGGAAATAAGCCCCATTGACTAGCATGAGGCTTACTTCTGAGCATACCTGCATAGGATGTGCTCTGAGGCTGCTGTCCTTTCCACTCCACCCTGGAAATAAGCCCCTTTCCACTCCACCCTGGAAATAAGCCCCATTGACTATCATGGGACTTACTTCTGAGTAGTCAGGTTGGGCTCTCAGGCTGCAGTTCCAGCCTCTTTCCTGGGAGTAAGTCCCATTGACTATCATGGGTTTCAGCATCCTCAGAGCCCAGACCTGTGCAGGTCTACTCAGAAATAAGCCCTATTATAGCCAATGGGGCTTACTCCAAGGAAAGTGTGGATAGATTTCAGCATCCCAGAGCCCAGACCTGTGCAGGTCTACTCAGAAGTAAGCCCTATTATACTCAATGGGGCTTACCCCCAGGAAAGTGTGGATAGGATATCAGCATCCCAGAGACCAGACCTGTGCAGGTCTACTCAGAAATAAGCCCTATTATAGCCAATATGCTTACCCCCAGGAAAGTGTGAATAGGTTTGCAGCAGCCACCATTTCCTTTCCCTGGCTGTTGGGGCTAGAGCAAACTTAAAAGTGCCCTACCAGCCTCTTTAACTCTTTAACTGCCTCCAGCTGCTGAAGGAGCATCTCTTTCCCCATCTAAGGAGCCCTTTGTAAAGCTCTCCATCTACAGCGTGGCTGCCTCATTTGCATATGAGAAACCCATCATGCTTTGCAAACTGCACAAGGAAATAACTTCTGAAAACATTGCTAGAGAACAACTGAAAACTTGCTGGAAATAAGGTTTATAATCAAAATAAGATGTTTAGCAAAGACAGGATTCCTGAATAGCTTCAGATAAAGATTTGGGGCATGAAGAATTTCTTCACTCTGACTTGAAAATATTAAAATTGAAGAGATATATATAGTAACCAGACCCCTCCCATCTTAGCTGTGAGTGTTTGATATGCTCTGGAATGACTGCAGTGCTTTGTCTGAGTGAGGTTAATGGGAACAGACTGTTTGTATTTTAAAATTAAAAGATAACCTAGGGGGGGGAGAGAGAAGGGGGGGGGGAGACTTAAAAGGGGAGGGGGGAGACTTAAAAGGGGAGGGGGGAGAGAACCCTGCTCAGAAGGGGAGGGAGTGGAGCTGAACCTCTGGGAAGATAGAACCAGAGGCCCTTTAAGAGAAATTCAAACACACTTGCATGCAATCCAAAGATGAAGGCCCCCAATTAACAACTGGTTTGCTAACGTCAGCCCCTAATTAGCAACCGGTTTTACAGAACCGTTCAGAACCAGCCTCAGCTCACCTGTGCATTATACCCAGGATGACCTTATAGAATGGAGGACAGAATGCCTGTACCTTTCAGGCATGTCCAGCACAGGGCCCCAAGGGCCGCATCTATGGGCTTTCTAAGCCAAATGCAGCCCTCGAGCTCCTTGCTGGACATGCCTGCGAAAGTTTAAATGTTGGACAGAAGAGGGAATTTAGGCAGGTTCATATCAATATAGAAGGGTTTCAAAAAGCAGCACCTGCCTAAATTCCCTCTTCTATTCAATGGTTAAAGGTACAGGCACTTTGTTCTCCATTCTGTATGGTCACTCTGATTGTGCATAAAAAGAGGCTGAAGAAAAAGAAGAAAAGCTTTTTTTAAAAAAATCAAAATCGTACCAGATGCATGTCTGTAGCAAATCCCAGCTTTCCTGCCAAACACTGAAGTCTTCAATACACTTGTGTGTTAAGTTTATTTTATTAATTATTTTTTATGCTTCTCTTCTTCCAAAGTATGGAGGGTGGTCCCATGGTTCCTCCCTTCTTTTGCTCCACACAATAACCCTGCAATGAAGGTGCAGCTGAGAGATAACATCTGTCCCACAGTATTCTGAAAGCTTCACAGCCCAGGTGAGGATTTGAACTTGGATCTTCCAGGTCTATATCCAATACCAAAGACCATGCCACATTGTACGTTATTTTTCATATTCAACATTTTGCACAATTTTGCATAGTCTGCATTTTGCAATACTTTGTTAGTTTTGTCCCTTGGGCAATTATAATTCAGCATTATTTGTCAGTGAATCCATGTGTATAATGTATGCCAGGCATGTGTCTACAAAAGGTCTGGATGAAAGGAGTACCTGATACAAAGCACGTTTGTTTGTGTATGTGTATGTGTGTGTGTGATTTGTAAAGTCTTAAGAACAGATGAAGCTTTCTTATGAAGTCCCCCCATTAATCAATCTGGCCCAAGACTAGTCTGATTCATGGCAGTAGTCCAAAGTCTTCAGGCAGAAAATCTTTCCCATCTTTGATGACAATCTTGAATCAAATAATGCAGTGGCCTAACTGTAAGGAAGTTCCATCTGTTCATGTCACACTGCAGGTACAGTGGTACCTCGCTTAACAAGTGATCCACATAACAAGCAAAAATTTCTCTAGGATTCTGCCTCACATAACAAGTGTTGCTTCACTTAACAAGCACACTCAGCAGTTGGGGCAGATGCACTGGCCGGCAGCCCTTTTAAAAAGTGTCAGGGCTGCCTAGCGCACCTGCCCATAGGAAAAGCAACATTTCCGTGCTGTTCCTCCTGTGGCCGGGCGTCCACTGGGCAGAGGGAGAGAACAGCAGTGGAGAAGAGGGAAGCAGCTCAGGGCTAACCAGAAGGAAGCAGGGGAGAGAGAGGCTCAGGATGGAGAGAAGGAGAAAGTGGGGAGACACTTTGAAAGTGTCTTTGATTGCAGCCTCCTAGCCATGTCTACCCCAAAGTAAACCCCATTGTGTTAAATGGGGCTTACTCCCAGGAAAGTGTCTTTGATTGCAGCCGTCTAACCATGTCTATCCAGAAGGAAGCAACATTGTGTTAAATGGGGCTTACTCCCAGGAAAGTGTCTTTAGGATTGCAGCCTAAGTAGATTTCATAGGATCATGCACATTGAATGCATGTTTTGAATTCAATTCCAGTGTTTTCTCATCATTTTTACATCCAGTTAATATTTTTATATGAAAATTTTTTGGGTGGTGGAACCAACCATCTGAGTTTCCATTATTTCCTATGGGAAAATCTGCTTCACATAAAGACCATTTCACATAAGAAGCATGCTTCCAGAATGAATTAAACTTGTAATGTGAGGGACCACTGTATATATAAAAAATGCTTGAAGCACACAACTTGAATTATATATTGGTCGCTGAATCTAATTATGTGTCATTCTCTGAAAGGAAACTTTTTCATTAAAATTAAGAGTGACCAAAATGGGGCAAAAGTGTGAGTTACTGTAATACATGCTCTGGCAAACAGCACACAGTTTGGGAAATCTTACTGCCTGGAATAAGTGGATTTCCTCATTTTTGCTTCTATTAACTGGCTTGGTGACCAGTCACCTGCAATACCCCTTCCCAAAGGTGACCATATAGAAAGGAGGACAGAGTGGCTCTACCTTTAACCTTCACATAGAAGAGGGAATTTACGCAGGTGCTGATTTTTAAACCCTTCTATAATGAGCTAAACCTGCCTCAATTCCCTCTTTAATGCAATGGTTAAAGGTATCTATCTATCTAAAGTATTTATATACCGCTTTTCAACTAAAGAGTTCACAAAGCGGTTTACAAAGAAAATGGAAAAATAATAAAAAGCTAATTAAAAGCTAATGGGTCCCTGTCCCAAAAGGGCTCACAATCTAAAATGCAAAAAAGAACACCAGCAGAAGCCACTAGAACAGACATTGCTGGGGTGTGTAGGGCAAGTTACTCTCCCCCTGCTAAATAAAAGAGGAACACCCACTTGAAAGAGCGCCTCTTGCTCAGTTAACAGGTGTAGAGGCACTCTACCATTCTATATGGTCACCCTGCCCTTAAAGCTGGCCTTTAAGCTTCAATCCAATGTACACTGACCCCCCACCAGTCTCCACCAGTCCCACTGCCCTCCTAGACTCGTTTATATACATGCTTATAAAATGTATATTATGGGTACATTTGCATGATTAGTGTACATATGATATCTTCACTGGTGTAACTGCATCAATTGAAGAGCCCTTTCTTTTGCAAGGTATTTATTTGCCAGTTCAAATACCTGAATACTGTTGGCTTAGAAGTCTCCCTGAGTACTGTAAAAAGTAATTAAGCCAAGATCCAGTTTCACCTAAGGGGCAGCTGCTATCGATTTATTTATTCACTTTTAATTTGACTCAGCTGGATTGTGTTAATACACTGCATTGCTGAACTGCCTGAAGCCTTGATATCTAAAAATTTCTTCCCTTCCCTGCAATGTGTGTGTGAATCCCAGCCTTGGGGGCTAAACTGTGCTATTCCTACACAGCGCAATCCAAACTTGCACTGAACAGGCAGGTCTGCACTGTACCTAATCAGTTGTGGGTCTGCTGCTGTGCTACCATGGGGCTAGGAGAAAACATTTCCCCATACCCCAATGGGTCTATTCAAATCTGTGCCACCAAAATTGGCTTGAGAACAATTTTATTCTGCTGTACAGCTTCTCTATTGTACTATGTTAATTTTGGCTAATATTTTATTATTTATTATTGTTATTCTAAACTTCATTGGAAAATGGCTGTAAAAGATGGAATGCATCAAATAAAACAAATTCTATTTTATATCACTTAGAATAAAATAAATACGGAAATGCATAGAATAAAATAAAAGAAACAATCCTAGGATTGTTGTCATAAAGATATAGTGAGATTAGTGACTATAATTTGGTTGCAAAGCAGCATTGTTGGGGTCAGGTTGGTGGCTTTCAAATAGTTATATAATCAAAATGCAGCAACGCAGTACAGAAAAAGAAGAATTAAGTCTCTGCTATGCTAATCTTTCATCATGGATTAGTTTTGACTGCGCTTAAAGCATACAGAAGCACTGTGAAACAGAGGTATTTGTGTAGTACACGACGGATTATCACTATTACAGTCACTAGAAAGGACAGTTATGAAGACAAGTTATGGGAGTAGAGTTCAGCTATCAAGCATTGTATAAATTATACATAAATACAGCTCTGAGCATGTGGAAAAACTTTGAATATGCAAGCAGATCTTATATAGTGACATGGTGGTTCCTTTCTACAGTGCAGGCAAAAATATTTTATCATCAAGAGTGATTTACAGCAGCTGAGTATAAGATCGAAATGTAGCCAAGAATGTGTTATTGGTCCTGCATACTCTGACCACCAGTTGTGGATCTGGAGTCACTATAATTTTGGGCAGTTCACCCAAAAGTGACTTCCATATTTACCCATTGGGTAAAATTTTGAATAGTCAACAGCTGGAACCAGGTAACCGAACAACTGCCCAATACTGTCCAAGGCCTGAATTGGCAGAATTCACATTTTGCCTCTGCATGCTTCTATAAAAGTGACACATGTGGTGACAAAGCAAAAGAAGCCCACCAAGAAGTCAGGAAGGGGGTTGTATAGGGAAGGCAGAACAGGTTTGAAGGATAGAGATGGGATCAGCAATATCGGACCCGGGGGAGGGTGACTTGGCAAGGGCAGTGCACAACGAATCCTAACCTTCTTCCCTGGTCTGATCCACCTGCATGGACCACCTATATGAATCAACTCAGACTTCTGCAACAAGTATGGGTCAGAGTTTACCCATAGGAACCACTGTAGTTTACTCTCGGGTGAGGGGAGAAGCAGGTTTTCTAGGCAAAACCAGACCTAGGCATGTACCTTGCAGTACGCCTTATACAGCAGTTAAAAAAAACTTTGCATTTAATTTGCGACATTGTTGGTCAATAATTTTGGATGGTTAACACAGTGCAGATAATTTATATACCATGGTGAAGATGCTCCCATAATGGTTGAAAGAACTTTTGTCTTTCCATCTGTGCTAAATCTAATGGGATTAAAAGATTGCATGAGACTCCACATCTTGTCCCTTATTTGAGAGACTAAAGGGGGAAATTGTTTTCCTGTTTGAAGTCCTGAGTTATTCTTTGTAAGGAGGAGGACAACTTTTGATGCTCACAATCTGGCCCTTTTCATGTTTTCCAAAAACTAAAGGAAAGCTCTTCTTCCATCTGCTAAAAGGAGAAAAATGGAATAAAAGAGTTCCATTTTTAAATATTTAAAGAAGCTCTTACAAAATGTGAAAAGGGGCTGAGGTGTTTCTTTGTGAAATAAATCCTTCAGGGTATCCAAAGACCCACATTGATATTTATCTGATATAATATTTTACATAGTAAGTGTCATGAAGATATGGGTAATTTTTAGCTAGGATTTCCTATGCTCTTAGGTACTTTCAGTGAATAAATTCCTAAGAAATCATTCTTGCTAAGCTCATAGTGGTCTTAGACTAAGCCTTCCCTATATGCAATAACTGATTCATAAAATTCCCAAATAGCACATGTATCTTTCATAATGGGACTCCGAAGTATGGTGGTAGCGAGAACTAAAGGGGATGAACCATAAATACCACCCTGCACCTTGGAACCTTTTGAGTACATTTTTTTGGTTAAAAAATAGGATAAATAAGGTTTGAGGTTTGAGGAAAACCTAGTCCAGGGGTTCCCAAAGTGGGTGTCACAATCCTTTAGTAGATTGAGGCACACTCAGGAGTGCCATAGAATGAACGTATGCATCTCCTTCCTGTCCCCAAAGTGCCATCATCACAAGACTTGGGCACAGCCATATTGAATCTCACCAAATCCTATGAGCCATTGGCTCTGCCTCATTGGATTGTACAAGCTTTTGTGATATTCAAGAAGGCTGACTCGGGAAGAAGGTGTGGGGGTGTCCAGGTAAATTTTAGAACCACTGAGCAAGAATGACATGGTTTGTTTCTCGGATTAATTAACATGAAGTGTTCTTTTTTTATTCTTGAAAACCCAGAAGGGAGTGAGGCCTCCTCTGAAGGAATGGTCCCCAAATGTGTCTCCTAACCCATTAACCTTACAATAATTCATTGAAGCAATGCCTCAACCATCTAAAGAGTAATGAGAAGCCACTGAACCAAAGGCATGCTCCATCACATCATCTTCCACTTGGAACTTCCTTCCAAGGAAGCTATGTTTGATCCTCACACTGCAAACTAATGTAATAAGACCTCTCTCTCCAGCAGAACTTTTGTGGACTAGATCAGGCATTCATAATAATCGGATTTTAATGAGTATAGCTGAAACTATTTAATGAGTTTACTGATCTTCCATTGATTCTTGATCTTTGTGATACTTTAATGGTATTTTAATTATGTTTTTACTGTATTTCATCTTGGATTATTTTACAGTTGGCACTTTGGGAGCCTGGTAGTTGAATAATGGGGTAAAAATAGGAAGGAATAAATAAGACCGTCGGTAGTTAATTAGCACATGGGGATACATTCCAACATGCAGTGTACTTCTTGATTTTCTAGCATGTTTGAATCTATTAAAGAGACTGGAAGAGACCTGCAGTAGGAATCCAAAATCTCTTGTGGGACCAAGCACTGAGTCACAAATGAACAGTTAAAAATTCATTTCAAACATGTATTCCTTTGAAGAGCATTTCAGAGGTGGGGGTTTGGGCAAAAGATTTAACAGTGTAGACACACCAGTGCATTTATTTGGCAAAGCAGTGCATATGTTGGGCAAAATAGCCCAAGGAGCCTAAGGAATGGATCTCAAACATGCTGGGATCATGGTACCCCTGTAGCCTATCTTCCAGGCTTCAATCTTCACAAGATCTCATGAGACTGAAGATGGTGGGATCCCAATCCAACAAGAACTCATGAGTTTCAAAATAACAACAGCCAGGAGAACAGGTAGGAGGGACCACAAACACATCATGTGGTGCCCTCTAGAGTTCCCCACGACTCCCATCTGCTGGCTGGGGTCCTCGCGCACTCTCCTCCATCCTGCTAACAACCAGGAAACACAGTATCCAAACTTTTAATTTCAGGCCTCCTGGACCTTTAGCAAGTGTGTGGAAGAGGGAGTTCCAGTAGGTGCTGCTTTTGATTTGTGAGATGACAAGTTGCACCTGCTGAAATTCCTTCCTCTAAACACTTGTTAAAGGTCAAAGAGTCCTTAAGTTAAAAGTTTGGATACCCTCAGTGTATGACACTGAGTGTATGGACGCTCAGTGTATGTCCCTCAGGAGTCATGACACATTCAAAAAAAGGCTTTTGATGAGGTTTCATCCACACAAACATATATTTTGTGTTTCTTACTTCCTTTTCTTTCGTTCTAGTGTAGATATTGTTGAAAGCAACAGTGCTGCAGCAGTAGTGTTTCACAACGCACAGGTAACACACTGGGATTGTGCTTAAATTGCCATTTTGGAGGGAGCGGATTTTGGATCCTTGGCAGAAGCTTCACATCTATAAAAGATGGTCAGTGCTCTTTGAAACTCAAAAAAGGAAAAAAAATGTACGCTGGTCACGAGACCAGAACCTTCTATGGCTAAGGGAACAAATGGGGATCTTCTGAGGCAATTGTTGGCAGGTAGATAGATTTTGTGGTGGTATTTTATCAAGTTGTCAACAATTTGTAATGATGTTTATCTACTGTGACTTCAAGTTCACAGAGATCCAGGTTTGGACTTTCTAACTATTCCTCCTTTCCACAGCTAATGAAGTGTTTGGCAGTATCGAGAACATGAGAAACAGGAATTTCACAGGTATGCTACAAACAGGTTTGCCGCAGACTCCATAATCACTCGAGATCACACTTGATTTTTCTCTCCTTTGAATTACATCTAATTACTTTTCTACTGTGCACCAAGATTTTTTTACAACGTATTATATATACAGTTTTGTTGTATATATTAAATACTCTCTTATGCGGGTTGCAGAGGCTCAGTGGATCGAACGCTGGGGTTAGAACACTGCTTGATTGAAATTCCGCTCAGTACGCCAGCAGTTCAAGAGCTGCGTACTGCCAGATGGGGTGAGCTCCCATCCTTAGCCCAGCTCTGCCAACCTAGCAGTTCAAAAGTATGCAAATGCAAGTAAATAAATAGGTACCACTTTGATGGGAAAGGCGACAGGCCCCTATGACAGTATCACCATGGCCAGGTATCCCCATGTCACGTCCATCATGGATTGGAGGAAACTCCAATCCACAACAACCGGACACCATTTCACATGGTACAAACACTGAAGAAGTTGCCTTTTTATTATATATATTGTCTTGTAACCTACATATTCTATGAGAGAGCCTTGCCTCAGAAATATATCTTTGCAGGTTTTCGTTTGAGAGAAAAAAAATTTCAGGTAGACTATGCATTGAAATGTTTGAAAAGGTGCTATTTACCAAAGTAAGCCCATTGTGTTCAATAAGATTTACACTGTATTATGTCCTATCATAGTCACCAAAAACAAACATCTCTAACTTCTGCAACATATGCCTAATTTCGCAAGTAGAAATGGATTATAATTGTCACCACAGGATTAATTTGGATAAACAAACAAAGATAGGTGACAGGAATGAAGGCATTTCCTGCTTTCTAATGGTTTGTTTTCCAAGAATCCACTCTTTCAACACCTTTCAATGTTACCTAGAAGTCACTGATTCAATGTATGCTGTGCTCTTTCAACCTGTCTCTACTGCTCTAAAGGCTAAGGTTGCCCTCCCCATGTTGAATTGCATATGATATGGTGATTCAGGCCTGCACAACTCATCAGCCTTCCTGTTCCAATGGTGAGGTAGGGAGGTAAGCGCATGTACTGCCCTAACCGTTCCCTAAGAGTGGCACAGAAAGTGCCTTATGGCACTTTGGTGACACTCCCAATTCAGCACAGGATGCTGGGGCTTAGGCCAGCCTATGTCCTGACAGCTTGGCCTATTTATGTCATACCACAAGACCAAAGCTGGCTTGAGAGTGACACAAAGATACCTTAAGGCACTTCTACACCATTCTTTGGAGGGAGGGTTGAATATGGCCAGATATGCACTGGCCTCCCCACACCAATGGGGAACAGGTGAGTTATGTCAGCCTAAATTCGTTAGGATTGCACCCTAAAAGTTGGAGAACCACTGCCTTAAAGTTTGTCAGGAGCTGAACCTGCTTAGGTTTTCATTTTTCTCAGAGCACATCTGGAGTCAACCAAAGGATGCCTGGCACTTCCTTGAGAAATGTCGCCGTTGTTACTGAACCTCTTTTGCCTTGCTTTGGAAATTGTGACATGTTTCTTTTGCTTGAGAAGCATCCCCAGGATTGCTGCAAATTTTGCTTCAGACGACTGTTGGTGCCAGTGTTACCGCAAAGCAGTCCACTCAAGAATGCGCAGAACAATTCATTGCCGACATCTGAGAGAAACACCAAGCATCTTGCCATTTGAGCACAATCTATTTGGCCCTTGCAATTTATCCTGTCAGGGGGAGGGAAGAATCCTTCATTCAAAGTCACTGGAGATGATGCTGTGGTTCTTTCTGATGCAAGTCTGCAGAAAACGACACCGCAGTGTGCAGAGAATAGAAATCTCGGTCATTGCAGGGCTGGAGCGATGGCTTTATGGTGGGGAAAAGAGGAAATATAATGACAATGTTACTCTGCGAGCATTTTTACAAGGCAAGCAAATGCAGAAATGATATCAGGGCCATGCAGAAGACATTGTAAAAACAGAATGCGGAAGCCACAGAAACGAATCTGTTATAGAAATAACGGAATTGATTCCCACACTGAACAGTATATTGCTTTGATATGTCGTACTCTCTGTCCTTCTGGCTCTTTCTGTCTCCCTCTCTCTTTTTATACTGTTGCTTGAATTGCCTCGCTCAAGGACAGGTAGTTACAAAGGGCTGGCTGTACACAGCAGTAAGCTGGCATTTAGAACGGTGTGATGTATCTGCCGGTTTCGCTCCCTTGAAATTCAATGCATTTGTGAAATAGGAACAATGCAGCTGCTGTACCAGCAGCCGATTTCTCTCTCTCTGAAGCAGGCATGTTTTTTCTTTCATCTGGCTTTGCCAGTCTCTTTGAGAGAATGTTCCTAGGTTTTTGCAAAAACAGGCAAAATAATCTTGTTAGGCACATTTCTTTATTCTTATTTAAATTTTTTGGGGGGTGGATGAAATCCTTTTTTGTGTCACGTACACACACAGTCCTAACCACATTTACTCAGGGGTTGGAGCCAGTGAGTTCAGGAAGACTCAATTAAGCAATTAGCCATTCCTCTATTAAGTAATTAGCATTTGCTCAATTATGCAATTAGCCATCCAGCTGAAATGGATGAAAAATATATTTTACGCCACTTGACTATGGTACTCTACCTGGAAAGGAACTGTTAAATGCACCAAACTATAGGTAACGTTACCAATTTTATTTCTACTGAGTGCCTACTCACTGTAATACTTTGCCTCAATGCCCAGATTTGTAAATACAAAATGTAAGGGCCTTTGTGCTGGTGTGGTTGTGCCAGTGGGGTGTATGCTACATGGTGGAGATGCAGTCACTTGTGCCTACTTAAGATATGGGAACATAAGCAACTAAGGTTGATGTACTCACATTAAAATTAATTTATTCATTTATTTATTCACTTTCTTATTTTAATATATAAGAGTATGGGTCAGCCAACAAATCAGTCATGAAGCCCTGTTAGGGTTTTTTGGTTTGGTATTTTGTTTTTTGCACTTGGTTTTTTTGTTGTGTCATAACATTTTATTTGTTTTCATAACAATCAACCATCAACCAATGTGGTTCACACTTCCTGAACCTGTAGCAACGCCGCTGGGTGGAAGGTTGATAGTCCAAGGCAACTAGATCTTCAGAAAAACTTATTCAGCACAGCTGATCCTTTAATTGCAGAATCACTGTTGATTTTTTTTTAAGCAATCCCAGGCTTCTCTGAAATTCCATTGGGAATATCATCAGATTAAACTGGCCAGGTGATGACAAACCAATTGCCTATATGTAGATCTAGACATATTTTTCAGAATGCAAACATTTCCAGTTTTGAGTCATGCTTCATCATCAAGATTAAATGCCAGTATCTTCACGGCGAGATCTCTCTGTATACTGAACGGATGGCTTTGACCTTTATTGCTTCCATCCATTTTGCACAATCGCCATCAATTCGGCTTCGATGTTCGTCTTAAGCCCGGACTATAAATTATGTATAGCATATGGCATTATGAGATTTGATCATTCTTTGATACACCTTAGGGAAGAAACATGCAGCTTCTCATACACTAGACTGACAAGGGCTAGAAGCTACCGGAGCACTGTTTCACTTGAAATGATAGAGAATAGCAGTAAAACACCGGTAGGGATCAAAAGGCAAAAGCATCTCCGGGCCAGGCCCAGGACTTTGATTCCCAGCATACTGAGCTCTGAATCAATAAATCCAAAGTTAAATGTTATGAACTGACATTACAAAGATGGCAATGGTTAGAGTGGAAGTAAAGATTGAGGTAACTTACCTTTCAACCCGAACACAGCTGGCTGCATTTCCAACACAGATTTCTTCCTGCTATGAATGCTATACTATCTATTCTGATTTCAATGCCAACTTCTTTGAACTAAGCACAACTGTAGCTACTTTTAGGCTGCAATCCTATTTAAACTTACTCTGGAGTAACTCAAATGGAAGTCAGTGGGGCTTATTTCTGAATAAATCATGTCCAGGAAGTCCTCAGAGACCTGACAGCAACAGATTTAGAGATCATTCATAAAATAGCACTAGCCCTGTGTGTGGCTGCTGTGCACAGTTTTGTGCAAGTCCTGTGCACAATCTGTACCTGCTCAATTGCACAGATTCAGGAACAAACCATGCAATTACAAATCTGCTGGGGCCAGATCCTGTCCCCTGCTCCAGCTGAGAATGATAGGTTTGCGTCAGGTGGCACAGAAGGTGGAAGAGCGTGGCTGGAGGACCCTCTGCAAGTTGAGAGGGAGCATTTCTGGGCAGCGGAAGGGCAGAAGGATTTGGCCAAAGAGGGGGTGTGATTCGCAGAAGCAGCACATGCAATTCCTAACCCTTGTCACAAACAACTACTCATATTTAGCTGAGCTGAATCAATGGCACAGATCTGAGTAGCTTCACAGGGCAAGGTGGAGTGTTGCACACAGTAAGGGGTAGAATATCCCCTTACCCAAGGTGATCACCAGTCTGCTCCTAACATACAGAGCAGCCATGAACAGGTATACATTAGGCTTGGGCTGCCCTTTATTATTTGTGGGGCAAGTGTTTTTGAAATGCCCCTCTCCGCAAATACCAAGACTACACTGACATTGATTTTTGTTGGAAATGTGTACACATCATTCTGTACATGTCATGTGCCATATGCATATATCAAAGACCCGCTTGAAATTGATCAAAGAGGAACTTTTAAGTTTCTTATGAAGCAAATACAAATCCAAAATTTAAGAGTGTCACCATTCTCTGAAATGCATTCATGCAATTCCTGCTGAAGCCAAGTATATGTAGGATCCAGAGGTCTGAGCACAGCATCCCATGCATTCCAAAATATACCTATGGGACTGAATTGTGATGAGGTAATATACTCCAGGTGTGCAGCAATGTGTGGGGGTGCTAATGTTACTATGGGCACAATCCAGAGTAACTATGGGGAGTCCTTGCTCCGGTGTAAGAACCATTTGCTGTGGATAGCAGTATGAATTTCCCATAGGATTTCATTAGATGGTGCAGTAACTATGGGTACACATAATGTCTCTTACGTGCTCCCGTAGTTACTCTGGAGTGTAGGGTAAGAGAGTTTCAACTTTAGGTTTGCTTTTTTTCTCTTGAAAACTGAAAAAACAGCCCTTGTTTGGCATACTGGCAATGCTTTGAATCACCTCCACTCAGTGGTGTAACTAGCTCATTTGGCACCTGGGGCCCATCTATTTTTTTTTTTTTTTTTTTGCACTCACATATGATGAAATCATGATTGATTGATTTAATTAATTAATCAATTAATTATTAGCCACCGGCAGTTGCTGGTAGTGCTCATGATATTGCAGTAACCATTTCAGTGTCACAGCAGACCTGGTGCTCTGGGTAGCTAAAATAGCTGGACTGCCCAGCTATTTTCCTGGGTGTAAGCCTCCTTGAAGACAATGGTACTTAATTCAGAGTAGACAGGCAAGTGCTTGTGCTGTAATATCTCATTAAACTCAGTTCAGGTAACTTCTGAGCAGCTGTGCACAGGTTTCACTGCCAAAAATGTGTGATTGTTTCTACAGCATCTAGCCAAAGCTGTGAAGTTTAAATACACACCTCCAAGACATACCACTCAAGCTACTGCATACCAAATCAGAATAAAAATAGGCCATAATAAAATTCTTTATGATCTCACCATTTTATAATTAAAAGAAACACTGTTTCAGATTTAGAACGGTTGCTAAGGGCTGAGGACAAGCCTACTGCCCATTTATTGCAACCTCTGTGTCCCTGCATTTTTAAATGCATTTTTAAATGCAGGAACTAGAGTAACTTATTGGGGCTGTAGCTTTCTGGTATCAGTGTTCCCTGTGACATCTAGTCCACTTGTTTTCGTATTTGATTGGCCAGACGAAATACATGATTACTACAGTGATCAATCCATAATTTGTCATAATGACTGTGACATCCCCTACAATACAGAGTAACTACGGGAGCACATAAGAGACATTTACATCAACGTAGTTACGGCACCACCTAGTGAAAACCTAAAGGAAATTCATACTGCAATCCAAAGTAAACTGTTCTTAGGTCGGAGCAAGGACTCGCCGTAGTTACTCTAGATTGTGCCCACAGTGACTGATAGAGACTGCCAGCTAAATCATTGACCCAGGGTGGAGAAACCTGTGTTGGACTCTGAACCTGGCACAGGGAATAAGATTAGTGGACAAGGCTTCAGCAGGTCCCACTTCCTCCTGCTCCACTCCCCCAGTTCCACTTCTTCCCCTGCCCTGAAATACTTTCCTCTTGTCCCCTCCACCCTTTCCACTCCCGTGTGCCACTTGGCACTCAGCTCTTCTCCACCAGCAGCTGAGACTCAAAAAAAAAAAAAAAAACACAACAGGATAGTGCATGCCTTCCCAGTAGTGCCCACTACCCTTAGGATGGCACAAACATGCCTTGTGTAGCTTGCTTGTAACACCCAGTGCTGCCACTGGGACTGCAGAGCTGGCACTGACACACCATAGATAGAAAACCTTGGATCATTCAAGATGATGGCACCCAATCTTCTGAGAGTTGGCTGCAATCATTGAAGATCATGCAAGATTTTATATAATCCAAGATGCTGGTGCCTGGAAGAATCAGTAGTGAGATCACAGGAAACATCAGGTGGTGATTCTGGTTCCAGGACACACAGTTTGGGAACCTCTGGTGTAGTGGCCTTTTTGGGACCGAGACCCATTAGCTATTAATTAGCTATTTATTCATATTCTTGTAAACCGCTTTGTGAACTTTTTAGTTGAAAAGCGGTATATAAACACTGTAGATAGATAGATAGATAGATAGATAGATAGATAGATAGATAGATAGATAGATAGATAGATAGATAGATAGATAGATAGATAGATAGATAGATAGATAGTTTGTTAGGCTGCAATCCTAAAGACACTTTCCTGGGAGTAAGAACCATTGAACACAATTGGGCTTACTTTTGAGTAGACATGGTTAGGATTGTGTTGTTAGTTAGTTAGTTAGTTAGTTAGTTAGTTAGTTAGTTAGTTAGTTAGTTGGAATTTGCACTAAGACTTTCCAGCACTGGCATAAGTAGGCCAGTGGGGCATGTGTTGCATCCTGCAGTTGGAGGGCAGTCATGGAGGCCTGCACAAGGTCAGGCAATGTTTGTTCCCTTACCTTAGAGTTGCATTGCCCTCATTCCACTGCTGGAAAGTTGGTTAGGACTGAGCCTCAAATTTCAAACCTGCATTTAGCCATGAAGTTTCTTGTGTGACTTTGGATCAGTCACTATATCTAAGCATCACGCACTATATCTAAGCACTATATCTACACATGGTTGTAGTGAGAACATAAGGAGGGGAAGAACTATGTATATCACCTTGCCACCCCTGGAGTAAGTGCAATATAAAAATATAAATAATAAAGTAAATTCTGGTGATACTACCATAGCCACAAAAACATTCCATGTTGGAGTGATTCCTTTTTCAGTCATGCCTGTTCAAGGGTTTCTTGTTTTCAAATTAACTTTTTTGTTATAAATAGTTGTATTTTTTCATTCGAATACATACACTTATAGACACCATATTCCCATAGATTCACCATAGTTTCTCTCACCATAGAGATACACACAAGCCTAAACATCACACGCCAGCCTAACCATCTTATTTAAAAAGGAGTCATGAAGACTTTATATATACTCACAGAGAGAATAAGAATAAAAAATGGATTTTAAGTTAAAGCAATCTTTCTTCTCTTGCATTACTATCCACTATGAATGTCAAACGCTTTCAGGAGCTGCAGCAATCTTCATAGCTATGTATTATTTTGAATGCTGAAATCTCTGATTTCATTGGCTGCTATAAACTCTTGTCGGAGAGATATACAAGTAACAATATCAAACTTTCAGGTTATGTTATTATCTGTGCCAAGTTCATGAAATGTTCAGCAATCAGATACTGCTTTTGTAGAACTCAGTACAGTGGCACCTCGCATAACGAGTGCCTCAAATAGCGAGTGTTCCACATACCGAGTAAAAATTTGTGGGGGCTTCTGCCTCTCATAACGAGCATGATTCGCATAACGAGTGCCCATTGGCTGGGCTCCCTCTCCTCCTGTCTGCATTGGCTGGGCTGAGGCACTGTGGCGGAACTTTCTCCCCCTGCCTGCAGCACATGAAGAGGCCAGCAGAGGGAGCTCAGGAGCCTCTTCACTGGAGCAACAAATATGGCTGCTCCTGCAGCCAGAAAACATGTGGCGTGGCCAGCCCAGCCTCTGCACTGCAGCCTCCATCAGAGAGGAGGAAAAACTCCTCCTGTACCCCATCTGGAACCCTCCCTCAAACAGACCCTTCCCCCAATTAAGCCCCCCTGCCTGAACCCCACTACACCCCCCCCTTCCCTCCACCAACTTTCCTGCCTGCACTTTTCTTTTTCGTGATGAAGCCCCAGTGGATTCAAAGGGCCTTGATTCTGAGGAGATGTCCTAGGATCTGGCCCCTTTTCAGTGCAAGCAGAACCCAATCTCCTGCTGCTGCTGGCATGGCTTTCCTGTGAGTAAGTCCCAGTGGATTCAATGGGGCTTGATTCTGAGGAGAAGTCCTAGAATCTGGCCCCTTTTCAATGCAAGCAGAAGCCAGTCTCCTGCTGATGCTGGCATCCTATGGACTTTTCTGTGAGTAAGTCCTAGTGGATTCAATGGGGCTTGATTCTGAGGAGACTGGATAGGATCTTGCCCCTCTGCTGTTGCACAATTATACCAAAACATGACACAACATTTATTCATTATATGTACATTATATGAACATTGTATGTACATTATATGTACCTAACTATAGTACAGGGTCCTATTGGACTCATGTTGCCTTTTATTGGTTATTCAATATTTTGCTAGCTAAAATTATACTAAAAACCATTATACTAATTATAATCACAATTATACCAAAACATGACACAACATTTATTCATTATATGTACATTGTATGTACCTAACTATAGTACAGGGTCGCACAGGTCTAAATTGACCCGTGCAATCTCTTAGGTGATTAAAAATTGTACTAAAAATCATTATTTCACAATAAAAATAATTATACTAAAACCTGACACAACATTTATTCATTATATGTACATTATATGTATATTATATGTACCTAACTATAGTAAAGGGTCGTACGGATCAAAATTTACCCGTGCGGTCTTAGGTGTGAAAAAACAATCCCGATATTCCTAAATGCTCCAAAAGACACCAGTGACTCTTTTAGTGAAAATTAGTCATCCTTGGCCATAAAGGTTTTCCTTTTCTTTTTTTACTGTACAGAATATTACAGTGTTTTATTACAGTAATTGTGGTCTGTATTATATTATAGTGTTTTGAATTCAATTCCAGTGTTTTGTCATCATTTTTACATACAGTTAATTTTTTTGGGGTTGTGGAACCAATCGTCTGAGTTTTCACTGTTTCCTATGGGAAAATCTGCTTCACTTAAAGAGAGTTTCACTTAAAGAGCATGCCTCCAGAACAAATTAAGTTCTTTATGTGAGGCACAACTGTATTTATTTTAAGAGTGCTTCTGAAGTTCGTTTTTAAATACCTATCTGCATGATTCCAAAACAACATTTGCAGCCAACTTGGAGATACCTTCCTAGAAAAAGAGAAATCTAAGACGTTTTAAGACTGCAATCCTCAACACACTTTCCTAGGAGTAGGCCCCATTGAATACAATAGGACTTACTTCTGAGTAGACAGGCTTAGGATTGCACAATAAGAGAAGCTGAAGCTAATTTCTCTGGAGAGAGAATGAGATTTACACATCCATAGTTTGATACAGAATTAAAATGAAATTTGATGTCCGCTGAGAAATTTGGAGAAAAGTAAAAAAGCATTTTGAAAAGACTAATAATGTCTTTGTGAGAGGCTTTGTACATTCCTAGCATCAGGCCTGGAATTTCAATTTTAGTACATTGAGAATTATGAGTAGAACAGATCCAACACAATTTAAATTATTCCACTTGCATAAACTTCACCCACCTTCAGCAGTTATTCAAAAAAAGCCTTATAAAATTGTTCACTCACAACCTGATCTTACGCCAGGGCAGTGCATAAACTTGCACACTTCCCTGGCTGCAGCTGCCACAAAAATGCCTCTCCATAAGGCATGTAGTGAGGGGAGGTGGGTGGAAGGACAGAGATGCCAAAGTAGAAGCCAGCAGCAGCTGATGCTGTTCCTCCATTCTGACAGGAGGACCAGGTGGAGCATGTGGTGGAAAATATGTCACTAAGTAGGAGAGAGGACATGGCAGGTACTACTACTACTACTACTACTACTACTACTACTACTACTTTTATTAATAGAGCCATTGGGGATGAGAGACACCTCTCCCAAACAGAGAGCATGATGTACTTTCTCAATGGTCCAGAAACTGATGCCTTCACATGGGGAGAAGGGAGATGGGGAGAAGGGCAGATCAAGGAAGAGCAGGAGGCAGGGACCAGGCCTGCTTAATGGAGTTTAATGGAGTTTCTTGAGTCTGTGTCTGCTGGTTAGAAGCCACAAACTCAACAAGCCCTGCATCAGGCTTGCAAGTCTAGAAACTGGTGGAAATTGGTATAGAAATTGGCAGTTGGAGGAAGCTCCACTCCCTTCTGCTGTCCCACCTTCTCTCCATCCTCCCTCTGCCCCATGCCCACTCTCCCCCCTCTAAGACCCTATGCTTCTTGATGCTTACCATCTCTGCTGCCTTACAACCAATGCTGAGGTCCAACATTTGACAGTGGGTGTTGAAAACATTTATTTTATTGATTTTATTTATTTAAGGAATTTATACCCCACTTTTCCCAGGCTAATGCAACTGCCCAAGGTGGCTTATATATCTTCTCATCCTTTTTTGTACTCACAAAAACCCTGTGAGGTAGGCCATTGTTCAACAGGCAGCTGGTAGAACTCTTCTCCTCTGGCTGGAATCCTTCATGGCATGGTCTCCACATCTGTCATCAGAAAATGCCTACCAAGCTTCCAGCAGGAGCAGTGTTCAGGTTGGCCAAACTATAAACTGTGGCACCCTGTGACTCTGTTGTGTCATGATAGCTTTAATCAGTTTTCAGTCTCCCATGCAAAAGTTATCCAGGTCTTCTGCTTAGCTTTCTTCAGCAGCCCTTCACTCAATCACTGGACCATTCCTGCTGCCTACTCCAAAATAATCCCAGTTGGGGACCCCTGAATATATTCTTTGCCACCTGTTTACACAGAGGGTAGTGTGATAGCTTATACATTAGCATTCATTGGCAATGATGAAAGATGCTAAATAAAAGATTTTGAATAAATGGACAGCGTGGGCCATCACAATATGTCACGTTTCTGAAAGTATTTCAGAACTCAATTAAATTGAAATAACTTCTTTATGAGTGGTTCGTCCTTTTTTAAAAAAATACATCTATTCTTGCTGGGTAATCAAAATTTATACCCTTGAGTTATGCAGCATATAATGTCAAATCTAAAACAAATCTAAGCAGGTTCCTTTGCATTTCTATGTGGAGTCTTCCCCCGGTTTTTCTGTCAGCAGAAGAGATGTGGAAAGCAAGAATCATCAGCGCCACTGTCTGTTAAAGGTCAAAATAAATTTCATGCAGCACAGGATACTCTAAATTTGAAAAACCAGGCTTGCTGATAAACACACATTCTCCTAAACACTTGTGCCTTCCTCCATTGTTTCTATTATTTTGTGTATACTTTTGATTTGACTTTAAAGAAGGGGGGAAATCACCTTTCTCATGCAATTCAAATTTTGCTTTTGTATTTCTGAATAATGTAAAAGCAAACACAAATCTCTGATCCAGCCATATCTTTCTGACACGCTAACGCTTGCAAAAGATTTTAAGCACACACCAGGATTTCAAAATCTGGCCTGGAAGCGAATTAGGATACCAGTCATATGCTTACTACCCTGAGACTAAATCATGCTGAATTTAATGAGACTTGTTTCTAAGTGCATCTGCTGAAAACCAGCTCAGTCTACTCACACCAGTTAAATAGCTAGTGCAGGTGCATATGCAGGTGTGATCAGACTGGGTCTAGGAATTATGTAACAATTTGGCAGCTGAAGCCACCACTGAAACCACCACCTTACTGGACCTTGTTGGTCAATCTCCCACCCCGTCACCACTCAGTTCTGCCCATTCTGCTCACCTGCATTTCCTGTCACATTACATTTGATGGAGAGTGTCTCTTTATCTGATGGCACAGGGGAGAAGGATCCAGTCTTCCTGCCAGCAAACGAGTTGAAAAGTGATACATAAATACGATAGATAGATAGATAGATAGATAGATAGATAGATAGATAGATAGATAGATAGATAGATAGATAGATAGATAGATAGATGTGTTCACAAAATAAGTTATTAATAACAATTTGTCATATTTATAATATAATCCAATCCACATCGAGATCCAAATTCCTAATGAAACGGGTTGGGTAATTATTCAAAGCACAGAAGGCTATATGGGAAAGTGAAATTCATTACAATTCGGCTTTCCCAATCCAACACATTTTTCTGGGAAGAAAATGGGATGTGGTTACATACCAGATTCTAGCTGTCTGGGATGATTCTGAACCCATTAAACTGCAGCTAATCTCCTTGCTTTTAATTGGAAATGTCTTCAAGATTCATGTGTAATAAAACAGGTATGGAGACTGAGGGTGCAATCCTAACAACCCATTCCCATCCCAGGGTGGTGTGGGGAGGTTGGCGCATGGCTGTGCACTGGCCTAATCCCTCCCCTCCCCGGAGTGTTGTGATACCTCCAGGCCACTTCAGGACTTATGCTGGCCTAAATGGAGGTTTGAGGAGACCGATCCTTTTTGCATCCCCCCACCTAGTTGAGGAAAGAACTTGCAGTAGAATGATGCAGAAAAGATGTTACTTTCCTACTCCCCCTTCTTCTGCTCTGAAGCAAGTAGCAGTGAGTAAAGTACAGAGAACAGCTAGAAGCCAGGAACAATAACTTGAACTGTTTTCTGAGTTCATCTGTGTCTCAGCCCATTAAACTGGAAGTGTCTATGCTGTCAACTGAGGTGTGAACGGAGATAATTATCCTAATTGTGCTGGCTGGGAAAACAGAGCACAGAGTGATTTGCTTGTACATGGCAGGTGAGAGGCTCCACTGCACATCAGTTTCCCAGACATCCTCCACTCGGGGCCGAAGCAAATTGTAGGCAGAGGAGGAAGAAAAAAAGAGAGGAGACAAATAAACATGATATCAAGAGTCACAGGGAGAGGATGTCACCTACCCATGGACAGTACGACCTAGGACAATGATGTCATGATGTCACATGATGTCACAATGTCATATGAAACCATGACATCACTTTTGGGTTCTGAGGAATAAAACAGGGTTCCATCATCTTGGAATGTGGTACTGGGCACTGCCATCTTGGAATGAGGCATTCAGGCTGCAATTATACTTTCCTGAGAGTAAATCTCATTGAACAGGACTTTCGTCTGTGGAGACATGGAGGACCTCTGGCATTGCAGTGATGTCAGTTCTGGCCATTACATCTCACAATGCAATCCAGAGTTAGGGCGGTAAGCAGTGCCATAGCTGGGCTGCCCCAACTATTTTGCCTCCAGAGCAGGAAGTTATGGTGAATCCAGAGAGTCAGGAAGCTTGGGCTGCCCCAGCTGCTCCAGAACATGATCAGTAGGCACCATCAGTGGTACCTGGTGAGGGCTTGCTCCCAAGGAGACCAGCCTCATATCACATGAACAAGGAACAACTGTGGTGCCTGCATTATAAGGCTTCCCTGATCAGTAACAGCTGCAGCAGGAGATTGCAGTACACAGGGTGACCATATGTTTTAACCTGAAAAAGTGGACAAGGCACCCAATGTACATCAAATGTACATCAATGTACATCAAAGAAAAATGTAGAATATGACAAAATAATAGTTAAAAACATTCTATATATATATTTCTTTCATGTAGTTGATAGCTCTGTATTATTAAATTTAAAACTATTACATATAATTTATTCCATACAATTTATTAATTACATGAGCTCTACATGATGTCTGTTCACAAGGAAATGGAGGACAGGAGAATATTTTCCAAGACAGAAGGCCCCGGAAATGTCCCTGGAATGTCCTAGAAAATGTCCTGGAATGTCCTGGGATGTCCTGGAAAAGGGGCACACATGCTCACCCTGGCAGGACAGTGTACAGTGAATACAAAGGGCTTCTTGGAGTGGCCTGCTGTATCCCCAGATTAGTGGCTGCTGTAGTTGTCCCATATCCTGAAGTTGAGAGGCAGGGGTTGCAGCTACGCTGGCCAAGAACTCATTCTTGCTCTGCCCTATCATGGAGCCCTACGGGTTTACACATTACTATACCTGCTCCTGAGGTGGTATAACTCTGAGGCATTGGAATAAGGCATTTCTGCCCTGGAAACAGGCTCTGGATACCAGAGTAACTCTCTGCCCTAGGCAATGCTAAACATGCCCTCAACATGCCTCTCCTGAACTGCCTAGGCTGGCCCAGTTAGGCAGCCCAGTTTCTTTTCCAGAGTAACTAGCGTGGAGCATCTTGCAGTTGGGCCACCCCAGTGATAGTCAAGGCAGCCCTGTCTATCCAGTGCACTTCTGAATTGCAGCCTAAGTTGATATCACTTTCAGGTTGATGATATCACTCCAGGTGGATTCCAGATACATTGTCATTCTCAAAAGAGGGTCCTGGGCTGAAATGTGATAGAACCACTAGCCTACTCTTTATTTGGCCAAAGTAAGACCAGAGTATGAGGGATCCTGGGAATGCACTGGTGAAGTGCGTGCTTAGCCTTACCATAACTTGTGTTTGCAGTTACACAAATTCATGGAATATTTTCCTAGTATTTACTGCCTTTTTATTTTTAAAAACCACCTTTTAGTTGCATGCCCATCCATAGTGCAGCTACTATATAGCTTTTATATGAAGTGTTTTCAAGCACTGCTGTAGCCCAAAGCAAGCATTTGATGCTGTCTGGCATTGATTCAGCTGCCAGAAAACAGTTTAATGAAAGCCATGGAGCTGTCAGTCAGGCAGTCACCAATGTACATCACATGTAGTGTTATTAGTTTAAATGTTCGTTGTCCAGATTTCAGCAGCACAGATTCCATTTTCCAGGTACTTCCACTAAGAGTAAGGAGAATTTATCCACATCAGAAAGTGCACAGATACAGTGCCTGAAAATACTGAAGGGCCCATTAAACATTGAGTGAGAAACATTGAAGTGTCTCATAAGTAGGTAGGCGAAGTCTGTTGAAGTTTGCCAAAGATCAGATGCTTTTAGTTCTATTTTTTGTATACATTTGTACTTAAAAATTGGTTGGGCCAGAAAACAGAATGGCGTACAAATGGACTACAAATCTGATATAGATATAGTGCCCTGAGTCTGCTGTCTGGTAATGGTGTCTGGTGATACCCAGCATCTGGGGTGACACCAGTTGTGCCTGGTGCCTGGTAGGGTGTTGTCCCCTTGGTGCCTGCTGTTGCCCACTGGTGTCCTCTGCCAGCTGGTGCCCACTTCCAGGTAGTACCTGCTGGCGCCTGTTGCCAGCTGCATGGCGGTGGCTGGTGCCACCCAATGGTGCCTGAGATGCCCAGTGCTCAGTAGGGATGCCTGCTGGTGCCTTCTGCTAACTGCCACTATCCCTTGGTACCCTCCAATGCCTATCATTGCCAAGTGTTGGTGGTGCCTGCCATCCAGTACCACTGCCTGGTGCCTATCAATGCCCAGCCATGCCCAAGGCCCACAAATATTCTTGAAATTTTATTCCTGCAAGGGTGGGTTCATTCACAGTATTATATGACCTTGTCTTAATTGCAGGTTCTACAGGAGGGACAAACTTGAACTCCTTGACATGTGTGCAATCTGGCAGTGTATGGGAAGCTCTGCAATAAACACAGAAGCTCCCAAAGGGACCAGAGAGAGAGAGAGAGAGAGAGAGAGAGAGAGAGAGGTGTTAATGGTAGGAACAAGAATACATCCTACATTAAAGGGAAGGTGTTTGCTAGACAGGAGCCATAGCAGGTTTGGGATACAGAACTGGATCTATAATTAATAAATGTTAATGTTGAGGCATGTTGATAATGCCGGTGCATGTTTTTATGTAACTACAAACAAAGGCTGCAATCTTAAAGACACTTACCTGGGAGTAAAGTTGAACGCAATGGGGCTTACTTTTGTGTAGACAAGGTTAGGATTGTGATCCTAGAATGCTAATTTTGTCTTTTTTCTCCTCTGAAAGCAGGAGATCCTGATGGCATCTCATAACCTCAGAAATTGCACGTAGAATAACAGCACCATCTGGGACTAAGGTGATGGAAAGTCATACTCACACACGCTTTGCTTATGTTGTTTCACTCATTAAAAAGGAGCTGTGAACAAATGTAGGAGCTGCCTTTATCTAAGAAAATATTTTTTATTTTTAATCAATACTTTTGTACTGATTGGGCCTACTCCTGCAATTTTCAATCATGTTTCATCTCATGGCACACTGACAAGCCACTAAAATTGCCAAGGTAAGGTAACCTCTTGCATGTGGCTCGCATGGTGCACAGAACTCTGTTTATCTTCCCACCAAAGTAGTACCTATCTACCTACATGCATTTACATGCTTTTGAACTGCAAGGTTGGCAGGAACAGGGCTAAGGATGGGAGCTCACCCCATCTGGCAGTACTTGGGTCTTGAACGGCTGGCCTGCTGAGCGGAATTCCAGTCAAACTCCGGCATTCTAACCACTGAGTCACTGCAGATGGCTCATGAGACACATCCCCCCAAATCCAGAGTAACTACCAGAGCATGTAAGAGACTTTATGTGCACCCTGGAATCCAGAGTAAGTTGCTACACTGGAGCAAGGACTGCCAGAGCAGTTACTCCAGAGTAGTTAATCCAGAGTAGTTACTCTGGATTTTGCCCATCATTATTTTTTGCACAATTAACAAGGTGCACTGAGCCGCTGGTGACGGGCTCCCATTTCCCAATGGCTTCCAAATACATCAGCCTCACCAAATTTCCTGCAGCACACCTGCTGTACATTTGGGGCACACCAATGTGCCACAGCACTGTAGACTTAACAGCAAAATCCTATGAATGTCTACTTAGAAGTGGGTCCTGTTAAATTCAACGAGGCTTGCAAGTGGATATAGAATAAAACCTTTTTTTACATTACATAAAAGAGACCCAAAGGGCAGGTTGAACCTCAGTGAATGTATTAATAGATTACACCATGAAATTGTTTCATTGTTATTCCATTCCAGGGTGACCATATAGAATGGAGGACCTAGTGCCTCTACGTTTATCCATGAAGAGGGAATTTAAGCAGGTGCTGCTTTTTAAACCCTTTTATGATGAAGTAAACCTGCCTCAATTCCCTTTTCTATGCAACGGTTAAAGGTAGAGGCTCTCTGTCCTCCATTCTATATGGTCACCATTTTTCATTCCATAATGTTATGCCTATTCTATTCAATAATGTTATCATTGCATTCAATAATAATTCAATAATATTATTCCATTCAAAATGAAATGAAGAATACAAGATGTATTGTATTGTTGGAGAGGAAAGATGTAGGAAAGGTTATGTTCAGTTATGCACATATACTGAGTGTGTCCCCAATATTATAAAACAATAGGCAGATCCATGTGCCAGAATAAGAGCACCAAATAATATTTGAAAAATTAAAAAAAAAATGTCTCTATATGACTAACATCCCAATTCTATTGAAATTGCCCCATAGTGATAAAGTGAGGCCAGTGCAGATTGTGGTATATACTAGTGGCAAATTTTGGACTCTGAAAACCTTCTGATGGTAAGGGGACAACTGTCCATTTACACCAAGGAAATTGTCCATTTACACCAAGGACTTGTCCATTTACACCAATTACACCAAGGACATTGAGTTATGTCAGTGGATCTACTTGAACCTGTGCCTGCTATATTACTGATGAAAGTCTGAACGGATCTGTGTCAATGGATCAGAAGTGGTATTCTTCAGGGCTGCTGAGCCTAACCCAGCCCAGGTCCCAATCTGCTCATCTCCTACCTTCGCTGCTCCCCTGCCCCATTAATGCCTTCCTGGCCATGCCCCACTTATCCCTTGCTTCTGCTGCTCAGCGGAGTGCTTTGATGCATGATGGGTCCTGCCGTGTTTTAAAATATGCTTTCTTGTGTGCCCTGGAGCTGACATGAGAAAACAGATCAGAAAAACAATCACACTGGGAAAAAATGGACACCAAGAGGATTCACAATGCTGGCTAGTTGGTTAGATTAATATCGTTATGTTGTATCACTATCACTTTGTGGCGCTTGAGCAGATTTGCTTCTCCACTTGTTTTGCACTCCTGTGTATGGTACACAATCGGGAGAAATGGATGAGCTGAGGGGGAGCCTGAGGCCAACCCAAATTAAGGGCACAGTTGGGCACAGTTTCTCTACACATTAAAGAGAAAACTGGATGACATGCTGAATATGCACTGGGTCTTCATATCCCCTTGGTAGATGGCAAAGTAAATTGTGCGGCTGTGCAATTGGATACTTTCCAAGTCCAAAGAGATGTCTGGAGTGAGTTCCCTGGCAGTGATAGATGGAAGCACTTTCAGATAGGACAATTACACAAGGTGCAGCTCCAAGGTTTGCTGACAATTTGCGGGTTCAAATGATTATGCAATGAGAGTGACGTTGGTGAACGACATCTCTTCCCTGCCAGGAGTCTCACTGTGACTGACAGTTCTCCTTGTTACGATCCCCAGTTCTATTTCTGCAACAGTCTCTTCATGATGTAACTTCTTATTATGGGAAAATTAATTTGCAAGCAAACTGTTATTAAAACAGCGAAGAAGGCAGGGATTTAAATCCTGTTTGTCTCATGCCAACACAAATGCCTAAGGCAATTTACAAAGCTTTCGTTCTCCCCCTACTGCTATCCATACAACAGCCCTGTGAGGTAGGTGAAGCTGACGGTGAGTAACAGACTCAAGGTCACACAGGGAGCTTCATGGCTAAGGAGAGATTTTGAACCTGGATCTATCAGGTCTCAATCCAACATCCTAACCGCTAGACCATCCTGCCTCTCATCATTAAACTTGGCTTTACAGTTATTCTCGAACCTTTTTAGAAGCCCCAGAGGCTACTTCCTGATTTTTAAATGCCAGGGGTTTTCACTATAATGGTCATTGGAGAGCTGTGCTGTCCCCATCCCAAGTAATGGTGTCTCCCACTTTATGGTGGTTCGTTTTCAGGGGGTTCCACTCTTTCAACACTTTTTCAATTACAGTATACCCAGGACTCATTAATTCTACATATGCTTCACTCTTTCAACCTTTCTCTGCTGGTCTAAAGTAGTCTTCTCTGATGTTGATTTGATTTGATGATTGTCTTCTCTGATGTGTTGATGTAATGTTCAGACTGCTTTTGAAATTTCCTTATGACTTTCTTCAGTGAATAACTATCATGCCTTTGCTCATTTTACTGTAATTTGTTGTGTATTTTGGCTATGGGTTAATATGTGTTACTAGTGAAAATGTACTTGCATTGTGGGAGTAAAATTCCCCCCTTATGCCACCCCCCACTGTGCATCAACCCACCCATGCTCACTGTTCCCCCGTGTGCATCATCCCCATGTACAATACCCCCATAGAACATCCCCCATCCACACCATCCCTCCATGCGCACCATCCCTCCATGCTCAACATCCCCCCATGCACAATGTCCCACATGTGCACTATATCCAACACCCCCATGCACATCATCTCCCCATGCACAATACCCCATACATCATCAATACCCCATTTGCACCATCCATCCATGCACACTGTCCCGCCATGCATACCATTCACCCATGCTCACCATTCACCCATGCATACACCTCCATGTGCATCATCCCCATGCGCATCATCCCCCCATGTGCAACACCCCCATACAACATCTCCCATACATACCCTCCCTAATGTGCACCAACCCTCCATGCGCACCATCCCCCGTGTCTCCCATGCGTATCATCTCCCCACGCACACAATCACCCCCTGTGCACCATCCCTCCCAATGCATCAGCTGCATGTTGATCAGTCAGTCTTCAATTTTAAGTATATGACAAAAACATGTTGCACCCCTTTTCAGGGATGCCTGTAACTTATTCATCCATAGCCTAATCTGCCCTGATCAGTTTTACAACCTTCCAAAATGGGTCACAACCCACTAAAGCAGGGGTGTCAAACCTACTGAAAATCGAGGGCCAAATACAAATGCTGTAATAAATACATAATAAATAAAATAAATAATAATCATAGAATAATAGAATTAGGGCAATATCCAGAGTAACTATGGGGAGTCCTTGCTCCGGTGTAAGAACAATTTACTCTGGATTCCAATATGAATTTCCCATAGGTTTTCACTAGGTGGTGCAGTAACTACTGGTACACATAATGTCTCTTACATGCACCCATAGTCACTCTGGATTTGGGGGTTAGTCTATCATTCATAAAAAACCAAAAGCATCTACTATATATCACTCCAGTCCTATACTGAAAGAACTGTAGGTTTGCTTCTTCTTACAAAGCCAGACTTTAAATATATGGGCCTGCAACTCATCCAGTATTTTGCCTTCCCAAACATATGATGCCCATTCTGAAACTGAAATTGTCCTTGAATACCTGCAGTAATCTGTATAATAATAACTCTCTTTCATCACCTGCACTCAGTTCATTCTCTTGGTATGACATAAGCAAGGGAGATGGACCATTGGCCGTCAGATTCCTGACTCTGGGAAGATGTACTGTTTCAAAATGAAAGTCCATCAGTTTAACAGCCCGTTTAGCAATTCGTAGGATGGCTCAACCAGAACCTCTAGTAGTAAAATGGGCTGATTTAGTAGTAAAATGGGTTTACTGTCAGATCTCAAGATACATTTCCTGTGCCACAAATAGATCCTAAAATGTCTCACGGTGCAGAACTGTGCCAAAGCTTCTTGTACAATAACTCTACCAGATATTTCAGAGACAGTATAAGCACATGATGCAAATACAGCTACAGCCTTTCCTATCCTTTTGAGCCAGATCAAGACAGCACCAAACCCAGATTCACATGCATGCAGTGGTGTGGCTAGAGGGGGGCGGAGGAGTCAGTTTGTGGGGAGCCTCACCCCATCAGAGCCATTCCAGGTGGCTCTGTTTGGCTCCTGCCCCCCACATGGAATGGTTCCGATGGGGTGAAGGTCTCCCCAATACCAACTCCTCCGCCTGTAGCTACACCACTGCATGTATCTGCAGTGATAAGTGGTTGCTTCTTCAAGTCAAAAAGCTTAGGATCTGACTTGTACAAATGGGAGTCCAATCAGATCCATGTGGCTTTCTATCCTTGGCTTTCTGTGACCTAGAATCTAGGTCCTGGATCCTTCCCACAGTCTTTCAGATGCCACTGATTCTGATTTTATACACTAGTTTACATGAGTTTTTACCATAGAATTCCTTTATTGATCTGAATGGGATCTATGTTGATCTATCTAAAGTAGCTGTATACAGTATCAATATTATTTGTTGGCCTTATTTCTGTTACTTCTATCTTGTTCAACAAAACTTATGTATAGTTCTTAATATTTACTTTTATCAAATTTTTATTGCTGTTCACTGGTGTTCAGTCAGCTTATTTTTAAGGTCTTGACGAGGAGCAAGGAAAGATAAGGGTGAACACCTTACCTTTCTTGCTCTTCTCTTGTTTAGCAGCCTAGAGCAAGCTTCTAGCTTCTAATGTCAATAGGGATGGATAGTCTGGTGTTCCCCACTGGGATTTGCACAAGAATGAATGGAATACAGGGAAAAAAGATTCTTTCCTAGAAGACTGAAAATAGCTTGGGTTGAATTTCTAACTTTACATTGACTATAAGATGCTGACCACATAACTAATCACAAACCTATCGTGAAAACTTTAGAAACTCATCACACTTGACAGATGGAAAGAAGGGGAACCTCCTTATGTAATATGTAGCAGGTCTGCTTCTACTTATTGTCCTAGAAAGTACTTCTAGTACGTTAGTATTCTAGCACTTCTAGTCCTTCTGCACTTAGAACTGTTCAAGCACCTGCAGAAGTAATGAAGTTCCAACCACTCACAGGGCCTTCCATCATCAATTTATGCAGCAGTGTCACAATGGTGACTGCTGCGTCTTATATGGGGGAACTCCACGAGATCTCCTCTAGTACAGGAACAATCATTAGAGATAAGCCTCCATGGGATGTGTGGGTCAACCCGGACCTATAACAAATTTCGCTTGAGAAGGGGATTGAGATTCTCGTGTTCCCAGATTCACTGGGAACTCCTCTTCCCAGATTCACCCTTCCATTCCCTGTCCTACCCTCCTGTCACCCTCCAGCCTCTCAAGTGGTTTACTGTTCTGGAAAAATGGCAGGAGATGCAATGATCTGGACAGAAAGCACAAATTGTTCCAACAAACTGACCAAGTTCTCATAGCATCTTCTCATTTAGGTTTGTGTTTTAAACAGGCAGTACAACATACTCATGCCCATCCATGAGACCACAGAATCGGTGGGCTCCAACAGGTTCACACCTACTCTATAGAACCAATTGTTAACGAAAGATAGGACATATAAAGTTTAAAAAGTGGCTGCCAGATGGGCATAGAACCAGTTATTAATTTCTTTGAATCCCATCACTGCACAGAATGCACTGAAATCTACAAAGCCTACACCATTTCTATATGGAGTAGCTTTGCTTAGGGTTCTATTTCTTGGGGCACAATCCAGAGTAACTACGGGCGCACATAAGAGACATTACGTGCACCCATAGTTACTGCACCACTTAGTGAAAACCTATGGGAAATTCATATTGCAATCCAAAGTAAATTGTTCTTACACCGGAGCAAGGACTCCCCATAGTTACTCTGGATTGCGCCCTTGGTCACATAGACTTGTGACAGAGAGGGATAGAATATTGTTAGAATAATACTAGAATCCTGTCAAAATACTGTAGAGAGAAGTTACAGAGACATAGTATCCGATTTGGTTGTGGCACTTACATAAATTCAGCTCTTTAAAAAAGAGATATTGTATTGAGTGTTTGATGTTGGGCAAGTATTTCATGCTGGCTGAAGTAGTGCATTAAAAATCCCTCTTGTTGTTCTGTGCGCACAGGGCATATTATCCCTACACTGAAATTTGCTGTCATACATGCAATTACTTAAATGTCAAGATCAAGTACTTCAGTGGAATTCCTTCTTAAACTATCTGATCATGTAATTTGTTGTTTTTACCCAATTGCTCATTAGAAGTAAACATGGAAATTTACTTGCTGTGCCATCTGAATTATTTACATCCTATAAATAATATGCATGTGTACAAACAATTAAGAACTGTAAATATAATAGAAAGCATCCATTTATGTTTGTGAGCATAGTCCTTTGGTATATGTACTCTTCACACTTGGAATTGTGCTGAAGACTTAAGAAATTGTTAGTGTTGTATTTTTTTCCCCAATAGGTTATTAGTTCTGTAAAAGAGACATCACATAAATAAATATTTTACAATGTAAGCTGCGTTATTGTAAATCTTGAAATTTGATCATCTAGTGCAGCCTGTGTCTAAGTGTGGTGGTTTACAGCTGGTGGTTTACAAACCCATGTGATAGATTGCAGAATGAGTACTTTCACTTGCCACCCAGTAAAGTTTTGGGGCAGGCGGTGTCACCCAGAAGAAGCTTCCCAGTGCAAGATCCATCATGGGGGATGAGGTGGATGATGGCATCATTAAGACTGGGAACTGCTGATCTAATGTGCATTATGAAAACCAAATGTGCATCATTGTACCCTTCTAATGCTGCTGGGAAAAGCCTTAATGCAAAGGTTGCCACAGATTTCTGGTAATCCAGCCATTTTCAAACTTTTTCATCACACGACACACTAACAAAGCACTAAATTTATCAACGCACACCATCAGTTTATTGACCATTGATAAGACACACCATGTTGCTAGTAAGGGGCTTAAATCTTGCAAGTGCCCTCTCTCTCCAAAGTCCCATGCACACCTGTGAATAGGGTTGCCATAATTCCACAAAATTGGGACAAGTCACATTTGCCAATATGTGAACACAATCCCCCCAAATTGGGACTGTCCCTGTTTTTGGGACATATGACAACCCTACCTGTGGACTATCCATGGCACACCAATGTGCCAAGGCACAGTGGTTGAAAATCACTCTCTTGTTTCTCCTTCAGCTTTCAATTCTCCATGGCTTTATCAGTTGTCACGCCTCTTTATCTTCTCCCTTCTATTTAGCTAAGGATATGTATCACCCTTTTAAAAATTTCTCTAACAGAAACTTATTTGGATTTTTTTGAAAAAAAAAGTGTTTGGCCTCGAAAGAAAAGTTGAAGTTCATTTAAAATTCCCCTTTATGTGGAACATTTCAGCAAAGCAGTTCTGAGGTAAAGTAACAAACACTGCCTTACCTTCAGGAGGCCACCATATTTGTCCCCTCAACTAGGTGCCCCACAGGCACAGCTATGCCAGTGCTAGAAATTTGGTTAGGATGTGTTTCTTAAGTTGGTTAGGATGCGTCTTCACTAATGTTTTTTCCACATAACCACCACATGTTTTGTCTGGGCCACATTTGCTACTGACCAAAGTGGGGGTCTTCCCCAGGCTTACCTGGATCGCACCTGGACCCTTCCACATGCAAAACAGATGCACTACCATAGAACTACAATGCTTCCTTTCCAAAGTATCCTTTCTATTTCCTCATTTTTTCCTTTGCAGTTTTAAGACTCGCTAACATACATGAACGTGTCTTGAAAGTGAAAGGGCTGCTGTCACATCTTAATTTAAAATGGCAGCAACAAGGGCATTACCTTGCCTCCCCCCAAGTCTCCCACCCTTCTTGCCTCTCCAAGAAGTCCATAAATATTCAACTTCCTAGAAAATATCCTACCTTCCCATGATTTAAGACTCTGCGTTCCCCCTCTGATGTTACGACATGTCAAGAGTTAATGTGAATTACAATATACATTCACAGAACATCAAGGAAAAAAGGTAGATTCCCTTTGGTTCTACAAGACAGATATGCAGGCTTCGGTAAATAAAATAAAGTTTCGAGCCCCATTTTCAAAGGGAAGCTTGCTTTCTATAAATCAGCGTATTCTTTCGTTGTTTACTTTGCTCCCAGATGGACAGGAATAACAATACTAGCAGAATTGCAAGAACCACCCTTATTCATCTTAATGGCATATTCACTTCAAAGCCAAGCACATGCTACTTAACTGCTAACACAGTAAGTTTTTGCCTCCCACCACATCCCACCTCCAAATGCAAACATAAATAGAATACACGCTGGGTGCAACTAACCTCTAACACAAGCTTGGGAAACTTGATTTCATATCAGCAAAGTGTAACTTCAAAATAGAACAGAAAGAAATATAATATATGGCTTACTTACAACCCAATACTATTCCCCCCCTTCCAGTGCAGCCGTACCAAAAATGAGAACGGGATGGGTTATTATCCAGCGGGATGGGTAGATCAGGAGGCTTTGGAGTGGAGGAGGATTTAAATCCCTTTACTCCTGTGTAAGCCTCTGTAGTTGGTCTCCCTGGACCTGTATTAGCTATTTTGTAAGGTGGCAGAAGTTTTGTGGGTTGCAGGAGGTTGGGTAGGGATGGCAGGGTGACCATAAAGAATGGAGGAGAGAGTCCTTCCACCTTTAACTATGGCATAGAAGAGGGAATTTAGGCAGGTTTAATTCAACATAGAAGGGTTTAAAAAGCAGCACCTGCCAAAATTCCCTTTCTATTCAATGCTTAAAAGTACTCTGTCCTCCATTAAATATGGTCACCCTGAGTGATGGGGAGCCTAGGGCTGGATTGGAATTCTGTGTCAAAGTATGCTGGATCCTATCCTTGATTTCCAATCCTCCCTCCTTACTCTACCCCCAGCCTTACTCCAGCATAATAGTGCTCTACAAAAAGGTAAATATGAAAGATACGTGATATGTGCTTATCTGGCCATCTGATCCCCTTCCACCAAACACTCCATCAGCCCAGCTGCATGGTGGTTGATAGCTTAGAATAGTCAAACTGTTAAAGGAATGGGGTCGGTATGATTAGGCTGCCAATAAATTGACAAAATAATCTCACAGAGTAATCCTAATCCCTGGTTAGGTATCTACAAGTCCTGGCAAAGTCCCATGTTGGCCTGGGGGTGTTGCATCCTTCAGGTGCCATCTGTGCCACCCCTGCAGGGGGGTTTAGGCCAGTGCATAGACGTGCACCAGCTTTCCCACAGCTCTGCAGGAACAAGGAGATGGTTGAGACGGGCTGGCCTAAATTGGTTAGGATTGCATCCTTAAATGACTACATTGGCATTTCACAGAGTAGTTTGTGGCTACTGTAAATCAGCTGTGATATTTCCCCAATATCACAACAGATATTGTTGCTGTATGGAAAAATAATTACTTTTTTAATCGGCCTTAATTCTTTGACATTTCAAGTTAGCACATTAAGTCATTTGAAAAGTCTATCAATGCTGATAAGATTATTACTAGGTAAATTAATTTCTGGAAGGACCATGTCGAAGTCTGTTGGCAAAACCTGCTGTTCATAGATAACAAGGCACTTGAACTTAGATACTCCCCAGCACAGCATGGTTCATGGTTTTAGCAGGCTTGCATAAACAAAACCCCAATGCCAGAGCACTCCAGAGATGCCAGCTGGATCCAGGTTTTGGGAAAAGTCACCTACCCAACTAATTCCCCATGAGCAGAGCTTACCATTCCAACATCAAGAACAAGAGCCAACAACAGCATCTAACAACAAGAACATATTACGAGGATGCTCTAGGCTAGGGATGTCCAAACATTTCGGCAAGAGAACCACATTATCTCTCCAACACTGAATTTACATAGTGTATTAGAGACAGATCCGTAGGTTACAAGGCTTGCCTGTGTGCCAGATGGAAGGGTATTGCTGTGGGCCACTTTGCCGTAGGCCATATCTGATCCCTGAAGGGTCTGGATACCCTAAGGTAGGGATTCCTCTAAACCAAGATCATGCTAATAAAGGCCCTTGATTGAAATGGGTGGCACAAGCACTGTGAGCATCTGTGTTAGCTTTCTCTAAGGTAGCAATATTCAACTGGTGTGCCATGTGGATTTAATTTGACCTGTAATTATTTTGCACGATCTGTCAGAAGAGTAACCTGTAGGTCATAATTTTTATTTCCCTGAGCTTTCTGGAGGCAGACAGAGCTAAAGGCGATGATGGTCAGCAAAGAATGTGATGTACCCACTTTTCCCTCTACTATTTTACCTTTGCAATCCAGATGCAAAGATGGTTTGGGATCATAGTCGGTGACTGAGCTCATCCTGTGAGCTTCATAGCTGAGCAGGGATTTGCACTTGGGTCTCCCAGGTCCTAGACCAACGCTCCAAAAAAGACTGGCAATGGTATTTCCAATCCTGATAACACTTGTGCCATTTTGGAAAATTTAAAAAGAAAATTTCCAGCACTTTTGAGGAAGAGGAGAAGAAGTCCCACAAGGTGTGTGGTGGATGAATGACCATTCTACTCACAACACAATTTCCCAAACATCCAACCCCTGCACATAGCAATCCTGGAACCAGTGGTGGTATTCAAACAAATTAACAACAGGTTCTATATCCTAATAACCTAAATTAACAATAGGGTCTATGTCCCATTAGTAACCAGTTCTCAGAACCAGATGCTCATTAGCAAAGGGTTCTATAGAACCTGTGAGAATCCCTTGAAGCGCACCTCTGCCTGGAACCAAAATCCATGGTTCAGCATCCCATTTACTTGCCAGAACATCTGAACTTGCTGAACCAACCATTACCTTCTTGTCGGATTTATTCTTTCAATTTACAATGGAACATTTTGTTCCATCGGTGTTTCATTTACTTGTTGAAGTGGCATGAGCGCTAACCACAGTAATTTAAAACTATTATTAGAAAGCTTAAGTTCCCAGTTAATAAAAGCTTTTATATAAAGTTAATAATGGGTTTCAGACCTATAAACCCTTAAAGGGTAACATTAGAATTAGCTGGCAATGGAAACTTAGTCGATGGAAGAGTAAATACTGGCTGTGAATAAAAGTAGTCTCCTTACTATCTACAGACATTCCTTACTATTTTCTTCTTGCATCACATCAACAAGCATGGTATTGAGATACTCCCAAACAAAACTGTTCAGAATTCCCACAGAAGTACCCAAAGGTCATCTAGTCTAACTCTCTATAGTAGGAGAGCACAGCTGTAGGAGTATTTCCTGTAATGATAACCCAGGGCAAGCATATGCCTTTTTGTTGTTGTTTGGGATGCAGCAACCCCCTTAAAAAGGATAGCGAGACCCAATCAAAGACCTAGTAGATGCCATAAGTATAGGACTTTTGAATTTTGCAGCTGCTACTACCATTACCAAATGTAAGTAAATTAAAAATGGGACTTGTTTACTTTCATGTACTCAGAGGCAACAGCAAACCCTGAAAATACTTCAACCAGTCCTCAGTCAGGTTACTACTCTCCTTAAAGGGATAGCAAAAAAAGGATTGAGAATCACTGTCCAAGAGCATCACCAGCTCAGCCAGCATGGAGCCCGAGCAGGACTCCCATAAAGCCAGAATCAGCCAAACTTGTTGGGTATTTGCATAATGGACCAGACTGTCTGGTCCAATATGCAAATGTCTGGCCATGGGGAGGCTTGTGTGGTGCTTGTGTGCAACTAAAGGCTGCTCCAGATTGGCACACGTCCATAGCGGCCATCCGAGCAGCCATCTTGAAAACTAGAAAACTTGCATGCACACAGCCTCTGTATCGCTCTGCGTGCATGCTGCGGGGGCAGAGCATCCTTCCAGAGACCCGTCACCGCATGCATGCTTGCCTCCACTCTTGCCGGAGGCTACCACTCTTGCCGGAGGCCACTGTTGTGATACAGAGGCTGTGCGCATGCACACGCCTTAAGTTTTCAAGATAGGTGCTTGGATCGCTGCTATGGACGTGTGCCAATCTGGAGTAGCCTTTAGTTGCACGCAAGCAGCCAGCAGTAGCCTCCAGATCCCAGACCAGGTAAGCCCCCCAGGGTTTTTTTTTTAAATGTAGGGCAAAATGTTCAGTTTTTCTTAACTGAAAATCCGGACTTTTGGGGAGCTTTGTCCTACATTTTGAGGTCTAGTATCTGGTCACCCTGAGTCCGAGACTTCTGCCATCATGAGGCTAGAAGCTTTACTCCTGTGCTGGTGGAAGAGGTCCAGTGCAACTTCTTCCCCTTCACTGCGTGCTATTTTAATTAGAACGAAAAGGTTCCATTGACTTCCATGTCTTCCATGTGTGTGACTCATGATCAATGAGTCCGAGTCATCCGAGTCACGTTCCCAATACTGACAAAAATTATATATTTATTGTTTCTCTACTATTCACAGTTTTGGGCACCCACAGCAGATCTTGCATGTATCACTCATGGATATGGGGAACTACTGTATTTCAGAATAATGAAACAAAATAAAAATAGGAATTGACATCTTGAGCTGTAAACGATATCTGCCTATCAAACTTGTCAAGAAATGTGAACGTCCAAATAATAGATTTTCCTGCTTTGATTTTCTTATTTAAAGAACTGAACAACCAGAAGGCTCATTACCCTGACAAAACAGGGGGAAATCAATGTTTTCTCTGTCTGATATAGAAAAAGCTGGATCCCTGGATTGCCTTCACAAACTTTGCCGAGCTCCATAACTGAGGCAGTTCTCATGTGAGATGTGAGACAAAGTGTTTCTAGTTACTAAATTCTGACAGAAACAATTTCTGTATGAGTAAAAAATGTACTTGCAAAGGAAAATTTGCACACAGGGGACTCAAACCTGAAGTGGAGTACACAGGCAAGCATCAGCACATGGCTTAAGAAATATGTAGCTTTATTTGGGCACACATTTACAATTCTGTCTCCCCCTCCAAAAAAAATGCACTCAAACAATACACAGCATGAACAATTCCTATTTTTATTTCTCAAAAGAGAAAGGAAATAATGTAGTACCAATGGTATAGATAACACATAAGCTAGCGCAACACATATATGAATTGATTGTCTCCTTGTCTCCTTGTTTTTTCTCCATGAGTTGACAAGATGGTCATTGTTTGTACACTGTTGTGTGCAGTTCGGGTGCATGTAAGAGACATTACGTGCACCCGTAGTTACTCTACCGCCTAGTGAAAACCTATGGGAAATTCATATTGCAATCCAGAGCAAATTGTTCTTACACCAGAGCAAGGATTCCGCATTGTTACTCCGGATTGTTCTTACACCAGAGCACTGGGAAACGACATTGGCAGCCATTGGCGGCCATTGGCACCACTGGGAAACAACAGGCACCAGGCACTAGAGGGTATCAAGTGGCAATGGTGAGAAGCAGCAGGCACCAGCATGCATCACTACCAAGCAACCCAACCAGGCAACCCTACCAGGCATGATTGGGTGGTATCGGGCAGTACCATGCAACAGGCAGCAGACACCATTGGGCACCAGTGGGCGGGGGAACCAGCAGGCAGCAGCAGACACATCTGGACACTGGGCATCCTTACTGAACAGCACCAGGCACCATCTGGCAGTGGGCATCACTGAACACCAGCGGACACCAGTATGGAGGAATATATCAGCACTGACACACTGGACAAAAAGCACTGTGATGCAGTCATATGGGGGGTATTCAGAGCTCAGAGTTTAGAACACTAGAAAATATAAGATACTATAAGAGATATGAAAATATTTAACCCCTCTTAATACTGAAGTAAGTTAATGGAATATAGTATAAAGGAGATCAAGAGAAGTGTATTGATCTTTATAAGCATATCAATTTACAAAGATTGATAGTATTTATTAATGTGTTAGGCATGAAACAGAAGATGAGTAAAATATATAGATAATATGATGAGTATAAACTGATTTTATGTAGATTTATTGATCCATGTGAAGTTATTTTGTTAAACAGAAGGAAATAAGTGTTGTACAACTGAGGTGCTAGTGTGTGTACCCCTAGGTATCCCCACGCCATATGTGCTCCTTCCCCCCCCCCCTTAACTGAATCTGAAATCAATAAAATCTTTATAAAAAATTGAAAAAAGCATTATGATGCACTAGGATGGGGAGGGGGTGTTTGGAGTTCCATCAGTGCACATGAACATCTATAATGCAGCAGAAGGGAAAAATGCAATTATTTTCTTTTATTAAAAGATATACGATGCCTTTCAGTGGAAATATCACTGCTTCTAAATCAATTCACAAATGAACAGAAGGAAGGCAAACCGTTGCAAACCACTTTTGCTCCTATTGCCCATGAACTGTTTAATTTTCCTACTACAAGAGAAATTCAGGAGGACTTTTTCATTGTAGACCACTCTGTCCTTGAATGGCTGGACGGACTGGGCATCAACATCTGATTTACCATAAGTCAATGTATTGTGCGCCGCATGAAAAATAAATAAATAAAATAAAATAAAATAAAAGAAAGAAAGAAAGAAAGAAAGAAAGAAAGAAAGAAAGAAAGAAAGAAAGAAAGAAAGAAAGAAAGAAAGAAAGTGGACTGGAAAGCAGAGCAGAGCAAATCCATAGATTAAGGAACTGAAGCAGGGAAATGCCGTCCCTCTTGTTTCAATACTGAGAACTTATAAGACTCCAATTCTACGAACCATATCAGATGTATTGTCTTGATACAAATTACGTTGCTGCTTTTGACCTTACAATACCCCAATAATATAAGCAACTGTTATTATGCATCTCTTATCTCTTATTGCAGCACAGACAGAAAAAAATATTTTGATGAAGATTGAACATTGAACAGAATGTGAACCAACCTCTGAGTAAACATGCGTCTCTTTGCACTGTGAGGGAGTTTATTAATTTGTTTAAGGGATTTTCATCTTGCTTTTTCCATTCCAAATTAAACACCCAATGCGACTTACAAAGCTTTAGTTCCTCCCCTCCTGCTGTCCGCACAACTACACTGTGAGCTGGGTGAGGCTGACTAGCCCAAGGTCACCCAGAAAGTTTCATGGTGGGATTTGAACCTTTATCATCCAGGTCTCAGTCCAATTCTCTAACCACTACACCATCCTGGCTTTCATCCTGACAGAGTTCATGGCGCATGTGAGACTGAAACCAGTGGACTTTTGATTTTGGATACACATAACATTGCATTCTGCACATGTGCATCTGGGAAACACTTAAATCCGTGAGAAAAATAGCACTGTCTTCTCCATCTGATAGTAATTATTTAAATTACATATTCCTATTTTCTCTAATTGATTTATTGTATTCAAATTTGCTGAATCTCAAGTAACATAATTTACTGGATCTGAAATAACAACTGTAATTTACACCGGTGAAGAAAGTCATCCTAGCAGTAATGAGATTCACTAGCCACCTTTCTTTGCCATGCTATCCAGTTTTCATCCCTACCTTAAAAAACAAACCCAAAAAGCTTCCACTTCCATCAGTTCAAACGGATCCATTATAGGAAATGTCACAGGGCCCTTATATATTTTCTCAAGTCACAGTGAACTTAAAATCCAAACTGCGTTTTCTCTCTGAACGGACAGTGGGTGTCATAATTCAGAGCAAACGATAACAAGTTGCAGTGGTTACTCAGAGCCCAGTTGGTTGCTTGACTTACAAGAGCCAAACAAGCTTACCCAAGCACAGGACCCTTGTTGTTTGGCAAGTAGTCAATAAAATTATACCTTATGACTTTCTCTCCTAAAGGTTCTAACCAAAACAATTTATTTCAGGCATGTAAACTCTTCTTTCCAGACTATAGCTATTGTCAGGACACAGTAAGAATAGCATCGGTAGCCACAGCATATATTCCTCTAAGAGTCCCAGAGCTCCCCCATCTGTCTCCATAACAGACACATTTCTTTGCTCGTTCAATCTAGCATGTCAGCCCCAGTAAAAAGATGTTGCTCCTTTCATATTTTACTAAGCATTACAGCCACTGTTTCAATCTGTAACATCTCCTTTCATTTCCAGAGATTATATTTCACAGAAAGCTTATGCAAAGAATCATCATCACGGTAAAAATTCTGTCTGGGAATAAGGTGGCCCAAAAAATAGGCTCCGTACTAAAATGCTTGATTGTGGATAAAAACTATCCCGACTCATCAGATGCAGTTGAAGAAAACTGTAAGCCGTTGTCTTTAGATTCTCAATTTATGGCATGTGTGGTACATAGTTTGTACAAAGAAGAATCTGTGGAACTCTTTACTACAAGATGTGGTGATGATGCCTAGATGTCATTAAAAGGGTATTAAGCTGCAATCCTAACTTCCACTTAGGCTGGCCTAAGCCCCAGAGTATGTCCTGTACTAACCTGGGGGTGTCACAAAAGGACATTTCTGCACCACTCCTAGGCCCTTCAGCGGCAATGGGCCAATAGGTGATTTGCAGTATTTAGATGTAAAAACTACTCTTGGGCTACTCAGTTTTTTTTTTGTTTGTTTTTCCTATCATGTGGTATTTGAGAATTCTCAGTGGAGGGCTGTGATTTTCTCAGCAGCTTCACTGAAAAATGCCATCTTGGATGTGCTGTTAGTTAGAACCATAAATACAGAATGCTGTTCGTGTTAGCCTGAGGACAACCCTGTTGAAGAGGCGTCAAAGAGGTAAATGATACAACAGGGAATAGAAGACATGCAAACGAGGCAGAGACAAAAGAAAATGGAGACAAGCCAAAGTGCACAATACCAAGAATTGTGATTCTCAAACTGTGGGTTGAGACCCCTTAGGTGGGTCACGAGCCAACTGCAGGTGGGTTCTTGTTCATTTCAAAGTATATTTTATTTTTTAAGACGCTATTTATCGACAAGATGCTACCATGGTATGTGACATTTGGAAAAATTTTACAGTTCTGTACTTTTAACTGGCTTTTATATGCTTTTAACAAGGACACTAAATGGAACTTACTCATAGGTAAGTGTGGATAGGATTGCCACCTTTGGGATGTTTGAGGAATTCTTTGCAAACTGATCAGGAGGGTTAAGATGGTTTTTGATTTTAAATATATTTAAATGTATGCTTACTGAAAACTTTTAATTTCCGTAAGGGCAATTCTCACTTACCCCCAAATCCAGAGTAACTAAGAGCACAATCCTAACCATGTCTACTCAAAAGTAAGCCCCTTTGTATTCAATGGGTCTTACTCCCAGAAAAGTGTCTTTAGGATTGCAGCCCCTTGACTTTACGTGCACCTATAGTTACTGCACCACCTAGTGAAAACCTATGGGAAATTCATATTGGAATCCAGAGTAAGTTGTTCTTACACTGGAGCAAGGACTCCCCATAGTTACTCTGGATTTTGCCCTTAGACTGGCACAACACATTGGTCTTCCCGTTCCTGTAGTGATACAGGGAGACAAACACATGTCTGTATACTGGACTAATCCTTCCCCAGGAGTGCTCAGTGTCAGCACTTTTATTACACACCCAGGCCAGCATGTGCTGGGACTGATGCTGGTCTAAATGGGAGTTAGGATTTCAGCCTTAGTAAAAATTTAATCAATTGATTTTATTTGAATAATTTACATAATTGATTAACCCTACAATCCAGAGTAACTATGGGAGCACGTAAGAGACATTTACGTCGGCGTAGTTACAGAACCACCTAGTGAAAACCTATGGGAAATTCATGTTGCAATCCAGAGTAAATTGTTCTTACACTGGAGCAAGGACTCCCTGTAGTTACTATGGATTGTGCCCTTTGTCCTATAGCGGTTAAAAATTTTTCCTGCTTGATGACGTTACTTCTGGCCATGATATAACTTCCAGGTTAATGAGATTACTTCTGTTGCATCCTGCCATTCTAAAAAGAGGGTCCTGGTGCTAAAACGTTTGAGAACCATTGAGCAAGAAGGTTTGAAAGTCATTTGCCGAGACTCCAACAGGCTGGAAAGTGAAACATAAAGGGAATAAACACCAGAATATAACAATTCAAAACAAGAAGCTGCTTAAAACCCACCATCAAAGTTGAGCAAGCAAAGTAAAACAACTTGCCTTTCTCCATCTCGATATAAGAAGAAAATAGTTGCTCACTGTGATCCCTGTGTAATTCCAGTTCTAAGATGAAAACATAAAGCCCCAAAACATAAAAAGGCATAAAGAAACTTTTAAAAGACAAGAAGTACCATTTAAAAAAGATTGCTTAGAATGATATGCTTTTTTCCCCTTTCTTCAGGAGATAAAAGAAAATGCTGAAATATCTATTTTGGAAATAAATTCCGTATATTTATAGTCCGAGCTTAATGTCCAAAATGCAAGCTATTTCTCTAGTAGGTTCTTCAAACTGAGGCTCAAATGCTTAAGAACTTCCAAATAGCTCTTTGAAGATTACTTCTGTACACACCTCTGACAAAATGATGCTAGGATATAAATAAGAATTTTTCAAAACAAATAGATAACATCAAACTTACCACTGCAGGGTTTCAAACTTGACATTTACAAATGGCAGGCTTCTTCTTTCCACAGGGAGGCATGCAAAACTATTGAAATTTCCATTAAGGGTATTTTATGAGCTGAGCTTAATGGCCAATATTCAGCATAGGATACACAGCCAGGTGCCACTACCTTCTGGATTAAGAAAGTTACTTTCTGCGGGAAGCTTCAAACTTGACTCATCAAACTCCTAACAAGAATTGATCCTTTTACTGGTGGAATCAGCCAAATGAAGTATGTCCTTTTTTGCTAGTTCCATGTACACCTCAGTTATTCCATTTATTTTCTTTGCATGCTATAAATTATGCGTCTGACAATATATAACATGAGGAGGATCTTATTCCTAAAAACAGCAATTTTGGTTATAGGTCCCACTGCCAGTGCACATCAGCTCACTAGTATGTGTCACCCAGTACAATGCCACTCCCCACTAGCAATGCTGATAGAAAGAACTTGGGTATGATTGCCTAGTCTAGATTTATTTTCTCCAACAGCTGCCAGGCAGATGCGGATGTGACCCATCACCCACAAGAAGTGGATGGGTCATGAAGGTGAGGATGTTCTATGGTATATCCCCAGTTTCTGATACTCAAAGGTCTACAATCTCTGAAAATGGTGGAGCCATTTAACAAGTCACTGCTGCAGGTTGATCTCTATTAATTTGCCTAAGGATGCACTCCTGAAGTGCACTTAGGTTAGCCTATCTGGCACTTGGGCCAGCCAAATGCCAGTTGGCCAGCCTAGATGCACCAGATAAGGCTTGGGCCAGCATAAGTCCACTTAGGTGGGCCCAAGACCCATGGACATGCACCTGCGTAGCAGTGCTAGCCTAGGCCGCTCAGCAGAGTTGAGTTGGGGGCAAGTTGGGCATGGCCTATAACAATGCAGTTAGGCCATATCTAGAGCCTGTTTCCAGGACAGATATACTTCCGCCAAGCCCCTCTGACTTAGGCCACTTCAGGACAAGGCATAAATCTGAGTAGACCTATAGGGGTCCATTATAAGCCAAAGTAAAAATGGAGTGAAAGGAAAAGTTCTAAGTCTTAGGCGAGCCTAAGAACCTTTCAATCTCAGGATATGGCACAACTACCAAAGCCCACTCCAGTGGCCCACTTGCACCCACCCTGTACTACAGGTGCTGCTGTACTGCAGTCTCATGTTGCAGCTGTTAAAGATTATTGGGGGCTCTTGGGCTTCCTTATATGGCAGGACCCACACCTGTTCCTTGTTCAGTGTGATCTGAGGAAGGTCTCCTCAGGAGCAAGCCCTCCCCAGGTGCCACTCACTTAGTCCTCAGCAGCAGTTAGAGGCCTCCTATGGATTTGGCCTGTCAGTTCTGGATATGGCCTACTTAGACCAGTTTAGCCAGGCCATTCTCTCTGATCTAAAGTCAGGATAGCACCCTAGATGTTTTGGAAAGCCATCTAACCAAGCACGGATCTCTACCTGGTAGCAAAATCACCATATTAATTATACACCATCAGGAGAAGCATTTACTTTTGTCTGTCCTGAACCTACAGTCAATGCAACATGCTCTTTCCTAACCAAGTGCTATAAAATGGAACTAGACCTATTTTGAGACTTTAATTCTGAGTGAACCAGTTCCCTTTTCGGTACTGACTGCTATGTATACTGAGCAGTGTATAAAACATGAGTTCTGTAAAAGGTTTATTATTGAACAGAGCTGAGTGGGTCGAGGCGTAATTGCCAGTGGAATTTTTGCCAGTAAAAATATGATATTTCAAATGTCAAGCCAATTTTTAAAAAGAGATCGGGTTCTGGATAATATAGATGAACAATTTCAGGCCACTGTTGTAAAACAGTCGGATGCTAGCCACCGAAATAACATCCAAATCATCAGGCAATTATGAAGCACTCATAACATTTTGAGCATATAAACTGTCTTGCTATCTTTAAATCCATATGAGTCAAACACAATGGGAGCCCAATATAATTTACAAAGGCAGTTGCTGCTCTAGAGAAGAAAAACAATTTGTATCACATACCGTATATTATTTCCAATTGTCATAGAATGAATCCTCAAGTAACTTCTTTGATTGTTATATAAACACTGACTGACAACACAATCTTAACCCCTGGTTAGGTCAGCACAAGTCCTGGCGCAAGTGCCATCAGGTACTTCTGTGCCGCTCCTGGGAGTTAGGCCATTGCACAGACTTGCGCTGGCTTCCCCATGCCACTGTGGGAACCAGGAGATGAGTGAGTTGCACTGACCTAAAGTGGTTAGGATTGCACCCTCTGAGCCCAACCCTATGTAGGCCTACTTAGAAGTAAGTCCCATTATAGCCAATTGAGTTTATTCCAAAATATGCTATGATTCTACTATGGCTATACACCTAAGTATGGTTAGGATTGCACCCTCTCTCTCAATGGTATATCAAAACTAATTTGAGAACTATATATGGGATGTTTCATGCATGTGTAGTTCAGGATTACTGGAAAAATCTGAAAATGGAACATTTCTACACTTCTGGCACAATAAAAGAAGAATAAACTTTTCCAAAATTCTGCATCAGTTGCATGTGACACCTCATAATCGTCAGCCTCACAAATTGGTAAGCTATTTCTGACCTGCTATCCAGCATAACTTATAAACTATGAAAATGAGTTGGAAAAAATATTCAAAAATTATGCTTTAGTCTTCAATTTAAGACATTGCACACAGTTGTTTTAAAAAAAGTTTATATACATACATCATATGAGGATGTCATAGGATGTCCTAAGCCTGGATTCCCAAGAAATGCATCTCAACAGCATGATTGCCAAATCTGGACATCAGTCATACAAGGAATAAACCTCAACAGTATATGTATGTATATAGGCCTCATATGATGGTGTAATAGGATATCATATGAGGATATCCTAAGTATGGATTCCCAAGAAATGCACCTCAACAACATGATTGCCAAATCTGGATATTAGGGTGACCAGATTATTCCTGAACCCCAGGGCCAAAATTCCTAATCCCAAGCCAAAATTCCTACCAGCTTAAAAAAAATTGCCAAAAAATGTATTTTTTGTTTTTGTTTTTTGACCATAACTTTTGATAGGAAGGAGATATCTTCAAACTGATTTTTTGCATTGGATTCTGCTCTTCAATACAAATCCAACAACATATGGCATAATGGGGTACTGTGTACTATCGCGAAGTTTCAAAATGAAGCCAAAATGTAGGACACCCAGACAGGAGGCTAAAAATCTGGACAAATCTGGGTTTCTCTGGTCATCTGGTCACCCTGCTGGATATCCATCATACAAGGAATAAACTTCAGCAACATGAGTGCCAAATCTGGACCTCTAGCATACAAGGAATAAACCTCCACTGCAATCATAAGCATTTCTACACACAGTTCTTGTATTTGATTTGTATTATATTTTAGATAGTGAACGCTCTTGGGACAGGAATTCCTTTTTGCCTCTATTTTCATTCTTTGCATTTTGGAATTCAATTCAAATACACAATTGCAATGTTTCAATAAAAACAATTTATTTTGTCTTTTATTTGGTCATTCTTGCCATGATTTATTGCAATGCCCATTTATTAGAAATGCCTAGAATGCTAGAAATCCAAGACTCGAACTGGTTAGACATACTCAGGAGTGCTGCACACGCTTAGAATCATCAGCTGAAAAACACTTCAAAAAAACTAAAAACATTTAGAAATTGTCAGCATGTGTGCTTGTCTTCAGTGTACTCATCCCCAGGAACATGTGTGCAGGATTTGAATCCTCTGCACATTCATTAGAGCCAGCAAAATATCCAAGAAATAAGGCTTCTCAGCATGAGGTTCCCAAAGAAAAACTCCGTTGATTCAATCAGGAAAAGAAGACAAAAGCTGTAATCCTAAAGACACTTTCCTGGGAGTAAGACCCATTGAACACAAAGGGGCTCACTTTTGAGAAGACATGGTTAGGATTGTGCTCAAAGCCATGACCCCTTATGAGGACGCTGAGAAATTTTCTCCGAAGCAATACCAGTTATGCTTCAATTGGAGCCTTATATTTTGGAGGTGGCCCTATAGAAGCTATGAGATAGACAAGCAAACAAACCACTCAGGGGTCATTTGTAGGGTAAGAAAGAATAGAAAAACTGTATTCCTAGACAGACACTGGCTCAGCTGAAATTTGTGGGGCTTCTAAGAATGCTCTGTAGAATTCTAATAAGGAATGCATTGGAAAAAATTGCAAAAAATATTAATAATCTTAATATTATTAATATTAAAAATATTTTTTATAATTTTCTTTTATGAGGTGTCATTTGGAGCCAAAATGCTGGGCTACACAGAAGAACCTCTTATTGCAAATTCTTATCTCTCAAAAATTCAGAGATCTTTCCCTTTTACTCGAGGATTCGTGCTCCACATATTTAATTCCCCACAGGTACAGACCCATGGTGGAGGGGTGTACCAGATGTAACCAGAAGTGTTCTCCAGTCATATCCAGGGATCCTGTCCAGAGGCCCACCAGTGTATCACATTTCCCAGATTTCAGAATCCATGGTGGTTCCAGGAAAAGAATTGCCACCGATGCTAAGTTCAGACTATATTTCAAAATGAAGTTCAGCAAACCAAAGCACAAAGGACAGGACAGAATGTTGGAAACAACAATAGTTATATATTGCTTTTCAACAATAACATTCACAACAAAAAAATCAAACAACTAAATGGCTAAACTGGCTCATAATCCGGTTAGGATTGTTAGGATTAATTGTTAAAGCAACTGATTCTTTGGTAGAAAATAAGAAAAATCTCCAGCTTCCTTTTATGCACAAAACTTTCCCATCCTCCTCCTAGAATTAAATAAACAGCACAAAATAAAGCATTTCAGTTCTAACATCTTCATCCATTCCAATTCTTCTTCTTGACCCATTTCTGACATTCTCCAAAATGCACGAGCATGGCAACATATTTTTTTTAATGATGCATTATTTAAAAGAGGCTTTTTAAGGCAGTGAACCCAAGAAGTGAAAGATTTCATGAAATCACCCTTTTGGCCATTAAGAGTTTTGAACAACACATTATTTTACAGTGTTAGTGGAATTTTCAATTTGTTCTGCTCAAAAACATCTGGTTTATATTTAGAGGTACATGACCCAGATCTGGCCTTCATGTGTTCCTGGGAGGGGGACGACGACGGAGCATGGTTGGATAAAAGTGATACTTCTTGAAGAAAGCTAGTGTTTCTCATCAATGGCATTCAGATGCTTTTAGCATAGCCCTCCGTGTCTGGGGGACAACTTGATATCAGCCCTATAGCAGCAATTTGTTCTACAGAAAAGAGCAGGAAAAACATTCTCAGCATGGTAGTTATACATGAAGAGAAGAGAAGGAGGCCAGACCAGTTTTTACCCCCCTGATCAGTTGGTAAACCTTCCACACTGCATTTTAGGATATGTTGTTTCCAGAGATCGACAGCATGCATGCTAATCTATCTATCCATCAATCCAATCATCCATCTACCCACCCATCCATCCATCATCTAAACCAGGGATGTCAAACTCATTTTATACAGAGGCCAAAGTTATCATTACTGGTGTTTCCCAAGGGCTAGAATCCAATCTTAGGCATGTCTACTTGGGAATGGGAAGTAAGTCCCATTATAGTCAGTGGAGCTTACTCCCAGGGAAGTGTGACAGAGAAGCTTTCAGGGGCCACATGAAATGGTGAGGAGGGCCACCTTTGGCCCTTGGGCCTTGTGTTTGACACCTGTGATCTACAGTATTTACATACCACTGGCCATATGCATTCAAAACCATCTCTTATCCTCATTCATTTGCACCTTCCCTTGGCAGGAGTTGAAGAAACTTCCTTAAATGCATTATAAAGAAAGCTCATGTAAAGCTGCAATCCTAACCAAACTTTCCTGGGAGTAAATACTATTGAGAACCGTGGGACATACTTCTGAGTAGACATGCTTAAGATTGCAGTGTAGGTTTTAGAGTTTAGAGAAACAAAACTTAAAGTTCATGAAAAGCTTTTCATGAACTTTTCTAAGATAAGCTTAATTGCTTGCTATGTTGCCATGGTAAGTGGAATGCTTTTAAGCCATTAACTGTTAATGCTTCTCTTTCAAAGAAGACTATATATATATATATATATAGTTTTCTCACCCACCATGGGTGGTATATACTCAATCTCGGGTCCTCTACCAGAGGCCTGCAAGTTTGAGGGTTCTGCGCAGTATCTTAGCTGTTCCTAGCAATGCGCTTTTCTGGATCGAGTGTTCTGATGTACTTCCTGGGATCTGTTGGAGCCATTCTTCTAGCTTGGGTGTCACAGCCCCACACTTTCCACATGCTTTCTAATTCCTCCTTCAAATCCTGATACTTTTCCAGCTTTTCATGCTCTTTTCCTGATGTTGCTATCGTTTGGTATCGCTACATCTATCACCAGGGCTGTCTTCTGGGTCGTATCTACCACCACAATGTCTGGCTGGTTAGCCAGTATCTTCTTGTCTGTCTGGATATGGAAGTCCCACAGGACCTCCATATCATTCTCCACAACCTTCAGAGGGGTCTCCCATCTGGTCTTGGGAGGGATTAGTCCATAGGCTGGGCAGATGTTCCTATAACTATGCCAGCTACTTAGTTGTGCCGTTCAATGTATGCTGTTCCTGCCTGCATCTTACACCCTGCAAAACAAAGGCTCACAGCCTTGGCTGCCAGACTAAAGAGATATACCAGAGAAACAAAGGCTAGAAGGATCAACGCCCTGTTCTCCAAAGAACCATCCAAGGTATACTCTCAACTGCAGTGTAACAACAAAGTAAGAACAGAACCCCCAGTAGTAGAAACTGAACAGTACTGGAAGAACATATGGGAAAACGAAATAACACATAACACCAGCGCAAAATGGCTAAAGGAACTAAAAACAAGCCCTAGCAATCTCCCAGAACAAGAGCCAGTCACCATCACAACTGAAGACGTCCAGCAACGAATCAGGAATATGAAGAGCTGGACAGCACCAGGGCCAGACATGATCCAAACTTACTGGCTAAAGAGGTTCACAGCACTGCATGAACGACTGGCAGAGCAAATGAACCAGCTGCTAGCAGCAGGCTCCCACCCAGGCTGGCTCACACAAGGGAGGACAGTCCTGATTCAGAAAGACCCGCAGAAAGGAACAACACCATCCAATTATCGGCCTATAACCTGCCTCTCTACAACATGGAAAGTCTTATCAGGCATCATAGCCACTAAATTGCAAAAACATATGAGCCAATAATGAGCACAGCTCAAAAGGGCATTGGGAAGGATACCAGGGGCTCAAAACATCAACTGCTCATAGATAGTACTGTAGCCCAAGACTCAAGAACCAGACAGACTAATCTGTGCACAGCTGGATTGACTACAGGAAAGCCTACGACTCAATGCCACATACGTGGATCTGTGAATGCCTGGCATTATATAAAGTAAATAAGAACTTAATGACCTTCCTTAAGAACTCCATGGGGCAATGGAAAACAACACTGGAAATCAACTCAAAAGAATTAGCGCAAGTATCGATCAAGTGTGGCATATATCAAGGAGATGCACTGTCTCCCCTGCTGTTCTGCATAGGCCTGAATCCCCTAAGCCAAATAATTGCAAAGACGGGATATGGGTACAAGTTCAAGAGTGGAACTACCATCAGCCACCTCCTCTATATGGATGACATCAAGCTGTATGCCAAGAATGAACGAGACATTGACTCATTGATACACCTGACAAGGATCTACAGTGACGATATTGGGATGTCATTCGGCCTGGATAAGTGCAGCTGAAGGGAGGAAAAGTGGTGAAGACCAGTGGAGTAGAACTACCAACAGGGTACATAACAGATGTAGAGACCAACTATAAGCACCTAGGTATCCCACAATCTCACAGAAATTAGGAAGAGGAGGCAAGGAAGACAGCAATATCCAAGTACCATCAAAGAATACAACAGATCCTGAAAAGCCAGCTCAATGGGAAAAATAAGATACATGCCATCAATACATATGCGCTGCCAGTCATCAGATACCCTGCTGGCATAGTAAGCTGGCCACAGAAAAAAATGGAGGCGGCCGATGTGAAGACCCGAAAGCTCCTCACAATGCATGGGGGTTTCCACCCCAAGTCTAACATGCAGAGACTATACACTAGTCGGAAAGAGGGCGGCCGTGTCTGATGGAGCGTCAGAACTATTATCCTGGATGAAACCCAGAATATCCAGGAATACATCACTGAGATGGCACCCAAAGATGAGCTGATGAGAGAATGTCTCCAGCAACAACAGCAACAGCAAATTCGGAAGGAAGATCAAACTGAGGAAATGTCCTGGCAAGATAAGACCCTGCATGGGATGTACCATCGCCAGATAACCGAAGTCGCTGACATTGAGAAATCCTATCAGTGGCTGGAAAAAGCTGGAAAAAGGCCTATAATTAGGCTCCTGTCCAAGGAATGACAGTAGTGGGGCAAGGAAATGAAGCAACACTAATGGATGAATACAGTCAATTCAGACAAAGGTTTTTGACAGTTTACAAGGCACACTGCACCATCAGTAAGAGGCTCAGTGACCAGCACAGCCCTCTGTGCATAGCCCTCCGTGATGTCAATAAGCAATTATTATATTCTAAATTCCCACAGCACACCTGCAGATCATTCATGACACACCAAGGTTCCAAAGTAACATGGCACATCATTTGAAAACTGAGAACTAGATGGCTAATCTTGGTCATGCAGGATCTTCCTGATCACTTAGAGCTGGTATTAATACTCAAGAATCTGATGGATTTGCTAATCCTCACAAACCTTGGCAACCAATGCAACTAGAAAGGAACCCTTCACTTTGGCCATGATATGTGATTAAAACACCGTGCCTTTACTAGCAGGTCAGGATTCAAGACCTGGGTCCCCACAAGACGAGGATCTCCTGCTACAGGCAGGGGGTTGGACTAGATGATCCACTGGGTCCCTTCCAAATCTATGATTCTATGATTTTATGATTCTAACACTTTTATGTTTGGATTTGCTTGCACGTCAGCCAGGGCATTTTTCCATTTTGCTTTAAAATGTCTCCGCTTGTTTCTGCGTCAGTCTGAGTCAAGTTATGGCTGTCTTGCCCATCTTTAGAAAATTACTGGTTTTACATTGGTCCTGAAAAGCGAATCAATTGCAGAATTCTTTTCAACAACTATAACTTCATATTTTCCATGTTCAAAGAAGAAGCTCGTTTTTAGCACAATGTCACTCAGCGCCTGTAATTTGTTGCCTGACTCATTATAGTTTAATCTCCATTGCAAACATGCCTTTGATTTAAACATTGTTGTCTGTGGGTTATTTTAAGGAAGATGTTTTCTGTAATCAAGACACTACACTATATTTTTCAGTTATTAAATCTATCACATCAGTTGTGGTTGAAAGCAAACTTTTAAGACTTATATTTTCATTAGCGTAAGTGATCAGTCTGTTTTTAGAGGTCATTTGTACATTTATGGGCATTGTGCAGATGGTTAGCCAGGAATACAAAAAATTGAAATCAATTTGCAATTTGAACACATTGATAATAAGTTCCATCCACTCACCTGCTGCTTTTTACATTTGTACCTGCTATTGTATGAAGCACTTTATGTAGCAATATATATCTTACTGGCCTCCATGGTCTTTGACATGAATTTCCTGTGCAGGCTTCCTCTACTCACAGTGTGTCACAGATGTACATTATGGCACATTTGCAACACCTTTGGTGGCTGATGCAAGTGACAAATGGGCAACTAGGATTGCACTGGAAGGAGGGAAGGAAGGAAGGAAGGAAGGAAGGAAGGAAGGAAGGAAGAGCGAGAGAGAGACTGTCAAACCCCACCACCTCTGAATGCAGCACATGCTTCAACAGCAGAGGGTTTTGCGTTGGACAGTGGTGGGGGGAGGTAGAATTGAAGCCTCCTTTTTGAACTAAGCCCAACCATAAGAAAGTATCTTCTGACCTTCCACAATGCAGGATATGTTCTTATTCATGATTTAAGAAGAAAGCACCTATAATCAGAACTGATGAGCCAAATGGATTGGAAGAATGTTCAAAACATTTCAAAAAACCAGAAAACAAAAATAGACTTTTCTATTTCCATTTGATTACAGACTGTGAATCTGTAAGAAGCTGTGATGACTGAAGTTTGCATAATAAAATTCCTGAAGCAAATAAAGACAGGAGCTGGACAGGAAAGTAATTAATTATATATTGGAGGACTAAAGGGTATAATTAAGAAGACCTAAAGTGGGGAGTAGAATATAAATGATCTGTCTCTATTATAAGTAAGCATTTCACACTAATGAGAATTATTAGGTAACTTTGATCATTACGCAGACATGACCTGTGAACATGCTGGTTAGGGCGTTAACTGCAGCCAATGGAGAAGTAAAATAAAAATCGCAAATATAGGATGCAGTAATTTCCATTAATGAAATTAATGGGAGTTGAGTTGATCTCAATAGAGTCACTTTTAGAGCCCTGGCCAGCAGACTTGTTATAAGTCAGAGTCAATTTATTGCCTGCTAATTTGATCTGGAATGAACATAACTTATATCCATGTGATTGCTTTGGGCTACTTAATGTGAAATCAATCAGTCATTCCTGTCTGGTAACTTGTGAACCTCAAGTATTTATTCATGGTGGACTTTATTGGTTATCTTTCTTGCCAGTCACAGCAGAAAGACCAGAAAGATCAGGTTGGAAGCAACCATTTGTGATGGCCTCATTGTGGTGGAAGAATGATGGAAGAGGCAAGCAGGGGCATCCAGCATTCTGAGCTAGCCTTCTTCTAAAACCAGAAGGTTGCACATATCCATCATGGCTTGTAACTTGTGATGGACTTTTCCTCCTTAAATCTGGTTGATGGTATGTAGACCCGACACCATCACCACATCATGTGACAGGGAGTGACACTGCTTAATTACATGCTGGATAAAGAAATAATCCTTTTTTATCTGTTCTAATTAACCCGATGCCAGGGTGACCAGATACCTTGGATTCCTTGGACAAGGTCATGGATACCTCTCAGCCTGGCCTTTCTGGCAGACAATGGCACGTTTGCCTAATCACAAGGAAAGCCATGATATTGGGCACTTTCACTATCCCTTGCATATTTTGTAGTTTTAGTTTTTTTGCCATAACTTGATAGGAAGGCGTTATTTCAAAGTACCGGTAATTTTTGAATCGGATTCTGTTATTCAATACAAATCCAATGACGTATAACATAACGGGGTACTGCACATCATTGCAAAGTTCCAAAATGAAGCCAAAATGGAGGACAATGAAGCTCTTTTGGAGGACACCCAGACAGAAGGCTAAAAAAGAGGACAAATCCCGAAAAATCCGGTCATATGTTCACCCTACCAGATGCTCAGTTTTAGAGGTTGTCCCCTGGACGTTTCCAGATCCATGAGCCATGTATTCTTCCCTGTGCATTCAAGAATATTGGAAAGTGAGGAGAAAATAAGAGATTTTTGTGATTTAAAAATAAATAAATTAAAACAAGTCAGTTGATATCTTTCAATGTGGTTTTTGACATTTTTTAATTTTCATAATAACTTATTGTTTTGAAATACAAACTGTGAGCGGTATGACAAGGACCAGATTATTATTTCTCTCTCTGTCTCTCTGTCTCTCTCTCTCTCTCTCTCTCTCTCTCTCCAGAATAAATCCTTATTGTATTCACTAGCTTATTTAGAAGCACCTTGTTTATGAAGAATTTATGGAGCTGTTTTATTTATAGAATGCTATGGAAGTTGCGCACTGCAGACGCCACACTGAGAACTGAATAAACGGCAGAGGAGGAATTGCATTACTTCATTTCAATTTTTTTTCCTTAAAGACTGAGCCATTGGATCTTTCTAAAATTGATAAAGACCATAATAAGCTCCAACACCTGTTTGTTGCATTGAATGAATCCCAGTTCATATCCAGGTTTTTTTTTTCATTCCAACCAGTGAGGAAGGGATACTTGGAAGACAAAAAGCAATTCGGGCCACAGAGAACAGATGCCTTCTGCTGCAGAGTATTAAATTATGGATGACCCCTGCACATTTGTCTTCATTAATGTGCACATTGCATCTGAAACTATGCACATGTTGGTGTCCATCCTGTGTCTTATGCCCCAAGGAGATGATCAATCTTAAAAAGTTCACATTTAATCTGATGTGGAAATGCAAAAATAATGAACAAGAGGAAGTTTAGGCTGGCCATCTTAGCTTTATCAAGTGAACAAAACAGCCTATTTCTTTGACACTTTTTATTTTATTACTGACGTAGGTAATAATAGGCATGGATATGACAGTGCATGAAGAACCAATAAGGACTAAGAACTAATAAGAAATAATACTTGCTATTCTCTATACTGAATTTGCTGCAAATACCCACAATTTCCCCAAATACTTGCCCTATATATGAGCCTTTCATGACTTAGGATTGGGTTGAGGGTTCTTTCTTGCCCCCATCAATGAAATCTGGTTTACGCTGGTTTAGTAACCCCAGATATGCTGGCATAAGTCCTGGCAAAAGTCCTTTGCTGTCCTGATGAGTTGTGCTGGCCTAAATTGGTTAGGATTGCACACTTATCCACTTAGGCTGCAATCCTAAACTCCACTTATGCTGGCCTAAGCCCCAGCATAAGTTCTTTGTTGACCTAGGGATATCACAAAAGTGCAGGAAGACACTTATTCCCCACTCCTGTGGGGATTAGGCTAATGCACAGACATATGGCAACTTCCCCACACCATCACAGAAAGATAGGCCACGTGACTTAGGCCAGCCTAAATTTCTTAGGATTGCATCCAAAGACAATCTAGGAAGGCCTTTTTTCATGTGCCACCCTTGAGGGAGCCTCAATGGTTACTAGTTACTAGGTTCTTTGTGATGACCCCATAATTGTGGAAATCCATCCTTAGTAACTTCAGTGTTGTGTCTTCCCTGAATGTCTTCCAATGGGCCATCAGAACACATATATGTCAGGTGGTACTCATAGTTGGATGTTGAACGATGTTTTCAGTATTTTGGGAGTTATACAGTCAAACCTAATTTTAACAATTAGAAAATTCATTTTATTATGAATTTTACCCTGTGAGATATGCAATTTGACATATATAGTTCATACATTAGTTTTTATTCAATCTAAGTGATGTTTTTCATAGTTAATAATTTCTTTATTAACCTTTTACTGTTTATTATTTTATTGAGAGCTACTTTGGGTGCCCCATGGGGAGGCGAACAGAAGGTTTACATGTTTTAAATAAACAAAGCTGCAATCCTAAGCTCCATTTAGGTCAGCCCAAACCCTGGCAAAAGCCCTATGCTGACTTGGGGGTGTCAGAAAAGTGCTATAAGGCACTCTTGCCCAACTTCTGGGGGGAGGGATAGGCCAGTGCACAAGCATATGCTGATCTTCCTCCACCACCATGGGAGTTAGGATGGCCTAAATTGGTTAGGATTGTCTCTAAATCCTGGGATCACATGTATTCCATAAGCAATCAAATTTGGCAGTGTAGTGATAATACTAAGGGAAAATGAGAGCAGTTCACAACGGGACATTCACAAAAACTGAGTGTTGGGAGAGTTAAAACAGACAAAAGTTAATATTTCTTTACCCAGCATGTAATTAGCCTGTGGAAATCTTTGCCACATGATGTGGTGATGGCATCTGGCCTAGATACCATTAAAAGCGGATAACAAAATTTCTGGAGGAAAAGTCTATCGTAAGTTACAAGCCATCATGAGTATAATGAACTCCTTTATTTGTACAGTACTAAGAAACTTTACATTCTTCATACTATGCATTCCCCAGGCAACAGAAAGTGTCAGAGAAACCTTTTATAAGGCAAATTTAATTGTGCAAAGATAATATTGGAGGCTTGTAGTAATTTAAATAACAATACTTAGCAATGACATAACACTTTCAAGTGCTTCATATATATTACACACAATTGCTTATTTTCTTAAAACATTTCTACAACACCTTTTTCCTTCCTACATCAGAAGATAGATGAGGATTATTATCTTCTTTATTGCAAATGGGGGTGGAATGAGGTGGCTATGAACGCCTTATTCAAGCCACCTAGGCTGCAATTCTATACACAGTATCATAGAAGTAAGTCCCATGTAATGCAATGGGAATGTCTGAGTAGACAAGGACTGCATCCATGGATTGTGCTCCTAGTTTGTTATGGGAAAGGCAGGACTCTAGCTGGGGACCTTAGTGATTTCTGCCCAACACTGCATATAAGCAACAAATGTGTACACCTCTGGGCTGGGCAATAAAGGTAAATTTCAAAGTTTGCCTACTACCAGTAAAGTCATTAATCTGCAAAATGATACATGCAAGCTTAAGATATAATATTGCTTCAGTGGTGGGATTCAAAAAAATTAACAACAGGTTCTTTGTCCTAATAAACTAAATTAACAACAGGTTCTATGCCCCATTAGTAACCGGTTCTCAGACTCAGGCGCTCATTAGCAAAGGGTTCTATAGAACCTGTGAGAACCCCCTGAAGCCCACCACTGCATTGTTTTATATAAATATCTAAACATGGGTATGTCATACCCATATAAATCTGAACAACGCTTCAAAGTCTAATATTTTTAAAAAATCCTAATGCTGTCATTGCAAGGGAAAAAAAACCTTGTTTAAAGGATAGAGTCCTTTGTGTGTGCCTGAATTGATGCTTTGAAAAACACTGTGTTTGGGATGAAATAATTGCCAGGGACCAGAAGCCTCTACCAATCGCAGAGGGGCTGTTTCAGTGGGCTGGCAGTTTGACTGTCAGCCGGCCCTTGAGTCCATCTGTAGCTCCTTCTGCCACTTCTGTCTAGAGGGAAGACCACAGAACCTGAACTATATCATCAGCTGCCAGGGACCAAAACACTGCCGTTCATTTCCATGTATTCCTCCCATAATTATACTTCTGTGTGCATTTTAATTGTGGGATGCTTTGGAAGCCCGTCTTGGCTGACCAGCAGGACATAAATGCATAAATAGTTGTGGTGTCCAACACATACATGCCAGTCGGCCCTCAATGTGCATTATTTATTGATTGGTTGAACAGTCTTTCTTTGTGAACACCATCATAGAGGCTTACAACATTCTATAAAAGAGAGAAAATGTGACTTAGGGTGCAAAACTAATCAGTCTTCCAGTTCCTGTGGTGATGTAGGGAGGCAAGCACATATCTGTACATTGGCCTAACCCTCCCCCAGGAGTGGCACACAAGTGTCTTATGGCACTTTTGTGACACTCCCAGGTCAGCACAGGACTTATGCTGGGGCTTAGGCTGGCCCAAGTGGAGATTAGGATTGCAGGCTTAGAATGTAATTGTAACCTAAGCTGCACAACTATTCAGTCTTTCTGTCCACGTGGTGATGTAGGGAAGCAAGCGCATGTCTGCGCACTGACTTAACTTTCACCCAGGAGTGGCACACAAATGTCTTAAGGCATCCAGATGAGCACAGGACTTATGCCAGGACAAACTGGAGCTTAGGATTGCAGTCTTATGAATCAATCCTGGTTTCTACTCCCACAGTACATGTGCTGGGCGTCACAATGTGCTATTTGGCACATCAGCAGAATCTGGAAATGAAGGGCTGACGGCGCTGGGAATGCTGGCCAACACTCCAGCAGTGCCTGTAAGAAGAGGAAAGCAGGGGACTTGCTGAACCAGGCAGGGGAAGCAATACATACAAATGAAAAAAGATTGGGTTCCTCTTTTCAACAGTTTTCACTTTTGGACAGTGCTCCAGTCCAAACCTGTACAATAAGTGGAAGGTGCCTGTACTTTCTTAAGAAGGACAGTACCCTTTTATTACTCACAAAAAGAATTTTTTTCTGAGCAGATAATTAAGAATCCAGTCCTATTCTCATTTGGGGTAGTGTTGCCAAACAGCCCCACTACATCCCATGGGTCAGCTATAGACTAGGCAGCAGCAGAGAGGCATTTAAATACTTTTTTTACTTACCTACTTACTGTAATTTGATCCTAAATGGGCTACTTGGATCACTGACATAAATCTGGTCAGTCCAAGAGGTTGTATTGGGCTTATGTGTGGGTTATAGGATCTTGGCAGCCGCTTTTGCCACTGCTACTGAGATTTCCCCTTTTCACCCCCAGTTTGCCCCGATCCAGCCTACTCCTCTGTTTCATGACTGATCATTCCCATGCCAATTTAGAAACACGGCAGATTATCTCAGTCTGCTGAGTCCCGCATATGTGCTCTGGGTTTTGCAGTGGTGCTAGCTGTCCAGAGCTGTGGCCATGAAAGCCACCCACAGGATGCAATGGCAGGATATGACAATTTATGCTGCATGCTGCCCACAGAATTAAGTTGCTTGTATATTATGACCATGTGATAGTTGCATGTATTGCATGATATACCTTTTGACATAACCACAGTCAGTTCAGTGGCCAAATGAAATGGCTTCAAAAGATTTGATATGCCTGTCTGTGTTTGGGTGGTGATGGTGGGTGTTTCATAAAATCCAATATTCAGTTCTAAAATATCATGGATAAAATCCCAGGATCATTATTATAATTATTTTTAATGGTGTTGATTGAGAAATAAATCAATCTTGCACTTAGGGCTAATTTTGACACTTAAACTATGGGTCTCCAAACCCTGGTGCAGCACATGGTGATCCTCTATCTGGCTACAGCCAACCTGTGGTTGTCCTACAAGCTTCTACTCCACTTGACCAAACATGACTGGAGCTGTGATGAGGGGGTGAGGGAATGTGGTCCATTTAAGTATGTGCTTTACTTCTGTACGGTGTGGTTGTTTTTGAAGAAATTCTGTAAATTTGATTCCATTTATTCCTTAATCTAAGTTCTATCTCCAAAGTATTTCAATTTTATATTTAAATTTTTTCCACCCCTTGACACTGTACCAGATGTTTGATGCAACCCTTTGGCCAAAACTTTTGAAGACCCCTATATGATCACTGGCATCAGTTCAATGGACCAGGATATATCTTAGAAAGCCAGGCCACTTTGCTTGCCACATTTCATAGGTTCTAGTTAATTGACAAACAACTTTAACTATGCAATCCTAACCTAGGCTGGCACAACTCATCGGTCAATCAGGAAAGTGCATGTTTGTGCAGTGGCTTAACATTTACTTAATATGGCTCAAGAGTGCATTACAGCATTTTTCTGTGATCCCCAAGTCAGTACAGGATTTGTGCCAGGGATTAGTCTGGTCTAACTGCTGGTTAGGATGTAGTCTAAGAATGGCATTTTCATTCCAAAGAGTGCTAACCAAAATCTTGCCCCCAAATCATGTGCTTCTCTTGCACAAAAATGTGTAATTTGAAAGGGCTGCATTTTGAAAGGGCTGCTGTGATTTGGTTTTCAGCAAAATAAATGCTCTCTCTCTCTCTCTCTCTCTCTCTCTCTCTCATTTTTTTGGAATGCAGTCAAGTCAAGAACTCATGTGTAAGAAAAGGAAGGATGACAGCTTGGACAGGAGGCTGATGCTGGGTTTGCTTTGACTGCACACAGTTAGTGGCACAAAATGTCACAGAAAGGTCACCCAAGGATATGGAAGAAATGTCCATTTTCAAAGCTTGGGCCGTCAAAGGAGCAATGCCTGCAAAGGATCATTAAATGGCTGTTTCTTCAATCGCTAGCAGCAGGACTGGGGTCTGGCCATGCTGATTACATGTCAGAACAATAACCAGCTCAACAAGGACATTGACTGCAGTGCTTCAAACAGAAAGAACACATACACACGCATGCACGCACACTTGCATTTCATATGCTTAGGTGATGTTCTGATAAGTGTTAAAACCTAAAACATTAGTATCCATTGTGCAGAGTACTGTACCAAGATTAACACTTTGATCCTATGTCTTGCATTTAACTATTGCAACATAACCAAAAGCTTTCATCATAATAGTGAATGTTTGTGATATTGTCTAATGCAAAGATATTAGTAATAAACCAAGCTTTAAAAAGAAATCTGTGCCTGCATGTAATAGAAGGTCAAGAGAAATCCTGGCATCTGCCCAAATTGATAAAAATCAGGGAAGATGGAAAAGAAAAGAGAAAGAGGAAAAAAATTCAAGACAAAAATCAAAATGCCATGGGGGAGAAAAAAAGAAACAAGATGTGGGGGCTTATAAACCTAAGCCAATATTATATTGAAAAAGCACAGTCAACAGTGTGTGAAGGGAAGGAAGTCGGGGCCTTAGCAGGGTCTTTCAGAGTCCACTTCATTCAGGGAAAGTGAGAACAAAATTTCGATTTTAGTGAGAAATCATTATGTATTTCTTCAATGTGGGCAAAAGCCAAAGGGCCATTCAGATTGGTCAGGCTGTTTGCCCACTCAGCACTCCGACTGGATTCCTCTTATCTTTTTAATTAACCACAGAAGGAAAGGGAATTAAATTTTTGCTGGAGACTGTAGTCTAGAGTTTGCAGAATATATGATTTTGCAGCCTTTCTGAAATTGAAATAGAAGCTTCTGGGACAAGGTTTCCGAAAGGGAGGAAGCATCCTGAGAACAGTCTCCAATTGTCTTTTTGTGTTCAAAATTTTAATGTGTCCAGATGTTGCAGTGTTGAGACACAGGCACGGTGACCTAAGTGGAAAAGAGGACAAGACACCCCAAATGTAGGACATTCAAGGAAAATGTAAAATTTGACAAAATAAAAGCTAAAAATAGATATAGACTACCGGTAATTATATGCAGTTTATTCATATGTGATTTTGTTTCAAAGCAACCTTTAAATTCAATGATAAGCATCCCTTAAAGCTTAAGTACAATTAATGGCTTAATGGTATTAAATAGTCATACATATATAATCTTTGCAAAAATGCAGCTTTAAGTCTCCCTAAAAAGCCCCTCCAAAACCACCATCCACATATAAGATATTTGTAAAAATGCACATGTCAAGTGATCCTAAAAAAAAAAAAAACAGCCACATGCAAAAGCTTTGCAAAAATTCACACCAGCCCTTCCCACGACATGTATAGGAATTGGTTATATGGTCACCCTGGACACATGTGATTAACAGCCCAATCTTAACCCCACCTTAACCCTAGATTCTGCCTTTTTGCCTTTCTGATTTTCCAATCAATTTCTTTCAGGATCTGCAACAGGAAGAATATCCAGAGTTCTGTCAGTGAGTGACTCCACTAACATGCCATTTGATATTTTTTTAAGCGGCAGCTGTTATCAGATTAGCAATTTGGATGATATATGCAATGCTTAACCTTTGATGGAGTTTTATGAAGAATATAACTCAAATGAATAAATTAATATGCAGATGAATGAGCCTATATTGAAGCACAATGCATGTTTGCACAAAGTTGTAGGACATTCTTTTTCTTCAGAGTGCATGGACAGTTAAACCAGCTTAAAGAGGCCCAATACAGTGATCTGGATCCAGCAGAACAGAAATCCACTGATACCCTACCCTGATCCCTCTCCCCACAAAAAGTTTTAGGTTTTATTTAAATGTACATTTTTAATCTTTCTATCATCTTGAGACATTAACTTTTTCTTCTATGTGATATCCCCTATTTTTTTTTAAAAAAAATTGTTCGTCCATGTATTTCAGTTTGATTCCACAGTCTTAAAAAGATAAAAAAAGAAAAAAAATAGTTACAATGTTTGAAAGAGGCCAGGAATACAATTGATCCAATATACACTTTCCTGGGAGTAAGCCCCATTGGACACAATGGGACTTCTGAATAGACATGCGAAGGATTGTGCTCACAATGCACTTATTTGCCTCTTCGATTAGATAATTCACAGGATATTCATGTATGGGTTCCATGTGAAGCCACAAGTTCATACACATGGGACCTCCATAAAATGCTTGCAAGTTTATAAATAGTAATGAGGGGTCTAACAACTGCCTGTAGTGGGCCAATAAGAACAGGGGGAAGTCGCAACAACAAAGCAAAGTATGTCCAGGGATCTGCAAGTGCAAATTGCAAAATATATAAAAGGAATCTCATTTAGATATTTGTATTCAGTGCAGAAGAGTAAACTGATTTACAGTTCCTGGCAGAGCCAGATTAATTTTTATTACATGAACTGAGATCCTGAAATCCCATTAACCTCAGGGGCAGGATAACTGCTCATAATTTGTGAAAAATATAGCTTTTAAAGTAACCTGTCCAAAGCGAGTTGAAGATTTTTTTGAGCCACTGCAGAAAATAAAATTGAGGTGCACAAACATTTTGCTTGATTAATTTTGCCAAGCACGTAATTTGAAGTTGCATCCTCTGGCTCCATTTCCTAATCAAATAAATGTGGGAGCTGGTGTGGGCAGGAAAGATCCCGAGAGCTCAAATTTAATAGGCTAACCTCCATGAACAGAATGAAATTAGAAGAAGGAGGGAAGGCAATGTGAAGAGAGCATTGTTTTTGCACATCCCCTGAAGCACATGTTCCCTCCTGACTATCTTCCGAAACAGCCTAGACAATATGATAGCAATGGAAGATCTTCAAGGGCAAATAGAAAACATATAAGAAGTGATCCAGTTTGAGTAGGACTAGCAAAGGATCAGTGAATTTTCACCATGCTCTGATCCCGATATGGAGCAGGGCCTTCTAGAAGCCAATATATTCATCAGTTTGACCCTTAGATTCATCTTTATGGAATACTCTGTTGTAAAACGCTCATCTCGCTCCATCCAGTGCTTGCTCTCCATTGCTTACATCTAGTACTAGTGAGGATGCTGTTGTGTGGGGAATATGGTACCATGCTTGTGCTTTCCACGTTCTCAAAGCTAAGGCTAGGATTTGAGTAGATTTTTGTATTCAAACAGACAAGCATCTCACAACAACCCTGATTTGACAACTGTGGTAATGAATCAAATCCGGATAGTGGATGTGACCATACCTGGAGATGAGAGAACTGAAGAGAAAGAACAGGAAAAGTTCACAATATAAGAATTTGAACACTGAAGATCAACAACAACAGCAGAAACAAGCTAAAATTGTACCAACCATTGTCGTTGCCTTTGCCACAATACCAAAAGACGTTGAAAAGCACTTAAATGTGAGCTCACTAAAAACATCAACTACAGAAAGCAGTCTTGGAACATATGGAAATATCTGGGAATATTTGTATTGGAAAGTCTTTCCTTGGAAAGACCTGACAATATCCAAGAGGCTAAATTGAGCCTTCAGCATCTGGTGGCTGTGGACAAGAACCATAGTATGCATTGGCACATGGATCCACTGAAATGTTGATAACAATCCTCACTATGAGGAAACAATGTGCTGAGTACTGAGGAGGCATCATCATGAGTGTATATGTTGGGCATCTTTTCTACAAGGTGCTTGGGACCAGAAGAATTTTGGATATAGAATTTTTCTATTTTACAGAATACAGTACTTGCATAAACTTGGGATGCAATCCTGAAGTGCAGTTAGGCTAGCCTGTCTCCACTGGGCAGGCCTGGTTCCAAGATAGCCTTCTACAACAGAGAAGGGTTGGGCTGGCCAAAGTGGATCTGGGCAGACCGAGCAGGGCTAGACTAGGCAGCAAAGCAGGGGCATGTTGAAGACATGTGGGGCATGGCCTAGAACAGGGCAATTAAGCCATATCCAGAGCATGTGTACAGGGAAGCCTGGATGAGATTGTTGTGGAGGATAGGCTATTACCCAAGCAGCAAATCTCCCCTCTCCACGCCACTGAATTAGTCCAATGGAAAGGCAGAGCCAATACGATTGGATCCAGCTGCGTCGCAGTGCTGGGCTAAGGACAGGATCCTGGGCTCACCCTATCTTGTGGGCTGTGGGTGACGCAAGTGGCTAAGACACTGTGCCTGTTAACCAGCAGGCCAGGGTTTGAGACCCGGGTTGGCCCCACAAGACAGGGTGAGCTCCTGTCCTGAGCCCAGCTCTGCGATGCAGCTGGATCCAATCGTATCGGCTCTGCCTTTCCATTGGACTAATTCAGTGGCGTGGAGAGGGGGGGATTTGCTGCTTGGGTAACAGCCTATCCTCCATAACAATCCAACCCAGGCTTTCGTGCTTCACATGCAGCGTATGCAGCGCCAAGCACGATACCATAGTCTTTCAAGACTGACGGAGGCCTGCTTTTCAGGGCAGAAATGCCCCCTCACAGATCCTCTGACTTAGCCCACCTCAAGAGCAGGCATAAATCTGAGTAGACTAATAGGGGCCCATGATAAACCAGAGTAAAAATGGAAGCAAAAGTTCTAAGTTTTAGGCTAGCCTAATTACCACTTCTGCCTCTCAACCTCCAGATAAGCCACAACTATACCAGCCCAGTGAGCATGCTGCCTTTGTTCTGCAGCTGTTAGGCCAGCCTAGAGGCCTCCTAGCCCTGTGGATTTGGCTTAATTAATTGTCAGCTCAGGATATGGTGTTCTTAGGCTAGCTTAGCTAAACAATTTCCTCTGGCCTAGGATTGCACCCTTAGTGAGATATCCTAGAGATGGGGCCCAAGTCTAAACACAAAATTCATTTGTTTCATATGCATCTTATATTCATAGTCAGAAGGTAATTTTATACAATATTTTTAATAATTTTGTGCATGAAACACAGTTTGTGGTTTGTTTCCTTCTGCAAAAACAGATTTTTTTTAAAAAAGTCAGGTTGGCACTGAAAAAGGTTTTGCATTTTGGAATGCTCCATATTTCAAATTCTGGATAAGAAACGCTCAAATTAATTAAGGAACAGGGAAATACATGTTCAAATCCCATCGTCCTCAGCTATAAAACTCATTGGAAATTTTGGGCCAATCAACACCTCTTGTCCTAAGCTACCTCATAAGAGTGTTCTGAAGATATTATAGGAGGTGGTAGATTTCCATGTGAGGTCTGAGTCTTTGGAAGATGAGTAAAGTAGAAGAAATTGCCCATAATTTTGGAAATGTGGAAGTGGGGGTTACTATGATGAACCCCAATGTTTTTTTATATATATATATATATATGTTTTATTTTATATATATATTATATATTTTTTATTTTTTATCTTGAAAATGACCAGTTTATTTATTTATTTACTCAATTTATATCTTCCAAAGTCTTCCAAAGTCTTCCAAAGACTCAGACCTCACATGGAAATCTACCACCTCCTATAATATCTTCTTTCCTCCCCCATAAGAGGGAGCCCAAGGCGGCTAACATTAAAGAATAAGACACCAAGTTTGACAAGTTTCATCCTGTTTCCATCTAACAAGAAAAAGTAATGGCTTTAAATGACATGCCAATGAAGAAATATGCACTAGCACTAGGAAAGACGAAGTAAGTAGTAATGACACACTAGTTAATCTAATTCAAAGAAACAATACAAAATTCACTATAAATTCATGTAGCATTCCACATAACTTGATTTCAATAAAGATGTTGACATAAATCACCTTTTTTGTGCTGATGCTTTTGGGCCCATTTCAATTAATCAGCAAAAAAAAAAAATCATTGAGAAATTACTTGAAAGGCTTCCAGTTATATTGAACAAAATTTTTATTTAATCAGGAATGCTGGCAAATGCTCTCTCTTCTCTTGCTGTCTGGGGTCTCACCAGAGATACATTTTAAGTACCCCAGCCAGTCCATTGCGGCGGTTAATATCATGTGACAGCATAAATATGAAGGTTATTAATATTTTAAAAATCTAATTTTCTCAACATTATGGCTGTAATGAATTTTGATATGATTTAGGTGCCACCAATTGCAGTTTGTGACATCTCAAATGCCCAGCAATCTGCATGGCTGATTGGATGTGTTTTAAGTTTGAATATGCTTGAGGCCATTGATTTACGGAGTGCACCGTTCATTTTGTAAGACGTGCGGTGAAGAAAAGCCCTTAATTTCTGCCATTTTGTTTTAATTACTGTATTCTTTTTCCAATCTCTTGCTAACTATAGGCTTGTAGACTGGCTTTCTCATATATGAGCCTCCATTTTGTCTTTTGTTTTGGTAACTATTGGTTTTGATTTTTTTGGTTGGTGATGTTGGGCGCAATCCAGAGTAACTACAAGGAGTCCTTGCTCTGGTGTAAGAACAATTTGCTCTAGATTGCAGTATGAATTTCCCATAGGTTTTCATTAGGAGGTGCAGTAACTATGGGTGCACGTAATGTCTCTTACGTGCACCCATAGTTACTTTGGATTGTAGGGGTTGTTGACTTTGATTTGCGTGTGTGTGTGTCCACTTTAATTATGGGCCATATTCTTGCAAGCTAACCCTTGGAACCAGCACCATCTTCCAAATTGGTACTAAAAACACAAGAGTTTATACATCACATACAATTTCCAGTGAAAGGTGTCTATCTATTCCCATCAATTACTTAAACTCTTATGGCAATGATTCCCAAACTTTTTTGATTAGCATCTCCTTTAACCTGCTGGGCCATTGACTGCAGCTACAGTCCTATAGATTGTTTAGGCTCAGGATGATCATGTCATAATTGCAAAAGAGGATGAGGCCCAAGAGAAATTTAGGACAAGACAAAATAAAAGATAAAGGTGCAATCCTAACCTAGACTGGCACAACTCATTGGTCTGCCAATTCCTATGGTGATGCAGGCAGGCAAGCACATGTATGTGCACTGGCCTAACCCTTCCCCAGAAGTGCCTTACAGCACTTTTATGACACATCCAGGCCAGTACGGGATTTGTACTGGACCTTATGCTGGCCTAACTGGGGATTCAGATTGCAGCCAAAAACACTCATATACATACATTATTGCTTTCATGTGATTGATTTAAACACTATATTACTTATTGTTAAATTTAATTTATTACATGGGGATTTATTAATTATAAGGTGATGTACTGCCTGCCCACATGGAAAAGGACATTGAATTAGGACATTAGGACAGGCTAAAAGAGGACATGTCCTGGAAAAAAAGGACATGTGGTTGACCTGTATATGGTGGCAGGTTTTCACGAGGATTCCATAGCTCCACTGACTGTTGCCTGCAGCTCCCCAGGGAACCACAGCTCACTGGTTGGGAACTATTATCTTAAGGGCGGTTCGGCAGTGGAACAAATTGCCAAGGGAGGTGGTGGATTCTCCCTCACTGGGGATCTTTAAGCAGAGGCTCGACGAGCACCTGTCGAGGATGCTCTAGGGGAAAATTCCTGCTGCAGGCAGGGGGTTGGACTAGATGACCTACTAGGTCCCTTCCAACTCTATGATTCTATGATTCTAAGGCAATGATTTCCAAACTGATCCAAGGTGGATCCAAGGTAATCAAGGAGATCCAAGGTGGCAGCAACTAAATGGGATCCCAAATAGTTATGCCCCAATTTGGTGAGATTTTTGATGCCACCTTCTTGGATCTTGTGATGCGGGCTCACTACAGAGGTAATGTGGGTGGATGGGGCCAAGTCTCTGGTGGCTTCTCCCGGTCCCATCGCTAACTCTTCACTAAAATAAGTCCAAGGAGACACAGGAGAGATTTCCAACACAACACTTTTACTTGCTTCCATGACAGGAGGTTTCAGTCTTAAACGTTACACTTTAACATTCCCCACCTAAACACAGGTAAGTACTTCCTTCCTTGCTCCCTCTTAGAACTCAGAGAGGCAGAACACTATTTGCCCTCAGGTAAGTCCGAACTGTAACCAATGAACAGGTAAGTACCAACCGGCATGCAGGTCTAGTCTCTTGCTCAGTTTCTCCTGCCCCGCCTGCCTCTTTCCCGCTCTTCTTCCTCCTTATATCCTGGCCCTGGGCCACGCCCCCACAAAGGTCTCCCCCACTCTGGTCGTGGTGGAGGGGGGACCTTTCTCCACCAAGCAGGCCCATGATCCAACCTCGGCCTCCTCAGGCTAAAGCCCCCAGGGCTTCCCCCTCCTGGTTCTCGGTGTGCTCTAGCCTTCCTTTCCCTCCAGTAAGCAGCCACCTGCTGCTTCCTCCTTTGCTTCTCTAGCCATTCTCTTTCCCACAATCGCCTCTTCTCTCCTGGGTCCATAGTCCCGGTTAGCACCGCCTCCACCTGTTCTCTTCTCTCCCTCTCTTGGGGTGGAGTACGTGGTGCTGTGTGCCTAGTGGCTGTCCCACAATGGCATTCGGGATCTCCCTCCTCATATGAAAAGTCCAGCCACATCAGGTCCTCTGCTAGTTCTTCCTCCGGCGTGGGCCTCCTTGCACCACAGATCTTGTGAGATTTCACAAGTTCGGAAATTGTGGCACCCATGGGTGAGTAGGAGGACCCTAAGGAGTGGCAATGTACAGTTTGGGAAACCTTGTCTTATGCACTTTTACTTATCCCACTCAAATTACGCATCCTAACATTCAGTTAGGAAGGCATAGCAGGCTTCCGTCAGTCTTGAAAGACTATGGTATCGTGCTTGGTGCTGCATACGCTGCATGCGAAGCACAAAAGCCTGGGTTAGATTGTTATGGAGGATAGGCTGTTACCCAAGCAGCAAATCCCCCCTTTCCACGCCACTGAATTAGTCCAATGGAAAGGCAGAGCCAATATGATTGGATCCAGCTGGCTCGCAGAGCTCGGCTAAGGACAGGAGCTCACCCTGTCTTGTGGGGCCGACCCGGGTCTCAAACCCTTGCCTGCTGGTTAACAGGCACAGCGTCTTAATTGCTTGCGCCACCCACAGCCCTGGTAGGCATAACTCCTGGCACAAATCCTGTGCTGGCCTGGGAGTGTCACAAAGGCACTTCTGTACCATTCCTGAAGGGTTAGGCCACTGCCTGATATGAATAGCTATGAAATAGCAGAAGTGCAGCCAGTATACTGTACACCAGGATCCTAACTTGAAATCCAGATTTGAAGATCAAAATTTCATCCCTATTGTCACAGATGGCTCCAAGTTGCATTGTTAGAATGATGACTAGCTGGTTGCTGGTGTGCATCTATATTATACATAATAAAATAATATGACACTATTAGGAGACTCTTATAAAGCAGATCTCAGGAATGGGCCATATCTACCTTCTTTTATTATTTTTATTGCATTTTAAACTACTGTCTGCAATAAAATCAGAGTACTGGGGACAGCACAATTTCTTTTTGAAAATAATTACATTCCAAACTGTTTGTGGTCAGAACCTGCCATATAGGAGGTTTATATATTAAACCAACTAAAGTACTTACATCTCTCCAAGACCCTTGGCTGAATGTCACAGTCACAACTGCAACCACATTCTAGTTTTCATTAGGGCTGCTGCAGATATTACTGGTTAGCTTGCACAAATAACTGGTGAGATGAGTGGTCTCTTCCCGCAAGCAGTGCAATAATAAAAAAGGGGGATTCATGAAAAATTGTGGCTACCCCATCCATTAGTAAAATTGCACATTGCCCCTTGTTTAGAAGAACAGATTTGTCTTGCAATCCTGTGCCCAGTGGAGGAGGTTAGCCCAATGGAGAGATAGTGAAGGAAGAGTAGAAAGGGTATGGAAAAAGGTAGGGTTGCAACTTTGGCAGGAAGTGGGAGCCATCACCAGCATGTGCCATAACTTATTGCCTTTCCCAGGCCTTATCAACCTGGGCTTGTGCCATGTACTCTTGGACAACACTGGCTCTTCAGCTTAGAAATGGAGGTGGGCACTGCACCCTTGAAACAGTACAACTAGCAGGGCAACCTTTACCCCTTATGCAGGGGACACCTTTATCTTATGCAATGCTTAAAGGTAGATCATAGAATCATAGAGTTGGAAGGGACCCAGTGGATCATCTAGTCCAAGCCCCTGCCTGTAGCAGGAAATCCTCATCTTGTGGGGACCCAGATCTCAAACCCTGGCCTGCTGGTTAACAGGCACAGTGTCTTAACCACTTGCACCACCAGAGGTAGAGGCACCCTGTCCTCCATTCTATATAATCAAACTGGAGATGATCCATTATGACTCCTGGGTGTTACCTGGAGACTAGGTGACAACTTTTCCCTTACCCAAAGGAGACCCTGCAGGATGCAGCACAGCTTGTGCTGGTGGTTCAACATTGCCGCACGGGAATTTAAGTAGGATTGGGCTGTTGGAATATCTAAAGAGTTTGTCAATTCAGGGAAATCCCAAAGGAGAGTGGACTTCAAAAAGAAAAAGTAAAGGTTTCCCTATAAGAATCCTGCTAGCGGTGATCAGTTTTAGACAGCAGTGCTCATGCTGTGGGTGGCGCAAGTGGCTAAGACGCTGTGCCTGTTAACCAGCAGGTCAGGGTTCAAGACCCGGGTCGGCCCCACAAGACAGAGTGAGCTCCTGTCCTTACCCCAGCTCTGCAATGCCAGCTGGATCCAATCATATTGGCTCTGCCTTTCCATTGGACTAATTCAGTGGCGTGGAAAGGGGGGATTTGCTGCTTGGGTAACAGCCTATCCTCCATAACAATCTAACCCAGGCTTCGCATGCAGCGTATGCAGCGCCAAGCATGATACCATAGTCTTCCAAGACTAAAGGAGGCCTGCTCATGCTATCTCAAAGGCTGTGTGGCCAGCATAACTTCACCTTTATAGGCATGGATTGCCGTTACCTTTCCCCACACGATTTAAGCATGGTGTCTATTTATCGACTTGAATTTGCATACTTTTGAACTGCTAGATTGGCGTGAGTGGGGATGTGTAATGGGCATTCAGTGTCGCAGCACGCAGGTCTCCCAAGAGGTCAATCTTAAGGGCCCTCATGCTCAGCATCTTAACCACTGAACCACATCATCTGTTAACCACTGAGAAACCTGCAGGAAGAAAGGGGGGCCAGAAAACAAACAAGAAAGAAGAACTTCATTCTGAACACATTTGCTCTTCTGATATTGTCCTACTTTCTGACAGTTAGTAAGACAGGGGCATACCCTCCTATTAATCACCATCTGCAGTTATCACTTTGCAATGCCAGTTAGACATTTATCAAAGTCAACCTTATAGCAATCACGAAACTTTTTTAGCAATAATATGGATAAAGAAAATATTTTATTCTGCTAATAAATCCTCTGGAGAAGTATGGGCAGTTTTACATAGCAAATCAAGTATAGGTGTTTGCATTTTAATGTTATGTTATACTGGACACTGACTGGATATTTAATTTTTCTACCCCTACAATAGTGGTTCCCAGCCTTAGCCTATGCCTTCTCATCCTTTTATTCCTGGCTCAGTTGGGTACTGCCATCTTGGATCTCGTGAGATTTTGTGATATCCAATATGGGGGCACCCAGGGAACAAGACGGAGGGATCACATTTGACTCTGCCATGAAGACATAATGTAAAATTTATTAACATTTGTTCTGCACTGTTCCACTTTCCTAGGGTCAACTATGGAAGTACTGGAGATGTACACCTATGGAAGTACTGAAAGGACTGGAGATGTATGAATTGGAACCTTGTACTGCTTCTGTCGAGTTGTATAACTGATATACAATTATACCTGTTATACAATGTCAGGTAACTGCTCCTGTACAACTGGTCTCATTGCAGGTGGCAAGGGTCTGGGGTTCCTGCATGTATCACCAGATACCACCTCACGTACCATCTCAGGTAGTGTCGCTATATGTCCTGGAAAACCGGGACAGTCCTAGTTTGGGGGGATTGCATTCACATACTGCCAAGTTTGACAGGGGGTCCTATCCTTGTTTTGTGGAACAGAATTATGGCAAACCTAATCTTAGGGTCCACAATGCTCTAAGGAAGAAGCCTCCAAAGTTTTAAATTTGAATACATTTTCATAAATTTACATAAAAGAATGTATTGGAGTGGGTTACAAGGCTTGCCCAAGCACTGGATAGAGAAATTTTGCCAGGGGCCACATTCAAGCTTGATGAGGGCCGCATCCAGCCCCTGGGTTGGGGTTTGGAGACCGTTGCTCTAAGGCATTCCACACACCTGCTTTAACTCCTGTTCTAAGGAAAACCTTTCCACCCTGACTCAACCTCCAAGGAAAATTTGAATATTTATCAGGAAACCTTGGTACATTGCAGAAGCTGCAAAACAGAAACATGTATTTATTTGCAACCTGCAGAGTATTTTTGTTTTGGAAATACTGAATTTAAAGACAATAAAATCTCAAATGTGCTGGCAAGGGTATGCAAGCATCCACTAATAATTCAATCCCATTGCTTAAACATATGCTGCAGCGTATATTCCCAGATTAGCAGTACTTTATGGCAAATGGTGTCCCTGACAACAGGAGCTGTTAGAAAAAAAATATTATTTGGGTGTTTTCCAAAAACATCAATAGTGAAATATGTTGGATATTAAACTGTGAAATATCACAAATGGCCAAATGTATGCTTTTCAGTTTGCAGAACTCCAAGCTAACGTAGACCTGGAGTCCTGATTTACAAAATTACAAACTTGTTTTGTTTCCACAGCAAATTTCCTTCCCTGTCATTGCATAGCTGAAACAAATTAGCTGTGCACTTTTTGCTTGCTCTGCAGAATTCAAGCTGAGATGACCTGTTTGGAATAATTAGGCAATTTTTCCCTCAAGGTAAATAATAAAATCTGAAATTTTTATTTTATATTATTTGCAACTCACTGTTTTCAGTCTCCTAACATGTGAAAGTTTGCTCATGTCTGATCTCAGAATCACACATGAGCAAACATGAGCCCCATGTGAGACCCAGAATTTATTTTAGTAGGTAGTTGAGATCTGTATTGGGGTTGCAGGGATTTACAGCTCAATCCTAACTCCTGGTTAGGCCAGCACAAGTCCAGGCACAAATCCCTTGCTGGCCTGGGAGTGTAGCAAAAGGGGTGTAAGCAGGCAATGGGGCAGTTAGTCCAGTGCACAGACATGCACCATGCCACTGTGGGAACACTGAACGGGGAGATAGCAAGTTGTGTTCAGTTAGGATTGCATTGACAGTGTTTAAAGATGTTGTCTTGTAAACCTGAAAGTTGGCATGTCAGCAATTCAAGACCCGAGTATTTCATGACAGCTATTGGAATTACAACCCAACTCACACTCATGCACAATATTGTTCCGCTGAACCAATTCCACATGCAAAGGGCAACAAAGATAGTGAGTTGGACTGTTAGCTATCATTTGGGATGGGGAACATGATTTACACCTGCAGTTCATCATCTACTGAGCATGGGGTTCTCACAAAGGATCTCGGATCCATGTTCCAAAAATTGTCCCTCTGCAGATACATACAGGAAAACCAAAAATAAAGAGGCATGTTTTATGTTTCCCTGGAAATGTGATTCATAATTGGCTCATGAAATAATCTGGGCCAGTTCAAGGCGAGGAAAATTGCAAGCAATTATACACCCACATAGATTTGTGATTCCGACAGAAATCTATTGAATTTGAAAAAATCAACTTTTTGTTAAACATGATCTCTCCTATGGAGGGATCATGTTAATATCATTTCATTATAGCCACTGCAGCAAAACAAGGCAGGATCTGTCATGTAATGTATGACTCTGGAAGCTACAGTGGAAAGTTTGTTTATAATAAAATAGGATGGAATATATGAAGTTGTAGACTTTTTTAAGCATCCTCAAAAGCAAAGGATTGGATGCCAGGAGCTGAGCAAAGAAAATCATTTTACAGTGTACCTATGGCGCTGCAATCAATCTAATCCTTCCAGCGAAGCATCATCACTAAGGACAGAAGAGATTGTAGCCTTTAAGCCCCAGCAGGTATCATAACAAGCCTAAGGTTCTCCCAAGTTCCATTTTTGACATAGGTAAATTTTTGGGGGGAGCATCTCTTTTAGGTGCAATAATTCAAGTAGTTTGACATTGCAACTCACTGTGTGGTAGCATTAGTAGATACAAGCACCTTTGCTAGAGATCCTGGTCAAGTGGTTGTGTTAAATCTGAACCACATGCAGGGAATATACTGTATTTACTCAAATATAATGCTCACCTTTTCAGCTGAATTCAGTCTCCAAAATCTTGGTGCACATTAGATTCGATGTTAATTAAAATTGAGTAAATGGGTGTGCATTATTTTCAATGGTGCATTATATTCGAGTAAATACGGTGGATTGATCCTGCAAACTTTGATTGATGTGACTTGGGATTATGAATGGAGTGCAATTTTCATTTGTCAGCAACTACATCCATTAAATTCAGAGTACAAACATCTAGATAGACATTAGGGGCCTGAATACAAAGCTTTCTAACCTTCTCTTTCACTGTCCATGCTGAATAATTCTAATATTGGCACAGCAGGATTAACATTGGCAACTGTAGGACATGGCATCACTACGGGGTGAAGTAAGAGCCTTGGAACAGACATAGTACATGGTGATGACACAATGAGGTACATCATTGGGTGACACCAACTCTAGTGATGCCATTGCTCCAGGAAGCTCACATCCAGAATAGACCTTTTCTCATTGAAAGTGGAAAAATCTCATTTTTAATGCTCCCAACATTTAAAAGTCCATACTAAAAAAAATAGCACAACAGGGAATTAGGTCTTTCCTCAATGTACAAGATTTTTTTAAATAAAGCTTGCAAGAAATGTTTTGAATGAGAAAGAAACAGACTTTTCAGTCTCATATTTACTTGAATCTATTGTGTCATCAAATCTAATGCACACCCCTATTTTAAAAGGCTTGTGATAAAAAAATGTTTTCTGGCAATTGTAATGTACAGCTGCAAAGCAGGTACAAAATTTAATTTTTCTGCTTATAATAATGAGTTATTTTTGCACAGCTGCAAAGCAGGTACAAAATTTAATTTTACTGCATATAATAATGAGTTATATGATAATAAAATCACAATGGGTTTATGTTATGATTTTTACATAATTACAATTACATTTAAATTACAGTTCAGTAAACTGTTAAACTAAATACTAATCTATACTTATAATCAAAATATGGCTTTATTTACACAAATCTAATGTGCCATCAAATCTAATGCGCACCTTGATGTTGGAGATCCTAACAATCCTAACCATGTCTACTCAAAAGTAAGCACCATTGTGTTCAATGGGTCTTACTCCCAGGAAAGTGTACATTGGATCAATTGTATTTCTGGCCACTTTCCTGGGAGTAAGATCCATTGAACACATCCATTGAACATTTTGAGTAAACATGGGAGTAAGATCCATTGAACATTTTGAGTAGACATGGTGAGGATTGTGCTATAAATTCAGCTAAAAGGGTGAGTGTTAGATTTGAGTAAATAGGGTACAATGCTGCACATATAAACTGTGTCAACACTATTGTCCTTTCACCAGTTGGCTGAAAAGAAAAGGTGAAGTACTGATACCTGGAGCATCCTATACTCTCATTTGGTGGCCCCAATCCTTCAGGGAGGTACATGAAATCTGAGAGTAGGTAGCAAATCTCACTTCGTGGTTGCTTGGAATAGTGCAAAAGTTAAATTCAGTTTTAGGTCACTTGCTTGTGCATTTCTGCCCTTCCACTGAAAAGCCAGAGCACAGCAGGATTGATGCATGAATGAATGTAAACCAGACCGCGAATGGAGAGGCTATTTCGGAATGCAGAACCAGGTAATGTGGTTTCCCTGCTGTAAACCTCTGCTCCTGCCAGTAAGCTCTATGCTAAAGCTGGATAAATGCTTTATTGAGAAGATAACATTTTGAGCTTTCAGACTCCATCTTTCCACGTGCCGCACTGGAAAGAGGAAGCGTCAATTTTATCGCATAAATAAAGCATTTCTTGAGACCACCAAGAGCAATGAATTGCATTGCTTTCCCATGCAGCTGAACGATGTACCGCAGATAGCACAACTTCCAGAAAATGAAATTGCCACTGTTGAATTTCAGACAGCCATCATCGGGACAAAGAATAAGGAAAGGGGAACAGGAAAAAAAAATAGGCACGTTGTAATTCACAGATGAAATGGTCAAACCCAAAGCAAGGTTGAACCCAGCCAATTATGTGCAGTAAAAGGTACTATAGCTACATCTTACACAGCTGGCAGGAGACCCAGAGGGAAAAGCAGCACGGGATAACTGCTAGCAATACTCAGTCCCAGTTTTGGTGATGGAACCCAAATGCTTCCAGTGAATCAGTTTGGATCTGTCAGTCCAAAGTTAGAAAGAGGAGACAATGTTGGACCTAGAGAGTGGCAAGAGGGGCAAATACCCCATGTACAGTGGTGTACCTTGTTTATAGCATGAGGTGTATTGTGCTATGGGTGCATACGCACTGGTGAGCACAATGCACCCACCCACCTAGTACCTCCCTGACCAGCACCCTTCCATGCCAGCTGGAGAATACTCCCTGGCTGGCTCAGAAGGGCATGAGCACTGTTCCAGCTGAGCTTCATATGCGCCCTTCCAAACCATCCAATGAATGTGGTTCCAGCTGAGCCAAGCATGTGCTTTTCACAGCTTGCCAAAGAAACCCTCTGGCTGGCTGCAAGAGTGCTTGTGCAACTGCAGTTGAACCACACCATGTGCAACTTGCAGCTGGCCACAGGGTTTTTCCAGCAAGCTGTAAAGAGCCCATGTGTATGAAGACATCATGACATGATGACATCATGTGATGAGTGCTGTAATAACATCATATGATGAGTGCTGTTTTTCCTGGGTAAGAGTGAATAAGATTGCAGCCTTTGAGATGTTTGGGAAATTTTTTCTTAAACAATCATCAGGTGCTTGTGTGTGTTATGAGGGTTCTTCTTGGTTTAAATAAAAGTTTAAACTTACTGTAAATTTTACTTACTTGATTTGAATTTGTCATACGGAGGTGCTAAAAATCTTACTTTTTGATGATGTCGCTTTTGGCCATGACATCACTTCCAAGTCAATGACATCACTTCCAGTGGTCCCAACAGATTTTTATTCTCAAAAGTATGTCCTAGCACTCAAAAGTTTGAGAACCACTATTTATTGATGAGATCTGAACTTGTAGGAAACTTGTAGGAAACCTGGAGATCTGAACTTGTATCTGTTTCAGCATATTTTGAATGTTCTAAGGTGGATTATTTTTTCCATTTAGAAATTTCTCTTTGGAATAGTGGTCGCCTTTGATTGTAGGCAACCAACTTGGTACCAACAGATTTATGCACAAAAATATAAAAGTTTTATTTTTCATATGGGAGTCCTTCGTTCAGTTACTCGTATGTGAATTCTCTTGTGCCTTGCAGTGTGGAATCAGATTAGGTGAGCAGATGCTGTTGTTTCCCTTTGCCTTCACATGGGTTGGTAAGAGGGGACTTGATTTATTCCCTCCCTGCTTTCTTCTAATTATAATCATTTTCTGCTACTGGATGGTACACATCTGGGACTCAGTTTGATGTAGCCAATTGCAATTGACATTTCCCATAGTCCAGGGTTAGTTTAGCATTAATTAGCACTAGATTATTAGCATCTTTCTTCCTTATTTTGGGGGATCTCAGGCTCTTTGTGAAACTTACTTAACAAAGAATGAATCAAAAGGTGGAGTCCAACCAAAAGGTTGGACTCCTGTGGGCACCATAGAGTTAATTTCTGAGTAAACAGAGATGCAAACATGTATAGAGTCCCCTGGACTTCTCTATGTCTTGTTATAGTGTATGTGATGATTGGGGCAAGTCTAGGAAGATCTTCTCAGGAGTAAGCCCAATTGCGTGCAATAGGACTTACTACTCCAAAGTAACTGCAAAATTTTGCAGCCAGAACGTGTTTACCAACCACTGAAAATACTGTATCTTATGGGATAAGAAAGTTATATCTATGCATGCAATTTATCAGCTGATGCCGATGTTAGTTATTTTGATAGTGTGGAAAAGTCCCTCTTCCAATTTCCACTCATGTCAGCACAAGCATAGGATTGCAGCACAAATTCTTTGAGATGGAAGCAACATTCCTGAAATGGAACATGAACTGGGACTTCAATCCTAACTTCCAGTTAGGCCAGCATAAGCACTGGCATAATGCCTGTGCTGACCTGGGGCTGTCAGAAAAGTGCCATAAGGCACTTCTGTCCTATTCCTATATGGGGGTAGGGGGTGGCCAGTGCACAGGCATACTGACCTCCCCATACTACCACAGGAAGATATGCTAGGTGAGTTATGCCGGCCTAAATTGGTTAGGATTGCTCTGAAAAGAATATCTTTAATGAAATCCAAGAAATTGCATTGGGAAAGCTAACTTTAAGGCTCTGAACCTATGCACACTTTCCTAGAAGTAAGTCCTATAATGAACACAATGGGACTTCTGAGAATTGAGTTGTAAGATGTGGAAACCAAAGCCATAAAAACTTAGCAGGTTACAGCCAATACCTTAAATAGTGCTCAGAAAAGAAGACAGAATGGTATACAGTTGGATTGGGTGGTTTGGCATATCAACTCTCAGTTTGACTTTTACAAGCTAATTATAAGCTATGCCCAAACCACTTTGAAGTTCTGCTTCTGCTCAGAATTGGCTAAATTTTGACTCCAACAAAAGTCCTCTGTATTGTACAGTTTCCCAGGAGTCTTGGTGGCTATAACACTGCTCTGGTGTCCAAGGGCCTCATGTAGCCCAGAACTGCTAGAACCATCTAAGATGAGATTTTCAACATTTATTATATGAAAGGTCTGCAGGTGTGCCATAGAGTTTGGAGCACAGATGCAAAATTCTTTTGGGTTCTGTAACACTATTTCATGGGAAATTGTCGTAATAAATGGTCCCTTTCTGTCCACAAGTGGAGGAAGTGGGACATCAATTTGTTACTACCGATGGTGGTGACCACAGAACCTGGAAGTGTCTCCCCAAATGGCATCACAAGAGTTGAAGACCACAGAGGTCAATGTACTGTGAGAAGAAAAACACTGAAGATCACTGATATATCGTCACATCAGATACAGATATAGATACATATACATATATAGATATAGATATAGATATATAGATATAGATATAGATCTATCTATCTAAGACAGACAGACAGACAGACAGACAGACAGACAGACAGACAGAGAGAGATAGATAGAGAGATAGATAGAGAGATAGATAGAGAGAGAGATAGATAGATAGATAGATAGATAGATAGATAGATAGATAGATAGATAGATAGATAGATAGATAGATAGATAGATAGATAGATAGATAGATATTTCATTGGAAACACCAGATATATTTCATTGGGATCCTCAGAAGTACAACAGCTTAGTTGAACCCAATCCAAACTGAGTCCACGTTCACTCATGTGAGATTAACCCATTCACCTGACAAAGCTTCCTCAATATTATGACAAACTGTTGCAATGTTTTCAACTCCAGCTAATATTTTACTGTTCCAATCACTAAAATGCTTACATTTGCAGATAACCAGATATTCATTTTTTAATAATTACAATTAATTAGCTTGACAGACTAGCATGATGCTTAAGAGTTCTGTATTTTTCCTTTTTCTTTTTTCTTTTTGAAATATGGATTAAGTGTCTTATCGTTGGAAGCTTTGCATAATTTTATAGCTTGGCTTCCTTTGATAAACTGGGTGTATACATGTATTCTCTGAACTCTTTGTTCCTGAGTGATTAGGCATTTCTGTGCTTTTGGAAACCAGTATTAGGACAGAAGAACGCCGTGAAACACAGAGAGATAGAGGAGTGTTGCATTAGAGAAGCTGTGCATCTGGCATCCAACCACTGAGTTCAATCCATCTAAAGTAATTTTCTCAGTCTTCTTAAAAATCAATGGCAACAGAAGCTCAGTCTGTGTCATACTCAGTCTTAATCGGATTTGAGATATTAGAATTTAAGTGCAGGTGCAATCATCTCCCTAATTGAAGCAGCCGTTCTTTTCTGCTGTGTGACAAAGGGTGAATACTGACAAGCATTTACTAAATGGCAAACTTCCCAATTAGGAACAACCCTTCATTTTACCAGGGAATGCTGCAAAATAAATAGATGAATGATGAACAGCCTAATTCTACTCACATGCCAATTTAATAGCACACTAAAACCAGTGCATTCTCAATCATAATCTAATCCTGGCCAGTGCAGCCCTCCCAGTAACGTTGACAGCATCCAGAGAAACCCTAACACAGTTCGTCATCCAAAGAGTTGTGTTGTGATGTCAGCACTTCATCGGCATAACATGTGGCACATTGTCAGAGTGTCATTGATATGGCTACAATCCAGAGTAACTTACAGTGCCACCTATGGGAAACCTATGGGAAATGCATAGAGCAATCCAAAGTAAGTGCCTCTTATGTCTTCCTGTAGTTACTCTGGATTGTAGAGTATGACCATATATCTTCAGCATGATTTGAACCCTGATTTTCCAAGTTTCCAGGTTTATTCTATGAAAGGTCTACAGGTGTGCCACAGAGTTTGGGGCACAGACGCAAAATTCTTCTGGGTTCTGTGACTGGGTTCCGGGTCCGTAACCGCTATACCATCCTAGCTTTCCATGGCAAGAATTCTAGCCCCTGCACAACCATACCAAAAATATAAAGGTATGTGTTGATCGGCTTAGAGCTTATTCTAAAGATATTAGTAGAAATTTGGTCACGAGGTGCAATGAACTAGGGGTTCTATGATGCCCTAGTACAATAATATTCAGAAAAACTGTCACTGTCAAGATTCCTTCTTCAGCTAGGGTTAGGAGCAGTGGTGGGCTTCAGGGAGTTCTCACAGGTTCTATAGAACCCTTTGCTAATGAGCGCCTGGATCTGAGAACCGGTTACTAATGGGACATAGAACCTGATGTTAATTTAGGTTATTAGGACATAGAGCCTGTTGTTAATTTATTTGAATCCCACCACTGGTTAGGAGTCCCTTGCCGTGAGGTTCCTACGTCAAAATGGATCTACAATTTGGGTGTTTCGTATCCTCGTTACTGAAATATGAAAACAAAACAGTTTTTTGGTAATTAATTCTTAGCCATGATGTCAATATCTCACCCGTTTGAAACCCATTTGTTGGCATGGTAACATCAACTTGATTAAAAATGGATTAACCTAATTAACCTGAAACATATTGTACTATAGATTGTTTTCCTTCTGAAGAAATCTATAGGAGTGGAAGCATTCTAAAGCATTAGAACGTTTTCAACTCTAATTTTGGTTCTTCAGTTGCCTAAAATTATTATATTTTGTTTCCTGAAGTATCCTAGAGGCTTATGTGTCTCTAAGGAATACCTGCCATGATTTGCTGGACAGATATTTGTTAATGATGACACCTTTGCCTGTAAATTATATGGATCTTGTTGCAACTGACATTGTGTATATCATGTTCAGCTTAAGGCATTTGTGGAATTTTCACTTAAAAAAAAAGACGTGATAAGCAATAAAAAAATCCACTAGCAATAACCCGGGCTGGACTGACAATTAAAACTGATTTAATTGAGGATTATCAACTCAAGCTTTAGTTAATCACTAGGGATCAATTTTAATTGGTGTGCACAAGTTTTAATTGAGGAGTCTGTGACTTAAGAGCACACTGTTGAGGCTATTGTGGTTTGCTTCCAATACCATCCTATAAGGGGGCATAAACAGCAGAGCATTAAGCATGTCCCTTTCCATCATCAGTGGTAGTTCTTCATTAAATAGTAAAATAAGAAGCTGCTTTTCACTGAGTTTTCGTGGAGTCAATATTGTGTACACCAGTAGTTCTCAAACTGTGGCTTGCCACACACAAGTGGGTCACAATCTGGACTTCCCGTCCCTGGAAGACTTACTTAAAACAAAGTAAGACAGAATTAGTGGGCACTGTTCCACTAATAATTAGCATGCAGCCATAATTAGGATGCAGTTATGATAACCAAAGCAAGAGTTGCTGTTCATATAACATAGAGTTGGAAGGGACCTAGTAGGTCATCTAGTCCAACCCCCTGTCTGCAGCAGGAAATCCCCCTAGAGCATCTCCAACAGGTGCTCATCAAGCCTCTGCTTGAAGATCCCCAGTGAGGGAGAGTCCACCACCTCCCTTGGCAATCTCTTCCACTGCCGAACCGCCTGAACCGTCAGGAATTTTTTCCGAATCTCCTTTCTTGCAGTTTGTACCCATTGGTTCTAGTTCTGCTTTCAGAAGCAGCTATGAACAAATTGGCCCCTTCCTCCCTATGACAGCCCTTCAGGTATCTGAAGAGGGCAATCATGTCTCCCCTCAGCCTCCTCTTCTCCAGGCTGAACATCCCAAGTTCCCCCAACCTTTCCTCGTAGGGCTTCCCTTCCATCCCACTGATCATTCTTGTCGCTCTCCTCTGGACTTGCTCCAGTTTGGCTGCATCTTTCTTCAAGTGAGGTGCCCAGAACTGAACACAGTACTCAAGGTGAGGTCTGACCAATGCAGAATAAAGAGGAACTAGAACTTCTCGTGACTTGGAAGCTACAGTCCTCTTAATGCAACCTAAAATGGCATTTGCCTTCTTTCCAGACACACTGCTGACTCATGTTCATCTTGTGATCCACGGTGACTCCAAGATCCCGCTCACATGTTGTGCTGCCAAGGCAAGTATCCCCCATTTTATACCTATGTTTTTGGTTTTTATTGCCTAAGTGCAGAACCTTGCACTTCTCCCTGTTGAAATTCATTCGATTTGTTACAGCCCAGGATTCCAGTTTATCCAGATCCTCCTGGAGTTTTCTCCTATCTTCTGTTGTGTTTGCTACTCCTCCCAGCTTGGTGTCATCCGCAATGACTTCCTCCAAGTCATTGATGAAAATGTGAAAGAGAACTGGGCCCAAGAAAGAGCCCTGGGGCACCCCACTTGAAATTGATCTCCAGGTTGATGCAGAACCATTTACTAAAACCCTTTGAGTGCGGCTGTCGAGCCAATTGCAGATCCACCTAACGATTGCTGCATATTTAGCCCATATTTACTGCATATTTGCTGCATATTTAGCCCATATATCTAGCCCATATTTTTCCAACTTCCCAATTAAGATGTCATGTGGGACCTTGACAAATGCTTTGCTGAAGTTAAGTTAAATGACATCCACAGTGAAATGCTGGCAGTTAATAGTAGCATTAACAGCTTTCCTTCCCCCAGACAAAGGTGTGGTGTCTAACAACTGCATAACAGACTGAAATTCATCTTTGAATGTTGAAGAAAAGATACATCTGTTGAATTTATGTTTGTTACGTCAAATCTGAAGGCATAGGAAAAGTGTCAACACTAATCAATTAGATTGTGAATTACCAGAATTAGCCCAAAAAGTTGTAAATGCTGATCTATTTTTCATCAACAGACCAGTGGGAATAAATAGAAAATGGACCAAAAATGCCAAGGGTGCAATCCTAACCAACTTTCCAGCTTGAGGTAAGGATAATGCAACTCCAAGTTAAGGATACAAGGGTTCAGGAAGCTCTGTGATGCCCCTTCCCCAACTGTAGGATGCAGCACGTGGCCACTGGCACAGCTATGCCTCTGCTGGAAAATACTCAGTGGTATAGCTAGAGCAAGAGGCACTCTTTCAAGTGGGTGCTCCTCTTTTATTTAGCAGGGGGAGAGTAACTGGCCCTCCACACCCCAGCAATGTCTGTTCTAGTGGCTTCTGCTGGTGTTCTTTTTTGCATTTTAGATTGTGAGCCCTTTTGGGACAGGGACCCATTAGCTTTTAATTAGCTATTATTATTTTTCCATTTTCTTTGTAAACCGCTTTGTGAACTTTTTAGTTGAAAAGCGGTATATAAATACTGTAGATAGATAGATAGATAGATAGATAGATAGATAGATAGATAGATAGATAGATAGATAGATAGATAGATAGATAGATAGGGGGTGCAAAAATATTAAGGGCAAAATTCTATGAAAATTAGGCTGGCTTACCCTACAATCCAGAGTAACTACGGGAGCACGTAAGAGACTTTACGTGCACCTGTAGTTACTGCACCACCTAGTGAAAACCTATGGGATATTCATATTGAAATCCAGAGCAAATTGTTCTTACACCGGAGCAAGGACTCCCCATATTTACTCAGGATTGCGCCCTTAACCCTATCTTTCTGTGATGGTATGGTGAGGTTGACATATGGCTGTGCATTGATCTAACTCCCCAGGAGTGGGGTAGAAGTGTCTTATGGCACTTTTGTGACACTCCAGGTCAGCACAGGACTTATGCTGGAGGTTAGGCTGACCTAACTGGAGATTAGGATTGCAGCCTAAGTTTTTGCAAGAAATCACACTTCATTGTAAAAGCAGGCTTCCTCTCCCCTTTGAAGCCATTCAGATTAGTCATAACAAAATGAAGACATTTACCTCCCATTTGCTACCACTACCCAGAATAACTCAAAAGAGAAAGGAAAGGGCACACTTGCTTACCATGGTGAGTCTCCCTGGAAAAAAATGTACGCTTTGCATCCCTTCTAGCTACACCACTTGCTGAACTACTGTATATAATACAGTACTTCAGTGCACTAGTCTATATTGCTTATTTTCATTAATTGCAATATTATGCCTACTTCCTCTATTCAGGATTACATACATTGTTTCCTCTTTTTTTAATCCACCTCCTGCCAGTACTCTGTGAATCAGAGATATAGTGACATGGAGAAGAACTCATTGAGATCTGTAGCCCCTTTTGGTGAGGGCATTTTTTTTTTTTTTTTTTTGGTAAAGCGAGACCCCCCTTCCAGAAAGATGAAACAAATTCAAATGTGAGCCCGGTCTGAGGTCTCTCCATTAGTTTCACTTGCCATGCAACAGCAGTCTTTGAGATAGAACGCATGTAATCCTAGCAGCCGCTTCCTGTACTTTTTGAGTACAGAGCTCAGATAATGTCAAAAAATGTCACAGATATCTATTGAGTGTGCTGCATGACTACAAATGCAGCACAAGAAGAAGAAGAGAGAAAGAAGAGTGAAACATATACTGGGTACAAAATGCAGGATTTCATTGTTCCCGTTCTCTACTGGGAACGAAGCAAGGGCAGTGTGCGTGCATGTGGGCACAAGTGTGCAAATGTGTGTGTGAACGAGAAATGGGGATAGGCCTTACTGACTTACACAAGTATAAATATTACAGTGGTCTCTTGGGCAGCAAAAAATGCTCGTTCTAAAATGCTCCGAGTGTCATTTAGAGCGAGACGTGAAAACACTTCCCTTTATTGTACCCTTCCATGCCAAGCTTGCCATTCAGTTGTTAATGTGCCATGTGGATAAGAATCACCATGCCCAGCAGGCGGCCTGCGGGTTCTCTGTCAGCATGTTTGTCACGAGCTGCAGGAAGTCACAAGACATTCACAGAATTCTGAGGCAAGGAACACTTGAACACTGCTTTATGGCTTGCACAACCTGTAAATATCAGTGACCCAAACACACACGCACATACACATACATGTGCACATGATCTCACACACACACATGCTTTTGTTCTGTCAGCAAAACAAGGTGGATTCACAGACGTCACTGGTATTGACCTTCAAATCCTACACAGTTTGAATCCATGTTATCTGAAGGACTGCCATATCCTCATCTTACGTTACCGGTGGCAGGGGGTCTCTCCTACAAAAGTGCCCCTTTTTGGGGTGAGGGTGAGCCGCTTCTGCAGTGGCAATTATGGAATTTCCTTCTGGGGTATTAAGAACTACCTCTTCCTCAGGGCCTTTAGGCAAGGACTAAAAACATCTACTTTGACATTTGAGTGAGGCTGTGTTTTGTCTCTGGTATCTTTACCCCCCACGCCGAGAATAAAGAGCCGGAGACAGATGCTGGATTTGATGGCCACTTTATTAAAATATAACATATTTAAAACCCAACAAAAGGGGCTGCTAACTTGTCGTGCTGGTAGCTAAAAAATAAGGGATGGCGAAAGCCTGGCTCAGGTGTCACCCTCGCAAGGGTACCCATCAACACCAACCCGAAGGTCGAGACAGCTGGGCGCTTGGTCAATCAAAGCAGCTGAACACTCGGTACACCCGAATTAATGCCCGGCTGAACCAAGCCTAACTTCCCAGGTACAGGGCTAGCCATCCAATAGGAGAGTCCCTGGAGAGCTGCTTCTCCGACGACTCTCCGGCGAAGACTGGAGGGACGCTGCCGGCAGCACAGATACAGCGTCCCTCCAGCGCCGCCCCCTGGCCATAGCAGCCAATAGGCTGCGAGCATCTCCTCCGGCCAGACCATCCCGGCTGGGGGAGGCATTAACGGGCTGGCCCCATTATCTCTGAAATAATGCCTGGGAATTATAAACCCCAAGTTGGGAACCACTATTTTAAATAGTGGTTTCATTATTCTTATTAGGATTTTAGTCACTGTTCTATTTATATTGTGGTATTTGTAAGCCTCCATAGATCTTTGTTTCAGCATGACAAAGACAGGCTATTAATCTGTTAAATAAAATAAATATTTGAGTATAATGATTCTCCTTGAGCTAATGGAAGTCTTCCCAGACCTGGAAGATTGGCAGATGTATCAACAAAAAAAACACACAAAATTTTAAATAAAGCAAGGTGTTGTTTAGTCCCAACTGTAGTTAGAAATATTTTCCCACCTCTCAAACAAGAACATCAAAGAACACAAAGACAACCGAGATCAGATCTATTCTTAACAAAATGTTTTCAATCTCCAAGCATTCCAAATTTGGACCCACTGATGTCCTGGTCTACACTGCTAGAACAGAAGCAGGGATCTTACCTTTCTATTTTTATTTTGCTCTTTCTTTTTTATTACCTATGATCATTTGAAAGGTGGCTGTCATGATAGGGCTGTGTACAGCTGCCATTGACCAAGAGGGCCTTCAGGAATTTGGCTAACAGTGGTAAAGACTGTATGCTTGATTTTTCACAATGTCCTAAATATGTGTTGACGGCTTTGGGAAATGCAGAAACATCCGCAAGAATAAATTCACAGATTTCACACATCCCTAATGATTGAGTTGCACTCAAGACAACTTCACACCACCTCAACACAGAAGAAAATGTGAGTTGGACTCAACCCATATTATGCAGCAGTAGGAGGTAGGCAGTCATCCACTGAAATAAAGGTTAAAATGCCCACTGGTGTAACTGATCAAATATGCGGTCGGATAATGGATATTATAGAAGCTCCAACTGGAGGAGTTGTAGACCAGGGTTCAGTTACTCCACCGATGCTATTTAGCCATGATGTTCTGCCCAGAAGTAATTTTGCTAATTTTTAGCTTTGGACTGGATTGGAAGATACAAGACAAACTGTTGTTTCTTAAAAGGTGAATTGCATAGACAGCAGCACAAATATGACATAATTTAGCTAGGAGCACCTTGTGTGATGTCAAGAAAAATATATCTTTTTGCACTGAAGCTTAAAGACATTAAGCCTCTTGCTACGAAGCAAAAAAAAATAATCTTGTTTTTGCTCTGCATATCTCCAGTTCATCAAATACTACTCAGTACCATGTAATATTCTGTGCAGAATCTCAAAAATACTGATTTTTAAAAGGTGAAAATGCTTCAGGTGCCACTTGGGTAGCCAAAGGTGTGCATTTTTTTCCTCCCGACGTTTCCCAAAGTGGTTGTTTTGACCTTCCGCAAGAAAGGATCAAGGAAGTCAGAGGCATCATGGCATGGATGAGTGAACTGAAAAGAGTGCCCTGCTGGCCTTCATGCAATTGGTATCTGAATGCTCATACCAAGTCTGGGAGCTCTTAAAGAAATGTATGTCACGATAGTCCCAAATCCTCCATTACTGACAAGTGAATTGAACAGTGTTCATATGGTTGTCTGCCTTCGCTTTCAGATGGAAAACTGATGTTTTGAGATCTGTAATTAGCTTTGGGTGAGTTACACAAAAACACGTATACACACACAATCCAGGAATCGAAGCATCAGGAGATATACTATCATGTACGAAATTCACACAAACACTGCATGTTCCAAAGTTTTCATACATGGTCCAAAGAAAAGGTGTCATAACTACTTAAGGGCTCAGTCAGACACATGCTGTGTTACCTGGAGCAAGGGAAAATGTTTTCCCCACACCCCATGGTAGTACAGCAGCACCCCCAAATTTGCACTTGATACAATGCAGCAATGGGTCCCTTTGGAGACTCTTTGGGTGCAATCCTGAGTAACTACAGGGAGTCCTTGCTCCGGTGTAAGAACAATTTGCTCTGGATTGCAATATGAATTTCCCATAGGTTTTCACTGGGTGGTGCAGTAACTACGGGTACACGTAACATCTCTTATGTGCTCCCGCAGTTACTCTGGATTGTAGGGCTAGCCACCAATGGGTCTCCTAGCCACCTTGGGTTTCCTTATTCAAGGAAGAAAGGCATGAAGAACAAACAAAATTAATAAATACGGTAAATAATATGCCCTCTATTTAGAAGGTACATCGAGCCCAGGAAAGGAGGGTAGGTCAGGATCTTAGTGTGAACATCTGCAATTAAAATCCTTCACTACCTTTTTTCATCGAATTCTCTTCCCTGATCCTTCCACAACCCACTCTTGCTTCCACCTTACCTGCAATCCTGCAATCCTAACCACACTTTCCTAGGAGTAAGTACTAGTAAACACAATAGGCCTTACATTTGAGTAGACATGTTTAGTCACCATTGTTAAAAAACATGAGGGAAAAAATGTGTTGATATTCATCTGCCGGTACTCACATGTGTTCACCTGTGTGGGTATGTGTCTATGTGTGTATGTGTGTTGTGTGTGTGTGCCTGTACTCACCCACAGAGATATCGGTACTTCGTACGGGTGCGTACCCCCTCAAAAAGAGCCCTGATTGTATCCCACCTGACCTCCTAGGACTCAGGGTGATATACTCAGGGTGATACTTTAGGGCATTTATCCTATAATCCAGAGTAACTATGGGAAGATGTAAGAGGCACTTACTCTGGATTGCTCTATGCATTTCCCATAGGTTTCCCATAGGTGGCACCATAACTACATTGGTGTAAAAGGTCAAGAGGTTACTCTGGATTATAGCCTTAGTCTTGCTTAGCTTCAGCAAAATTGATGTGGAATATGCATCAGATTATATCCTGGGTAATAACTACTTACTTCATTGTTCAGGTAGAATCCACATTGCATAAAAAAATTGCATAGGAGCACATTTTTGGCATTCTAGACCAAAAAGAAACAGGATTTATTGCTGTGATAATGAGGGGAAATTGGTACAGACAGTATTACATCATGAGAACCATGTCACTGAAAGTATTTATAAATGAAGACGAATACTGAGATAACGGAGATCCTGAGATAACTGAGAAAAGTGATGGCTTTTCTTTTGAAAAGTGTTTGGAAATATCTATTTCAGAAAGATGAACCAACTCAGAAAGCTAAATTATTGATGGGGATCTGCTATGATCATACCTTTGGCAGTTCTTGAAGCTTATACTTCCTGCCAGTATAACTGCCTTCAGTTTCTAGGCACAACTCCAAGTGATAGTGATGACTTAGGGCCCAATCTCAAAACTTCTCAGTTCTGGAGTTGGGTGTTGCAACAGTCTGTAAGGCTCACTGTGGTCTGCAGAGCCTTCCGAGCCATGCCAGGACTGGAGGCTGAAGCCCTGCTTCCTCTGGGAGATCACTCCAGGCCAGGTGCAAACTGGGCATGCGCACCCTACTCCCTGGGCTGTGCATGCCCAGATCACACCTCCCTGTAGAGAACTAAGCAGGCACATCGTTTTTATATACTTTTAATTGAGTGCATTTTATTGTATTTTCTCTGTGTTATTTTTTATGCTGTGAGCTGTCTTGGGTATTCTTCTTTAGTAGAAAGGTGGGGTATAAATAAATAAATAAATAAGTGCCAAGCCTCAGCGCAACTTGGTTGGCTTGCTAGTGTTCCAGTGATGCCAACCATAAGAAACATTAGGGCAAGAGGAGGCAATGAATGGATGGAACAGGGCAAGGGAAGAACGGGTGCAAGAGGAACACGGGCAGGAAGGGTGGGACTGCAGGAAGTTCCCACATAGACAGCAAAATCCTAACCATGTCTCAGAAGTACACCCCATTGTGTTCAATGGAACTTACTCCCAGTATAGTGTGTTTAGGACTGCAGTGAGAAACTCAGGAATCTGTGCTGGGCAACAGCCAGCGTAGACTTGAGAAGCTCCATTGGGAGCTTTGAGGTTCTCCTTAGGATGAAGAGACCTTCAGCATCCTTGATGTTGCCACTGGACACAGCATTAACCATTTCAATGCTGCAGCATCCAGAGTGGGTTGCTAGTTGGATTGTGACCTAAATTGTGCCAACAGTCACTACACGTGATCCCTGCACATGAAGTCAGTTTCCCCCAATGTTTCATAAGTCTCAGAGTTTATCTCATAGCAACTTATACATTTTTTAAAATTGTGTAGGTTTTTATGAGAACAGAACTAGTATAATCTGGAAAGTGCAGCTTGAATAGGCTGTTGGTATGAAGGATAGCCCTTTGCTTGCTCCCCTCCCACTTCACACCCATGTAAAGCTGGTCTCTCAATCTGGCCTTTTCTGATAATGACTATTTTGCAGTGTCCTATTAGCAGGCTATTGAAAATATGGTTTGGAACATATTTTTTTTTAAAAATCACCAATTGATAGGATAATTAACTTGATTGCCATGTCCACCACTTCTGAATAATCCAGTTTATTTAAGACAGTTTCTTTCTAATTAGTTTTTGGCAGTGCAGGCTCTGTGGCTTACCTAATAATGAAGCAATGCTTCATGGAAATATTTGACTATAGGCTGCAATCCTGTGCACTTTCCTGGGAATATGTTCCACGGAACATAATGGGATCTACTTCTGAGTAGACATGCATAAAGTAGAGAGTCAAAAGCACCCACAGTCACCAAATTATAATACACAGACATCCCGTGTGATAGTGGAATAGTGATATGGAATGTGATCTTGGAATCCCCCCATCAATATTGGAAGCCATGGATAAGGGGGAATCCTATTTCAGTACCCTCCTGTGCCCCATTACCCTTGTTTGTTGTCTTCTGAAGGAGAGGACCATCATAGGATACAAGCTATGATGGGTGTGTGTCTATGGGTGTGTCCACGTGCATAGATAGATGTAGATGTGGCAACCTCAACATCCCAGGTGCAGGGGAGAGCACATGGGTGCAGATATCATGTGTGCTCCCTGAAGCATCTGATGGGCCACTATGTGATACAAGACTAGATGGGACTATGTGATTACTTGGACTAGATGGGCCTTTGGCCTGATCCAGTGGAGGCTCTTCTCATGTTCCTATGATTATGTTTGTGTTGCAATATGCACATGTCTTGCTTTAACAAATGCTGTAAATGTAATAAACATAAGAAAAGGTAAAAGGCTGCATGGTAATAGGGAATGACAGGGAATCATGGATAACTGGATGCCTATAGGGGATGCGTATATTAGGAATGGGCAACTGACAAGGGTGCTTTCTGACCCCGGAGATCCAATGGATCTCAGCTTTTGATCTGAAGGACATCCCCTTGTTATAAAGCTGATGTGTTTGCTCTCATATAATGAAAGAGATTGGCAGAGGACTCTGCAGGGAATACGTCACATTGCACACAAATACACTAAAAATTCTTTTTTTAAAAGAAAAGCATCTTTAAAAGATTTGCTCTCTAGAACCTGCTTTTGCTGTTCAAAATAGATGGTTGGCACTTGGTTGTATATATTGGCATGTGCTCTGCTGACAGTGCCATTTAGTTAGCATTGGGCTATAAAAATTATAATCAAACCTAATATCTTAGGGCATGCTTTCAGAATCAGCACAATCAAGTGATGATGCTTGTCTTAGGCTATATCGTTGTCTCTATAAATTGGGTCTGCGAACGTGTGGGTGGATGAACGGGGAGACAGGTCAAGGTATTCAGTATTGTTTTGAAACTCTCTCTAACACTAACTCATCATTTGGATTTGATCACTCCTTGATACCAGGGTGACCAGATGCCCACACCTCAAAAGAAGGACAAGGTCCAGGATTCCTTTCAGCTTGGCATTGTTGGCAGGCAAAGGCACATTCACCAACTCATGAGTAAAGCCACAATATTGGACACTTTCACTTTACCATGGAGCTCAATGCATATTTTTTAGTTTTAGTTTTTTGGCCAAAACTTTTAATAGAAAGGAGATATTTCAGAACCAATTTTTGCATTGGATTCTGCTCTTCAATATGAATCCAATGACATATGACATGATGGGGGTACTGGCACACAATTGCAATGTTCCAAAATGAAGCCAAAATGGAGGAGAATTACCCCCAAATCCAGAGTAACTACGGGAGCCTGTAAGAGACTTTACATGTACTCGTAGTTATGGCACCACTTAATGAAAACCTATGGGAAATTCATATTGCAATCCAGAGTAACTTGTTCTTACTCCGGAGCAAGGACTCCCCGTAGTTACTCTGGATTTTGCCCCTAAGCTCTTTCAGAGGACACCTGGACAGGAGACTGAAAAAGAGGTCAAATCTGGAAATTTCCGGTCATATGATCACCCTGCTTGATACCAAATCCTGTGGATTCTTTATTAAAATCCCGTTGGTTTCATTACAGTGCATTGGTTGCAAATTGCATCAACATTAAAAAGTCTCATTTTCACTGTTGCTCTGCTAGCAAAGAATGTCATTGCCTTGCCTTGAATGCGGCAAAGTGTCATATACATGATCCATCCATTTTCCCTTTAATTGATGTGCACTGAATTTTAACACCCTCTTGAGAGTTTCAGTCAGTTTTAACTCCTTGCTTTGTTAAGTTGCCAAACAAATACATCAGTCATAATTCCAAATTTAATTCCGCTCCATTACCTTTTCTTGATCAGGCGCCATAACACTATGCTTAAAACACCCCTCTTTTAACAAGTGCAAGAAAGGAAGGAAGATATGCAAATATGATGGCCCAAAATATAACAATACTCTCAGATCCTGCCAAGTTTTATGAGCTGTGATTTGCTCCACTAATTGCTTTTGACACAATTCTTCGTCAACATGATGTTGGCATTAGCTGGCTCCACTTACATCACCCTTCCTTGAGAATATCTATCTGTAAATCGGAGACAAATGGAGCTCTTCTGCATTCAAGACTGTGATCTAACTTGGCACCAACATTTTACACCAAGTGAAGTTTGTAGAAAATTTCAGGATTCCTCCCAAAGCAAAACATCTGACAATTTACAAGAGAAGCTAAACATGTCTCTGAAAGACAAGTGAAATTTATTTGGGGGTGGGGGAGTTTATACATCCCCTAGGAATAAAAAAGATCTGGCATGCACTAGGACTGCTTGGATCCACTCCCTTCAACAACATGTCCAGTTTCTCCCTCCCCACCTAACTTGAACTAACTAGAATTTAAAGAAAATATTTCTTTAACAAGTTCATCATTCATCTTAGGAACTCCTTGCCCCAAAACGCTGTAGCTGAACCCAACTGAGATGCTTCTAAAAGGGAAATGGGCAGATTTCTGGAGGAAATGTCCATCACAGATCACAAGTCGTAATGGTCAGGGCTTTTTTCTGTGAGTACTAACCGACACTCAGTACCGGCACCATTTTCCTCCTCCTCTCCAGCAGGTAATTACTGTATTTACTCAAATCTAACGCTCACCTTTCCCAGCCAAATTCGGTCTCCAAAATCAGGGTGTGCATTAGAATTGATGGTTAATTAGATTAGAGTAAATATGATATTTTGATTAGAAGTATGGGTGCGCATTAGATTCGATGATGCATTAGCTTTGAGTAAATATGGTAATAATTAGTCCTATGGGGATGACTAGCTATGCCACTGTGGTGAGTACTGGCACCTTTTTCCCAGAAAAAAAGCACTGATCATGGGTACATACAGCTTCCAGGTTTTAGAAGTAGGCTACTTCAGAATACAGTTTCAGCAGACTGAACTAGGATGCAGGTGTCTTGTTGTTGTGAGTAATCCCTGTTAAATCTCTGTGAGATACAGGAAGCTGGATTAGATGGACCCTTGCCCTGATCTAGCAGGGCTTATGTTCTTATGACCTTGCCACAAGTGAGTATTGTGTAATAGGTGTTGAGTATATAGGTGTTGCTATATAACAGCAAATAACTGAGCAACCTGAGCCTGGCACTATTTTATTTTCTATTCTCCCTTCTGCATTTTAACTTTCTCCATAATAAATCTCTGTGTAGCACCCTTCATCTTTGTCTTCCTCATCCTTCGCCCCACCACAACCATAGCGCTATGCTGTTGCCCATGATATGGGATGCCTGCACACAAATTACTTTTCCCCTGTGCTCATAAAGCAATCTCTTCTCACAGGATCTGGACCCACTGGACGATGTGCAGCGATTATTCATACGTGTGGCACCTCCTGCACCCAGCTTGTGCTTTGGCTTCCTTGTTAACAGCTAATATCTTCTGTAAAAGAAATCATTAGCATGCTAACACTTTGTGCTGTATTTCAGTCGCTTAATACTAAAATTAAACTATTCACAATTAGCAAGCTAGAACATTGTTAATGGAATATGCAATTTGGTACCAGATTACATTAGCACACGTTTTATCAAATAATTACTGTATACTGCAGGAAAGACAAACCTTTGAAAGCTTTGTAATACATTAAGGGAGCACTTACCCTGTGTTTTGTGTTCTTTATGTTGTATCAAACTTGTCTGTAATTTTACTCTGTGTTGGTTTTTATAAAAAAGAAAATTAATTCTTTTCCAACTGTGACAATGGTAAGGCTTCTTTCAGTTCAAGGCTTTTGTTATGAAGGATCAGACAGCACCACTGAAGGATTTTCTGCAAAGATAATAATAGGGCCTGAAGTGGCATGAGAAATACTGCCCATCATCACCTGGTATTGTGCCAGCGTATGTTTTTCTGCTCCTTGGACTGGATAAACCAGTGGGTCCCAACCTGAAGGCTATCGACCACAGGTAGTCCATGTGACTTTGAGAATTGACCTGCAAGGCAAAAATTGGAGATGTTGTGAACCACATGAAACCTTTACTCTATCCCTGAACCACATATAACATGCACTCCACCCGTGCACACAATAAATAGAATTACATTTGTAGTAACTGGGCAGTGCAATACTAACTTGGAAATTTTTTCCCCTTTCACAGGGTTATGCAGCATCAACCCTAATCAGTCTTCTCAGATATGTGCAGTGGTGGGCTCCAACAGGTTCGCACCTACTCTACAGAACCGGTTGTTAACGAGAGATAGGACATATAAAGTTTAAAAATAGCCATTTAAAAGTGGCTGCCAGATGGACATAGAACTGGTTGTTAATTTCTTTGAACCCCATCACTGGATATGTGCCACCAATTTTGGCAGTGCAAATCTGAGCAGCCAGGACTTCTGCGGGCTGCCCAGGAATGCAGCTAGGATCTGATACAAGCATCAGTCCTAGGCCCATCTACCACCTACCACCCCCATGGATGCCCACGCTTCTCCTGCCCTGAAATTCCTCCCTCCTGCCTCCTCCCAATCTCCCCACTCACCCAAATGTCTGCGCTGGCTGAGATTGGCCAACACAACCTTCCCTCTTCCCAGGGACTGTGGCAGCACAGAGAAGCCAGTGCATACTCATGCACCAGATTATCTGCACTTGAAGTGGTGCAAAAGTGTCTTACATATATTTGCAACACACCTGGCCTGGTGCAAGGGACTTGTACAGAGCCAAGAATTGCTCAGGATTGTGCCCATAGAGGTCCCTTTACAAGAGCTGCCACTCCAAAAGGTTTGAGTCCTTCAGAGTCATAACTTTGTGTCTCAGAAAGTGTTTCGTTATGACTTGTTTTCAAGTTGAGTCGCCGGGCAGCGAAGACTCTAAACTCAAGTCAAGCCCTTCTGGTTTTTCCATCCCTGCATTTCCTGGGAAATTTGAAATATTTTTTTTCTGAGAACAATGCTGGCTTTGACAACGGCAAGCACAATTCTCTTTTGCAGGCATTTGACTGAAAGAAGGGAGATAAACACATCTGCAGAAAAGAATAAAGCAGCCCAGGAATAGGACTCACTGCTGAGAAACCAGGATCCCGGGAGCTCCGGCCTGAATCTCTGGGGTCCGTCTCAGTCCAATTCTAATTTACCAATTTGTTTAATTTCAAATACAGCTAAGAAACATTATTGCCAATTAGTTCTGGTAGGACCGTTAGGCGGTACACTTAAAGCGCCTCCATGTACGGCTCTCCTGATTACCCTAAAATATGTCTCATCCCTTTCCAGATTGCAGCACAATAGCAGCTGTTTTTAAAACCTCAGCTGGGACAACAGTTAAAAGTCCTTGAAAATTAAATGGAATCCACTGAATTAAGCCAAAGAAACATCAAGAACAATTTTATTTAGCACATTCTTAATCAATTCTTCCTGACTTGGCTCTCTGAGTTTGAGAAGAACTTCAGGCAGCCCCTGGAAATGCTATGTATTGATGACTTTGGAGGTCAAATGATACATTCTGTCTGATGGTAGGGTGGAGACACTGTGTAGGCTGAGCATATTGGAAGGTTTATTAGAGGTCCTCAAGCCCAGTTCTCTTCTCAGTGCTGCGATTTTCTCTGTAAACTACTTTGTGAACTTTTTGTTGAAAAGCAGTATATAAATACTGTTGATGGATTGATGGATCCATCCGATAAGAGCGACCTGCGCACTGGAGAGCTCAACGAGCAGCACTGAAAAAGATGTGGCTCAAAGTGGTTGAAGGAGACCTACAGAACCAGCAACTGATCACTGATGGGAAGGTAAAGACCCAATCGGTGCTCAGGATCGCCAGCGACCGCAAAGAATGGAAGCATATTGTGAGTGATGCATGGAATACAGTGACTCATATAGTAGCATACTGGTTGAGAGGATGACCCTCTCCCCAGTTGCCACCTAAGGACTAAAGAAGAGGAAGATTGATTGATTGATTGATTGATTGATTGATTGATTGATTGATTGATTGATTGATTGATTGAAAGAACTACTGCAGCATCTGGAACATCTGCTCTTACAGGTCAATCCTATGCTTGGACTGTGAAGATAGAACAAGTGTTTCTGGCAGCATGTACTGTTGAAAATGTGCTGTGGTCCGCTTTTTGTCCGTTTCATAGCTGGTGTGCCAATGGTCATCTGGAGACCCAGATCATTACTGGCGTAGAGGTAGGGAGGTCTGGCATAAAGGTAGGGAGGTGGTGGAAAGGAAAGGAGATGGGAGCTAGATCCAGGAGGGCAGGATTGGCAGTGCCAGCATGCACTGTATTTTAACCCTCTTCTAAGTCCTAATTCACCTTCATGAATCAACTCAGGTTGCAATTCCAACCAATTTAGGCCAGCAAAACCCACCTCTCTCCCTGTTTGTGTGGTGGTGTGAGGAGGCCAGTGCAGGTCTGTGCACTGGCGTAAGCCTCCCAGGAGTGGTTCAGAAGTGCCTTATGGCACTTTTGCAAACCTCCAAGCCAGCATAGGACTTATGCTGAAACTTGTGCTGGCCTAACCAGGGTTAGGATTGCGCTGCCAGACATGTACAAGCAATATCAATGAGGCCTATTCAGATTGCTGGATGACCTATTTTGATTGCTGGAGCTTACTTACGCCCCAGTGGCCAAATTTCCCCCATATTCACATGAGAATTTAGTTAGGATTGGTTGGTTCGTTTGAAAACATCCAACAAGGGAATGTCCTCTATTCCAATGCCAGATCTTTTGGAAATTATGGGCACAATCCAGAGTAACTATGGGGAGTCCTTGCTCTGGTGTAAGAACAATTTATTCTGGATTGCAATATGAATTTCCCATAGGTTTTCACTAGGTGGTGCAGTAACTACGGGTGCACGTAAAGTCTCTTACGTGCTCCCGTAGTGACTCTGGATTTGGGGGTAAGTCTAAAGTCAAAATTCATGATTTCATAACATACAGAAAGAAAACCGAGAGAAAGTATATCCTATACATTCCTAAAACAAGATGAAAACTTGATAGCAAGCCACCGTTCTTATCGACTCCATATCCTAGCAACAGTGTCGACACCCAGCATCATCCGTTTGCACATTGCTAGCAAAGCTTCAATTTCTGGTTTTTCAAATTGATCTTCCATAAGTTCACCTTGTGATTGAGGGCAGCATTATCTTTAATTAGAGGAGCCGAGAGCTGCTTAGCATTGTCTGAATTGCGATCAGAATCATTAAATTATCCACTCTCCGGGAGAAGCGTTCCCTCTGCATACAAGACTTTTCATTCTGCTTGTGGCCCAGATGTGCGCAATGTGTAAACTTCTACTTTGGAAACCTGCTGTGATCCTTCTAGCACTGTCAGCTGAAGAGCGGTGCAGAAACAAGGGAGACATATGGTTGCCTGCGAGTAGTTTTTGTGACTTCCTTTCCACTGTGTTATTAACAGTTTGGCTTAGAGGGTGAGGAACAAAAGCTGCTCGAAAGAGGGTAAATATGGGAGTATGATCTTGTATACAGATGTACAAAGCCCTTCCAAAACAGAGCACCCTCACAGGCTACGGGTTGTCTATTTTGCAATCTTTCTCTTTGTACAGCTCAGGCAACAAAACTAGGATTTTTCTAATCCTGGTGATTGCCGTGTACATGGGCTGCAGTCCACTTGTATGGTCACAAGCTGGGCAGAATATTCTTGCAGGAATTACCTTGGGACAACTCAGAAATAGAAATGGACTTCTTAACCATACAGTTCTAGCAAATCAATGTTAATCCCATATTTATTTGAATGTAATGCACGCCGATCAAATAAAATGCACACTCTGATTTTGTAAGATAAATTTGGAAAAGGTGTTATATTTGAGTAAATACGGTAAAATGTGTCTTGAAGAATTTATTTGTAATATAATGTTCATGCCAATGTTTGACAAAAGAAAACATGTAGAATATAGTCAACTTAAGCCAGCAATTCTCAAATTGTGTAGAGTGAGCCACACTATGTGTTTGTGGGGGCAGAGGGGTGCCCATGGCATACAAGATGGCACAACTGGAACAAGGGGTGGCGATGACACAACTGAATGACACACCTGGATCAACCCTAAGTGATCCTGGGGTTTAATTTGTACATAACCCTAACACCCGTGGCATCTGGATGGGTGACCCACAGAGCCCTCTGCCCCATTTCCTCTGAGGAACTATTGTGGCTTCCTGGAGACTATAGGATGCAGTGGCAGCCATATCAGTGCCATGGCTCTTCTGGTGAGGAGCACATCCAGAACTAATCCACCAGCACCAGAATTAATCTGGTGGATTAATCCATATCCACCAGCACACCCAGAATTAATCTGATATTCTATCCCTGTTGAGATATCACCATTTAGAACAGCGTTTCTCAAAGTGGGGGTCGGGACCCCTTTGTGGGTCATGCAGAGCTTTCATGAGGGTCGCCTAAAGACCGCTGGGCCTGGGGGCCAGGTCAGGCTTGCCAGACCTCTGGCTGTAGCTGCGTGTGCACTGGGGCTGACTGACAGCCTCAGGGCCCAATCCTATGCATGCCTACTCTGAAATAAATCCCATTATAGTCAGGGGGCCTTTACTCCTATGTAAATGTGGATAGGATTGCAGCCTCAGGGCCCAATCCTATGCATGCCTACTCTGAAATAAATCCCATTGTGTTCAATGTGTGCATAGAACGCACATTTCATTTGTAACAATGAAAATACATCCTGCATATCGGATATTTACATTACAATTCATAACAGTAGCAAAATTACAGTTATAAAGTAGCAACGAAAATAATTTTATGGTTGGGGGTCCCCACAGCATGAGGAACTTATAAAGGGGTCATGGTGTTAGGAAGATTGAGAACCACTGATTTAGAGGCTTGTTTGTTTTGTTTTTGTGTTCTTTTTAAAACTCTCCTTGCATGTAGAAAAGTCTAACTAACAGCCCAATCCAGAGCAACTAATCTGTCCACATAAGAGCCCTTAGGTTGCCCTATCTAACACTAGGTTGGCGCAACTGCAAGATGCTCCACCCCAGTTACTCTGGAAGAGGCTTAGGGCAGAGCAAGGCAAGATAGGGTGCCCTAAGAGAGGTGGACCTGCTCTGCCCTAACTGGGGCAGCCTAAGCAGCTCAGGAGAGGCAAGTTGAGGGCATGTTTAGCATTGCCTAGGGCAGAGCAGTTACTCTGTATCCAGAGCCTGTTTCCAAGGCAGAAATGCCCTCTTCCAGCCCTCAGAGTTATACCACCTCAGGAGCAGGTATAGTAATGAGTAGACCCATAGGGGTCCATGATAAGGCCCGAGTAAGAATGGCAGTGCTGACCAAAAATCTGGGTTCTTGGCCAGCCTAGCTGCAACCCCTTCCTCTCAACCTCAGGATATGGAACAAACTACGGCTGCCCACAAACCTCAGGATACAGCAGGCCACTCCAAGAAGCCGCTTGTATTCACTGTAGAATGTACTGGCATCTCATCAGGGACTCCTCATAAGGCAGGCACCCAGTGGCGTCACCAGACTGGTGTGGCTGGTGTGGGCTGCATTGGGGATGTGCTCCGTTTGGGGTGATGTGCCGGAGGAGTTTGACTGTCCTTTGGCAGGCCCCGGGCGTCAGCACACCCATTCAGGCCTGCTCCAAGGCGGAGAATCAGCCAGAAGCTGCCACTTGTCTGAGGAGCTGGCCTGAACGGCCATCTGAGGTGCACTGCGCAGAAACACACTGAGCATGCCGAACAGCTTCAGAGGAGACTTCCTTAGAGCAGAGAAAGTCCGCGCCTCTGCACAGCCATTCGGCCTCACTCAGGAGGCAGAGCGGCAGCCGAATGGCTTCAGAAAGAGTACTGCACAGGCACCAACTCTGACGCCTGCACAGTCTCCCCCGAAGCCAAAAGGCTTCAGAAAAATACTGCACAGGTGTCAGAGATGGTGCCTGCGCAGTACTCTTTCTGAAGCCAGTTGGCTTCAGAAACAACTGCGCAGGCACCAACTTTGGTGACTGTGCAGTCCAGGTGGGGGGGGGCGCATCCCAGGGATGACGCACAGACTTCCGCACCAGGTGATGTGCAGAGTCATGCCACCACTGTAGGCACCACAGCTGTTCCTTGTTCAGTGTGATCTGAGGGGTGTCTCCTCAGGAGCAAGTCCTCCCCATGTGTCAATTACTTAGCATGCTCTGGAGCAGTTAGGGCAGCCCAGGCTTCCTGACTCTCTGGATTCAGCATAACTTTCTGCTCTGGATACAGAATAGTTAGGAGAGTGCAGTTAGGTCAGAGCAGGCTGAATTTGCTCTGGATTGCAGCCTAATAGAGAGAACTGTGGTAGGCTTTTTGCTTTGACATGCTAGTTTTATAACAGCACAAGTCTATGTAAATCTATTCAGGAATAATCCCTGAATCCAGTGGTCCCTATTCCCAGATTAAGGGTGAAATCCAGAGGAACTATGGGGAGTCCTTGCTCCGGAGTTAGAACAAGTTACTCTGGATTCCAATATGAATTTCCCATAGGTTTTCACTAGGTGGTGCAGTAACTATGGGTGCACGTCTCTTATGTGCTCCCATAGTTACTATGGATTGTGCCCTAAGTGTAGGTAGGTTTGCAGCCTAAGAGCTGGGAGCCTTTGTGATAAAAGCACAATACTAGCTAGATATATCTCAGCACATAAAATTGGGGGGGGGGGGAGTTATATTGTCAAAAGTTGTAAAAGTTCCAAAAAATACTGAAAATTCAACCACATAAACTGTCATTTTCAAGTGGTTTTTACCTCCATAAAGCACTTATTCTATCACAAAGTTTCAGTTTATTGGAAATTCATTATCCTTACCTGAATATCATCTACATGTTAAATGCCTAGATTAGGAAATTTTATTTCAGTGACGGTGTTATTAAATGTTAAGAGTAATTACATGAGGGGAACTGTGTATGGACTTTTTCATTCCGTGTTATTTGACTTTATTATGGGCAGTAAATGCATATCCATTGAGGAAATATGGTGCTGTAACTTTATGTGGAGGCCTGGTGTTAAATAACTATTAAAAGCCATGGTAACAAACAAGGAATTTTAGATAAGTGCAGCAATTACAGCAAAAAAAAAAGGTCGAGAGTCAAATATTCTGAAGCTCATTTATTAGGATGAAGAAATAGCAATCTCTTTTCAGGAGAAGCTGTGACAAGCACCAAATTAGAAGTCTGAGTTTTTGATCCTCTCTCCTCCCATGATGGTTTTCTTGTAAACATTCCTTTTGGGCTACAATTTTGAGTGTTTACTTTCCTGAACGTAAGACGATGTGAAAGTAGGTGTCACGCACAGCACTCATGAAGGGAAAAAGGAATAAAAGAGGCCATTTTCAAAAGATTTTAATGCATTTTAAAAAATACACTGGAATCACTTGAACATGATGCCTGTCATTGGTTTCATTATCATTAAATCACCTACACGGTACCTGGAGAGATACCATATCTTAAGTGTGATTGCCACGAAAATGAATATTCTATTACTAGAATGCATTTGCTCCTGGGAGTTTGAAACACTTAAGAAACTGAATTCATGCTTAACTCAGGAGCATTTGTTACTCTGAGAATGTCCTGCTTCATCATGACCCAAAACTCCATGGCATAAGAGAATCAATCAATCAGTCAATCACTCAATGACAACTCAATCCTAACCTATCCTGGAGGAATTGATTCCCCTTATGCCCAAGAATGTGGCAGCAGCACGAATGGGACTGAACAGTGGTGCAGATCCAGGCAGCATGGTCTAAGGTTCCAGATATTGGCTTCACCCCCCCCCCATCCTAGACCCAGCCTGTCACAGGTCTACCTTACACTTAGGCAGATAATTACTGCCTACTGTGAAGGCAGTAAAGTGGGTAACTGGCTTACTAGGTCCATGGAGTAGGTTCTGGAGCCTCCCAGTACTTTGGAATCTGTCCAATTTAGAGCTGACCAGAACCAGTGGTCAAGCACCGCCACCACTAAAGCAGGGAAGCACTAGTTCAGGAGTCATTCTATGATTTCCTGACCTACCAGTGGGTCATGACCAGGGGTGGGCTGACCCTCTCCCAACAACCGGTTCGCTAGAAGTGGGAGGAGCCAGTCCGGGTCCAAAGCAGGGCTGGGGTCAGGGGGCGGGGCAGGAGCGGGGTGAGGGGTGGCCCCAACCCTGGCGCATTGCGCGTGTGCCAAGGTTGGCGCATGTGCAGTCGCGTCCTAAAGAGAACGCAAGTTTGATGCAAGCGCAGTTGCGTCCTGTTCAGGATGCGACTTCGCCTGCACCGACCTTGGCGGAGGCGGAGTCGCGTCCTGAACAGAACGCGACTGCGCTTGCATCAATATTGACGCGGGCGCAGTGGCGGACCCCTTGGGGGCAACCTGGTTCGCCCGCGTTTGGCCCACCGCTAGCAACTGGATCATTAGTGGTGGGCCAAAAGTAACTACCGGTTCTATAGAACCGGTGCGAGCCGGCCTGGGCCCACCATTGGTCATGACCCATACTTTGGGAAACCTTACACTACAATTTAAAATATACAACACTACAGCAGGTGAAATGCTTTCAACGTAGACTGCAGGTAGAGGGCACACTTTTTCACTCTGTTTTTGCTTGAAAAAATTATCTGACTGTAGAAAACTAGACATCAGAGGCCCTGAGATGTTAGTTTTCTATAGGATGTTGTTTGTTTTTTTACTTTTTACTTTTAATGCTGTTAATGCAAAGGCTATTAATGCAAAGACAAAGACAATTGATAGGTTCAAAATTAAAATGGGACCAGGGCACCTGTTTGCAATGCTGTAACGGATAGCACATCACTAATCAATTTAGTCCAGCACACCAGCTCACCTTGTTCTCTGTTCCCATGGTGGTGTGGGAAGGCTGGTGCATGTCAATGCATTGGCCTAAAACTCCAAGAGTAACACAACATCCAGGCCAGCACAGCACTTGTGCTGGGACTGATGCTGGCCTAACTGGGGATTAGGATTGTAGCCTCTGGTTTTTTTTCCCCTCAATATTTGTTCATCATCATTCCACTTCACATTGTCTAGGTACAACCAGAAGAGAATGGTGACAACATCATCACCGGTTACTTCCAGGTTGGGAGGCCAGATGTGACCAGCAAACACCAGTAAGAGGCTCAGCATGGAAAACGTTATGCGTTATGAGCACAAAAAAGCATGCTTTGGATTCTCCTACTATTGTTTGCTGTGTTTCTGGTCTTCCTTCTCAGTGGCAGGGGTCTGATGAGTACCATCATCCATCATTCTTATACCAGTGGTGGTACCCATACCACACTGGTTGAGGAAAAAAAAGTTGCAAGGAAACACCAGCAGCACATCTTTCTACTGAAGTGCTGGCATTCTTATTGCCTTTTTATCTAACTAATAAAGAATACTTTGCTTCTTCCACAATTTTAAAAATCTATTTCATGCACACCTATGCGTGAAATTGAAGCATTGTTGACAGCCACAACTGCCAAGTTTGGAAACATCCCTTCAAGCTGGTCGATGCCAAGGCACAAACAAGAGCCTCAGAAAATAGGCACATTTGCCATTTTGGCACATAATATTTCCATTCAGCTCTAGGTGGTAAAATGAGCAACAGCTTCATTTAAAAAGGCTTGTTGTATAGTGTTGTTGTCCTCGGTAGTAGTGGAGGCAATATTATAAAAGAAAAAGGTATTCTTTTTCAATATGTGACATTTGGTGACATGCAAGCTTCATTGCCTATAAAGATCAGGAAAAGCTTTAAGAGTATATTAATGCGGGTGTCTGAATATGATCTCCTTACCAGTAATGGATTATGCAGACAGTAAAAAGAAAGCATCGCACAGGGTACTATAAGAATTAGATATTCTCTATAATGTGCTGCAAAGATTTATCTTGAATCTGGGATTCCAGAGCATATTACAATACTGTAGTTTAAAAGTTTGCTGCCCTTTGAGAGAAGAGAGAAGCTGGATGATGGAAAATTATCATAAACATGACAGTTGGAAAACCAGCCTTGCTGTGGTTTGGAATTAGCTTTAATAAATCACAAATGTAAACAAAACTTGCTTTTGAAAGTCCCTCCAGTTTCAAAGTCTTTTTGCCATGTGGCTTTGTGGGGTGATTTTCAAGAAACATGAACCCCAAGACTTCCAACTAGACTTTCTTGGATTTGGAAGACATTGTAAGGATCCTGACTATAGCCTTAAAAGTTTTATCTTCATTTCTATCTCTTGTATACTGGGCAATATACCATAAAAGAGATTGTTATAAATGACTGTGCAACATGGGGAATACAATTGCAGACAATACATTTCTGGAACTGTTGTCTGAACGAGCGCTGTGGGGACATCATTAAAGATAAGGCAAGAAAATGGTGTTGCTTGGAATGGACTTCCAGGAATTCACTGCTCCCATGGGCTAGAACAAGGGTTTCCAAACATTTCGGCCAAAGGGCCACATCCAATATCTGGCATGGGATAACAAAATTTTAACGACTACATTTAAGATGGAACAACGAACAAATGGACTTTTTTGCAGGCACCAACATACAGCAAAGAAATATAGCAAACACTGAAATGGACTCCCACTCTCCCACACCATCATCATAGCTCCAGTCATGTGGTCAACTGGGTCAAATGCTCTTAGGGGACCTGAGGCAGAACGTGGGCTGGAGGCTTGTTGGAGGCCTCATCAGGCCCCCAGGCCAATGAGTCTGGTGATCCCTAGGCAAGAACAGCTGTCAGTCATGCTGGAACAAAGAGTGCTGTAACAAAGCAGCACTAAAGGAAGCTGAATTGTAGGAGATATTGAGCTTAATCCTATGCATGTCTACTGAGAAGTAAGCAGTCCCATTATAATCAATGGGGCTTTCTCCCAGGAAAGCGTGGATAGGATTGTAGCCATCATAGTATACTGATTATGCCAGAGGTTCTTAGACTTTTTATGATTATAGATTCCCTAATGGATTGCCCAATATGTCCCCATTCTCCTTTGACCACACTGTCAAAATCATCATAATCATCATAATCATCATAATCATCATTATTCTATCTAGTCATTCTATCTGGAGAGGAAGCAAGTCGCTACATGTGGTGTCACAGGTATGTGGCTAGCTTTATAATGGATTTAAGACTTTGGATACAATCCTAACCAATTTTTCAACATTGGCATAGCTATGGCAGTGGGGCACGTGTTGTAACTTGCAGTTGGGGGACAATCACAGAGTACCCTTTCCTTGGAGTTGCATTGTCCTTATGCCAGTGGTTAGGGAAAGTTGGTTAGGTTTGCACGCTTTGGGCAAAATCCAGAGTAAGGGCACAATCCAGAGTAACTACGGGTGCACGTAAGAGACATTACGTGCACCCATAGTTACTGCACCACTTAGTGAAAACCTATGGGAAATTCATATTGCAATCCAGAGTAAATTGTTCATACTCCGGAGCAAGGACTGCCCATAGTTACTCTGGATTGCACCCTAACTATGGGGAGTCATTGCTCCAATGTAAGAACAAATTACTCTGGATTCCAATATGAATTTCCCATAGGTTTTCACTAGGTGGTGCAGTAACTATGGGTGCAGGTAAAGTCTGAATTTGGGGGTTTGTCACTCATCTCTAGTTAGGAAACAAATAGCAAAAGAAAAAATTGACATAACTACATGGAAGTCTAGCAGTTGATACTCAGTGTCCATTTCTTCATATGTAAATTGATGGCAAAAAAACACAGCAACATTTTAAAATTATGTGCATGTATTATCAAGACAATGGGGTGCTATTTCTTAATTAGAATCAATGGTGAATGCATGTGACTATGAAGAGTAATAAATAAAATTAACAGTACTGGACTCATAGCAAGGACTTGGGCTTTTCATCTTTTGTAAAGGTTAGTCTTAATAAGAGCATTATGCACTGCCCACTCGGCTTGCTCCCAAATACCATGCCCTTGGCAGACAGAATGCCAGGAAGAGTCCTTATTAAAACCGGTGCTTGAAGGGTTGCAGGTATAAAGGTTATATTTCAAACCTTTACCCTTTGTGAAGTCCATGAATATTTCCCACTCTCTTTCGAACTAAGATATGGACTCGTGATGAATAAGAACAGACTCAGGATTTTGTTCACCTCTGTGACCCAAGCTCAAAACTTTGCGTCAGAACTTTGGCTGAATGGTTGAAACACTTCAAGGCAGTAAAACTTCCTGGTTCCAGCAGTTGCATATCTGGATCCTGCAATAACTTGGGATTTGGTCTGGTGAGGAAGGTGACATCTGTTACAGAAAGTAACATCAAGCTGACACAAACATAATGGGATATCATCATGCATGCCTGGTGATACCCCAAGTCCAGGATACAAATTCTCACCTGACCGGCATCCAATAACCACACAGCCTATTATCAGGGTGTCACCAATCTAGATAGTTAGACTTCCAGATTCACTCCTATGGTAAACACAAACATCAGGTTGAATGAACTTCTAGGAGTTCTTGTGAACATCTTGTTCATGTGAAGATGTTCAGAATGTCCCCATAAGAAACCAGGCATGTATTCACAAGTTGTAGCCACTTTCAGGCCAATCCTAATGTTCTGTAGTGCCAAATAGTATAAGCTGAAATGGAGCGAAAGAAGATGCTGAAATACTCCTTGGGGTAAAGGAACATCAGTTCCCCTACTCCACAGAGAGAACAGCTGGTCCCAATGGGTCAGATCTGAACTTTTAATTGAAACACAGTATATAAATATTGGTTGATTGGTTGGTTGATCAATCTGCACAGGTCTTTGCCACCACTCCCATCCCTGTCCTGGGCTTGATCTACTCACCCATCTCCTTCCCAGATCTGACCTCTCTCTTCCTTCCCCTACCCTCCCCCAACTCTGAAGAGCATCCCCTGCCACTTGGGAAGAATACTCACCACCCATGTGTTTTCCAGGACATCCTTCTGTACTGAAGTTCAACATCAACTGATGCTGGCCTCTATGCCAGCAATGGATTGATCCTGCCAATTGGGAGGGAAATTTTGATGCAGCTGGGGCTAGTTCGACAAGCACAGCACTAGTGCAGGGCAGAATAGGACTGGGCTTTCCTTGCACACACTCTCCTCAAGAAAAAACAACAGTCCAGATATTTTTGTTGTGGTCATAGTCATGGTGTGGTTTCATCCAGTGGGAGGTCAAACTTAGAGACTATTTATATTTGAATAATGTGCTGTCCATGATTATATGCAGCATCCTTCACTGTAGAAACCCCCCTCAAATAAAAGGACTGATAAAGACTTGCAGAATTATTATATTATTCATCATTCATTGGCATCCTTCAGTCCTAAAAGACTATGGTATTGTGCTCCGAGTGTCCTCTCCAGAGCACGATGGCCTGGGTAGATTAATATGGAGGACTGACTGTTACCCAAGCAGCAAATCCTCTTTCTCCACACCACTGAAATAGTCCAATGGAATGGCAGAGCCGACACAATTGGTACACAGTCACAAACTGCTTCCGGGACTCCAGCTCTGGATTTTGCCTCAAGGTTGACTCCTGAAGCCTTTCCCATAGATGTCCCATAGAAGCCTTTCCATAGATGTCCTTCTCCAGACAACTCACGTTCAGTGGGATTTTGGACAGGTTTAGTCTGGCTCCTCAATAAAGGCCTGTCTGGCATTGGAGTCCCTGCCAGTAGCTAAACTACTGCCAGCATAGCCCTTTGTATCACTGGAGCACACAATCCCACCACCACAAAAATTAATAATATTTATAATACTACTTTTCAAAAGGAGTGGTGTGATCTGAGTTACACTAAGAGTTACACTAAGTGTACATGAGTTCACTAAGGTGCTTAATAAATCAGTTTTTACTGAAGAAAAAAGAAGAATGAAGAAAACAGAAAAAAACAGAAGAATGAAGAGGCATCTGGCATGCCACAATACATACCTATGGGCCTGCCTTCAGGCTCATGCATTGTGTAAACCTAGTTTGACGCATCCTAATCAAAAGAAATACTAGATCTCTCTGTTAGCATTAGGGAAGGTGGATCAATCAATTTCAGTGTAATTAAGGCTTTGTGAAAACTGCTTTGTGAACTAAGCAATATATAAATATTGATTGATTGATTGATTGATTGATTGATTGATTGATTGATTGATTGATTGATTGATTGACTGATTGATTGATTGATTGCACAATCCTAACCAATTCTCCAGCTCTGGGGTAAAAAGAATGAAACTTTGCAGTAAGGGAACAAACACTGACCCTACAATCCAGAGTAACTACAGGAAGACTTTAAGAGGCACTTACTCTGGGTTGCTCTGTGCCAGCGGTTCTCAATCTTCCTAACGCCATGACCCCTTTATAAGTTCCTCATGCTGTGGGGACCCCCAACCATAAAATTATTTTTGTTGCTAGTTTATAACTGTGATTTTGCTACTGTTATGAATCATAATGTAAATATCTGATATGCAGGATGTATTTTCATTGTTACAAATGAAATGTGTTCTATGCACTCATTGAACACAATGGGATTTATTTCAGAGTAGGCGTGCATAGGATTGGGCCCTGAGGCTGCAATTCTATCCACATTTACATGGGAGTAAAGGCCCCCCTAATTATAATGGGATTTATTTCAGAGTAGACATGCATAGGATTGGGCCCTGAGGCTGTCAGTCAGCCCCAGTGCACGCTCAGCTACAGCTGGAGATCTGGCAAGCCTGACCTGGCCCCCTGCACCAGGGGTCTTTAGGCGACCCCCAGGAAAGCTCTAGGCGACCCCAAAGGGGTCCCGACCCCCACTTTGAGAAACGCTGCTCTATGCATTTCCCATAGGTTTCCCATAGGTGGCACTGTAACTACATTGGTGTAAAAGGTCCCATAGTTAGTCTGGATTGTAGCCTGAGTCTTAGAGGAGGCCTGTATGACTGCCCCCCCAACTGCAGGATGCAACGCATGCCCCACTGGCACAGCTATGCCATTGATAGGAAGTTGGATCTACCCTCTCTACTGCCTCCATAGTAAGGTAAAGGTAAAGATGTCCCCACAGGTTGCCCTGCTTGCCATACAACTGTAGGGTCCCCGATACAAGGCCAAAGAGCTGACATTGCCTGAAGACATCTCCTTGGTCATATGACTAACTGCCAAAGGTTCATGGAACATTATTATCTTCCCACCAAAGTGGAACATATTTATCTACTTGCATTTTAAATACTTTCAAACTGCTAGGTTGGCAGGAAAAAGACAATTATTCTTCTGGAATTACATATACAGCAGTTGTACATTACAGATGTATATAAGATGCACATAAGATGCTGTTCTGTGCATCGTACAGATACACCCAAAAGAAAGAAAGAAAGAAAGAAAGAAAGAAAGAAAGAAAGAAAGAAAGAAAGAAAGAAAGAAAGAAAGAAAGAAAGAAAGAAAGAAAGATTGTAGCATTTGTTTTAAAAGGTGAGTAGGTGGAAATAAAATGCACATGACAAAAACAAGATATTGTTTGCTACATCACTATGGGAACCCAAGAACAATTCTTTTAGCCTTGCTTAATACTCCCTGTTCTTATAGTATCAGCTTTGATCAAATGCAACCTATATCCAAACACCGAGATAAAGTCTTCTATGACACGATAAGCTGGAAACTGTCACTTTAATTTTAAATGTAATGGCAAAGGATTACGCAACCACAGCAACATCTATCTTGGAAACATGGTAAGGATCAGTGCGGCTTTGCAGGAAAACACTGAGCTGGAGTTGTTTAGACTATGGGTGCAGTCCTAACTTCCATTTAGGCCAGCCTAAGCCCCGAAATAAGTCCTGTGCTGACCTGGGGGTGTCACAAAAGTGCTGTAAGACAAAAATGCATCACTCCTGGGGGAGGGTTAGGCCAGTGCACAGACATGTTCTTGCTTCCCTACATTACCACAGGAATGGGAAGACCAATGAGTTGTGCCAGACTAGGTTGGGATTGCACGATATATATTTAGACCAGGGATTTTCAATCTTTTTCAACTTGGGGCACACCTCCAAAGACACTGAAAAAGTTGAGGCACACCACCAGTTTTTTTTTAATTGCATTGAATTATTACAAGACAATAAGTACATTATTAAATTAATAAATTAATTTACTTACTACATGCAGGGTGACCAGATGCCCAAACATCAAAAGGAGGACAAGGTCTTGGATTCCTCTCAGCCTGGACTTCCCAGCAGACAATGACACATTTGACTACTCACTAGTAACGCTGCAGTATTGGGCACTTTCACTTTCCCACAGAGCTCAATGCATATTTTTGATTTTTAGTTTTTTGGTTGGTTTTTGCATTGGATTCTTATCTTCAATACAAATCCAACTACATATGACATGACGGGGTACTACACATTATTGCAAAGTTCCAAAATGAAGCCAAAATGAAGGACAATGAAGCCCTTCTGGAGGACACCTGTATAGAAGGCTAAAAAAGAGGACAAATCTAGAACAATCTGGTCATATGATCACCCTGAATACATGTAAAAGCATAAATTAAAGAAATTTAATTTTAGTTAATACAGTTATGGCTGCAATCCTAAAGACTTACCAGGGAGTAAGACCCATTGAACACAATGGGGCTTACTTCTGAGTAGACATGGTTAGGATTGTGCTCTTAGTGCTGCAATCAATGGGAGGGGAGCTGCAGAGGATGCCCTCACTCACCGCTGAGTCCCTGCTGCTGCACCAGGACGCCCCGCGGGCCGTGGCACACCTGGAGCTCTCTTACGACACAGAGGTTGAAAATCCCTGCTTTGGACCACTGATTCCCACACACGCACACACAAAGCAGCCTGAAGAACACAAACTACTGCAAACTGAATTCGAGTTGCCAGATTGCAGGTTCAAGCTAAAGTTTCAGATTTAGCCTGCTGATCAATATCTCAGAGAAAAGGAGGAAGAAAGAATGAAAGAGTACTTGCTCCTCAACCTCTCTTGGCCATCATAAAGGCTAAAATGGCCCTTCCTCATGTTAATTTGCATGACACAGTGATTAAAACTGTTTTGACATATGTGTGTGTATAAAAATGAGAATACATGCCAACTTTGGCTTCAAATATATTCCCATTCCCAAAGAGAGTAAATATGCAGAAATCTGTGTATTACAGCAGGAATTTGCACGATAAAAAGGCGTCTGTGATTTGTGAGATACTGGAAGAAAAATTCATTAACTCAAAAAGGACCAGGTTCTGCTTTTCAACCATTTCCACTTTCCACCACTGCTCCAGTTCCTAACCTATCAAATAAGTGGGGGACACCTGCAGTTATTTTCATGGCAGTGAGACACAAGCTTCAGTGAGACCATGTGCTTCCACAGAACGAACATATGAATTCAGCAGCTCACCGCCCTCCCAAGAGAAACTGGAGATGTTTAAGTGGAACTGGGGACCACCTGGCATAGCTCCAGGGCACATGCCCCACACACTCTGCCCAAGTTACACCTCTGCATGTTGGAAACCACTCAGGAGTTATTTGGCACTAAAGACAATATATTGTATAAAGCTACCCTGAGGTTAGTAAGTTTAAACAGGACCTAGTGAATGAACCTTTGGCTCTCCATATAACAATGTTCTGCTATTATTATTATTACTAATTCTTTTTAAATATGCACAGTTTCATTCTTCATTTCCTGTATTTCAATTAAATTCCGTAAAACCAAAAGTTAATAGTGTTGAATTAAGACTTGGTGTGCGTTAAATTAGCTACTCAGCTGTGGCTTTATGAGTATTTGAATGAGGATGTTAGCTTCAAAGAAAAGTTTCACTCCGCTTTATAGTTACATCATTTATATAAAAACTGTGTAAGGGCCTTTACTTTCAGTAATGCATGCAAACTGCCCCGTGTTTAAACTGGCACTTACAGGCTCTGACAGATATGGTATAAATCAGACCACATTATTAAAAATAATTACGCTGTCATGTTAGCAATACAGCCAGGACGGGTGAGAGGACACTTAAATTCTTGATTGTTCTGCCCCATAAGAATCTCTTCAGGCCAGTTCCAGAGTGCCATCATTCCCCACTCACAAAGAGGGGAGAAAAGTAGCTGGCATTTTTCTCTTCCATGACCTTCATCTGCCCAAAATTGAGACACTGATGGTGATGAATTGTCCTACTTGTTAATGGTGAAATATATCGGGAACTGTGCAGAAAAAAAAAAAGAAATGTGATTCATTTCTGACAAAAGCAAGTCCGTTTCTCAGTCTTCCTTATCGGTATATCTTTTTTAACATTCAATTATTTTTGACCGGTGTGTTATGGCACATTGTTGTGCCATCAATGGTCTTCAGGTGTGTCTCAGGTGGGTTATCATTAGTAGGGCCATTTGGGGATTAACATACGAGTAAACTCAGTAATCAAATGGGTCCATCACTCCTAGCCCTAAATAAAACTGGCAATAGAATATCAAAGAAGGTGGGGGGCATTCCAACCCGAGTGCCAGCCATAAGGGGAATGCCACCATTGCATGCCTGTTGTGTTGCATGTCACCACTTGTCAGAAGCTCGCACCAAAAAATAGCAATAGTTGCTTTGAGGTACTGGCATTAAGGTGTACCTACATTGCTTGGCTCTAAGGCAGCGTTTCTCAATGTGGGGGTCGGGACACCTTTGGGGGTCGCCTGACCCTTTCACGGGGGTCGCCTAAAGACCTCTGGTGTAGGGGGCCAGGTAGGAAGACCTGGCAGAAAGGATGGAGCCGCTATGACTGGAAAAAACCTCTGAGAAGTGGCTCAGAAGGAGCCGGTGTGAGGCCAATGTGGAGCCTTGGGGGCCAGAGGCAGGAGGTGCCCGGCACAGTCACCACAGATAGCAGTCTCCCTCCTCCCTGCAGATCCTCAGTGTGCCTGTATGGGCTGGGAGTGTTAAGTACACTGAGCACTGAGGTGTTAGCATGGCACCAGAGCTGTGGTGGGTGGGCTGTCTGGCGGGCACCCCGCTTGTAGATTGACTATTGTGCCCTGCTTGTTGTGCCCTACTCTTTGTGATATACTTAGAAGTAAGCACCCTCATTGTTGTTGTTGTTCATGATAGTTGAATGGGGCTACTCCCAGGAAAGTGTGGCTGGATCTGCTGCATGAGTTCTCCTCAGAAGTCAGTCCCCATGCTACATCATACGTCAAGACAAAATTTTATTTATTTGTAATTAGAAATAAATATTTCACAATATATAATTAAATATTGTTTTTGTGATTGATCACTATGCTTTAATTATGTTCAATTTGTAACAATGAAAATACATCCTAAATATCAGATATTTACATTACTATTCATAACAGTAACAAAATTACAGTTATGAAATAGCAATGAAAATAATTTTATGGTTGAGGGTCCCCGCAACATGAGGAACTGCATTAACTTCGTCAGTCGAAGCTGTTACGCCCCTTTTAGTCGAAGTGCGCCTTTTAGAACACTGTTAGAAAACTGTCATAAGCACCTAATTAACTCAATTGTAACACTCTTAAAGTGTTAAGTGACATTCATTAGGATGTACAAAGAGACAATATTCAAAATCTGATTTTAAAAATCCTCATTTAGTAATCATACAGCCAGTAAAACCAAAATCACTGAAAATTAATACCTGCCTCCACATTGCCTTATGTTTTTATGAAAAAGAAAGACATATGAGCATTAATATGTCTGAACTGGAAATATAGGCACAGCAGAGTCACTCTGTGTCGCTGTTGGGAAGTTCAGCTGTTGGGAAGTTCAGCAGTGACTGAAAGGCTGGTCCAACAAGAGACTCGAGGGCCGCATTTGGCTTAGAAAACCCATTACTGGACATACATGCATGTGTTCTCTAGACATTTATGTACAAAATATGTACAATATTATGAACAAAATATCCACAGTCTTTGTAATTTCCATTTATAAAAAGAGCTAAATGAACAGTTATGATGAATATAAAAGGAAATAAGACTTCCAAAAGTCAGCTAAGGAGGGTCGAAGTTGGCATTTTTTGGCCAGGGGCTCCCCACACAAGAAGCTGGAAAAATGACTAGGGAGTTCTCAAAGAGCACCTAGAAATAGGAAGGTACTAGGAGAGGCAGGCCTCTTGGTCATCATGGGGCAGAGAGGGAGAAAAAACAAAATCTCATGGAATAATTATAGCAGCCTAGAGCGTCCTAGAGTTAAAGGGTCACGGCATTAGGAAGGTTGAGAACAACTGCTCTAAGGTGATATCTCCTAGATGCTGCCCCCATCTGGTCCCACCCTTTCTGGCCATAACACACTTGGGAGCAAAGGTGTTCTGCTGGGTATAGATATGCAGGTTAGACTTTGCCTCCACCAGGAGATCCCAAAGAAGGCAGAACACTGCTTCAAATGACAGGTAGTGGAGCTGGTCTCCCTGGGGATGATCTTAGGTGGAGACCAAGTCTTTCTAGCACTTCAGTGCTGAGTCTACCAAACTTACTTGGGATCTCTAAGTAGAGGCCAGGTCTACTCATGACTATCAGCAACCAAAGGAGAGATGGTAAAGGTATTTCACCCTAGGTAAGAGTGGTGCATTGAGAACTGTACTGGTTTAAATTTCCCCATTGGTTAAATAACTCAGGGTACAATCCTAACCATTTTAGGCTGGCAGAACTCAGTAGTCTCCCCTTTCCTGTGGAGGTGTGGGGAGGCCGGCACATGTCTGTGTGGGGGTGTGGAGAGGCCAGCGCATCATCTCCCCCTCATGTGCATCATCTCCCCATTTGCATCTGCCCCCCATGTGCATCAAACCTCCATGCACATCACCCCCATGTGCATCAATCCCCCATGCACATTAATCTCCATGCGCAACACCCCCTCATGTGCAACACCCTCCTCACGCGCAACATCCCCTCATGCACATCAACCCTCTCACAGCACATCATCTCTCCCTCATGCGCAACACCTCCCCATGCACATCAAGCTCCTTATGCACTTCACCCCATCATGTGACTCATCTACCCATATGCATCACCTACCCATGGGCATCAACTCCCCATGCGTAACACCCCCTCAAGCGCAACAACTACTGTACAACATCCCCCTATGAGCACCATCCCACCCAGTGCACCCTCCCTCCCAGTGCATCAGGTACCAGGCATCAAATTGGCTGGATGTTTATCAGTCAGTCTTCAATTTTAAGTATAGGACAAAAACACATTGCACTCTTTTTTACCCCCTTAAGGATTTAATTTCTCAACATAATTTCTTGATGGGTGTTCATATTACAGAAGGAACACCTTCCCCGAATTTCATGCTTCTAGGTCCAGGGTTTGGGGCAGGCCCATGATTAGTCAGGGATTCTTCAATGGAAAGTATAGGGAGGAAAACATATTGCACCCCTTTTCATCCTCTTTGGGTTGGAATTTCCAAAGAAAACCAGTTCTTCATGGTTGCCTCCATGACGGAAGGGACACCATTCCCAAATTTCACACTTCTAGGCCCAGTGGTTTTGGCTGGGTGTTAATGAGTCAGTCAATCAGTCAGTCGGAAATGAATCGGTCAGTGAGTCAGTCAGTGAATCAGTCAGTGACTTTTCAGTTTTATATTATATTATATTTGGGGTGACCATATAGAATGGAGAACAGAGTGCCTCTACCTTTAACTGTTGCACAGAAGAAGGAATTTAGGCAGGTTCAACTCAACATAGAAGGGTTTAAAAAGCAGCACCTGCCAAAATTCCCTCTTCTATACAAAGGTGGATGCACTCTGTCCTCCATTCTATATGGTCACCCTGATTATATTATAATCCCACATTCCATCATATTGTCCACAAGCACCCATTTCTAACTTCATCTTTTTACCCTTCCCACTCCGTAATCTGTACACCTGTGATGCTATACTTCACCAAACACCAATGGAAAGTTGCTTTTTGAGAAGGAACAACTGCAGTAATCTCTAACTATCTGATAAATGTTTAATCTCCTTTGCCTTTCTTTTTGTAAGTCTGCTCAGCAAAGGTGCTGCAACAGCATCCTATTTTACCGACTTCTTATCCGTCCTGGTTCTGCGATGCTTCATCACTTATCGCCTTTCTCCAGTCCCCCTCCCACTTTTGTCTCCCCGCAAAAGCGTTCCGCTCCATCCTGCCACTCTGCCTGATCTCCAACCTCACCTTATTCTAATAATTGCATGAACCATATTCCGTTATCTAAACTTGTCTCCTAAAATGCTCCGTATCTTATCATTAGATTCTCTCTCAATGTCATTTTGGATACGCTTTTGCTGGTCTTGACTACTGGATCACCAATGATGGAAAGGATGAATGGCGAGTTTATTAGATTTTTCTCTGTAGGCCATGTTGTCGCTTGGCCTTATTTCTTCCATCATCCCCACCAGCCACGGCTATAAATACTTAATCATTTTGTGATTAAATTTCCTTGTTGCTTTTTCACTTAAGTAGCACAAGGCACCTGGACTTGGACTGATTTAAACTGCATTCTAAAACCGCTGCAGGATTAAGGAAGAATTCTGATTGACTGGTAGATTCTTGTTAAGGGTGAGATTAATTCTGGGGAAATACACAATGGCAAACTGCTAATTCATCTTCTTTCCCCAAATACAGAGATTCATGCAGTTCCTGGAACAGGGAGAAAGACTTTTGAGGAGGTGGGGAAAAAAATCTGCTAAAGCAATTCTAAGTGGGGTATTTGCTAATCACAAGATAACACACTCCAGAAGGATGAAAAGCATTAAGCTGTGTTGTGTAGTATGATTATCCTATGATAAGCGGGGTTTTCGTCACAGCTCGGTGCCTGCTGTTCATCCAGTTCAAGGTAACTTTCCCCGTGATTGTCAAGGATAGTGGATGCTAGTGGAGGTGGGGTGGGGGAGGCTGTTCAGAAGTGAGTCAAGCAGCTCAGCCAGTAACCAGATATGAACAGCTCAGATTGATGAGCCAGAGTCAGAAGCTTGGGTTGGGCGTACAATAGTTGACCCTGAACTAGCAGATCCCATATCCATCAGTGGTGGTTACAGTTATCTGTGGATCAAAAATATTTTTAAAAAATTATGGAAACTTCCTTCCTTCTTATTTTATTACTTACGGTATTTACTTACTTATTTGTCCATAAGTACTGCCCTTTAAAGTGCTCTGTGTGTGACCACAGGCCCACTGTGCCTCCCTCCATTTCTTGTCGCACTTCACCCAATGGCTCTTGCTCAGAGATGCTTCAGTGGCTATCAAACGGATAGCCATCCAGCTGATTATTCAGGCAGGACATCTATAGGCCTTAAAATCTACCATCTACAAATACTATATGATATACATAATAAATCCAGACTGCAGATTTAACTCCCTGCAGTTTCTGAATCCATGGTGGAAGATTGGACCCATGCTCCTATATGTGACTTTCTGCTCCAGGAGGCTTTCTGAGGCCCCATCACATGAGCTCTGCAGATTTCAGAAGATCTTCAGACACATTACACCTGGAGAAAATAGTGGACAGGTCTATGGATTCATTTATCCATGTGTTTCAGTTTCTGCATGGGGTCTAGAAACAGATCCATGTGGATGGCAAGGTCCAACTGTACAGGGTTTGCTACTATTCATGATTATTGGCATTCATTTTTGATCTTGGATTGTAACCAGTGGTGGGCTCCAGCAGGTTCGCACCTACTTTTTAGAACTGGTTGTTAACGTGAGATAGGACATATAAAATTTTAAAATAGCCATTAAAAAGTGGCTGCCAGATGGGCATAGAACCGGTTGTTAATTTCTTTGAATCCCTTCACTGATTGTAACCCATAGATATGGGGGAACAGGACTGCCAGTTATCCATCAGCAGTGAAGGCACTATAGTACAGTACATGAAAACAGCAGTACCCTCTCTTTATAAACTGCCGTGCTGGTGCAGGGAGTGATCCACCTGGGCCCACTTTCAGAAGTCAAGATTCTGGCACTTTACTGTTATTCTAATAAACTAAGCATTGACTTCTTTCATTATGAACTCAGAGTAGTACAATGCCTCAGGGCTCTCTCTGTGTTTTTTTAAGTGTTTCAAGACAAAGTCATTTAGGTCTCCTGATTGTTCCATAATTGGGAAGTGAATTATCCTATTCACATGGAGACTATCTATGGGAACCATGGAAAAAAAAGGGAGGGAGAAAAAATTATGTATGTCTATCTATGCCAAGCAATGGTATGAATGAATAATAACAATTCTATAGTTTTAATATTTGTAGGTCATTGTTCTACATCTCAGCCAATCAATAGCAAGAGCTAAACCCATCATACAATATCTATTACCCTTAGCTCATTTCATCCTTAGTAATTAACAATTTTATCTACACTGCTCTGTGATTGATTTCAGGAATAAATTCAGATGCTGCAAAAGGAGCTTGTGCTTTAGATCCTTCATATTAAGTGCTGAAACAAATGATTACATTTTCCATAATGATCTGTTTCTTCAGGACATCCAACCTCTCTTATTCCCTTTTTGGCAATTTCCAGACAATTTTCTTCCTGAATGCCTCTTTGCTTATGCCTGTCTTGAACTTTTCTATTCTTTAGACAGTTAACCCTTCAAAGTACAATATTTATCTTATTGATATGGGATTCAATGAGCAATCTCAGGCATGTCCCAGTGCTTGCAGTGACTTTCACAGTGTGGGAGGTTTAAAAATGCATAACTGATCTTGGGAATCGTTCACCTGAAAAACAGCCAGAACTTCCCCTGCACTCCTTTTGCACTCCTTTTTCTGAAAAGCTTTCAGAAGAAAAATGGAAATTGATCATAGAGCAGTGATTTTCAACCTTTTCCATCTCATGGCACACTGATAAGGCACTAAAATTGTCAAGGCACACCATTAGTCTTTTGACAATTGACAAGGCACACCGTACCATTGATGGAGGGTTCATATCCCTTACTGGCCCTATTAATAAATGACATTATCTAATAAATAAATTTTCCAACCCCCTATGGCATACCTGTGGACCACTCACAGCACACCAGTGTGCCATGGCACGCTAGTTGAAAATCACTGTCCTAGAGTATATAAATTGGACATTCTGTGCCAGGTTTGCTGGCAGTTACCAGGATCTGTACTAATCCCAATGACCCTTCTTAATACCTACCTGCTGTGCTGGTGCTGGGGTAATATCTGAAATATTTTAAATTATAAAAAAATTATTCTTTCTTCTTCAATCACAGCTCCTCACCCGATGGCTCCCTTCAACTCAGATACACTTTGACAGCTGTTGATACTGAAGCAAAAAACAAGCCTTTCACTTAGACCGGACATCTCCAGGTCTTAAAATGTGACACCTTAAAATGTGCTACCTGCAAATAAAGGTGTAGCCTAATTATATGCAAATTATGTATATGTGATTATGGGTGCAACCACATTTTCCTGGGAGTAAGTACTATTGAACACAGTGGGACTTATTTCTTAGTAGACATGCTTAGGATTGCACGATTGGCTCTTTCAGTTGAAAGATAAGCTTCCATCCTTAGAGCGGTTAATCATGGCTTAAAGGCAGCCTACTTATACTGGCAATGAGGCAGGCAATTCAGCTTAAAAGTTTGTGAACTTTTTAGTTTTCGTTTCTGATCAGCTGGAAGGGAAGCCCTTCCTTTCCCTCCAAAATTGCTCTGAGCTGATGTTTGCAAAACGTTTGCAAGATTTTTGCAAGAGCTCAAGAGCTTGCAAGAGTCAGCTGTCTGTTGAGCAGGGAGCAGTGAGCAGCCACTTCAAAGAACTTGATTCATTGTTGTCTTGTTACTATGCCTTTGCAATCGCCTTTGTATAATGCAAAAATAATCACACAGTTTCAGGGAACCAAATGTCGCAAATGGAAAGGTTCAACCTATACTATATTGAATATAAGGTTCACTACTATCCATGGTCTGGGATAGATCTTGGAACATATACCATATAGCAGAGGTTCCCAAACCTGGCATTCTAACACCCCGGAGCTTTGCAACGTGTTTCTGGGGGCATTATAGGATGTGCATGGTATAATTTACCCCTACTTATCTACATAGAAATAATTTGTCCCATACTTTGTGAAATCAGGGTCGCATGAAGGACAACTTGGGACACATAGGAGAAATTTCAAATTTAAACTGCCCTCTTCTTTTACGAGTCCACAATTACTGGAATTTCATTCAGTTTAACAGTTCCTATTTGCATCCCAGGGGATATACCCCTTCCCCATGTAATCACATTCACTTGATTACATATGGCACCCTGTACAATTGCTTGTTGCTATTGTCTTCGGAAGGAGCAATAAATATAATTAGGAATAAGGATCCACTGCCTGTTTCCACTTAGAGAAAGACCACTGAAGTGTGTAATGGTTAAAGCAAATAACGTTAGAAGGATTAGCCATGCAGGAAGATTTCACAAGGTGTTGATTAGTTTTCCGCATTCTAGATACTCTGGTGGTGGTATATTGGGAAATAATTTGACGATGGGCTGCAAAGATTAATTTGGTTCATTCTTTTTAATCTGATGTTTACAAAGAAACTTCTGGTTCAAATAGCCCAGTTTTCAAGTCAGGCCCAAATCTTTCAGTGTAGGCACCCCATGTATCTATGGGAATTCCATCCCAGGTCCTCCAATACAGTAACGGAGGATATGAGGAAGCCTATTTAAATAGCAGCCTCTGCATTCCCCCCATTCATGGCCATAGATTTTTTTTAGAAGCACTGGACGAATGGTTGTTTCTTGTTTTACAAAGCAACATTCTTGCTTCAATAAAAAGTGCTAAGCAAGCAACCTGCCTTCGTGCTATAGGCAGAAGATTAACATTAACAGGAATCAATTCCTGTTAATGTTTCTGTTTCGACTGGTTGCATATCAGCAAGAATGTCACTTTGTTAAAGCAAGAAACATCAGTACTTCCATGCTGTTAAAGAAAAACTAAGGTGCTATGTAGGGGGCAGAGAGTTTACAGATTCACAGATACCTGAATCCATGGATACCCATGGATTTTGGATCACAAAGAGAAGGCAACTGATCCCAGAAGTGGCAGGCTGGTGCACCGTTTGGGGGAGATCAATGGTAAGGAGGCTCTCCAGTAGAGCAGAGTATTCCACTAATCCGAGGGACAGATTCAGCTGTGGACAGTATAGTGCAGAGTAAGACATGCAGAGCCATCATTGGATTTTCCCACAGTTGATCGTGTTGGGTCAGATAGGCATGTTCATTGCTTGATGATAGGAGCTGGACTCAGAACTGAAAGCTCTGGGTTCAAATCCATTCTCAGTCATGAAGCTTCCTGAGTCACTTTCAGCCTCTCAGCCTCACCTACCTCACAAGGTTGTTGTGAGGGCAAAAGTAACCATGTGTAGCCCCTGATCTCCTTGGAAGAAGGATGATATAAAAATGTGAAAAATCAATAAACATGTTTGTTGCCTGAGCTCCTTGGAGGAAGGGCAGTATACGAAATAAACTATCTCAGAATGGGATATCACTTATATAATATCATTGCGAAACTAATTATTTCTTAACAGAATTGTTTCACATATGCTGGTGCCTGTCAGCAAGTGTCTAAATCATCACAGTTAGAGCAATCTAATAATGTACATGCTGGTGTGATCCCAGCCTTGATGACTGGCATCAAAAAGTGTGAACAAACTCCACTGGAAAACAGTGTGCTTGCGAGGGTGATTGCTCTGAAAATCAACAATCCACAACATAATAAAATAACTACTCTTCAAATTTTCATATACTGTAATATCATCAGTTCTGGTACACAGGTACATCTCTGGATATCATCAAAAGACCATTCCAGTAATAATTGCCTTTTTGAAGGAGATGGTGGCATAGCTAGAGGGGGTGGATCAGTCACTTGTGGAGGGAAACTCACTGTGATGTTCAAAGTCATTCCAGATCAGGGGAGCATATGACTCTGTTTTGCTCCCCCAGCCTAGAATGGTTTTGAAGGGTCGGGGACCTCTTATGGGTCTCAGTGAGGCTCCTTTCACGAGTTACTGCTCTGCCGTCTCTACTTACCCCTCTACATGGGGAACATCTCGTACATATAGAAAGTGTCTGTAGCTTCCAGCTTCATGTAAGGATCTCAGCAGCCAGCATCACAGACTTAACTAAGACCAAAATTATATGGATCTCAAAGTTGATCTTTCTAAGAAAACTTTTGGCAATCTACGCTTTTTGTAATCTTTTGAAACAGAAATATAAAGAGACAAGATTCCTTTGGACAAAAGTGGCATGAAGGTGTTTGAGTTTTTATCTGTCTGTCTGTCTGTCTGTCTGTCTATCTATTACATTTGTACTCCGCCTTTCTCCCCAAAGGGCACCCCTGGTCTCCCAAGATCAGAGAGATTAGTACCCAAAGAGTCAAGCATAACGCCTTCAAGGATATTCTCCTGAAAATTATGTTACAGGGTTATGAATATTTTGGAAATAATAACAAGACTGAAAATTACATATTCATATATAGTGGTACTTTGGGTAAAGAGCGTTGTGGGTAAATAGCAAAATTTTCTCAGAAATTTTGATTTGTGTAAAGACCACTGTCTTGGGTAAAGTGCACTTCTGAGGAAGTTTGGAACAGGCTTCCATGGCAAAGAAACCCACAGTGGGGACGAGGGTACTAGCTTGAGTGGGGCCCTGGGCAAAGTCTGGAATAGGCTTCCATGGCCAGGGAAGCAGGCTTCCATGGAGGCTTCCATGGAGCAGCCTGAGCCAGATTTGTATGTGGGATCTGTGTGTGCCAGCATGGAAGGTGTGCCTTATCAATGTTCTAGTGCTGCTCCCATCAGCAGCTTGGGAATGTTAGTTGCACATAAAGACAAAGATTCCATTGAGCTAATGGATAGCAGTGACTCCATTAGTGATTGTGACAGTCATCCCCTCTCTGTAACCCTCACACCAGCCATGAAAGTTTTCAAATGTACAGTACAATGCAGTACTGTACAGTATTTTCTTTACTGCAGTATTGTGTGTTACTGTATATTACAGTGTTTTGTACTGTGTTATACTGCAGTGTTTTGTAATCATTTTTATAAACAGTTAATATTTTTATGTGAATATTTTGGGGTTGTGGAACCAATTGTCTGAGTTTCCATTATTTCCTATGGGAAAATCCGCTTCATGTAAAGAGCGTTTCACGTAACAAGCATGCCTCCAGGACAAATTAAACTTGTTATGTGAGGCACCACTGTACATAACTATATAAAAATGTGATTAAAGACTGCTTATACTTAACAGTTTGTTGTTGGCTATTCATAATTTTCAAAGTACAATTATGGCTAATATTTATACTTAATGGATGCAGATTTTCAAGTGAAAACAAATGTTTACTAAACTGTGCATTTAAATGGAAGTGTAATGTTTGAAAAACAAGAGGATTTGTTTTATAAAAATGGGATGGTTAAGAGAGAGAGAGAAAGTGAGCAGTTTGGACTAATTCAAAACAGTTTGGACATGTTAAACATGGACTTACTTGCAATCCTATCACCAACATACATAGGCTCCAGTGGTGCCAAAATTTTGATTTTTGCATCCAACAAAGCAGGACTAGCACTGGTTTTCTATGGGTCTCCTTGGATCTGTGCATGCAGAAACAGAAAATTCAACATGGGATGACATCTGTCTCAAGCAGTGAGATTAAGTACTCAGAACAGAAGAAGACTCAATAAAGAGATGCCATTTTTGGCAACAGCCTTAAATCTAGTTACATCCAGAGTAAAGATACATAAAGTACTTTGAAAAGTAAAAATACCAAACAATATTAACTGTGGATAGATGGCAGTTTGCATTGTTTATAGAAAGCAAACTTGCTACTTCTGTAATGGTGCAATGATTCTATATTAGCTAAACTTGCATCAACAGATCCTTTTTCTATGTCCTCCTGCCTTGTCCCCCACCACCACCACCAAACTGCTTATACTGCAATACCTGCAGGAATATCTGGACACAACGCTTCGGAGGTGTCACTCTCCTCTTCTACGGTAAATTCAGCAGAGCTGTTAAGACTGATTAGCTCTTATGGTATATTTAAGTAACAGATTCTGAAAGGTCGTCTCCTGTCACTTGAACATATGCTTAATTAAATTGGCCCTGGTCCTGAAGTTATAATTTAGACCTTGTTCAGACAAAAAAAATGCTCAGTTGTTGCAGCAGATGAGTTGCCCGAGTGAAGGACCCCTTGATGGCACGTTTTGCTGGTTAAAAAAGGCTACTGCAGGAAAATTAAGGATAATAGTGTAGCTAAATCATCTAGAACCCAAGGGCACAACAATTTTTAACACATCCCTTACTTTGTTTTAGAGAATATACAATGTCTTGGAGGGGGGATGTCTCAAAGGCCTCCTCCAATTCTTGGCAAAAACCAAAAGTTTTCAAAAAAAAAAAAAAAACCAAACAGTGTTTCTCAATCTGTGGGTCATGACCCACAAACCAATTTCAGGGGGGTCCCCATTTATTTCAATGCGTATTTTATTTTTAATGTATGAAACTTAATGCTACCATGATATGTGGTTGCATTTGGGGAAGTTCATGTTGTAGATGCTGTAGGTAAGTGGTAGGACTAGATGACCTTGTGGGCCATCCCAATGCTATGATTCTATGAAATCCTTTCCAAATCAGACTTGGGGGTGATTAACCCATCACTATCTGAGACTTAATACACTACAGAGAAGTATCATAGTCAACAGTTTCTCTTTTCTTTGTATGAGACATTTATTATTTCCTCCATAGTTAAAAAAATTGCTCAAGAATCCTTTCAAAAAGTCTTAAAACCCTTATATGTGACCTGGAAAAGTGCTAATTAAAAGCACTTTAAAAATTGCTTTGTACAACAAAAAGCATTACACGCTCAGCCCCTTGATACTGAAAAAGAAAATGTGTGCCAAATGGTGACAGATGTTTCAATTACTCTCAAAACTGTCAGAGGAAAGTCACTGGGTTTTTAGATTCACTTAATGATGTGTATTTTTAGTGACAGAACTATAATCTGACCACCACTGCACCATCCAGTGGCATCACCAGACTGGTGAGGCTGGTGCAGACCACACCCAGTGATGCGCCTTTGGGGGGTGATGTGCCGGAGGAGTTGGACACTCCTCCAGCTGGCACCGGGCATCAGCGCACCCATTCGGGCCAGTTCTGAGGCGGAGAGGCACTCCAGTAGCTGCTGCTCTGCCTCGAAGCTGGCCGGAATGGCCAGGTGAGGAGCAGTGCGAAAAGACACACTATGCATGTGCATCTCTGCGCAGCCATTGGGCCTTGCTCCGAAGGCAGAGCCAGCTGCTCCACCTTTAGAGTTAGGCCCAATGGCTGTGCAAATATACTGAGCATGTCCAAAGGCTTGGATATGCGCAGTACGTATCTCTGCATGGCCATTCGGCCTCGCTAGGGAGGCAGAGCGGCAGCTTCTGGCTGCCGCTTCGCTTCCCAAGTGAGGCCGAATCGCTGCACAGAGGTGCAGACTTCCTCCTCTCTAAGGAAGAGCAGGCTGCTCCTCCTTAGAGAGGAGGAAGTCTCCTCTGAAGACAGCTGGCTTCAGAAGAAACTGCGCAGGCGTCGGAGTTGGCGCCTGTGCAGTACACTTCTGAAGACTTTTCATGAGTTATGCTATACCCACATGTTTGTATCTAAGTACACATTTCTGTGAAATGGTTGCACCTGAGTTTATTACCACAGAGCCTTCATCGAATCAAATGTGAATAACTGAATTTAGGTACAAACTAACAAGACACAGATGTGCCCAGATCCAGTTTTAACATGTGATCAACCATTAAAATGTGATACAGAAAAAGAGACCAGCTCCTCATTGTTAGACAGAACAATTGCTACCCACTAAGAAAAAGCCTGATATTTTTGATGATAGGCAGGATCAGTTTGGGGGGCAGCATTTGTGTTATAAAGGATGCATTATACGTATAACCTTGCACTTTGCATCCATGCCCAGGAGGATCAAGTCATTAACTGCAAAGAGTGTGGGGAAGGGCTGGGCAATATTTTCAGCAAAGGGGCCAAACTTCTGATTTGCCAAGCACTTGGAAGTGACACTGTGAAGCTCAGCTTGGAAGGTGACACAAGGACTCCAAAAGACTAGATGGAGATGCCATGGCTGGCACAAGGTGGGAAAATTTGCTGAGTTCCATGCAGCCCAGATGGTCTTGGATGCCTGATGTCCAGGGCGTAGGACAAGTTCAAGAAAAAAAAAATCATGTGGATAAGATCTGAAAGTGAAATTTATCACAGTTATTAGAATAAAATATCCTAAATCTATGTAATAACAAAAGCATAAGCCAGCAAAACTTTAAAGTCTTCCTAAATTAAGTGGAAGAGAGTAAAGTCTGTCCTTAACTTCCCTGAAATCAATGAAGACAATTCAGCAAAAGGGCCACGAATTCCAACGGGAAAGTGAAGAGCGTGCTTATATCTATCCCATCCAAATCAATTTGGTTTAAAGGTGCTTAATTGTAGCAAGGTCGTTCTCAGGATTTGCTTATAATTCATCAGCAATTTTTAAGAGTAGATAGATAAAATACTCTTAGAAGTTCTAAAAAACCAACACAATATAATCAAGATGGCTGTGAGTCATACCGTAGACAACTCTTAATCACATACACTTCAGCATTAGGCTGAGACCTGCGTAGTTGGAAGATAATTAGTCAGCTAATCCAAGAAGGTCTGATTAAACCCATTATGGCAGAGTGATGAGAACCACAGTCTGATACAGCTTTCTCCTTGCCTGAGCACTTCTGTTTCTTGATGACCCAGTTTCTGGATTTGAGGCTTTTCACTGTGTTTGCTTCATAGGCTTTTATGTTATTTACTTTGGAAGTAGCAAATGCCCAGTTGTGGCAGGCAGGCAGGCAGGCAGGCAGATAGATAGATAGATAGATAGATAGATAGATAGATAGATAGATAGATAGATAGATAGATAGATAGATAGATAGATAGATCGGTCGGTCGGTCGGTCGGTCGGTCGGACGGACGGACGGACGGACGGTCGGTCGGTGTGCATAAAACAGACAGCTGCAATCTAAACCCAGATTAGGCCAACATAAATCCCAGCACAGGTCCTGTGCTTGCCTAGGGGTCTTCCCAAAAGTGCCATGTGGGTTAGGCTACTGTACAGACAGCACCAGCCTCCCCACACCACTGCAGGAACGGAGAGATTGATGGGTTGTGCTGGCCTAAATTGGTTAGGTTTACACGCATAAGAGAGACGAGAAGTGGTCCTCACAGACTGACCCTTGATTCTGTGCCAGTCAAAGAGCTGCCTGCTGAATTGAGTAGCCCCACTGCATGACTATTTTCTTACACTGGGAAAGGGGATGAATGTCTCTTCAGGAGCTGATGGCAGTTGTCCAGTGCACTTAGGATACTGTGGCAGCTAAGTTGGTGCTGCAGCAGTCCCAGCACGCCTGGCAATTTAAGAGTGGGCTTTCAGGTCACAGAGAATTAGGTAGCCCTTTCGTACCTAGTCCATCACTTCTTTAGCAGAACACTGTTCTGCAGTCTATGATGTTACTCTAATGGTTCTCAAAGCAGCAGTCAGGATCCCCTTAGGGAACTCGCCACTTCATTTCAGAGGAGACACAAAATGCTACACACTGCCATCTTGGAATCTGGCACTAGGCACCACCATCTTGCAATGGGACATTGAAGCTGTTTTCCTGGGAGAAAGTCTCATGGAACACAATGGGACTTACTCCCAAGTAGGCATGGAGGACTTCGTGTTCCATTCCAGCACTTTATGTTAGCACTTCATGTTTCATCAGGACAGATTCTCATTCTCCAAAGGGGTTCTGGTCTGAAATGCTTGAGAACTGCTATTCTAGATCAGGGGTCTCCAAACATTTGGAGGGCCACATCATCTCTCTGACATGATGTTGGGGGCTGGAAAACTAATTTACATATAAGAATGTATTGGACTGGATTACAAGGCTTGCCCAAGGGTCAGACAGTGGGGTCTTGCCCGGGGCCTCATTTGGGCTTGCTGAGGCCACCGGGCCAGGGCCATCTGGACTGGGCCATCTGGCCACCGGGCCAGGGTTTGGAGACCCCTGCTCTAGAGCTTGATGAATTCCTGACAATTCACACTTTTGCATTCTGAAATAATAATAAGTCAGAAGACTATTTGACAAAATATGTAATGATGCCGTTATCTGTATCCCACTCATGATTGGGAGTGTATGATTTTTCATTGTTATTTTATCATAATTTTCCTTTCCAGCATGTTTGTAGATCGTACTTTAAAGCAAACAGGGGAGCACAAAATATTTTATGAAAATCAGTATTTATCATTCACATCACTTCGCATCAGAGTTTTTTACTTGTTTTGTTTTTAAATGATATGCACAAGTTTCTTTTCTCCATACTATCAGTTAAACAAAAGCTAGAGCCCAATTATACAAGCATACTAATGGCTAGATGTAGGTTTTAATGGCAATCCAGTGTACTGGTTCTAGTTTAATTAGAAGGAAGCTATTGATGAAATTTCAACATCAGGTATTGCAATCAATGGCTGCATTCCCCGTTTCTTTTGATTGCTAGGGAGTAGAAAGAGGAATCAGTCAGGAGGCTATTATGTTAAGATCTCTGGCTTAGAAGAAGTCCTTGTCCACATAATTAGGGAAAAAGAAATTCACCAGTGTTTAAAGAGTATGTAGACTCAAGGCATATCTTTTTTAATCAATGTAACTGCGGTTTGCTGAAGAGGCTCTTCTAGTGAGAGATTTGTTTTTTGATCTTGAATTGTTTATAGTTGTGAAATGATGGTTTTGGGGATGCTTTGCTAAGGAAAGTTATGTTTATGAGTTCATATAGCAGGTTCCTCCCTCCTAAAAATACAGCTTTTGAAATCATTTTTTTAAAAAAAACATGGTGCTGGTAATAATAATTGGGGGGTTATCAACAACAAAAGTTGAGTAAATTGGATTGAAAGCAGAAAAACTATCAGTGGTTTTCTGAACATAAGAAGTTGCCTCTACTGAGTGTGAACATAAGTCCATCTAGCTCAGAATCAGAAAAGGTTTCTCTGACCCATCCAGAGTTGGCTGATATATGCCAGATGCAGGGGGGCATATGGATGCATGTGTCATAAAAGTATGTGCTCTCTGATGCATCTGGTGGGCCACTGAGTGATGCAGGAAGTTGGACTAGATGGGCCTTTGGCCTGATCCAGTAGAGGCTTTTTATGTTTTTATGACTGGACCTTCTGCATGCAGAGCTACTACTCAGCCATGAGCCCTCGTCCAGCTCTCAGAAGAGTTCAGTTGTATTTGATAGGTTCACAAAGCTACCCTTGCATGGTGGAAGAAAAGAGAATCTGTGCATGGACAGCTATATGTATGTGTGGTCTCCATTCTTTTGAAGGAAGACCTGTACAAATCCAAGTGCCATGATCAGCATTAGGGTCTCCACCTGAACTTCTAATTTCATATGTTGTGTTTGCTGAGCAGTGGATGAGAAGGTCCAATTAGATACCAGACCAATAAGGACTGTTGGCCAGGAAAACTGGATTTAAATTGGACCACCAGCTACTATTGATCACAAATGGGTTGAATTGGAGGAGGAACTGAATTGGAGGAGGAGCCTGGAAAGGGTGGAATAAGTAGAATTCTGTTCTGCTCTATCCTGAACTTAATGTTGTGCTGAAAAGCCCGACATGGAGTCTCTCAAGTCTATATCAGCAGATTTCACTAGCTGATGGAAACTTTGAGAAGTCCCATTGCAGGGCTTGGGTTTTTCCCAAAGGGAGGGGATTTTCATCCTAGAGGAGACTTCCAGCAGCCTCCTGGTGCTCACTGGATATAGCAGTAACCATTCTGGCACCGCTGTTGTAACAGGCACCAGGAAGCTTACGACTGGTCTGTCCATCTGCAGATACAAAGCCTGTGGATCTGAAGGTGGATCTAAAAGAATCATAGAATCATAGAATCATAGAGTTGGAAGGGACCTAGTAGGTCATCTAGTCCAACCCCCTGCCTGCAGCAGGAATTCCCCCTAGAGCATCTCCAACAGGTGCTCATCGAGCCTCTGCTTGAAGATCCCCAGTGAGGGAGAGTCCACCACCTCCCTTGGCAATCTCTTCCACTGCCGAACCGCCCTCACCGTCAGGAATTTTTTCCGGATTTTTTTTTAGCTTGATTTTCAGCTCCACACTATTAACATCTTTGCAGAAACTGCCCCACTTAATATAAAGTTCAACCTCTCCTTTTGATCCCTTTTCTGCCATACATTCACCCAAAACTACAGAATCCATAGACACTCTTAGGATGCAATCCAGAGTAACTATGGGGAGTCCTTGCTCCGGTGTAAGAACAATTTGCTCTGGATTGCAATATGAATTTTCCATAGGTTTTCACTAGGTGGTGCAGTAACTACTGGTACATGTAATGTCTCTTACGTGCTCCCGTAGTTACTCTGGATTGTAGAGTATCTCTCCCATCAACCTCCATGAAATTTTTTGGCGCTCTCATTGTGTGCAGGATTGAAATGGAAATCTGGGATCTGCTGTTGTTGTTTAGACTTTACAAGGCCTGCAATGTACCCGGCAGAAATATTTTTTTCTCTGTTGACAGATTGTAGCAAACACTCTATGTCTTCAAAGCTTAGAGATAGAGACAGTGAGGAAAGAAGAAGAAAGAAATCCTAGTGTGGGGGGGAGAATCTTGCTACAAATGGAACTGCTGGTTCTGCATATTAAGTGATTAATGGACTTTGGATTAGTGCTGACTGACTTGCAAAGGCTTGCTTTTGCCTGGGATGCCGTCAGCACTAAAGTCTTGTGCAAGTCTGTAAATTAATCCTTATTCAAGAATTTGCAATAGACTTAGCAGCTAAGGACGGGTGTGGGGGGGACAAGAGAAAACAAAAGAGGAGGAATGATATGCTGATAGTTCAGTCACTGTAGTGAATAAAGCAACGTATATTGACAAACTGGAAGGAAATGCAATGTACTGTGGTTGGGTATCATTAGCCTAATAATAGGGCTGGAATCAAGACATGCTTCCTCCTGTTCTGTTTTGGAAGACTGCACTACGACAGGGAGGAATAGATTTTTTTTCCTTTTCCTGGGGGAACAGTATTAATTTGTATAAAGTGGCAGTAAGAAATGCAGAGCAGGGAAACATATCATACGATGCACAAAATATTTTCGCATGAACATTAATGGAAAATATGTTTGAGGTCAAACATCAGGGCAGTGGTGTCTTTAGGGGGTGTGGGCCACGCCGGGTGACACCCATGGGGAGTGACACTACTACATTCCAAAAAATTTTAAATCATGGTGTTTTTGAATAATACCACCATGTTACACATCAAACAATGTGAAATTTCATGCAGAAAGCAATGAAATGAACTACACTGAAATATTCATATTATATCAAAAGTTATAGGAAAAAACCTAGTAGGGACAGGTGCATCACCACACTCACTGCTCAGGGCATCACTCCACCCACTGAATTGGAGGAGGTCCATCATGGGGGTAACATGCTGGTCTCCCACAGCAGATGATACAAACTGTAGCCGGTAGGGTATAATCTAACCTGAAAAAAGTCTTATTTGTTCTTTCTAGGTATAGAAAGTGCAATGGTTAAAGGTATAAGCACTCTGTCCTCCATTCTATATGGTCACCCTGATGTGGCCGGCATGGCACACAGAACACTACTTACTTTCTCACCAAAGTGGTACCTATTTATCTACTTGCATTGACATACTTTTGAACTACTACATTGCCAGAAGCTGGGCTAAGGATGGGAACTAACCACATCTTATGGCATTCAGGTCTTGAACTGGTGACCAGAATTTCAGTCAAGCAGTGTTGTAACCCCAGCATTTTAACCACTATATCCAGGGTAATCATGTAGAAAGGAGGACAGAGTGACTTTACCTTTAACCATACCATAGAAGAGGGAATTTAGGCAGATGCTGCCTTTTAAACCGTCTATGTTGAGCTAAACCTGCTTAAATTCCCTCTTCTATGCAACAATTAAAGGTATAGGCACTATGTCCTCCATCCTATATGGTCACCCTGACTATATCACTGCAGTCCCCCAAGATGTTAAAGAATATGTAAATTTCCATTCTATTAATTCTTACCTTCTAAATAGTATATTGAACTCTGCCCATCGTCAGAAGAACTCTCCTAAGTTGCAACTCATGAGCAAAGATTCCAGAATAACATGAAAAAGTTTTATTTCTGATACGCATAATAAAGCATAAACTGAACTTGTTCACATCTTGCATAGTCCATAGTAGTTCATAACTTGCACAACAATATCTGAACCAGACCTGCCAGAGTTTTCCAACTGCTTAATGCTAACAGTAGCACAGCCTTTTAAAAAGTTGGTACTTTTAAAAACAAAAATTCATTACACTTTGAATTCACTGACCTGTTACAAACTCTGCTTTCCCTAAAATGTCTCCAACACAAGAATGAGTCACTCTGACCCATTATCAAGTGTTTGGTATAGCTTTGATACAGCTAACCAACTTAGCTAAGGTCCTTTTCTAGAACTCCCTTTGCAGTCTTCTTCCCCTGTTGTCCTAAGTTCTGCGGCTCCATCTATTGGCGAACGGTGCTAGAAAATGTAAAGATGAATTTAAGGCAAAGAGATTCAGATTCAGATTCATTTTGCTCAGAAACTAACAAGGTAATAACACCTGAACACTTTTAGGTGATTCTGCATAATTAATCTAGCCATTCAAAGTCTAAACCAGCTTTGACTGATCTATTTGAACACTAGCTGTTGGAGAAGGGAAACAAATTCTGTAACTTCACTGAGGTTTCATGCTTTGGTGAAAAAACAGAACCATTAACCACTCATCTCCACAATAACAAACACTCAACAAACAAGTAATATTCAGGAGAAATGCAGCTTGTAGGTTTTGAAATCTGTGTGTGTAATCTATAAAAGCTCTAGCTTTTCTGTATGAATTAGACAGCTTTCTAGAGGTTTCGTCGATAAGTAGCTGGGAGGGGGAATGAGTGCATCTCTGGGTCTTCTCATAGGGTAGAAGCAGTGTTTCCATCAGCAGAAGCACTCGAAGTTGCATTGGAAATTTTTTTCAAAGAGCCTTTGGCATAACAGACATCCAGTTCAGGAAGAGGCAAACTAAAAAATGTGCCTAGGGTCATATTATAATTAGGGTTGCCATAATTCTCTTCCCCAAAACCAGGGCAGGACCCACCTGTCTAATTGGCCAGTATGTGAATGCAATCCCTGAAAACTGGGACAGTCCCAGTTTCCAGGACATATGACAACCCTAGTCTAGAGACCAAAGCCTAGGGTCATATGTCAATGTCTAGAGACCAATATGCAAAGAACTATGCATTAGTGAAGTATTAAACAGCATGCAGAAATATCTGTATATGGCGGTATTATGTGAACTGTATGTATAAGTGGTAATAAATAATGATTTCCTGAAATTAATAATTACAGTAATAGTATCCCATTTAGATTGCTTAGTTGTCCAAATCAAAATTTCCCCGTGTTTTTCTCTTAACACTGGAAACTTAAATTAAGATTACATAGATTAGGGCCTGGGATTTAGATTAAGATTACATAGATTAGGGCTGCAGTCCTATGCTGGCCTGGACTTAATGCCTTAAGATACTTATACACCACTCCCTAGGTGTGCATAGACATGCACCAACCTCCCCACAACACAACAGAATGTGTGTGTGTGTGTGTATGTATATGGCACCAGTATAACCATCATCCATAATAACGCAGATCTCTGGACCACTGGAGAGATTCACATGGCCATAGCCTTTTGTAACTCACCAAAAGTACACAGTGGTTTAGCTATGCCCTCTAGCCTGTTCCTGATAAATGAGTTTACCTGGAGTGATTTATGATCGGCGAAATCAACCATGTGGTGACTTTTCCTTGACATTCCAATGCAATGAAGTTTTGTTATGAATGAACCTCTTGTGTGCCTGATTTACTCACTTCACCCCGAAGAGTAATCAAGAGTTAGACTTCAGACCACAGTTCAATATAAATCTGACATCAGGAGAGTCCATTTGTAAGAGTGCCACAGGGCCATGGAAGATAAATCAACGCAAACCTACATACTCTCTTCTTTCCTTTATGGTTAGGTCATGCTTCTCCTCCAGATGGAGTTCTGGGTTGTATTACTTGATCCTGCAATGACGGAATAAAACTTTTCAATGATCTCGCATTTAACTCCCATACATACAAACTGGCATGTCAGATCAAAGACTACATAGGCTACATCAGGGTGGATAAAAAGTCATGCCCACCTTGGTTGACTTTCTGGTGCTGTTGGTAGCTCCACTTCATGGCCGATTGGGGATTTGACTCTTGATCTTCCAGTCCAACTCTTCTACCACTACACTAACAGGGCTGTGGTGGCACTAGTCGTTAAGACACTGTGCCTGTTAACCAGCAAGCCAGGGTTCAAGACCCAGGTCCCCACAAGACAGGGTGAGCTCCTGTCCTTAGCCCAGCTCCTGCCAACCTGGCAGTTTGAAAGCATGAAAATGCAAATAATAGGTACCACACTGGTGGGAAAGGTAACAGCATTCCATGCACCTCAGTGTTTAGTCATGCTGGCCCCAGACAATGCTGGCTCTAAATACTTAGAAACAGGGATGAGCACCGCACCCAAGAGTCGGACACAACTGGCAGTTAACCTGCAGGGGATTCCTAACAATTTTCAACCAGTGTGCAGTAGCACATTGGTGTGCTGTGATTGATCCACAGATGTGCCAGGGGAGCTTGGGAGTGGATCAGTTGGATGATGGGGGTATGTGAACCCCCTTGTATAAGGTACAGATACTACAAGGCAGAGGCAGTCACAATATATTGCATGAACATGCTACTGCAAGCAATTGTTTGAATCTATATGCTTCATGTATCCCTCTGGCACAGAGGTCAGTCCATGAATTAGCAAGCAATGACAATCAGAAATATAAAGCCATAGGATATGAAGAAAAGTGATCTTGTACCACAGAGCCAACTGATGCCATCCCATCAATTACGCTGACTCTACCAGGACCTTTGTGTAATGGGGCTTGCTTCACAATCATTACAATCTTCCTCTTCCACTGCACATTGCTATAGCAACATGCAGGAGAATGGGATTCATTACTGATTAGGGGAAACAAAAAAAAATCCCAAATAGTTGTGGGCTGGCTTTCTGTTCCTTTAATTTTTTGGTTCTGACTGGGTGTCAAAAGATTCTACTGTATTTTTCAGGTCACCCAAATATTGCCTCCACATATTTAACTACTTCTTCCACAATTAATTTAGTCCTGGCATTAGTAATTAAGCCACATCATAGTTTAATTTTATAAGATGACCTTTTGCTACATAAATCTTTTAATGGATTTGCAGTGGCTAGAAGGAAGCCATTAATCGTGCAATCCTAAGGGGCCCTTTGCACTGCAAGTCATTTGCAACAGTCCAAGGGTGTCACAAACATGCCATAAAGCAAGTTGAAAGGGTTAAACTGGTTATACTAGTTAAAGTAGGTTAAACTCCCTACAAGGGAGGCTGGTGGAGGGAGTTGCGGCAACCTTCCTTCTTTTAGAGGTACCGTACTCCAGTAGTTCCACTGGTCAATCTCAAGCAAGGATCAGGGAATTGGGGGAAGGTGAAAGATGTGTGGAAGGCATTTTTGGGTGGCAGAAGGCAGGCTGAGGGTGTTCCCAGGGATAGTCAAGGGGTCAGGATTGGGACCTGGCACTTGTGCCACCAGATCCAAACCCTGTTCCGAGACAATACAGAGATATCCTGAGCTGCTCTGCACCACATCCTGATATGGCTCAGATCCAAGTAGACCCACTGGGACTGCTGCTGCATTACTTGGGGTAAAAGAAAAATTTTTCCCTTGCCCTGTGGTAGCACAGTAGCCACCCCAACCATGCACTAGGTGCAATGCAGGCAAACCAGCCTGCCCGCCCAAGCACACGTTCAGATTGTGCTTTAAGTAAACCCGGATTCACTTTACCTGCCTCGCTGGAGTTGTATAGACATTCAAGAATCCATAATGCTAACATCTAACTATAGTTAGGATCCCTACCTGGCAGCCAGTATAGAATATACAATGACTGTATTTTTATATTCACAACAATCCTGTGAGGTTGGCAACACTGAGAGATCATGACTGCTCCAAGGTCCACTAGGTCCACTCCATGACATGGGCTGCAATCCTAACCATGTCTACTCAGAAGTAAGCCCCATTGTGCTCAATGAGTCTTACTCCCAGGAAAGTGTGTTTAGGATTGCAGCCTTAGTGAAGATTTAATATCCAACCACAATACAGGCATATCCAGTATCCAATACACAATCCATTCACATCCATCATGAATGTTGCACCATTTTGGAGGTGAACCACCTACCCACAGTCATCACCAACAGTAAGAAATATTTCTCACTATCAAAGAAAATGTTTTATTACCCAGTGTTATTGGTCTGTGGAACTCCTTGCCACAAGAGGAGGTGATAGCATTTGGCCTGGATTCCCTTAAAAGGGATTGGACAGATTGAAGGAAAAAGCCATCATAGGTTGGATCACCCTTTCTGGTTGTTTTAATGGGAACTAACAACACATTTTTGCCAGCCCTCGTGGTAAATTTAACACTGAACAATGGCTTGTTTTCCTTAACTACAGTCTCAAGTATTCCATCTGAAAATTTAAACTTATAAATTATTAACCACAAACAAGGATGCTTTTAACATGAGTTTGTGTGGAACATAATTTTTACATCTGCAATAAGCAAACCATGGTTGATCACAATTCTTCAACTTTACAAGTGGCAGACAGGTTTTGGGCACTACTACACAATGGGCAGTGGGCACCAGCAGGCAGCAGGCACCACAAGACAGGGACAGGGCAGTGGGTACCACCAGCCATCACGGGGCAGCCAGGTCTTAAACCTGGCATACTAAAGAGCAATGTTGCTGTACATTTAGGCCCTTAAACCCTTAGGATCTCATTTGTTTTTCTAACAAATCATCCCAGGACGGATCAATTCGATCCGGCTGGAAGTTTTTCTGTAAATTCATATCATCCCAGGACGGGTCAATTAGACCCGGCTGGAAGTTTTCACTGGAATTTATTATTATTACTTGACAAGACTTTCTGAGTTTTTTTACTGCTAATGAAACAGTTACCGATCCAAAAGAATAAAAGTTTTTGAATTTACAGTTTTTCTGTAAATTCCAATTTATACATATCATCCCAGGATGGGTCCATTAGACCCATTTTGCTTATTCAATCCAATGGCAGGACAGGTTTCCCACATCGAACAAAAAGATTTAGAGGTTCTCAGCATGGGTTTTATTGCCCTGTCAATAAAAGGCAGCAAAAGGAAAAATGGGCCCAATATACCCGTCCTGGGATGATACGTATGTATAAATTGGAATTTACAGAAAAACTGTAAATTCAAAAACTTTTCTGCTTCTGGATTTGTAACTGTTTCATTAGCAGTAAAAAACTCAGAAAGTCTTGTCAAGTAATAATAATAAATTCAGTAAAAAACACAACACAAACTTCCAGCCGGGTCTAACTGACCCGGTTGGGATCCTAAGGGTAAACTTGAGTTAAATCAACCAGCTGCATTAATTGTATGGCACCCACAGAGAGTCAGTGGAGATACCCAGGACTGCTCCATTAGGTCACCTCACCCTGAAGCTGCAAGTGATAATGTCATCACTAGTTGCCACATTGCTGGGTGCCATTCATTGGGTGCCACAAAGGTACCCAATATTTTCTGGCCCAGCTAGTAAATTGGAGGAGGGTTGTTCCAAGAGCAGGAGCATATGAAAAGGGACAGGACAGTGCTAGAAGGGGGGACAGTGGAAACATGGAAAGTAGATGAGTGAGGAAGACCACTAGAATATGGTTAACACTAAAACTATTCCTTCTAATGTTAAAATGGATGTCTTAGTGCTTTGTTTTTATTTTCAAACCTAATAAGGAAATAAAATGCCCCTTGAAGAGTAGTGTTGGTTATAACAAGAGAGAACTCCTACCAGTCCAGTCCAGAATTTATCCAGAAATAAATTTAATTGGCTTTGGCATGGAAAGGGCAGGTATAAATTAAGTAAGTAAGTAAGTAGGTACATATGAGATCTGGGAGGTACCTCAAAATGATTCTGTCTTATAGGTCTCCGACCTCTAGGAATCTCCAAAGCAACTTGTATCTTTTCCTTGGATCCAATTCAAACATCATGACATTTCTTCTGGATGCTGAAATGAGTGAGAAAAAAGACACTGACATCCCATCACCTTTACACCTTGAGCCACAACAGAGCAAGTAGACAACCCCACTTACAGGAGCATTTAAAGAATCTGAAAGTAACAGCTGTAACAATAAATTAACCTACAGTTGCTGGGAAAGAGATATGGTCAAGGCGATAGATCATCAGCTGGTAGGTGAGGCTTCTCAAGAAGGTTCCTATGTGAAGCTACAAATTTCCTGACATTCGCTTCTTTATTCTCTGCTCAGTATTCTCACATTGTGGTACATCTCTGGGAAAAAAAAATCTGTCAAACAGCACAGCTGGAGTTAATAAACTGAGGAAGGATGCCCATTACCAGTTACAGACATCCCTGTTGTTTGATGCTTTCAGTATTTCATTATCTCCCCATCAGATCTGGTAGTCCTGCAAGTGAAAACCCATCAAAATAACACAGCTTGAGATGATAAATGAAAGCAACGAACAACTGCAGCACACAGCATTCTGCGCCATGCGCTTTTTTCAGGTAGGCAAACCCAAGATTTGTCTCGATGCTGCAGTGGTCTTGTCAAAAGGCTAACCAGAGATAAGATCCTAGGTTTGCTTTGCTTCGTTTAATTTCTAATTTGATCTCTCATGTTCAGTAAATTTAATATTGTTTAAAATTACTATATAAGAATAACATTTTTTACCGCACAAACTGGGTCAAATTACAGAAAGTTTTTACTAATAAGGCTAGTTGCCTTGGAGAAAGGTGGGGTAAAAATACAATAGATAAGATAGATTACTGTTAGGCTGCAGTCCTTCCTATAAACTCTTTTCTGAGAGGCTGCAATAATAAGAGGACTTTTCTGTGAGTAAGCCCTATTAAACTCAGTTGAACTTATTTCTGAAGTTCTGAGTGAACATGAATAGGATTGCACTGAAAGCCCCATAGAACACAGTGGGACTTACTTCTGAATGATTAAGAGTGCACCCTTCATCTTTTCCGGGGACGTCATAAGTCTATAGAGCAGTGATTCTCAAATTTTTAAAGTACCAGGATCAACCTTTTAGAAGGACAATCTGCAGGCACAATCCTAACCACGTATACTCAAAAGTAAGCCCCATTGTGTTCACTGGATCTTATTCCCAGGAAAGCGTCTTTAGGATTGCAGCCTTAGAAACACAGCCACAGAACCCAAAAGAAATTTTCAGTGATTTTCAATGGCTGTGCTCCAGACTCCTGCAGCATATTTGTGGATCTTTTTCAGCACATCAGTGTGCCATGGCACATCAGTTAAAAACTGATGATCTGACAGAAAGTTATCAGAATTCTGAATTATTCTTAATTCTGTCCCCACATATAACCTTTGATTATAAACCCATTTCCATTATTTCAGTTATCTGCCGTTCTCCATGCTCCCCTTCTCCCTTATCCTAGCATCACTACCTTTTCTTTTCTACATTATCATTGCAATCCTATTTCTGTCTACTCAGAAGTAAATTCCATTGAGTTCAATGGGGCTGACTCTCAGAAAAGTGCTCTTAGGATTCCAGTCTAACAAGCAGGCATGTTTCTTGTTTTTGCATTGTCTTCAATCAAGGGGAAATTGACAAGCCAGCAGACAGCCTGCACACTAAAGGGACATAGAATATAAACAGGAAATATTGCATCTATAGGGTTCACAGTTTCAATACCCTGGGGTGTGTGTGTGTGTGCGTGCCAGTGGATACACAGGGGATATTTGAGCTTAAGTAGACAGAACGTGGTCAACTTTCTCCCCATCTCCACCTTCTTGAACCAGCAAAACCTTGGCCGGCCAACCGTCTCCCCAAACCAGACGGTGACTATTCTTGTATTTGCCCATTAATCTAGTAAAACATTTTTACTAATGTGAGAAGGCATTACCCACCTCAAGTTTAGTCATTAAGAAAGATTTCCTGTTTTAGACACCGATTAACACAAAGAACTGTGTCACGATGACATTGAGGGATTCACGGAGCTTCAAAGCAGCGCCTGCTTTTGACATTTATCGAGGAGAGTCTTCTCCATTTCCCACTGAGGAATTATTATGGGAGATGTAAAGTTATAGCTCAAACTGACAGAAGCAAGCTTATCTACAATGTTACAATGCCATTGTACAACAGTAAATGCGAGCACAGATGACGAGGCTTCTAATTATTGGATGCAAAGCAAAAGTCAAACTGTGATACAAGTTTGCCTATCCTCGTGCAACGAGCGGATCAAGAGTTAGGATTAAACTGAGTGCAAAAAATAAAATGCAAACCCAGCATTCCTACTGAATTGCAGCTAAAACCAAATCTCAATCATCTTGTCCCAACATGGACCGTTATTACCATGGTTTTGTTCAATGGGGTCTTTATACAGGTGTACCTTGTTATCCACCAGGGCTCCATTCCATGGATACAAAAATATCTGCCTGCAATATGGTTTTGAGATCAGACCTCAAAACTTTCCAAACATTCATCAAATATCTTTAATGGTTTTTTACATACCCATTAACCCTAATGCCCACTCCATTTAGTACCCGTTTGTAGATCATTTCCATAAGGTATATTGCTACCATTGTACCAGCTCCCTCTTTTTGCTTTAAATAGCTGTCTGGTGTTCAAAAATTAAGCAGGTGAAATATTTTTCATTGCCATATCCTCATGTCAGGGGAGAAAGTTTCACCTGCTAAGTTTGTGTCTGTTGGGGTAATATTAAAGACACAAGAAGAGAGTTTAAAAGTTGGCAACTCCATCTGGAAGACAAATTGGAGTGCTTAAATGAAAGCCGATGTGTAAATCTTTGCAACATGAGCTTAGAGAGTGGCTTGCAGTCCAGCACACTGTTCCTTTCCGCCATTCAAATTTTAGGTCATCTTAATGCTCCTGAAATGCCTTTCCCCATAACAGCCTCCTATTTTCATGTTCTAATGTTAATCCCTTGCAGGTGTTTATAAGTAGCTTTCAAGTTACAGCACAATCCTTGCAAGTTTGGCAAACTTATCCCTCAAGAAAGATTTTGTTGCCGTTGTTATCCTCTTTGAATCCATTCCAGTTCAATGCGCATGAGGATCCTCACCAATTTACCACAGTGAAAATAATTACCTCCCTTTCACCTGACCCAGTTCTACTTTTATATAGTGCTTTTTCCAAAATGCCATTTGATAATCCCTCAGCATGTCAGATTGTATTTAAACACAGATTTCGGGGTCTACATTTACTCACTGATCTTTTCTGTAATAACTTTTACAAAATTACAATTTTATCAGTTGGGTCTTCTTATCTTGCCTCAATAAGGTCCAACACACTGTATTTAATTCCTGATCCAAACAGGACATAGCATCCTCTTACTAAGGGCACAATCCACAGTAACTACAGGAGCACATAAGAGACATTATGTGCACCCATAGTTTCTGCACCACCCAGTGAAATCCTATGGGAAATTCATATTGCAATCCAGAGTAACTTGTTCTTATTCCAGAGCAAGGACTCCCCGTAGTTACTCTGGATTTCACCCTAAGATTGGATTTAGAGCTGAGAGCAATAGCGGGAGCAGAGTAAGTGGGTTGGATGAGCAAGGGAACATCTAGTCAAGTCAATGGGGTCAAAACCTTCAGGCTGGATACAGCCCATGGAAGTTCTTTGTCTGACCCCTATGATATGTGGGTTCTCCCACCATTGTCTGCTCAGCTTCCACTGAGGCTCTGGGAGGGAGAGATCAGAGGAGACCTCAGAATTTACTCAAATCTAATGCATCATCGAATGCACACCCTGATTTTGGAGACAAAGGTTGCAATCCTAACTACACTTTCATGGGAGTAAGTTCCATTAAAAACAATGGGACTTACTTCTTAGTAGGCATGCTTAGGATTGCACTGTTTATTTGGCTAGAAAAGGTGCACGTTAGATTCAAGTAAACACGGTATATAGGTGTTCTTAGCATTTATTTACTTATGTCCTACATTTTCTGTCGGTGTTCTACATTTTGGGAGCGTTGTCCCAGGTGACCATATACAATGGAGGACAGAATGCCTGCACCTTTAACCACTACATAGAAGAGGTAATTGAGGCAGGTTCAGCTCAGTATGGAAGGGTTTAAAAAACAGCACCTACCAAAATTCCCTCTTCTATATAATGCTTAAATGTGGAGGCACTTTGTCCTCCATTCTATCTGGTCACCCTGGTTCCTTGTCCCTATTCTGGTTATGATAAATGGTCACCCTAAATTGCCTCCGCTGATGGGAAACAAATAGCATCCCTATGAACGAAGGGCACCAGTATGAACCAATAACATCATTGGGGGAGAAAGTATAACTTAATTTTTATTCAGCAGTAATCTGATGTAAATCACAGTGGCTAATTCTAGCCAGAAAGAGCTTGTTGAAGACTTTTTTTCTGGCCTTTGAAAGGATATGCTGATAAAGATCTTCAAACATTCTTTGATTATATGCCTAATTTCCAATAGCTGTTCTTTCATATTTCCAGTAGTGTCAGCAGGGATATCAAACACAGTCACTTGCAAGTTGTTGATGATCTTACCTTTTTACAAAATTCATGGGAAAACAACTTTATTGTCATGCAATCACTATCCTTGATTAGTCCCTTTATTTTAAGTTACATCTTGTCTCAATTTCTCTTAAATTTGACCAGCTCCTTGGCATCCATCACATCCCTTTGGAGCTGATTCCTTTAAATAGTTTGCCTTTATCAGATAAAGATCCAGAGAATCAATGTAGATTTACATTCTCTGAACTTCACACAGTCCCAATTTATACCTTCCTTTATGTCAAATAATTTTTAACCTCCTCAGAACTGAGAACATTCTCATGGTGGTGCATGTTTGCTTTTCAGTGTGTTTGAGTACAAATCTAACCATATCTACTCATAAGTAACCCCCAAATCCAGAGTGACTACGGGAGCACGTAAGAGACTTTGTGTCCACCTGTAGTTACTGCACCACTTAGTGAAAACCTATGGGAAATTCATATTGCAATCCAGAGTAAGTTGTTCTTTCACCGGAGCAAGGACTCCCCGTAGTTACTCTGGGTTTTGCCCTAAGCCCCCTAGTGTGGATCTTAATCCCAGAAAGTATAGGATCATGCAAGCGAATCCTCAGAACCTTCTAAACAGGCAGGTCAGGGAAAAAGCAGAGGTTGAGCCATCTCTTGCTTCCCTCCAGGCACACCTTTTTTCTCCACAAAGAGGAAACATCTGGATTGAGTCTAAATTATGGAGGAATATTAAGGCAAAATTATATTTATAACCCTCCCAGGCCTACGTTTTACACCAAATAGTAGTATGGCAAGGCGGTGTGGATTGTAAAGGGTGGTGACATCACCACCACTGGCCAATTTTTTATAAAAAACTTAGTATTTTTTAATAGTATAATCATGTCATATGGGCTGTGGGTGGCGCAGGTGGCTAAGACTCTGTGCCTGTTAACCAGCAGGCCAGGGTTCGAGACCCAGGTTCGCCCCACAAGACAGGGTGAGCTCCTGTCCTTAGCCCAGCTCTGCGACGCCAGCTGGATCCAATCGTATTGGCTCTGCCTTTCCATTGGACTAATTCAGTGGCGTGGAGAGGGGGGATTTGCTGCTTGGGTAACAGCCTATCCTCCATAACAATCCAACCCAGGCTTTCGTGCTTCGCATGCAGTGTATGCAGTGCCGAGCACGATACCATAGTCTTCCAAGACTGACGGAGGCCTGCTTAATCATGTCATATATCAATTGTTGAATAATTACATGGATAATGCAATGCAATAAACCAGGCTGAAATATCTCTTCTATCAAAAGTTATAGCTAAAAAAACCAAGCAGGGTTGGGCAATAGTACATCACAAAGCCCACAGATGGGTGGCGAGCTGACTTCCCCACCAGTTGACTCGATCCTTCCTGACCCACTGACAACAGTGATGTTACCCTTAGCTGGTCGCCAGATGTTTTGCAAAATAAAGGCAGCAATCCTCATTTTGGCTTATTCAAAAGAATCCCATTTGAAACGGTCACAAACAATTTGATCCCGACTCCCATGTACATAATGTGGACCGACAACTGCTTGACAACACCTCTGCTTCGGAAGTTTCAACAAAATCACGAGGCTTGATAGGGCCTATTTGCATTGGTGGTTCAAAAGCTACACAACTCGCCATAGTAGGAATAACTGGTGCAATTGCTTCCTGTTCCACCATCTTTCAGAAAACACAATAAAGTTGCACCAGAGTTTAATTTGGCTTGTGATGTCCACTAATTTCCTTTATCTACAGTGGCAAATGTTAGCACAGGTTAATTGACTGTGAACTCATGCTTACATAATGTTCCTCCCTCATGAATCTATAATGTTCCTCAAGGATTTATTGGAGGCTTTTTTCTGATCTTATCAAGCCTTAGCAAGTCGACCTGATAATATAACTGACTCTTAGATTATCGAATTTAATGATTGTTTCAATAGATACTATTTCAACATGCCTTAATATTATTTAGATGTTATACTTTGGCCTAGTTAATTAATTTTTGCCAGCATATTCCACTGGTCTGCTTTGCATTATGTGACTTACAAGGCAAATCATTTGCATTTTTACCTAGTAGTAAGTTCTGCTGTGTTCAGCATTGAGTATTGTACAATAGCCAATCAATCCCATATCAACAGGCTCCATATCTCAGGTTTCCGTTATCCATCATGTTTTGTCACGCTCCATCACTCTGCACTCTGCATATTTGCTCCAATCATATCCACACTTTCCTGTGTATAAGTCCAATTGATTATAATGGTACTTACTTATTGGGCTCATGCTTATTTCTTTCCCTGTTTGCACCACTCCTGCACTCGCATGCTGTATGCATCCCTCCTTCCCACTTCTGGCCTATCTCTGTTTGAACCTTCTGTCCATCTCTTTTGCAGCCTTCCAGGTCACTCCAGTTTGGTTTCTCCAGTTCCCCAGGGAGTCGTGGTTCACAGTTTGGGAACCACTGATTTATCATGTCTTGTTATGTCTACATTCTTACAAACAGATCTGAAATTTTACTGCCAGGATCCAACGCACTGCTTATTTCCACCCTTTTCAAGGGTGGAACCTAGGACATCAACCTAGCATCAACCTGGGACATCATCAGTTCCCACCACCCATCAGGAATCTCAATATGGGAATGCATCAAATCTGGCAATACTAGTCTGCACACAGCAATTTGGTTGAAACAAGAAACTTTTATTTCCCATTCGTAAAGTTACTTTACAAACAGCTTGGCATAAACTCTATTGCCCTCTCTAGTAGATTAAAAAAGGTGTACCTGGCCTCGTTTATATAATACCATCTTATGTTTTATTTACTGTATACTTGAAACGCTTCCATAGCTCCCTCTTAGTACAGAAGATACCCACTTAATGGACCTTTGCCTCTTCCCAAAGCTAACAAAAGGAGAAGGTGGTGGTGCCCTACCTCCTAATTATCACTACAGGCACCGCTGCCACACTGTTCAAAAAAGAAGCAGTGGGTGAGCCAAGCTCAGTGCTCCTTTGTCCTTTAAGTAGGGCTAATTTATGGTAAAATGAAAAGCTCAGACCTGGAAGAATAGATAGGCTGGTTATACTGCTTGTTAGCTGCGGGTGAACATTGAGGGAACTGCTCTCCTTCTCAGTCCAAACAAAGGAAGAGCAGTCATGGTTCTCTCTCTCTCTCTCTCTGTCTCTCTCTCTCTCTCTGAAAGCTCCTTACCTTTTCCCTGGAGCACTTCCCAAGAAACTAGCTTCTGCGGTAAAACTAAACCTTTTAGCTATTCTGGGGTCTACCTTTGGCCTGTCAGGTCACCAGCTACCTGCAAATTCCACCATTTTTCTGTAATGTTTGTCTCATGGAGGCAAGCCCTGTTTGCCAAAGAGTTTGCCAATGAGTGCCCTTCAGGGAGAAAGGCGGAATATAAATCAAATTAATTAATTAATCAATCAATCAACTAATGTCTGTGTTTATCCCAATCTAATGTGCCATCAAACCTTATGCACAACACAATTTTGGAGACAGAACACATCTGAAAAAGGTGAGCATTATATTTGAGTAAATACAGTGAGTGAATAAATGAATGAATGAATGGACACCCAAAAGGAAGGCAAAGCTGAGCCTTAGTTATTGGACACTTCTTTGCAAACAGTTCTTATATTTACAGTTCAATGAGTGCATACTAATTGCAACTCTAATCCTAAAGTCTGACTTGTTTTGATATAGGTCTCTTGAGTGCCACAAATTTGCCAAAGGGCACATTTCCACTCACTTGAGAGCCAGCTGTGCCAGCACAAGAATATGTGCCATCTTGCCAGAACTTAATCTCTAGCACCAGATTCCTGAATGCAATCACATTATGTTTGAACAATGAGAAGATGAACACTACAATCCTGTGCAGGTAAACTCAGAACATCAAGTTCCTTGATGTTCAATAGAGCTTACTCCCAGGATAGAGCTTACTCCCTGTCTATCCCAGTAGATAGGATTAAAGTCTGAGGAAAGGAGCCAATGCATTATGTATCATTTGAATTTTCCCACCTCCAAAAATAAAAAATTTCACAATGTATTAATTGTGTGTCATTTAGCAACCTTTCATTTAACATCAGACTGCATATATGATGGTGGTCAAATAACAACACATATGCTCTTAGAGTGCAATCCTATACTAGCTGGCATAATTTACTGATCTTCCTGTTCCTGTGGTGATATAGGGAGACAAGCACAATGTCTGTGCACTGGCCTAATCCTCTCCCAGGAGTGGTGCACAAGTGTCTTATGGCTTTTGTGACATCCCCAGGTCATCATAGTTCTTATGCAGTGATGGGCTTCAAAGAAATTAACAACCGGTTCTCTGCCCATCTGGCAGCCACTTTTAAATGGCTATTTTTAAACTTTATATGCCCTATCTCTTGTTAACAACCGGTTCTATAGAGTAGGTGCGAACCTGCTGGAGCCCACCACTGTTCTTATGCCGGGGCCTAGATCGACCTTACTAAAGGCTAGGATTGCAGCCTTATTTTCTGACCCATGACTGTTCAGACAGTGACTTTAAAGTTGGTACAGGGAACACAGGGGCTTCTTACAAGCTTATTCAGAATTCCTTAAAGGCGTGATATGGCATAATGAAATGAAATGCCTGAAAGGCGTTCTCTGACTCGTTCTTCATTTGCACAGCGCAACAGGCAGTCTCAGCACACCTGACCGATGCTCTGCATGAATGAATAGAACATCCCCTAGAGCACACCTGAGAATCCTCCGCCATATTCAGGGATTCCATGACTCGTGCAGAGGACTTCTCGGAATTTTAAGAAGCACTGCATGAACTTGACCTACTTCAAAAGCAGCAGCCGATCAATCAACATCTGACTCGGTGGGAAGTTTGAACTTATTGCCCCTTGGCTGCATTCCTCTCCGCAGTTACTTGGGAGTAACCCCTGTTGAAATTAATGAGAGTTACTCCTCATTATACACAACGGACAGTGCAGGTAAATTAATCTTCAAGAAAGAAGCCTTGATTAAAGAACAAAATAGTTCAAGCTGCATTTTATGATTTTATTTTTCAAATGTTTATATAGGCATTCTTATTGGACAGGTTAAGGACCAAGCACTGTCCAAAAGTGAAAAACATTGTGTCTTGGGCATCCATGCCTGGGCCAGAATGATTCACAAGTATATACATTATACATCATGTTATGGTCTGAAATGGTTTCTGGTGCAGCCTGGGCTGGGGAAGAATGACAAAGAGGTGCCAAGTGATGACTTCCTGAGAGGAGATATGCAGATGATCTCTCAATGGGCCATTAGCTACAACTGGGTTCATCTGGCCTGATTGTGCTAGAAAGGACAGGAAAGAGCCAGAAGTTTCTAGACAAGAAGATTCTCAATGGTTCCATGCAGCTGGGCGGGCTGGGTGGACACCAAAGGGGTGGAGTAACACACCTTTGAAATCCTTCTTACTGGTCAGACTTTTGATTGACACCTAAGTGTCCTGAAATTTGTATAAGAATTACCTGAAGGCATGCCATGCGGTGTGATTCCTTTGTGTGGAGCTGGAAGAAACAGGAATCTTGGGAGAGGAGGATGGAGCCAATGGAACTGACCACCACTGGCATTAAGCCTGACGTAAGCCCACGGTGATGCTGTGTTTTGTGTTGCTGCTTAATTAAGGAACTAAGTAGAAGGGCAGGAGGAAGTTCTTTGTTGTTTTTCAGTACTCTGAGATTTTAATGTGCTTACGCTTTTTCCTAACTTGTGTGATGATTTGGCTTTACAATAAATTTGATTTCTTTTCTATATGACTGTGGTTGTGTCACTACTTAAGATAAAACCAAAAAATGGACCCTTTAGGGGAGCAAGTGTGGAAGTTTGACCGTGTGGACTCAGGAAGTGGTCTGAAGTCAACTTCAACTTGCATCTCCATGCCTCTGAGCAAGTGCAGAGTGATAAGTGATAGACTCAGGCACGTAAAGAGGCTTAATGGGATGAGTGCAGAGGCCACTCGGTTCTGAACTGAAATCCAGTCATACCGGCACACATTGTAAAGTGGAACCCAATCTTTTTTAGTTTATAAATGTTGCTTCCAATGCTTTTTAGCAAGCAAATTGCAAATGTCCCTTTTATCTTGCAAATCCTGCAAATTCCACACAAAAATTTCTGCAAATGAATTCTCATTAACTCTTTTGAGAATGGGATTACTCCAGGAGCTACAACATGTGGGAGGGCAATTTTGGCCTTTAGGTCAGCAGAGAGAGGTTGAAAGAGTGAAACATGTGTTGAATGAATGAGTTCTGGGTATAATTTAAAGGAAAGAGTGGATCATCAGAAAACGAACCGTCAGAAAGTGGGGGATACAAGTACAGTACATCCCTTCCTCTAAAGAACGCTTTTCCTCACAAAAACCCTGAGATATGGGTGAAATTGGGAAAATAGTTGCTGATCTGTTTCATGGCTGAAGGAAGATTTGAATCTTTCAGGTGTTGAGTCCAACTCCCTAACCATTAGACTATCTCCTTTCTTTTTGGTTACATCTCACATCCATCTTTGTTTTCCTCTGTTACTATAAATTAAGCACAGCAGTCTTTTGAGATTTAAATATTGCTCTCCAACCTTTTATCATATTGCTTTCTCAATACATTTTTCATGTATTCAAAGGTTTTTGTAACTTAACTGAATTATTTTCCCCCACTGCAGATTTCTTTCTTCTGAATCTCCCTTATGGCACCCTATTTTGGGCTGTTATTATTAATTACTGGTAGCTTAACTTGCATTGAACGTGGCTTTGATTTATGCCCCTATTTTGTTTGTTGCATGAAAATATTTCTTTTTTATTCTCTTTATAGATTCTCTCCCTTTTAAAAGTTTCTCAATTTTTTCCTTTCTTTCATTGCCACCCTGTTCCATGTCCTTTTCTTAATATTCTGCAACCTTTTTTTCTCATGGAAATTTCTTTCTTGCAGTCAAAAATCTTTATGTTCTCCATATTTTTAATTTATTTTCTATAACTGAATTGTTGTTGTTTAGTCAGTATGTCTGATTCTTCATAAGCCCATGGACTTCAGCATGCCAGGCCTCTTATCTTCCACTAATATCCAAAGTTTGTAGCAATTCATTTTCATTGCATGGGTGCCACTAGCCCTACAATCCAGAGTAACTACAAGAGCTCTTACATTGATGTAAGAAACATTTACATCAACGTAGTTGTGGCGCCACCTAGTGAAAACCTATGGGAGATTCAAATTGCAATCCATAGCAATTTTTTATTACATTGACGTAAGAGCTCCCGTAGTTACTCTGGATTATGCCCAAAGGCTCCTTCATTTAGCCCAGCATAAGTCCTGGGCTGACCTGGGAGTGTCACAAAAGTGCTATAAGACACTTCTGCCCCAATCCTGCGGGGTTAGGCCAATGCACAGGCATACCCTGATCTCTCCACAGCACCACAGAAAGATATGCAGTATAAGATAAGCTGACCTAAATTTGTCAGGATTGTGCCCATAGTTGCTGTGTTGACTCACTGTGGCTGCTGGGGCTTACCCTGCAGCAAGGGAATAAGTATTCCTTTACCCTGGGGAGACATCCAGCAGCTAAATTTTCCCCATGGGTTGCAGCGGAGCCCAGGCTGCCTCGCCACATGGGAATTTAGTTAGGATTGGGCTGACACATACACAAACAAAAAACCCAACACACATACATTGATTTAGTTTAGCAAAACAAGTCATACATCTTAATAACTAGCTGTGGCTTCAAACCATCTGAGACTAGCAAGGAGAAAATGTTTTGAAATTATGTTGAGTACATGCCGTATAGCACATGTAAATGATATGCATCTTCTCATAGCTGTGCATAAAAAAAAATAATCAATGCGCTCATCAGGTTGTCTCATTATCTTCTACCATGTTGGCAGCTTACAGAGAAAAAAGGGGGCTCCTGAGGGCCGGCCACTTGGCTTGCTGAGAGAAAATGATTGTGTAATTCAATAATCTTGGTCAACAAGTAATCTTCTCAGAGTCTCAAGTTTGAGTTAAGCTGCTGAGAACCTTTCTCCGAAGGTCTCTTAACTGAGGTTAACTGGGAGCACGGAGTTGTGCAATAAGTGAAAAATCTGGCACGGAAAATGAAAAACAAAGAGCAAAGGAGAATTAGAAATGGGAAGACTTGTCTGAGGAGAATGTCAGGGTAAATAAAAAGGAACAATGCCGAGTGATAGAAGGGGGGCTGAGGCAATTTAAATGCTAAAAGATGAAAGCAACTTCAAAGTAGCTAAATAGTGAGTAGTGACAGGTTTCTAGAGGGGGAAAAAGATATCAAATCATGGCGTGTCATTGAACTTAAGAAATCAAAAGGTGAAAAAAATTTGTCTAAAAGATAATTTGGTAGGTGGCATTAAAAATGGATGCTAAGTAGTAAAAAAGAGAAAAGAAAAATTTGTCTCTAACATTAAAAAAGTAACATTCCCAAAAAAAGTAGGGCAAAAAATGTTGTGTACAATATGTGTGTACTGTCTGGGTGGCTGGGACTGTCATTGCTGGCCGATCGGTTGAGGGCACTGCCGACAGCAAGGAAAAGGCATCCAGGATGGAGAATGAGCTGTGCACAGGAATGCAGAGACCAAGTAGCCTCAACATGGCCAGGGAAGAGGGTTAAACCATCTAGCTTCCTCCTCCCAGGATCACAGGAAGCCACCCTTATGGGGTTGCTGAGCTCTTGTCACCTGCTGGGGAACCTTTATATATAAGAACCTCTGATCTCCATCTTGCCCTTTCCTTCCCTTGCAATGGTATAAATACTGCTCCCTTCAAAGGCCCTGATCCTGAAAGAAGCCTCATCACTTACCCTGTTGACTTGCCTGCTCGGCTGGGAGGCCACTGAGGCTGCAAATATGTGGCCTGGGAGACCATATAGAACGGAGCTTAGAGTGCCTATACCGTCAACCACTGCATAGAAATGGGAATTTAGGCAAATGCTGCTTTTTAAACCCTTCTATGTTGAGCTAAACCTGCCTACCCCTGCTTTATACTATATATAAACTTTACTTTAGTATATAGTATAGTATATATTAAAGTATAAACTGTGTACTCATATATAAACTTTCATCTCAAAAGGTGACTGCAAGAAATAGTAGTAGCTGTAGTAACCCATATGTAACTTTGGCTGGTTATGATTGGAAAGCTTGCGAGTTCAGTTTACAGTGAAGATTTCTTATACCTTTCACTTCCTAATAATCAAATTGCCACTCTTTGCCAGGGGTAGTTGTGATTTTCTAGTACCTATTACTGAGAACTCACTCTCCCTGTTTTGCTCTTGGGTAAGATAGTAAAAATAGCATTTTAAAGAGTTGTTAGTGTTAGATTAATCTGTTTGCCACACTTCTGGTTATAGGTTACCTGCCTCCATACCTCGAAATTAAATCTCTTTGTGGGAAATTGATGTATCTTGACAGTAATACACATGGATGAAGACAAAACCACCATGGAATGCATAGCCGGCCAGCAATTCACATTGCTGCCAATGAGGTTCATTTTGAACCGCTCACCAATTTGTTTCAGATATTGAAAGCCAGTGTTTCCGTGTTGGATACAGGACTCCAGGCAGCTTACAATAATTAAAAGCACAATATAAAAACAACAAATAAACAAGATAAACAGAAAGAAGTGCTATTAGAAAGAACAGATCAAATAAGAGTTGGAAGAGAACCAATGTGTGTATTCGAGAAAAGCTGGCTTGGAGCAGAAAAGTCTTACCCACCAGGCAAAAAGCCAGCATGTATAGAGATTTTAAAGATAGAAATCTATTATCCAGATGAGATTCTCCACATCTTCACCAAACAGATGTCACATTTAGGAAGAACTCACCTGTTATCAAGAGACAACCAGCAGGCTGATTCAGAAGGAGACAACCCATCTAGTATCCTGGTCCTAAACCATTTAAAGACGTGTTCACACTTTTAAGGACAATTTTATATATATTCCAGGACACTTCCAGGACAGGAAGTGTCCTGGCAAGAGAAGACCCTGCATGGGAGTTCCATCGCCAGATAACCGAAGTCGCTGATATTGGGAAATCCTATCTGTGGCTGGAAAGAGCCGGCTTCAAAGATAGCACTGAAGCCCTCATCATGGCAGCACAAGAACAGGCACTAAGTACCAGATCCATAGAAGCAAGTGGGGATTTACCATACAAGAGAAGACCCAAAGTGCAGGCTGTGCAGAGAAACGTCAGAAACAATCCAACACATCGTGGCAGGGTGTAAGATGCAGGCAGGAACAGCATATGTTGAACGGCACAACCATCGTGTATAGGAACATCTGCTCAGCCTATGGACTAACCCCTCCCAAGATCAGATGGGAGACTCCTCTGAAGGTTGTGGAGAATGAGAGGGCCAAGGTCCTGTGGGACTTCCATATCCAGACAGACAAGAAGGTACTGGCTAATCAGCCAGACATTGTGGTGGTAGATAAGGCATACAAACACAAACACAATTTCCTTTTTCCCCTCCCCTAAAAACCCAGAAATGACATTGTAAGGTTTCCCGTAAGGTCTCAGTACACCCTCCAGATGTGACCAGAGTAGATCTCTGGTCACCTCCATAGGATGCTGATTGGTCCAACTTTGTGGATTTGAAACTGCAGATATTCAAATCAGTGGATACTAAATCCACAGATGAAAAGAACCTACCTGTACAATAACGTTGTGATCCTAAATTGGATTTTTAACTGCATTAAATCAATAGAACTTACGTTACATAAAATATATTTAGAATGATAACACTGATTTGTAAAATACTGTTTTGTTTTCAGATAATATAACATGTTGGAGTAAGCTGACCCACCCAGAAATGCTTTTAAGGCCCAATACTAACCATCTTCCATCACCAATGTAGCCACAATCAGGCCCAAGGGAACAAATAAATGTTCCCCTACCTTGTGGGTGTCAGGATTGGGCCCTTAATTCTTTTTTGTCCCTTTTTTCTGGTACTATCAATAATGAGATGGGAGGTCACATACTGAGAACAGGGTTGTTACAAGTACACAAAGTGTCCTCATTTTCACCTGTGCAGTTATGGAGGTGATATGTGCCTAAGATGGAAATGCAAACCATGAAATGCGATTAAGGTGAGAAGGCAAATTGTGATCTTGGGTTTTACTAGCTTACTACAATCACTGCTGCAGGTTCTGTCTCGAGCAGACAGTTTTAAGTAGGAATTCCAGAGGTTGCATTGACCTTCATAAATGGCCTCTTCCTCTCCCTCGGGGAATTTTTACTGCCAAATACATTAATCTATTTGTACAAATACATTCCACTCTATACTCCTGAAGAGTGGAATGAGAGAGATTGTCAGGATATGTTCTTCAGCTCATTTGTGTGGAGCATTCAGAAGGCACAACAGGGAATTAATTGGAACGGACAGAGACTGGTGACGGCCAGATGTGGAAAAAGGTTGTTATTTATTATTCATTCATCTTTATTCCACCTTCTCCTTGTGGGCTTGAGGCAGCTTCCATTAAGTTTATTGAGCCTATTTCTACTCCAGAACAATGTATACTGGTGGTTCCTCTTTATCTGAAGTTTTGACCATTAAACTGGATGGTGCAGATGCCAGATCAATGGTGGAGGGCCTCATTTGACCTTCCACATGCAACCAGAAGGACCCTCTGGTTATATTTTGGAGAAGTCCTCTACTGGCCCATATCATTCCATTATTTTCAGATTTAAGGGATCTTCAGGGGGTTAAGAGATGCCAAGCTATGTCCCTGCAGACACTGCAGACACGTTATGAGTAGGTTCAGTTGAGAGACAGTCACTGTGGCCAAGTATGGATTTTAATCCATGCTTACCCAGTTGAATCCCAACACTTACAATACCACAATTATTCCTTAAGTATATCATAGTACAATAGCACTTGCACCAGAAGAATTTCAAAAATAGCACCAAAACAAAGTTCACAGCCACCCATACATGTTCCTACACAAAGACAACCATCACCAGTCGGTTTTGTTAAGCCTCCTACAGGCCCTGAAAAGCTCTTGTTGACTTTGAACCAAAGAAAATGACAGATATGTTATTGTTATTTCACACTTACGAACGACACACACATTTCACTTCATAACTGTGAGAACCTACAGTGTTTATACCGCAAATCCTCATTTAACATAATTTTTGGTAAGGTGTTTCATTTTAAATTTGTTGAGGAAAAAAAATATGGGTTCCCAGACAAAGCCACTAATTGGGGGGAAGGGAACTTGCACATTCTTCCCATGCCTGTTTGGGGTTTTTTTCTGATCCATTAAGCTCACATTTATTTCAATGTTTAATATTAGAAGTTTTGGGCATTTATTTAGGAGCTGGGTGACCTTTTTGTATCCAGATATATGCTGTACGAACGTAACACTTGTTTACATATACATCTTGGACCCCAAATGTTAAGTATATGTAAACAAGTATTAAGTTTCTACAGCACATGATCAGACACACACACAAATTTATAGGATATGATGCTGGTTCACCTCCTCATGGTGCACCACAGATAGCACGAAAGTGTGAACCAAACAATTTGCAACACTTGGCAGTCACACTACATTGAAGAACTGGCAGTTGGCAACAGTTGGCAGCCAGACATCAATGTGGAATTCCTGGCTCTCAAAATACATGGCAATGGAACACTGACACCTGATTTACCATAAGTCCATGTATTTGCCATACACTAAATAAAATAAATAACAGATTTGATGCAAGCCCCTTAATGGGCTTGCCCACTTTGCCCCCCCCCGGTGGAGTGGTTTAGCCGGGGGGAGATGCCAGCAGCCGATTGGCTGCTCAGGGCCAGGGGGTGTGGACTGAGGGACTGAGCGGGCGCGTTCGCCCGCTTCCCCTCAGTCCGTGCCTGAGAGGCGTCCCGAGAGGAGCTTCAGAGGCTCGCTCCTGGAGTTTCCCTCGGAACGCCTCTCCTCCGGGGGCCCCCTGTCTACTGACAGCGGCTTCCACCGCGGAGCGGGTTTCGTCCTGCGGGACGCCTCCGCGGGGCACGGTTGGCGCGGCAGCGGCGGCGGCGGCTGCGGGGCTTGCCTTGTGGCCTGGGGGGCACAGTTCCTTCGCTGCCCGCCATCTTGCTGGGCTGAGGCCCTGGTTCTTGCGCCTCGTGGCGCGTGGCCGCCATTTTGAAGGCGCGGCCATTTTGTTGAGCGCCTTGGGTGGCGGCCATCTTGGGGGTGGCCATTTTGGCTGCTCACCTTGTGGAGGCAGCCATTTTGTGAGGGGTTTTTTGGGCCCATATTCTTAGTGGCCCGGCCATTTTTGCTGCTCACCTCGTGGTGGCAGCCATCTTGAGTGGGGTCTTGGGCCCATATTCTGGGTGACCTGTCCCTGTTCTTTGGTTTGTTCGGGAGCCGTTTGGACATCGTTGGATCTTCTTGGCTGGTGTTGGATCTTCTTGGCTGGTGTTCCTGTTGCTGTTTCTGCTGCTGCTTCCTGACTGCTGTTTGCAGCATATATCCTTTTCGTACAAATAAAGATCACACTGTTTGGGGCTCTCTACTGGTCTGATCCATGGGTAAACGGGCGCAAAAGCGGGGTGGGAAGGCCCCCCGACCCCCCGCGCCTTCCCCTCCTCCCCCTGAGCCAACTTCCTCGGATGAGGAGTTGGAGGCCCTTGACCACAGGGCCTTGGTAGAGAGGTGCAAGGCCTTGGAGAAGGAGGCTAAGGAGCGGGAGGCGAATAAGGGTGATGGGGCCTCGGTGTCAACTGCTACTCCTGCTTCTCGTGTGTTTACCAGGAAGGGGAGGGGGGCACTAATGTTCACGGCTCGCCCTTCCAGGTCCGGCAGCCGGAGGCCTTTGGCCCAAGAACCCCCTCAGGTACCAGGTGTGTCCAGTGCCCCTTCCTCCTCCTTAGACGGGGCTGTTGCAGGTGAGGATGGTCAGATTGATGATGAGCCTGAGGTGGTGGGGTGTTGGGAGGAGCCTTATGGGTATGCACCACCACCTGCGAAGCAGGCTGCATCGGCCATGCCATGGTGGGGCCCGGGATGGGGTGGACCTTTTTATGGTTGGCCATCTTTGGGTATGGTTCCAAACGATAACCCTTGGTACGGGTGGGGTTTACCACGTCCCCCTCGTCGATCCGCCTATGACGGGGATCGCTCGAGGGTGGGTTTGCCATATGGTCCGACTTGGGAGGAGGTTTACCGATTGGCCAGGCACTCTGACTATGAGGATGGTCCTGAGGACCGTCCTTATGGCAGTATTGACCTGCCTTTGGGTGGCCACCTTGCAATGTCGGTGAAAGAGAAGATTTGGAGAGGCGACTATGTCGACCTGTTCAGTCTTCTGCAGGTAGAGCCTGAGCGGGTTCCTAAAGTGGGGGAACCCGAGCGTGATCTTGAGGCGTCTCGTAGGCGCAAGATAGATCACAACTGGACGAATTGGCTATATGGCTATTGTATTTATATGGCCGTAGTCGTCCAGCTCAGGCCGAAAAGGGCTCCGGCTATGATTAAATACCTTGATATTATTCACCGGACCCTGAGGGATTTTGGGGGAAATGCCTGGTTGCAGTACGACCAGAATTTCAGGATGCGGGCTGCCAATGACCCGTCCCTGGACTGGCCGGTCCCCAAGTTCGAGCTGTGGATGCAGGTTGCGGCTACTGCCAAGCCTGTACAGGGTGACCGCTCTGATAGTGGTCACCTCATAGCACGTAACGTGCCACAACCCAAGGCGTCTTCGGGCGCCTCGGGTGTTCAAGGGCAGCGTCCGTGCTATGAATTCAGCTCGACTGGGGCCTGCTCCAGGGGTGGCTGCCCTTTCAGCCACCAATGTGCAGTGTGCAAGGGGAAGCACTCTGCTTTCAGTTGCCCCAAGGGTAAAGGTTATGGTGGCACTGGGGGAAGGGGAGGCAGGAAGGGCGGGGGGTCCCAGCCCCCCCCTCCTCCCTCAGCTGCAGGTAAAGGGGCCATCGCCGATTAAGGTTGATGTTTTGTCTGCCCTTTTGGCTGCTTACCCTAACAGGGGTGCAGCTGATTATTTGTTGAAGGGGTTTAGGGATGGGTTTCGCATTCCTTCTCCCCGCCCGGGTTCCTCCTTCTGGGCTCCTAACCTCAGATCAGTCATCGGTATGGAGGAAGTGGTACGTCAGAAGTTGGCCAAAGAGGTGGCTGCCGGTCGGGTCCTGGGCCCGTTTCCTTCCTCCCCCTTGCCTAATTTGAGGGTTTCCCCTTTAGGGGTGGTGCCCAAAAAGGCGCCCGGTCAGTTTCGCCTTATCCATCATTTATCATTTCCCAAAGGGGACTCTGTTAATGATGGGATTCCTCCTCACCTTTGCTCAGTCAGGTACACGTCATTGGATGAAGCTGTTCGCCTTTTGCGGACTTGCGGGCCAGGGGCCTTCATGGCCAAAACGGACGTTGAGTCGGCTTTTCGGCTACTTCCTATTCATCCTCTGGACTTTTGCCTGCTGGGAATGTGGTTTGAGGGGGGGTACTACGTTGACAGGGCTCTGCCAATGGGTTGTTCTGTTTCCTGTTCTGCTTTTGAGTCATTCAGCACTTTTTTGGAATGGGCCCTTCGTTATAGATCTCCCTTTGGAGAAGTTGCTCATTACCTGGATGACTTTTTGTTTATGGGTAAGGCCGATTCTGAAGACTGTTCCCGACTTTTGGCTTCTTTTCAGACGCTTTGTTCAGAGTTGGGGGTTCCGTTGGCACGGGATAAGACCGAGGGACCCTCTACTGTTTTGACTTTTTTAGGCATTGAGCTGGACACTTCCGCTCAGTGTTCTAGGTTACCTTTGCCCAAGCTGGTTGTTTTGCGGGGTTTGTTAGATCAGGCCATGGCAGCCTCTAGATTGACCCTTAGGGATCTGCAGGTTTTGATGGGGCATTTAAATTTTGCCTGTCGTGTGGTTGCTCCTGGACGTGCCTTTTTGCGGCGTCTTTGTGACGCCATGGTTGGTCTTAAGGCCCCGCACCACCGGGTGCGGGTCTCTTCGGCCATGAGGGAGGACATGAGGGTTTGGCTTACCTTTCTGTCCGAGTTTAATGGCACGTCTTTTTGGAGGGAGTTACAGCTTCTTCGGGCTGACCTGCAGGTCCATTCGGACGCCGCTGGCGGTCATGGGTTTGGGGTTTACTTCAGGGGGAGATGGTGTGCGCATCCTTGGCCTGATTCTTGGAGGTCCAGTGATGTGGTACACGATCTTACCTTTTTGGAGCTATTCCCTTTGGTTGTGGCTGTACACATCTGGGCGGATCAATTCCTGAACTCTACTGTTCGGTTTTGGTGCGACAACCAGGCTGTGGTACATGTTATAAAGAAGCTAACTTCTCGGTCGCCAAGGGTGATGCGCTTGGTTCGTGCTTTTGTTTTGCAGTGCCTGCGCATCAACTTGGTGGTTTCGATTAGGCATGTTCCGGGGCTTGAGAATGGGGTTGCCGATGCTCTGTCTCGTTTTCAGGAGGAGCGCTTCCGGCAACTCGCCCCGGCTGCTCGTTCGGAACCGGACCCCATGCCCGAGTGGCTTTGGAGCCTTGGACCGTGAGGGCCCAGAGATTGATTCTGGGTTCGCTGGCTCCTTCAACTAGGAGCTCCTACGAACGTAAGGTGGGGGAATTTGAGGCCTTTTGCCAGGCCAATGCTCTGCCGGTGACTTGGCCTCTTTCTGAAGAGGCTGTGCTGCGCTTCCTGCTTTTCCTTTTCGAATCAGGTCTTCACCCTCGCTCTATCGCTATCTATTTGTCTGCTTTAGCTTTTGGGGCGGGGCTGCAGGGTGTCTCCGACACCACACAGAACTTTAAGGTACGGCATATGCTTGAAGGCATGCGCCGTGACCGGCCGGTGGAACCTGATAAGAGGAAACCTTTCACCCTGGATATTTTGAGTGGTTTGGTGGGGGCCTTTGCCAGGTGCTGCAGCTCAGATTTTGAGAGAGACCTTTTTAGGGCTGTGGCTATGGTCATGTTTTTCGGGGCCTTCCGGATTGGCGAGGTTCTAGTGAGGTCTCGTTCGGCTGACCCAGCTAATGTGTTGTGGTGGTCTGACTTGACTCTTAGTTCCTCTGAGTGTGTTCTCCATCTGCGAAGGGCCAAAAATGACCAAAGGTCTCGGGGTGCACTAATCAGGCTTAGGGCTGTCCCACGCCACCCATTGTGCCCGGTTGGGGCTCTTACCCAATATAGGAACAGGGTTTTGCATTTTGTCGGCCCCCTCTTTCAGCATGCTGATGGGGCGCCTCTCACATTCTTCCAGTTTCGGGCAGTGTTGTCATGGGCATTGACCACTCTTGGTCTTTCCCCTAGCTATTACAGCGTTCATTCCTTTCGGATTGGCGCTGCCACTTTGGCATCGACCATGGGTCTGCCTGAGGAGGTTATCCGGCGCATCGGCCGATGGCGTTCGGGTGCCTTCAGGTATTACGTCCGCAAGTGACACCTTGGAGGGGTGCCTTAGCGGGGTGGGGTGCCTAGTGCATGTAGTTTTGTTTTTGAGTGTTCGCATCATTGTTCAATGACTCTGTTTTTGTTCTCTTTAGAGTCATCTTCACCCCGACCTCTTCGAGTACTGGTTATTGGCCATTCCATCCTCTTCTGGGCTCGGAGGAGGGCCGAACGTACCGGAGCTGGTTCCTGCCTCGGCTTGGCCCCGGACGTGCAGTTGTTCTGGGTGGTAAAGCGGGGTATGGGGTGGGGGCAGCTGCTGCCCATAGTTAATGGGTTTTTGAGGGACAACCCGCCCCCTGATGTTCTTTTGGTCCACCTAGGAGAGAATGATCTAACCCAAATGAGGACTTCGGATCTCAGGGTTCAGATTAAGAGAGATCTCTCTTTTGTTATGTGGTGGTGCCCGAACATCCGGATCCTTTGGTCATCTTTTCTCCCGAGGAGGGTGTGGAAGGGTGCCAGGAGTATCCGGAAGATTGATTTGGCCCGTAAGAGGGTCAACGCCTACGTGGCGAGTTTTGTGAAGCGTTTGGGCGGGCTTGTCATTGTTCACCCTCATGTTCTTTGGCAGCTGCCCCATGTTTTTAGGGATGACGGGGTTCACCTTACCGATTTGGCCCTAGATGAGTTCATCTGGGATTTAGTTAGGGGACTGCTTGACTGTCTTTAGTGGGGCGGTGGAACCATGTTCTAGACAGGTTCCCCGTGTGGCAGGTGTCGTGCTGGGGTAGGCAGGATAGGCCTTGGTGATTGCCTGAGACAGCAAGGGTCAGTGCGATGCAGCGGGCTTATTGGGTCCCAGACCGGACGTAAGCCTAGGCGGCTAGCCCTGCACCCGGGATTTAGGCGAAGTCAACTGGGCAACTGGTTGACTGAGCGCCCAGCTGTCTCGACCTTCGGGTTGGTTATGATGGGCACCTTCTGTGTGAGGGTGTGACCTGAGCCAGGCTTTCGCCCGTCCCTATTTTTGTAGTGACCAGCACGACTTTGTCAGCAGTCCCCTGTGGGTTAATAAATAGTTGTAGTTATTTAATAAAGTGGCCCTTTAAACCCAGCATCTGTCTCCGGCTCTTCATTCTCGCCGTGGGGGGTAATGATGCAAGCCCCTTAATGGGCTTGCCCACTTTGCCCCCCCCGGTGGAGTGGTTTAGCCGGGGGGAGATGCCAGCAGCCGATTGGCTGCTCAGGGCCAGGGGGTGTGGACTGAGGGACTGAGCGGGCGCGTTCGCCCGCTTCCCCTCAGTCCGTGCCTGAGAGGCGTCCCCCACCCTCCCTCCCTTTACAGTTTAGGCTTTGCTGGTCGCTTTGGGCCGGGTAGGAATTTTTGGGGTCCCTGCTGATTGGCCTTTGCCGGGACCTTTTTTCGCCTACCCTGAACTGTATTATTGGGAGTGAGTTAATTAGGTCACTTTATGGCAGGTGTCGTGCTGGGGTAGGCAGGATAGGCCTTGGTGATTGCCTGAGACAGCAAGGGTCAGTGCGATGCAGCGGGCTTATTGGGTCCCAGACCGGACGTAAGCCTAGGCGGCTAGCCCTGCACCCGGGATTTAGGCGAAGTCAACTGGGCAACTGGTTGACTGAGCGCCCAGCTGTCTCGACCTTCGGGTTGGTTATGATGGGCACCTTCTGTGTGAGGGTGTGACCTGAGCCAGGCTTTCGCCCGTCCCTATTTTTGTAGTGACCAGCACGACTTTGTCAGCAGTCCCCTGTGGGTTAATAAATAGTTGTAGTTATTTAATAAAGTGGCCCTTTAAACCCAGCATCTGTCTCCGGCTCTTCATTCTCGCCGTGGGGGGTAATTATATATGCAGATTTGACTCAGTGTAGGACCCAAGACCCACTGAGGTCCTGCCTGTTCCTGTGCACTAACAGAGCTCTGCTCTAGTTACATTAGGAGGTATGGACTCCCTGGGTTATGGTTTCCTGGAACAGAACCCCCACAGATTCTGATGCACCCTCAATATCAATTAACCTACGGCAGTGGTTCTCAGACTGGGGTGTCAAAATCCCCCAGCCTGAGAGACCTGGACTCTGTATCCTTAAGAGGCCAGGATGGGGGGGAAGCAGTGGCATGATCACCAGGATAGAATGACTGCAGACGGAAGAGAGACTTTTCTTTAACAAGCCTTTCCTTACACCATGGTCTGGGGAGCCTCTTGGGGGTTCTGCGTGGCTTCCACAGCTTGGAAACTGTAAAAAAAGTGAACATGATCCACTTTCAGTTTTGCAATTACAGACTTGAAGTGGGATGCAATCACTTTTTTACTGATTCCCTTCTGATGGGAATCCTGCAGCCCTCTACAGAGCTCCCTGGACCCCTTGAGCCCAGGAGGAAGGCAAGGCTTGTTAAAGGAACCCCCTTTGCACCCACAGTGGGACAATCCTGGGGGTCGTATTGCTACCTTCCTCCTGCCTTTTCCTAAACTTACCTGTGGTCTTGAATTCCCTGTAAGCATGAAAATCGTTGGCCTAAAAATTGGTTTAATTATAAGTCAATTTTCTTAAAGTTGCAGTTTCCTGGAATCTGTCAGCAACTTTTAAGTGAGGATTTGTTGTACTTACACAAAAATAGAATGATCATATATTTATTTCATCATAACCTATTGTAAACCTATCAGTGAATGAGGATTTCAGAGAATGCAAATTTTTGGGTGGCTATAGATCCAATTCACCTAGCTTCAGCAATACAATTGCAGTATGTTTTCTCCATTTGTTGTGATATACTGCATGCCAAATCATCTGGAAATGTTCTCAGTTGGACCATATTCTTTTTCTGATCTCCTTGCCATTTCATAATTAAAGCTCTTAAGTGCTGATTCAGTGGCTTGACACAGTTAACAGGGGGGGGAAGTGCTTGTTGAAATGTCTTTGGCCTGGTCAACACAGGCAGTGCCAGAGGCGGGAATAAAATGGCACAATGAACTGTGCTGCTTCACACTGCAGGTGGATGATCACCTTTTGGAACACCACTACCATCTAAACAAAAATAATTACTGGTACCTGCATGTTGAAAATTATCATAGCAGCAAGAAAGTGGGTCTGAAACAGGGTAGTTCAACATTCAGCCATGACTAGGGTGACCATAAATCATAACTGCAGTAGAGGGCACTCCCTATGAGGAAAGGTTGGGGGAACTTGGGATGTTCAGACTGGAGAAGAGGAGGCTGAGAGGAGACATGATTGCCCTCTTCAGATACCTGAAGGGCTGTCATAGGGAGGAAGGGCTCACTTGTTCATAGCTGCCTCTGAAAGAAGAACTAGAAGAAAGGAGATTCCGGTTGGATATCCGGAAAAAATTCCTGACAGTTTGGGTGGTTCGGCAGTGGAAGAGATTGCCAAGGGAGGTGGTGGACTCTCCCGCACTGGGGATCTTCAAGCAGAGGCTCGACAAGCACTTGTCAGAGATGCTCTAGGAGAATTTCCTGCTAAAGGCAGGGGGTTGGACTAGATGACCTACTAGGTCCCTTCCAACTCTAGGATTCTGGGATTCTAGTGCAACAGCAGTTTGGCCAGGGAAGAGAAAGTTAGATCTATGTGGAGCCATTCTACATCATGTTCACCATGATTACAGTCAAACTCATTGCCGAAAAATTCCAGGTCCAGGTTCAGTTTTAACAGAGTTTGAGGACATCTTGGAGGAAATTAACAGAGGCTGTTTTTATACCTAAGTTTATGGGATGAAAGGATGTGGAAAGTCTGAAGAAGACAAATGGAGCAGTCAAGTGGTTCTCGGCAGGGAAGAAAGTAGACAGAGATGAAAAGCTTGGCATCAGGAATGGCACAGGTAAGGCTGTAATCTTAAGAACACTTTACTGGGCATAAGCCCCATTGAACTCAGTGGGGCTTACTTCAGAATAGACATGCATAGGATTGCAGCATTAGTCCCACTGTTCTACATATAGGTTAGTTCATTTTCTATTGTTTAGTTGGTACATTCATTTCACAATAATCTCAGCTCTCTTTCAGCAACTTTTGTTGCTTTGTCCAACACTGAATTCATTCTCATAATGCCACAGCCTTCTGTCCTATATCTTTTATTTCAAAGGATATTGTGTGCTATATTCACTGGTGACAGCAATAATACATGAGGGCAAGTCAGCCCTTAAAGCTCAAGCTATCAGGGATAAGTTGATAGGGAGTACTCCAGGCTTTTTGGAGGATGCTCAACCCTGACTAAGGGTAAACAATATTTTTGGCCCGAGGCTGGAGTATCTCAGTATCTCCAACAGCTTTCGGGAAGGAATTTAAAATCAAGAGGAAACTCTTCATAGAATCTGAAGTTGAGGTCTTGGCCATAAGCTCCTCATAGACATATTGACTTCATACAATCCACTCCAAGCAACTCCAAGCAATATAAGAGCAGATTTTCTGATGACCTAGATTAGAAGCTCACATCTATCTGATATCTTAATTTCTATGCAAGTTCTTACAGCAGTCAAGATCTAATTGTCCAACCACAGCAAAAGTCCAGGAAAATGGGAGAAAATAGTACATTACACGGACTCACTGGCTTGTGACCAGAACCACTTGCCATGTTGAAAGTCACCAGAACCACTTGCCACGTGTGCAATAAAAAGTCTCCAGTCTCCCAAACAAAAATGGATACTTGGTAAGCTTTGGTTCTCCCCACAACTGATGCCTAGTGATATTGACAAGATATTGCCACTCTTGAATCCATTGCAACTTGCATGTTGAAGAACACTGAGGTAGTAATTTGGGAATTGTACATTAGAATTGAAAGATCTAGTATCAAATCCCTGCTCAGCCATTAAGCTTCCTGGATGATCTTGAGGTGGTCAATCACCTTTAGCCTCACTGACTTTGCAGGGTTGAGGTGACAGCAAAAAGGAAGGGAAAAACCATGTCTATCACCTTGATTTCATAGGAGGAAGGGTGGTATAGTAAAGTAAAAAAAATATTACACTAGGACAGATTTGCCTCTTTGTTCACCAAAGATACCACCACACTCATGACATGCTCTACATTATCACAGATATGGATGACATTAATTTTTGCCACTTGTAGCAAATATTTACTGAGTTTTATACAGAAAACAATCTCTCCAAGCTACAGTAAGTACAGAGAGTATGGTTAGGGCTCTGTATACCTCTGGGACAACAGCACTAGCAATTATGAAAATTTTCTACCTTATTAAAGGAGAAGGTTAATTTTAGATGCAACTGTTACCTTGGCAAATCCAACTGTTGAGCATATCACATAAAATGAAAAGAAAACAATGTCACCTCTCATGAAATCCATTTACATATAAAGCTCAGCATCAGGAGGTGCTCCTTCCAGTGGAAAGGTTTTAAAAAACAAAGTCTGCCACCTCCTTGGATATTTTTATAGCAGCCAGTGTCACCAAAGGAATGAAATAACAAGGCAATCATTTATTTATTAACATTTCCAGAGGCATCAAAAATTCAACAAGGTTCCCCCCCCCCCCCCCGCTTTACAGAGGTGTGAAAGTGAAGAAAAATTAGGAAGTTGAACATGACAAAAACATTATACCATGAGATACAAATAATTAGTGACTTTTCTCTTGAATAATGTTGTGGAAGTCACTGGTAAAGTAACAGAAGAATGGAGCAACATAATGAGATCTGAATTGTATTAACGATGTCCGTCTCATATGAGTCATTACGCTTGTCGAATAATGAATTTTCTATATGTGCTATTAAAGGCATCGCATCGCCACCATCATTCATGACCGCCACAGGAAAGTTACTAATGTGGTCGATCTGTTCTAGGGAAGCATGTTTCACAAAACAGAATGCTTCTTGTACAGCTCCGTTCTGTCATTTAGCAGGAGTGTATGAGGATGGATGCTCTGGGCAATGGGAAAATACATTATGCATCTCCTGCTGAATCTCAAGCAAGAGTTGTGGGGATTCACCGCAACAGAAGGGTGTTTGCAAATATGGATTCCACTCATGTTGGCAGAAACTGAATCCCTTTGTGGACTCTTGTCACAATGAAACTGTAACATGGATATAGGGTGTGGAGGAGGAAGGTGAGGCAAAGCCACCCCATCATCATCCATAAAAAGTGAGGCAGATACCCTGCCTGCTTATATCCAAGGAAACTTTTCTTATGACAGAGAAAGCAGGTGCAAGGAGAGCCCACTCCAATGAAAGAAAGACTTCAAATACCCTGATAGATATGAATAATTTTGTATCAGCCACACATGGACTTGTTTTGTGTAAAACCCTAGAGAGAAAAGGCAAGTACTATATAAATACCACATATTATTTCCTTGCAGCTAAATAAATAAGCACAGGGAACCCTGTTTTTGATGGCACATTTCTGATAATTTGTAGTTTTGCTCTTTGAAACAAGTACATTGACCCAAATGGAATTTTATTTACTTTATCTTTACTTACAGTAAAGCGCCCTTACAGTAAAGCGTCCTTATCTTGGAAAGCGCCCAAAAAGGAGACCACAGCTGCGATACAAGGACATCTGCAAGAGGGATCTAAAGGCCTTGGGAATGGACATCAACAGCTGGGAAACCTTGACCTCCGATTGTTCAGCGTGGAGGCAAAAGACCCAGCATGACCTTCTCCAACTGGAAGAGACACTTGTTCGGCAGGCTGAAGCAAAGAGACAGACCCGAAAGCAGCGAAACCTGGGCCTGGGCAGGGGACGGAATTTATTTGTCCTCAGTGTGGAAGGGATGGACACTCTCACATTGGCCTTTTTAGCCACACTAGATGTTGTTTCAGGACCTCCAATCAGAGCACGATACCATAGTCTTTCGAGACTGAAGGATGCCAATAATAACTTACAGTACAACCCTATGCACATCTGCACTGAAATAAGCTCCATTCATTTCACTAAGAACCCAATTCTAAGTTGCCCCAGTGCATAGGAAGACAGTGGCACTGAAATGGCCACCACTATGGGCTAGGAAAGCTGTCAGGTGGTGCTGTAACTCAGGATAAGGGAATAGCTTTACTTCATGTCAAGCAATGACGGCCCTTATGCGTCTACTAAGATCAAACTAAGGAAACCTGTGTTGGTTTCTGAAGTAAACCTGCCTCTATCCCTGTACTCAATAGATCCTCCCTTTATTCCATCCCGTTGCACCCCCTTCCTTTCTTTCCCCATTCTGAGAAGCCTCCCCACAACCTAGTGGGGAAACATACCACTCTGCACTCCTGTGCATTCAGGTGATGGTGCCTTATAGTACTGATCAGGTTCAGATTTGAGCTGCCTCTTCCAAGAGAGCGTCTGTAGGATTGCTGCTTTAGTTTCACCATTCCTGGCTGCAAACCTTCTTTCCTGGGAGTAAGAACCACTGAATGCAATGGGGCTTACTTTTGAGTAGACATGGTTAGGATTGTGCTGTAAGAGCCCAATTCTATGCTTGTCTAATAGAAGTAAGTTCTATTATAGTCAAGAGGGCTGACTCCCATGTAAATATGGCTAGGATTGCAACCTGAGCCATTTCATGCTTAGGAGTCAGTCCTTCCAGATTAGTAGTGCTTACTTTCATCTAATCGTTATGCCACTCTGTGTTCCTTCTCAGGCATGTCCCTATCATTTTAATTCTTATTAGTAAAGACTAATCACAGTATGGTCTCCAAATGATACTTCGGGTGCAATCCAGAGTAACTACAGGGAGTCCTTGCTCCGGTGTAAGAACAATTCACTCTGGATTGCAATATGAATTTCCCATAGATTTTCACTAAGTGGTGCTGTAACTACGGGTGCACGTAATGTCTTACATGCTCCCATAGTTACTCTAGATTGTAGGGTTACACAGGATACAGTAATCATGACTTTCAAATTATAATTCCGGTCAACGTCACGTCAGCAAAATTCAGGACTCACGTTCATACCCAGATCTTAGCAAATACCGGAAACCAACTGCCCAGCAAAGAATGTCCTGGCCAAGCTTTGTGCTATGTTCACCAAGTGATATGTTCACCATCAATGGCAACATTTTCCACCCTTGCAGGCTTCTTCTTCAAAAGGAAAGAAAAAGGAGAAACATCTCATTGTTCCCTGTGAAGGTGCATGTTAAAGCCGTGTCTCTTTTTAAAAGCTTTTTAAAGCACATTTAAATATAAAACATTTTCCAGGTTTCAACACATTTTTCTCCCCTATGCATGAAATTCAGCACATCTCAGGCTGTTTTAATTCATTTCCAGCTTTCCCCTCTTTCCAACTTTAAAGCAATCATTTGTGTTTTTCGACTCCCGAGAAGGTTGCTAAACATTAGCATCCATATGGATTCCATTCTCCCTACCTCATCATTTTCCTGTTTCCTGCCCGTAGCTTAGCTGCTGGAGTTTAAGTACAGACAGCTTTAATGTCTGTGACTGACACAATTTTTTTGCTTACTTTAAAGCTTTTTCTCTTTCTCCCCCAATTTTCCTTTTATAATATTCTTTCCTGTCCATAATCACAAAGCTACATAAGCTCTTTTGTGGTTTAAATAAATATTGTCAATTTTTTAAAGCTCAACATGGTGCATCCTTCTTCAAAAGGTAACTATTAGGCATATAAAAACTGAAGCTTGCTTGATTTTCAGAATCATTTTGAGAGTATTATTCCTAGTGCTGATATTCAAAGAAGAAAAAAGAAAATCCATTAAAACTGTCAAAGAATTCTGCCCCATCTATAATTAAGTATAACCCTCCTGTGTTTAAATACAACACTATGGCTGTGACACCAGCCATGGAAACCCTCTCCAGATGTGAATTATTTGACATTCTTTTCTCTATGCACAACCTTCAGAGAGAGAGAGAGAGAGAGAGAGAGAGAGAGAGAGAGAGAGAGAGAGAGAGAGAGTAATGCTATGTGAGCAAAAAAAGGGATTGACGGTTCATGACAATTGCTGCATTGGGAAAACTAATTGTGAAAACTGTTAAAAGTCTATAAGATGGGTGTTAATATACAGCACACAATTATTATAATGGGAGTTTTGATGCAAATACATTTTAATCCAATTACCAGTGACAAAAGCATGAGTTAAGGAAGCAGTCGTCCTTTTAGCACCGTGGCCCACTTTTTAGAATAATAATCAGTCAGGACCCACCAGAAGTGATGTCATTATCCCAAAAGCGATGCTATGGCCCAAAGTGACATCAACAAGCAGGAATATTTTTAACCCAACCCCCCCAATACAGTCAAATCAATCATGTAATTTAGATGTTCACAATAAGTATAAGTTTAAAAATAAAGTCCTAAACTCCCAAGTAAAAAAAAATTACGAAATTTACAAAACATTACAAACATTCCCCAAACATTACAAAGCCAACGATCCTATCCACATTCCCACGGAGGGAACCTGTTAAGGTTTGTAGAGGCCTGAAAGCCTAATCCAAAGAAATTTAGTTAGCCGCAGATTCCTGATTGTAAAGCGCAGCCACCTGGGTATGGACTACGTGGTATGGCGAGACAGCTGAACAGAGTCAGCAATAAAACTGTGTTAGACAGAACTTTTGTCTCATGGCTTCTTATCTCCAACCAAAGGCCTTGACTGGATACAAAGCTGCTTCAGAGCAGGAAAGGCTTCCTGAAGACACTATTTCTCAGGGATCTCCATGTTCCTTTTTGGTGGAGACCACAACCACTAATGATATTAAAAACATTTAATATACTACCCTAACTGTACAGATCTGCAACATTTCCCCAAATGCAGGGAAATGTATTGACTTACCAGGGTAGCAGCAAGTCTAATGCATTAAAACTGAAATGAATGGAAACTTTTCATTAGCTCATAATTGGCTTTAATTGGCTCGTAACCCACCTAGTGGGACCCACCTAGTGGGACCCAAGAGTTTAAGAAATACTGTTCTAAACTACAGCAAATGTTAGCTAGCTTTGGCCCCAGCAATTGTCCCGGGTGCCCAAGCCCCAGCCCACGTGACAAATGTGCCCCCCATAAGCTTCCACATGGCCCAGGGAAACACTTTTCCAAAAGAAGATGTGGCCCTTCTGCCTAAAAAAAAGTTTGCCCACCTCTGAGTTACCTCATTAGTATATCCAATCATAGCAAGCCTATATAGTTTAAAAGAAATGTCCTATATGCTGCATATTGCTGAGCTGAAACTACCTGCCTCATTGCACATATGTCTTCACAAGAAACAGGCTCCCATTATTAAAAATATTAATCATTCATAGCAAATAGATTCATGATGTTTCAGTGATGTCTTCTCTACAGCCTTGTCTTCCTCTACTTCCTTCTATCGTTCTTCGTCCTCCCTGTTCTTGTCCTAATGTGCCCTACCTGCCTCTTAACCAGGCTGGCTTTTGTGACCTACTCAGTTCGGTCACTGCCCTTACAATGCTACTACGGGCACAACAACATCACAGATACCCATAAACAAAATGAGAAAAGTTGCCACAGCTAATTGAATTCAACAGCAGTCTTGACAAGTGATGGATGAGGACAGGAGTGGTGAAAAGGAAGGAAAATGGCACTGAGATAAAGCAGTAACCAGGCCACCAGAAGAGCGCCAATACGGCATAGAAACAACACAGATGTTTGACCAGTGTCTTAGATGCGCTGATTGTGACATCAATGGTGCATCTGTTCACAGACTAAGCACATCTATGTCTTTTTCTTAATGAAAAATTAGAAATGAAGCTATCAGAGAACCACATCATCCAAGTAGGCTGATGAGAATGCAGCTGATAAGAGTGCTTGTTTTCTGAGATGCATGTCCAGCAGAGTTCAGTAGTACAGTTCTGAATTTTCACTGCTGATCCTTTCCTCATCCCTACCCTTATGAGCCTGGAATCAGTACCTGGCACAAGGTACCTGACTCCAGGACCCAAAACTCTTCCATAGGATACAGTACCCACCCATCAGCACACCTATATCATCCTTCAGGGAGTTACATAGGATTGGATTCTTTGTCCATCACCATCCCCAATATACAATATACATCCCCAGTATACACACAACATAGCAAGCATCATTTTTTTTATTAAAACCCAGATTTGAATTGAGTGTAAACAGGGCTTTTTTTCTTGGGATACTCACAGGTACCCAGTACCAGCGCCTTTTTCCCACTTGCTAAACCCAGCAGCTAATTAATAATTAGTCATATGGGGATGGCTAGCTATGCCACTGTGGTAGGGTTGCCATAATTATCTTCCACAAAACCAGGACAGGATCCCTGTCAAACTTGCCCGTATGTGAACACAATCCCCCAAAACTGGCACAGTCTCAGTTTTTGGGGACATATGGCAAACCTACACTCTGGTGAGTTCCGGCACTTTTTTTACCCCAGAAAAAGTACTGAGGGTGTAATCCTAATAAAGTTAGGTCAGCCTAACTCACCTGGCCTATTTTTCCAATATGGTGTGGGGAGGTTGGTGTATAACTGTACATTGGCCTAACTACCACAGGACAGGGGCAGAAGTATCTTACTGCACTTTGTAACACCCCCAAGTTAGCATTGGACTTATGCTAGGGCTTAGGCTGGCCTAAGTAGAGGTTAGGATTGCAGCCTGAGTTAAAGTAATATATGTGCAAAGATAACAAATATACTGCATTATCAGATACCAGTGTTACCAGCTATACTCCTAAAGAAGGACTATAAGGACTATATGCATTAAGGAATGTATATGAATTCACAGGAGGCAGAACTGGTTTTCTGTTGTATGCAGCAGTTATAAAGGACTTCTCATGGTCTGTACCTGACTACATGATGTATATGATTAAAATATTTCTCAAGGGAAGAATATATTAATGTACATTTTCTGAAAAAATCTTTTCCTACCTCCCTTCCCACCCAAAAAGATCTCAAAAAATGCTGTAAAACTTATATAATACATGAAATGTGAAATTGGAACAATTTTTCATAAATTTTGAAATATTTGTTTAAATCACCATTCTTTCTAAGCATTCTAAAGAATGTACTTTCAAACTGAATAGGTAATGATGCACTTTGAACACTTCCAATGGGAAAAAATATTTTATTAGTTTAAAATGTACAAGTTACAATATCTGTTGCAATAATAATAATAATCAAAGCTGACAGTGCTGATCATTTAGGTATTTCACCGCCCAGAGGGAATGTGTTCTTTCAAAGATAAAACAGCAATCTCCTTAAATCATGATTTTGTTTTTTTATCCAAACAAGGCAGTTCTGAGTTTAAGCTTCATACTCTGTGAAGAAGAAAGGAGCAAGCAATTCAATTAATCTCTGGTTTACTACTAGGGTTGGAGGGGCTAGCACAGCAGTTTTCAACCTTTTTATCTCATGGGACATCGTGCATGCCTCTTGTGCTGCCAGGATAAGTATAGGATAGTAAGGTGGTTGGACTGAGATTAACTGACACAGTACAAAGCAGAGTATAAATAACAAGCAGTAAAAAGAACAATAATAAGGTAGAACTAGTGAGCACTCAAAAATCCCAGTCCATACATCTGGTGGACTGTGAGGCTACAGATGATTATAAGAACTACATCATGTGGAACCACCATCCCCATGGATAACTGATACCACAGATATGGGCAAAAACCCATCCCCCAGAGGCAATGTGTAAACTGGGGGGAAAGATCCAACCACAAATAAGTCAATCCCCAGAAATGGGATCCATGGATAAGGTCCCCCTGTACTTTTCCCTGTGCACTGAGGCCTCATATCTGATCTGCAGATAGGTGATTCTGTGGATATGGAATCCGTGGATATGGGGGTCCCTCTGTATATTCCTCAGGGAGAAATGTAGAGAAAAATACAGTAAACAAAACAACTTGGGCTTCTGGGACAAGGCCTATTATCACTGGAGCACTTGGCACAGTTCCTAGAAATCTGAAGAAACACCTCAAATTTCTTGGCTATGACCAAATTATACCAGCTCAGTTCTAAAAAAAATTGGCTTGGAACAGCAAAACTCCTACAAATATATTTCTGTGATTCCCGAGATTCACCAGTTGAAGAATTTAGATCCCAAATTGAAGACAGTAACCAACCTAGCAAAAGCAGTGATGAAGTATAAGGTATATTAATTATATAGCACTATCTAGGTGCACCACACTTTACACAGCATAAAAACTAAACTAAACAATAACGAGACGGGCTGCAAATTTAACAGAGATATGCTACGTTGCATGATGTATAAGAACACAAGAAGAGCCTTCAGTGGATGAGGCTAAAGGCCCGTCTAGTCCAGCTTCCTGTATCACACAGCAGCCCACCAGATGCTTCAGGGAGCACACTTGACACCTACATCCAGGTTCTCTACCTGCATCTGGCATTCTGAGGTTGTCCACATCTACACACACCCCTCATGACTTGTAACCCATGATAGTCCTTTCCTCTAGGAATTTGTCCAAACCCTTCTTAAAAGCACTGAGGCTAGATGCCATCAACACATTCTGTAGCAGGGAGTTTCACAGAGCTGCAATATACACTGCAGCATTCCCAGAAGTCCTCTGTGGACCCTGAAGGTGCAGGTTCCAAACCCACAGTGGTAAATCTGTGGGTTCGTAGTTATGTGCCTGTCTTTGTAATGTGAAATTCTTGTGAGTGTTGCACTTGGATTGCTTAGCTTAGTTGCTTCTTCCTCCTGTTCCTTTATTTACTGAGTTTTTAGTCACTCTGCTCTGGTTTCAGATCTCCTGAGCAAGCAGCCTGGAAGCCCAGTAAACAAATGGAAGTACATTTCAGATAAGCAGCCAAAACGTTCGGCAGAAATAAGGGCAGAACCGTCAAGAAGATGGAACGAAATGCTCAGGAGTATGGATTTTGCACAGTGTAGTATGTGTGTGTTGTACACGCACACACACCCCTTTGGCTAAATCTATTTGTTTTTCACATCAGACTCACAAACAGAATAACATAGTACAAAATGTGGAGAGCTAAAGCCAGCTACTAAACATTTATCACTGGCAATAAACTTGTTAATTCTTTTATGTGACATTCTGTTGACCTCATAATAAATTTTTAGTTCCTCCATCCTCTCAATAAATCTTGCCATTTTAAACTTTATGGTGGCAAACCTAACCTCCAGTAAGGCCAGGATAGGGTTGCCATATGTCCCGAAACACAAGGACAATTCCCATTTTAGGGGATTGTGTTCACATACTGGCAAATGGGACAGAAGGTTCTGTCACCCTACATGTAACAAAAAAGTATGTAGAAGGCTGATGGGCCAATTGATAAACAGCAGAGCTGGTCTTAGAGCAATTTAGCCCCTCCAGCCTGGACAGTCACCACATTGGAACAGTGAGCAGAGTGCCCACAGCCACTGCCAGCACTTCATGCTATAGCTAATGCTCCTGCATGGTACTTTCCATACCAAGTAATTGTGAGGAATACTCAGAGAATGGACCACTGTGACTGGATGGTCACCCATCCTGATTGCCCTGAAATGGTATCCTCCCAAGCAGTGGAATAACATGATAGAGATGTTCTGCAGGGGGCCCCACAAAAATGTTTTCCATGGACCCCCCCCCCCCCCCGGTCCAAAGACTAGCCTTGGACTAGCCTCTTCCCCCAGAAAGTATGTTTAAAGAAGTTCTGAGAATTGCTTCTGATTTTGAATTTTTTTTCTACATAGAGAAAATATAGAATACTAGCGAAAAGTGTACCCGCGTTGCAGGAGTAAAATTCCCCTGTATGCCATCCCCTCACTGTGCATCAATTCCCCATGCACAACAACCCACATGCGCATCCATCCCCATGTGCAACATCCCCCATGTTCACCCACCCGATATGCACCATCTCCCCTATGTACATCATTCCCCATGCTCATCAAGCACCCATACGTAAATCCCCCATGCTTAACATCCCCATGCACAACATTCCCCACGTTCATCCCCATGTGCATCAACCCCCTTTGCACATCAGTCCCCCATGTGCATCAACTCCCCATGCACAACATCCCCCATGCGCAACTTCCCCAGGTGCAACATCTCCCCTTGCACAACAACCCTCATGCGCATCATTCCCCCATGCACAGCATTTCCCCATGCGCATCATTCCCCCATGTGCATCAGTCACCCATGTACAACATCCCCCGTGCGCAACTTCCCCCCATGAGCATCATGTCCCCATGCACAACATTCCCCATGTTCATCAAACCACCAGGTGCATCAACTCCGCATGCACATCATCTCCCCACACGCAACTTCTCCCCATGCACAACTTCCCCCATGCACTTCCCCACATGCGCATCAACCACCCATGCACATCAACCCCCCATGTGCAACATCCCCCATGTGCATCAAACCCCCATGCTTATCAACTCCCCATGCGCATCAACTACCCATGCGCAACTTTTCCCCATGCGCATCATGTCCCCATGCACAACATCCCGCCATGCGCATCAGTCCCCATGCGCATCAGTCCCCCATGCGCATCAACTCCCTATGCGCAACTTCCCCTCATGCGCAACTTCCCCTCATGCACAACTTCCCCCATGTGCAACTTCTCCCCTTGTGCAACAACCCCCATGCATATCATTCCCCATGCGCATCAGTCCCCCATGTGCATCAGTCCCCCATGCACATCATGTCCCCATGCGCTTCCCCCATGTGCATCAACCCCCCAGGGGCATCAACCCCCCAGGCACAACATCTCCCCTTGTGCAACATCTCCCCTTGCGCATCAGTCCCCCATGGGAATCAGTCCCCCATGTGCATCATGTACCCATGTGCAACTTCCCCACATGATCATCAACCCTCCATCCACATCAACTCTCCGTGCACATCATCGCCCCATGCGCAACTTTCCCCCAAGCGCATCATGTCCCCATGCGCAACTTTCCCCCATGCGCATCATGTCCCCATGCGCAACTTTCCCCCATGCGCATCATGTCCCCATGCGCAACTTTCCCCATGCGTATCAACTCCCCCCATCGGAACATCACCCATGCGCAACATCTCCCCTTGTGCAACAACCCCCATGCGCATCATTCCCCATGTGCATCAAACTCCCATGTGCTTAAAACCCCCATGTGCATCTCCCCATAAGCAGCATCCTCCCCAGTGCAACCTCTTCCTCTGAACAACATTCCCCCAGTGCACCAGGCACTGAGCACCAAATTGGCTAGATGTTGTTCAGTCTCCCATGTTAAGTATAGGAGAGAAACACGTTGCCCCCTTTTCAGCCCCTGAAGGGTTAACTTTCTCCAGATGGTTCTTGGTGGGAGTTCAGGTGACAGAAGGAACTCCCAGAATTCCATGCTTCAGGCCCAGCAGTTGGGGCGGAATGTTGATGAGTCAGCAATTCTCAATGCAAAGTATAGGGAGGAAAACGCATTGCGCCCCTTTTCACCCCCTTCCGGTTGGAATTTCCAAAAACCGGTTCTTAGTGCACCCCTCCGTCACGGAAGGAACACCCACCCCAAATTTCACGCTTCTAGGCCCAGTGGTTTTGGCAGGGCGTTGATGAGTGAGTGAGTGAGTGAGTGAGTCAGTCAGTCAGTCAGTGACTTTTCTCTTTTATATATATAGATAATTCAGCTATAGATACTTCTGTTACTTCTGAAGGCCAACCAGTGTGCCACGATCTGCTGCAGGAGTTTGGAGTGTAGAGGTTGAAAATAGTGAAAAAAATTATTCTGGGTCTGTAGTTCTGTTTCCTTTTACCCCATGTCTGGACCCAGACTACCATGTGGGGCTTCTTAGCTGGTGCAAGTCTGGGAAGGCTGGTATAATGCTGGGAGAGGGATAAGCAATGGTGGGCTTCAGGGGGTTCTCACAGGTTCTATAGAACCATTTGCTAATGAGCGCTTGGTTCTGAGAACCAGTTACTAATGGGACATAGAACCTGTTGTTAATTTAGGTTATTAGGACATTGAACCTCTTGTTAATTTATTTGAATCCCACCACTGGGGATAAGGATATGGTGGAGGAGGCTGCCAAGCAAACTGTCTCCATCATGGTCCTGATTCACCACCGTTCTGCCCTACCTTGCCCAGAAATTGAAACCAGGGGCATCCCTGTAGTTCTCCATTTAGCCAGCTTCACAGTAATACATGCACTAACATCATACAAGTTTGAAACATTTCAAGCCATGAAATGAGAACCTTATCTTTAGCAATATGGGAAGCCAGGTAGTATTTAAACTCAAAGTCCTGACCACGGTTATGTGAATAAAACTACTAAAACCAGGGAGCGAGCACATGAGTGCATGCATATTCACACACATACACACACTCTAACTGTATGGGGAAGTGCAACCTAAGCATTTTAAACATTAAAGCATAATTAATTCTGCATCATTTGAGTAGAAAACCTTCCTTAGGAAATGGATTGCACAGCCAAAGAAGTTAATTTCTGCAATACTCATCAGGGGGAGACCTGAATGTGTGAAGCAGGGAGAGGTACTGTATATTAGTGGCATGATCATACATAAAAAAGACAAACTTGTTTTTCCCAATTACTCATTATGAAACAGGTCTCTCTAATGGGAATTAGCTGAGCTGGGAAACGCTCCTTCAGCAATTTACATACACATCTGAATCCAGTTGCAACAATGAGATAAATCGTGCACAGAACATCTTCTGCAAGGCTGGATTGTACAAGGATGGTTGTGCTTGTTGTGCAAGTCCTTATTCATCAAGTTTGAATAATGTATTTTTCAAAAAGCAAGAGTCACTTTCACACACACACACACACGCACAAACTTTTAATTTCATTTATCAATTAATTTATATCTAATTCCATAATTCTGGCACTGATCTCACTCAATCGATAGCCCAGTTTCTCAGTATTCCTCCTCACAAATTAACTAACAACAAATCTATAAAATGTCTGTGTTACAGAGATCAGTGCAGGTCAAACTGTACATCATTAGTTCTAATGTGCAGAGCTCTCCCCCACCACCACCAATCATGGTGCCATGTTCCAAATCATGACAAACAGTGCAATCCTAAGCATGTCTACTCAGAAGTTAGTCCCATTGTGTTCAATAGTACTTACTCCCAGGAAAGTGTAGTTAGGATTGCAGCCAAAAGCAACAGCAAACGCAGATGCTGTTGATCCTCTCCCCTATCACACTTCATCTTGCACTGCCTGCCTGAACCTAATCTTAGCATTACCTTTTCTACATCATGCCCCTTTTCACAGTGGCAGACATGGGGGGAGCAAAAGCCCTGAGTACTGAGTACCATACCCCTGACTGTCTGCCCACTACACTGCCCTGCTTACCCATCAGAGCCATTCATGGCGCTTGACAGTGTGCAAAAATCTTTCAGAGGCTACTCGCATGGTCTACAGCAATAATAACTTCATCTGGGAACTGGTAGTATTGTTGAAAACCACGCAAAAAGCCTCAAATGCTTTTTGGAGTAGTTGTGAGTATTGCATGAAGTGAGCATCCCTAGGTGAGTATGCTGGAGGGAGGGGGCAGGATAGGTTGGAAAGACCTGGAGCTGGGCTTGGACCTTCCCCGGTGTAGAATGAGGGCAGATCTGTTATATCTTCAATAGCTCATGCCTATCATTTTCAATATTTGTATTATGCTTGTATTGATGCACTTCAGCACAATAAAAATAATGTTCATTTGTTCATTTATTCATTCAAGTGCAACGATACAGAAAAGGGATAGATGTTCTTTTGTATATGTGTTTTCCTACACTTAGCAACAGAACCAAGGCTGAGGCTTGTTCCTTCTGCCTCTACATTTCTGTGACTAGTATAGAAAAATAACTTCCATGTGGAAGCATAATTATTATTTCATTTCCAGCCAACTGCAGAAGCACATAAGGTGTCACAAGTTGTGGTAATTCTTGTTCTAGCATATCATCCTAAGTGTGTCTATTCAGAACTATGCCCCATTTCGTTTAACCCTGGTGCGGTACCTTTAAGAAACTTACATTGACAGTACCATAGGGTCAATGTACTGACTGTGATATATTTAGGCTGTGATCCTATCCACACTTTCCTGGGTAATCCCCATTGACTATCAAGGGAATTATTTCTGAGTAGACGTGTTTAGGATTGCACTGTTATTTCCAGAACAGCTTGTGTTGGGGCTGCATTCCTGAGCAAACTGCAAAAATGTGCACATAACAGAACATGAAAATAAGAGGAAAATAAGAAAAAATACATGGAAGGTACTTGGGATCATAATTTTGTTGTATATTCCCTATATTTATATGTTTTTATACGTTCTGATTATTATTTGTGGCAAGTCGTCAGACCGTAATAAAGTTGTTTATTATTATTATTATTATTATTATTATTACTACTACTACTACTACTACTACTACTACTACTACTACTACTACTACTACTACTACTACATGGAAGGTACTATGGGGTCTATTTCACCCCAAAATTTGTCAAAAATAACAATAAAAATTAACAATAAAAATTAACAATAAATAAATAGAAAAACGAGAAAACTAGTATCCGTGAGTAAAATTGTTAGACAGACCAAATAAGAAAATACATGAAAGAAAATAAAAACACTGTTCGTTGTGACCAACCACCTTTTGCATTTACAAGCTTTCAAGCTGCTAGGTTGGCAAGAGCTGGGCAAGTATCAGAAGCTTATACTGTTGTGTGGTACTTGGGTCTCAAACTGCCAACCTGCTGATCTTTAGGATGACAAGCAGAGCATCTTTAACCCCAGAGCCACTGCAGTCCAAGTTTAATGGGATTTACTACCAGGTAAGAGCAGAAGCAACGACTATTTGAAAAATTGTGGTCTAATTTACACTCCAGCCAGCACAGTGGTCTATGTTCATCTTCCCCTGTAGAGGCTGCAGCAATGGCTTTTTATTAAAATATTGTAGAAGCCACAAAACAGGTTTCTGTTGTCAGCCCACAACTATACATCTTGCGGGATGGGAACTGTGTACTCCATATTTCTAGTCCTGTTCATTATAGACTTGTTTGGTATAGATTTTGCATTCTAGGGATGTGATGGTATACATTTACCAGGCATATTCTGAATCTATGGGATACAAATACCAAAAAAAAGGGGAGAGCACAGAGTGGGGGAAGAAGAGAAATTTTGGAGGCTTTTCAAAACTGCAAACTTCATCACACCTCCATTAATGGGAGTTATGACCCTGAGATATGGGAGCCGGGCGGAAGGTAAACATTTTTAAGCGGTTGCCAGGCCTATTATTTTTACTTATGACACAGCTACCTAGGCGCTAACAGCCTCATCACTCAGGGAAGTGCTGCCTGCGGTCTGCCAGCTGGGTAGTCTCTGGACGCATTACATGCATTATTAATAGCCGCCTTGTTTGTAATCTTCCAAATGGGCTTCCTTGACTCTGGCGGGATGTGCTCAGGCTTAAGATGGCATGAAGGTCCAAGGCCTTCCTCTTGCAATATCATGGGGGTGGGGGTGGGGGAAAGCCTCAGATCTTTTTGTGGTGTAGGAAACCTGTGGCAATTAATTGCATGGGTCTCTCACTGACCTCACAGCACTGCCATTACCGACTGGCCAGCTCAGCAGTACGTTGTTAGCATTTTCATGGCATTTGCTGTACTGCCACCTGGAGAGAGATCACCGTCTGTCAGGCTGAATCAGCTGAACCAGCGGAAGAGCAGTAAAAAAAAGTACACAGGCAGCATTAAGAAGGCTTAATGCTGAAATCAATGTCCTCCAATGCAGCATGCTTTCTATCTTCTAAAAAAAATCAAAAAATCAATGCAAACCAAAGCTCTGTCATGGTGCAAAGACTAGCTTTCTCCATTCCTGTTCCTGAACTCGATATTAAATTTAAGATCCTTTTCCTAAACCTCCCTCTCTATACAACCTCCTGATTTGGTAGACATACCTACACTGTGACATTCTCATGAATAGCAGATGAATACATTACATTAGAATGAATGCAAATGAATTAGTGATGAGGTGGGAATTATGAATATCATTTACAGTGTTTTAGACACAATGCTCTTCTTTGGAAACTTTTATTCAACCGTAGTGCAGAATCCCGATCAGTGAACAGTCCGAAATAAGTGTACACCTTTTAGCTCATTATTGCCATCTGCTGCATCTTGATAGAACTGCAGACCTCATGAGAAAGGTCCATTTTTTCTATACTTTTTCTATCCTTTCTATACATTTCTATCCTTTCTATACATTTCTGTTACTCAATTTGAACTTGTTTCCTTTTGTTTTAATGGTGATAAAATAACCCATCAGTTTTTATTCATGAAGGGAGAAAAACTTTATATTCATTGCTATTATGCATCCAAAATTTCCTTCTCACACAACTCCAGTACCAGGGAACGTCCACTAAAATAGCATGTTCAGAGAGTTAGGACAGATGAAAGGAAATATTTTTTATCCAGTTTGTAATTAACCCAACAATCCAGAGTAACTACGGGAGCACATAAGGGACATTTACGTCAATATAGATACAGCACAACCTACTGAAAACCACATTGCAATCCAGATTAAATTGTTCTTATGTCGGAGCAAGGACTCCCCGTAGTTACTCTGGATTGCGCCCTAATGCTGCAATCCTAACCTCACTTTCCTGAGAAAAGCCACATTGACTACAAAAGGACTTGCTCCTGAGTAGGCAGGCATAGGATTCAGCTCTAAGGGCACAATCCAGAGTAACTATGGGAGGATGTAAGAGACATTACAGGCACCCGCAGTTACTGCACCACCTAGTGAAAACCTATGGGAAATTCATATTGCAATCCAGAGTAACTTGTTCTTACTCCGGAGCAAGGACTCCCCGTAGTTACTCTGGATTTCACCCGAAGTCTGTGGAACTCCTTGCCACAGGATGTGTTGACGGCATCTGGCCTCAATGCCTTTAAGTTGGGATTGGACAAATTTCTAGAGGAAAAGTCCATCATGGGTTACAGACTATGATGAATATGTATAACCCCTATACAGTGGCTTTACGTTCACGTAAAGAATGCCTCACGCAAAGTATGTTTCATGTAACAAACAAAAATTTCTCTAGGATTCTGCTTCATGTAACGAACTGTGCTTCAAGTAAAGAACACATTCGTTGGCAGTTGGGGCAGATGCGCTGGCCGGCAGCCTGTTTAAAAAGGTTCAGGGCTGCCTAGCTCACCTGCCCAAAGTGAAAGCAACACTTCCACGCTGTTCCTCCTGTGGCTGGGTGTCCGCTGGGCAGAGGGAGAGAAGAGCAGTGGAGAAGAGGAAAGCAGCTCAGGGCCAGCCAGAAGGGAGCAGGGGAGAGAGAGGCTCAGGATGGAGAGATGGAGAAAGTGGGGAGACACTTTGAAGGTGTCTTGGATTGCAGCCTCCTAACCATGTCTACCTGGAAGTAAGCCCCATTGTGTTAAATGGGTCTTACTCCCAGGAAAGTGTCTTTAGGACTGCAGCTGAAGTAGACTTCATAAGATCATGCACATTGAATGCATGTTTTGAATTCAATCCCAGTGTTCTGTCATCATTTTTACATCCAGTTAATATTTTTATATGAATATTTTTTGGGTTGTGGAACCAATCGTCTGAGTTTCCATTATTTCCTATGGGAAAATCTGCTTCACGTAAAGAACGTTTCATGTAAACAAACATGCCTCTAGAACCAATTAAATTTGTTACATCACTATATTTTAGATTTAGGGCTAAATCCAGAGTAATTACGGGGAGTACTTGCTCCAGTGTAAGAACAACTTACTGTGGATTGCAATATGAATTTCCCATAGTTTTTCACTAGGTGGTATAGTAACTCCGGGTGCATGTAAAGTCTCTTACATGCTCCCGTAGTTGCTTTGGATTTGGGAGTTAGTATACTTAAATTGTGAGCTATGGCTCTTTCTTCCTTTACTCACTATCAATTTTCCTATCCTCTGTTCTCTCCTTCTTGTCTGTTTTGAGATTATAAGCCCTCTGGACATGGACTTGTCTTCTGATTCTATCATATACTTCGAATGCACAGAATTAATTAGCTGATGACATAAACAGCATAACCATAAACCAGGAGCGGCAATTATTCTCAAAGTCCACTCCATTTTCCAAACACTCAACCAGGGCCAAAAGGTTCGAGCCCCTTCTAGTCATTAAAATTGGAAATGCGATAGGCTATATATAATGTTTTTGCCAATAAATAGGTTCGAAACACTGGGACAAAAGGAATGAACATTCTTCCTGAAATAACATTTCAAGAGACAGATTGACAGCTGTCTTTTGTCTTACCAGATCAGGGGGGGGGAATGCTTGGGGGGGTGGGAATGCGTGGGGGAGAGGATACATAATGATTTATTAGTTATTTTCCCTTCAAAAGGAAGTGAGCAAGTGGGACACAGTTTATTCACCCCAAATTCAGTAATTTTAATATGTTTTTCCAAATAAGAGACTGTCGTTACATAAGCAGAAGGGTAAACAAAAGTGTTGCTAAGTAACTAGATTCTAAGGTCAGCTTAATGCCGTACCACAAGAAACACTATAATTACCTGCAAGGGACAAACAAACAGAAACACAAACCATGGTTAAAAAGTTAGATAAACAATATTGAATACTCATTTGGAAAAGTCTGCAATTTCTCTGACTTTTAGGACATTAAAGAATTTTACCTGATTGATCGTCTGTTTTTCTGATGAAGCAAAAATGAACGTGTGTACGAAAACGCGGAAACAACTTTTGTTAGACGACGAAAACGCGGACGACTTTTGTTAGACATGAAAGGATAAATTACAGTTCCATCAACAAAAGCAATTATTCATTTTAAGAAATATAATATTTCATGTTTTTATCTTTGTCTATTTTTATTGATTTTTATTTTTAAAAAGAAAGAAATAGAATTTTTTTTAAGTATATGGAAAGCGCAGAGTTCCAGATTTACCTTTCTTTAGTCTAATATTAATTTCGACTTCCTAAAAATATATCCTGAACTGTAATCTTATTTAGATATTTCATATTTTTATCAATTCCAAACAGGTCCTTAAATCCACAACTCCATGAATAACACTTAGACCCTATGATCTGGTCAATCAACAGAAGCTTTGGTTGATTAATCTACACTCTCAACAAATTAGTTTGCAATGCTACTGAAAAAACAAGCACCACCAGTTCATTTTTACAGCACTCAGTGGAGACTTTAAATGTTTGCCATTCCCAGCAAGAGGTTCTTGAATGCAGAATGTTCTCGTGGCGCTGCAGACTTTGCCAGCTCATTTTTTAATTGGACAGCCCTAGATAGGTACATTAGCCAGAGAGGGTGGAATGGGTTGGAGAAGGGGGGAATGAGGTGTTAATAGGTACAGAGGATGCAAAACAAGGAGGCAGTGAAGTGGAGATGAATGAATCAACTCCAGGAAGAGGGTGAGTTTGGTGATGGCAGCAACACCACATCATAACCCCAAATCCAGAGTAACTACGGGAGCACGTAAGAAACATTATGTGCACCTGTAGTTACTGCACCAACTAGTGAAAACCTATGGGAAATTCATATTGGAATCCAGAGCAAATTGTTCTTACACCAGAGCAACGACTCCCCATAGTTACTCTGGATTTTGCCCATAGACTCCTTCCAAGATACAATTTTGCATCCCTGGACCATGCAGTGATCATGCTGGTGTAGGTCTACACTATGCTGGACCATGCAGTGATCATGCTGGTTTTCTCTACACTATGAAAACGTACCCTTTACCCCGGGGAGATCTCAGTGACTGCCCCCTGCAGGGTTCAATGTAGCCATTTTAAAATCACTGTACCAAGAAATGGACACAAACACACACACCAAAGCATTAAACAAAGAAAAGTTCCAACTGTCTCCTTCAAATACACAAGCGACTCATTGCTGTCCTTTTCACAAGCATGTAAGTAAGGAAAGCTAATTTTTGAAGGAAACTTTTTTATTACTAAACATCAGGCATTTGTCTTTGTTCCAGGCACAAAGCTGCGGCACGGGAACATTTCATTCTTTTTTTATTTGTCCTTCACAGTCTCCCCTATGGTCTCTTGATACTGAATATATTCTCTGTCTCTACCTTCTAACTCTTGTCTTTTACCTGTCCATCACCCTCTACACTGCAGATCCAAGTACTATTTCTCTCTCTCCCCCCTTTCTTATTTCTGTAGACAAAAAGGAACTTCAGGGTTTGATCTTTTCACGGTAGAAAGAGAAGGGGGAGTTTTAATGGTTTTAATAAAACCTCCAGACTAAGCTCCAAAGTTAAGTCATCCTTCCTTGCAAAACTTCACTTTGCTGTGCTCAAAAGATATGCTTTGCTGCACAAGGATTGCTTTTCCCCACAATGACTGCATCCCTGGTCGGCTTTCTAAATTTCACTCATATTAGCTTAATTTTTGGATAAAAAAAAAAGAAAATAGTTTTGCACACTGAATGACATGAATGAAGTGGGCCATAGCTTGAAGATGGGTGACAGTTTGGGGTGTGTAGCTTGAAGATGGTGCCAAAAGGGGTATATAGATTGTGACACCTCCAGCAATCAAATGCTAAATTAACAGCCAAATCTTAAGTAACGCTCCATGCAACAATGTGGTACCACCATTGTGGCTTCCATGGGGGAGTTTCAGCAGGTGAAGGCCATCTCAGAGTAAGGGAACACTTGTTCCCCAGCAACTGCCATTGGTCACCCAAAACTTGAGCTAGCGGTAGATCTAATTCAAGTCTGCATTGACCTGTGCAGATAGATCAGATTTATGGAAGGAGATTAGGATTTAGCTATTCTTAGACTGGAATGAATCCGAAGTTTGCCTACAGCCCTGAAAATTTAGCAGATTCATTGTGATATGATAGGACCAGCTATTTTTAGTGCTCTCCTTCACTTTGGGCAAAATCCAGAGTAACTATGGGGAGTCCTTGCTCCAGTGTAAGAACAACTTACTCTGGATTCTAATACAAATTTCCCATAGGTTTTCACTAGGTGGTACAGTAACTACAGGTGCACATAAAGTCTCTTACATGCTCCCATAGTTACTCTGGATTTGGGGATTTATCTACCTTTAAAAATGATGTGTCCAGATCACGGGGGCCCAAACATTTTGGCAAGTTGGCCACATTATGGGTGCAGTCCAGAGTAACTACGAGGAGTCCTTGCTCTGGTGTAAGAACAATTTGCTCTGGATTGCAATGTGAATTTCCCATAGGTTTTCATTAGTTGGTGCAGTAACTACAAGTGCACATATTGTCTCTTACGTCCTCCCATGGTTACTCCTGATTGTAGGGTATGGTTCAGCCTGATTGTAGGGTATGGTTCAGCCTGCTCTGCCCTAACTGCTCTCTCCTAACTATTCTGTATCCAGAGCAGAAAGTTATGCTGCAACCAGAGAGTCAGGAAGCCTGGGCTGCCCTAAATGCTCCAGAGCATGCTAAGTAATTGACACATGGGGAGGACTTGCTCCTGAGGAGACACCCCTCAGATCACACTGAACAAGGAATAGCTGTGCTGCCTACAGTGGTGACATGACTCTGCGCATCACCCGGTGCGGAAGTCTATGCGCCACCCCTGGGATGCGCGCACCCCCCCCCCACCTGGACTGCACAGGTGTCAAAGTTGGTTCCTGCGCAGTTGTTTCTGAAGCCAACTGGCTTCAGAAAGAGGACTGCGCAGGCATCATCTCTGACACCTGTGCAGTACTTTTCTGAAGTCTTTCAGCTTCAGAGGAGACCGTGCAGGCGTCAGAGTTGGTGCCTTTGCAGTACTCTTTCTAAAGCCATTCGGCTGCCGCTCCGCCTCCTGAGTGAGGCCGAATGGCTGTGCAGAGGTGCAGACTTCCTCTGCTCTAAGGAAGTCTCCTCTGAAGCTGTTCGGCATGCTCAATGTGTTTCTGCACAATGCACCTCAGCTGGCCGTTCGGGCCAGCTCCGAGGACAAGTGTCAGCTTCTGGCTGCTGCTCTGCCTTGGGCATGCTGACGCCTGGGGCCTGCCAAAGGACAGTCAAACTCCTCCGGCACATCACCCTATACGGAGCACATCACCCAATGCGGCCCACACCAGCCACACCAGTCTGGTGTCGCCACTGGGTGCCTGCCTTATAAGGAGTCCCTGATGAGATGCCAGTACATTCTACAGTAAATACAAGGGGCTTCTTGGAGTGGCCTGCTGTATCCTGAGGTTTGTGGGCAGCCGTAGTTTGTTCCATATCCTGAGGTTGAGAGGCCGGGGTTGCAGCTAGGCTGGCCAAGAACTCAGATTTTCGGTCAACACTGCCATTCTTACTCGGGCCTTATCATGGACCCCTATGGGTCTACTCATTACTATACCTGCTCCTGAGGTGGTATATCTCTGAGGAACTGGAAGAGGGCATTTCTGCCTTGAAACAGGCTCTGGATACAGAGTAACTGCTCTGCCCTAGGCAATGCTAAACATGCCCTGAACTTGCCTCTCCTGAGCTGCTTAGGCTGCCCCAGTTAGGGCAGAGCAGGTCCACCTCTCTTGGGGCACCCTATGTTGCCTTGCTCTGCCCTGAGCCTTTTCCAGAGTAACTGGGGTGGAGCATCTTGCAGTTGCTCCACCCTAGTGATAGATAGGGCAACCCAAGGCTCTTATGTGGACAGATTAGTTGCTCTGGATTGTGCTGCCTATGTCTCTGACAATGTGTTCTGGGGGTGGAAAAAAAGGATTTACATTTCAAATTTGAATAAATTTAGAAACTTTTACATGAAATAATATATTAGAGATGGAATGAATGAATCATTCATTTTCTTAGTGTTATTTCCACTCCTAGCAGGGCCTGCTTTAGTTGATTGTGTGACATGGGGAAATCTGGCCAGCCTCTCACAAGGGGCCTGTTGCCAGGATGTTGCTTCATGCAGCACCCGGTTCTCAAATCAACAAGCACAGTGCCTTTAACCTGTTCTGATCCTCTGTTAGCGCAAGTGGTTAAAACACTGTGCCTGTTAACCAGCAGGCCAGGGTTTGAGACCCGGATCCCCACAAAATGAGGATTTCCTGCTCACAGGGTTGGACTAGATGATCCACTGGGTCCCTTCCAACTCTTTGATTCTATGATTATCCACGGAGCCACAAGGGGGTCCCTCTAGTGAATGGATGAATTCAAACAGTATATAAACACTTTCTAACAGAGCAAGGGGGTGATTTTCAAACCAGTTCATAAGCACTTTCATACACACCGAGAGAAGGTTTGTGCAGCCTCTCTGGCCCTCAGAAAACCAATGGAGGTAAGGGAAGCTCACAGCACTGTTGCAGGATTATTGGACTTATCTGCAGTCACAGAGGAGGTGGCTTGCTGCGGGCTGCATAGAGGCTTGCCACATGCCTAGGCGCGGCCTGAGCATGCGCATCACCTGGTGTGGGGGCACATCGCATCACGCCTGAGACATGCGCACCCCTAGGACACATGCATGCCCCCTTCCGGGACTGCACAGGCACGAAAGTTGGTGCCTGTGCAGTTGCTTCTAAGACCGATTGACTTCAGAAGAGTACTGCACAGGCACCAACTTTGATGCCTGTGCAGTCTCCTCTGAAGCCAGTCAGCTTCAGAGGAGCCTTCCTCCTCTCTAAGGAGGAGCATCCGGCTCCTCGTTAGAGCGGAGGAAGTCCGCGCCTCTGCGCAGCCATTCAGCCTCTCTAGGGAGGCAGAGTGGCAGCTTCCAAATGGCCATGCAGAAGCATGCACTGCACTTGTCCAAGCCTTTGGACATGCACAGTGCATCTGGCAGCTATTGGGCCTTGCTCCAAAGGCGGAGCACTTGCCTTTGGAGCAAGACCCAATGGCTGCATGGAGACACGCTGTGCATGTCCAAAGGCTTGGACATGCGCAGTGCATCTCTGGCCACTGCACCTCAGCCAGGCATTCCGGCTGGCTCTGAGGCAGAGCAGCAGCTTCTGAATGGCACTCCACCTCTGAGCCAGCCCGAATGGGCATAGTGACGCCTGGTGCCAGAGGAGTGTCAAACTTCTCCAGTGCGTCACCCTCCAGTGTCACATCACCTGGTGTGGCTCGCACCAGCCGCACCAGTCTGATGACGCCACTGCACATGCCACATCTGGTCCCCCAAGCTCAGAATGTCTACTCAGAAGTAAGTCCCATTATATTCTATGAGACTTACTTTCAGGAAAGTGTGTTTAGGATTGCAGCCATACACACACAAATTACTTTTTGAAAACAATGACAAATGTTCTGAAACACTGAGAAATGCAACTATCCTAAAAAGGGGGGACAGGCAGATGTAATTTACTCTGGAATGAGGACAGCTTTTGTATCCTTCTGCCAGGGGAACAGGAAACAATTACCTACAGCCCGTCAAGCAGCTGTAATTCTTAATTACATTGCATTCTTTTTTTTAATGTTGTTCTGCTTAGGACTATTAGAGCTCACTTAGCTGTAGTTTCAACTTCAATTTCTCTCACAAATTTAGTTTGCTCCCATTAATTTCAACCCCCATGAAAGGAATGCAACCATTAACGCTGCCGAGATCCTGATTCAATTTGCTAGGAAATTTACATTGTGGTACTATGAGACTAATATAAGCTGTGACAGAATCCCCTACTGAGACCATGGAAATTACTAGTTCAAAAAAGCTTTTACTGGGAAATTGCCTTTTTTGTTACTTATGAGATGAAGAACAAAAGTCTAAACTGTCTCAAAATAGGTTAATCTTCTGTGTCAGTTGTCAGCAGCCATATATGCTTCTTGCCACAATTTCATCATGGCTCTGGTATGATCAAGAAATGGAACACAAGGTGAGGTTGTAAAGATGGGCAGAATTTCTAGTGGAAATTTCCAGCAAAAAAAGAAAATTATTTTATATCTCCTATAATCTCCAGATCCTATCAATTTCCATATCTGTCTTCTGAGTTTCTGCTTGCATGCTGTTTTACTTTTCAGTATGTCTACTTGAATCTTTGCTCCTAGGAGTGGGAAAAATGAAGTTAATTCTGATCTTGCACCAGAATTCAATTAGCATCCTTCTGAGCTGGAACCTGCAATACTAATTCCTGATGCATAGTTCCAGAAGCTTCTTCTTGCATAAAATGTGGGATTTCCACAGTATTGCAGGAGAAACTGAAAATTCCCATTTCAGTATTCTGCCTCATGTGGTCAGACAGTCACAGTGCAATCCTAACCATGTCTACTCAGAAGTAAGTCCCACTGTGTTCAATAGTCCTTATTCCCAGAAAAGTGTGGTTAGGATTGCAGCCTCAGAAAAAGGAAGCTGAGTTGTTGCCTTGCTGGGAGAAGCTAAGCAAGGTCTGTTTTTGGCCTCTCCTTGGATGGGAGACTGAAAGCATCTGATGGAGCCTGGTGAAGGAATCTGGAGGAGTACAAGAGTCAGCAGGCAAGAAATTGATGGCATTGATTGTAGTTTGATTTGAACAGAAATGGAGGGTTCTGTATGTTTCGTTGAGTGGCACTAATAAAACAAATCCATTTGATAAAATGGAGTTTAGGTCAGGCTTCCTATTCAAAGGCCAATAAATAAATAAATAAATAAATAAATAAAAGTGGTATTTAGAGATATTTCATATAGAAGAATATAGATATTTAAGAAGAGTATGTTAAAAATAAATGTTGCTGTCAATGAAAATTTGGATATGTTATAAAATTTAAGTGATTGAGAACACAATCCTAATCATGTCTACTGAAAAATAAGCCCCATTGTCTTCAATAGGTTTTACTCTCGGGAAAGAGTGTTTAACTTCCACTTAAGGTATGTGCTGACCTGCTGACCTGGGCATGTCACAAAAGTGCAGTAAGACACTTCAGCCCAACTTCTGGAGGGTTTATGCCAATGCACAGGTATACCCTGACCTCCCCACACCATCACATAAAGATAGGCCAGGTGAGTTAGGCTGGCCTAAATTTCTTAGGATTGCACCCTGAATATGTGGCTTTCTGCACCCATCTGAGGATCATTGTACAAATAATACCATCCTATCTGATATGTAATTTACCTATCAGAATACAACGAAACGAACTATTTTGAAATATCTCTATTCTATCAAAAGGTATGGCAAAACAAAACAAAAAACCAGCAAGGCAGGTGATGATACATCACCATCAGTGATCGCCCAAACCAGTTGTTGTTTGTGCCCCCCCCCACCGATCCAGTAGCTACGGGGGGGGGCACAAAACCGGGCGCACCGGTTTGGTGCGCCCAGGGAAGCCCTACACTGCATGTGCGTCAAGCTTAGCTTGATGCATGCACAGTGTGTCTCCGGAAGCCCACTTCAGGAGACTCACTGCGCGTGCACCGGGGTTGGGGCCTGCCCCTCGCCCCACCCACCCGCACCCGCAGCGCGCTGAGGTGGGTGGCATGCCCTCCCCAACCCCACCCCTGACCCTCCCCGGCACCACCCTGACCCTGGCCCCACCCCTGACCCCGGCCTGGCCCACCCACTTCTGGCAATCTGGTTGTTGGGCCAGGCCAGGCCCACCACTGATCACCACACCCACCACCCAGGTTGTTGCCGCATCCTCTGTATGGAAAAGGTTCATCATGGAATTGATGTGCTTGCCACCCAAATCGGGTGACACAAACGCCACTGAGGGACAAGAAAAACAATACAACAACAGGGATAGGAAAGGATGGATCAGGTCCAGGAAAGAGACAGATTAAGCAGCACAACCTGCTAAATCTTAGACCTCTTCCCAGATTCAATTCTGTAGTGTGGGTCATGCAGACCTGGGCCATTGGGCAAATAGGGAAACAAGATTCTTGTCTCTTATTGCCACTTCCTTGCATCTAAAATTCAGAGACAGACAGACAGACAGAATCCTGTAAAATTCAGAGATTGTACACAACACCTAAAGAGTGCGCACCTCCAGCATCACCTTGCAAACGTGTCACAATGCATCAAGGGTTTGTTTCCAGTCCTCCAGAGAAAGCCTGCATTAAAAAGCTATTAGAATGCATGTTAAGGGAGGGGACCGGCTGCTCATAAGTATGTGAGTTAAAATTTGAACTATTAATGCCACAAATAAAGTCTTGCATGATGCCATGAATTAAACTTCCCCTTGCATTAATAAAACAATAATATGTGTTTCAGTGGGTAGAATTTATGGCAAAGACTGCACTTTTAGGGCATGCTGGAAAGCCTATTAAGCAGCAGGCTCTCATTCCGAATGGCTCAAGAAGGATATTCTTTGTCCCTCTATCAATCATCCCTTGCCGTTCCCCTTCCAAATGCTGTGAGCTGTGAACTTGGCAAGACGCACTGCAAGGCCTCTTGGGCAGTTCTCATGTAGCCTGTCATGCTGATAAAGTATTATTGAATGGGATTGATTATGAAAGGCACTGCAGATCCTGAACTCCCTTTGTATTTACAAGGGGATGACTCTGGAGAACAGGGATCTTCACTCAAAACCATGCAACAGTCCTGTTTTGTGAACATTTTTATCCTAATTATTCTGATTATTATATAAAATACAAAAAAAACATTCAGAACTAGCTGCAATGGCCTTAGATTTCCCCATTTTCACCTCCCTTTCATCTTTTTAAGCCATATTGTCATGAGAAAAATATTAACATTTAAGAAATTTGGGATAAAAACAATCAGTGAAGGAAGAACCATTCTGACATCTCTTGTGTACCAGATGACCGGATTTAGAGGTCAAATCCGCAAAAGCCCCCCTTAAAACTACAAAAGCCCTCTCACCCCTAAAAAATGCAGGACTCCCAAGAAAAATGTAGGATGTAAAATAAATCATGTAAAACTCTCATGTATGTTGTTTTCATGTGGCCAGGTGGGAGTAATCCAAACCTAGGCAAGCACAACTCATTTGTCTTCCTGTTCCTACAGTGATGTAGGGAGGCAAGAATATGTCTGTGCACTGTCCTATCCCTCCCCCAGGAGTGGTGCACTAGTGTCTTATGGCCAGTGGTTGGATTCAAATAAATTAACAACAGGTTCTATGTCCCATTATATAATAATAACCTAAATTAACAACAGGTTCTATGTCCCATTAGTAACCGGTTCTCAGAACCAGGCACTTATTAGTAAAGGGTTGGATATATGGAAAAAATTCCTGACAGTGAGGGCAGTTCGGCAGTGGAACAGATTGCCAAGGGTGGTGGTGGACTCTCCCTCACTGGGGATCTTCAAGCAGAGGCACGATGAGCACCTGTCATGGATGCTCTAGGAAGATTTTCTGCTGCAGGCAGGGGGTTGGACTAGATGACCTACTAGATCCCTTCCAACTCTAGGATTCTATGATTCTATAATTCTATGGTTCTATAGAACCTGTAAGAACCCCCTGAAGCCCACCACGCTTATGGCATTTTTGTGACATCCCCAGGTCAGCACAGGACTTATGCCAGGGCTTAGGCCTGCATAACTGGATGTTAGGATTGCAGCCTATATTATTTATTATTAAATTTAAAACTATTACACACGACTTATCAATTACAAGAAGACTATGTGTTGTTGCTCATAGGGAAGAGGAGCACACTAAAATTTTTCCCAGAATACAAAGCCAAAAAAGAGATCATGTCCTGGAAAAAGAGGATATATGGTCACTCTTCCTGTTCTTACCCTATAGCAGGAAGGTAATTTTTAAAGAAACAAATTAAGCAGACAAAAAATTTGTTGTTCATGGCATGTAGGGAAAATTTGCAGAGGAACGAGGACCTCATGTGTGAGCAAGAGAATCTTTCAGAATACAAACACTGATCCAGTTTACAAAGCCAGCATGGAAATTCCTCCGAGACATTTGAAAAGCTAATTAAACATGTCATGTTGTTAACGGCCCTGTGGTTTGCCATATGCCATGTCAGTCAGGTTATTGTCTAGCATGTGCATCAGCAGGTTTGTCAGAAGTGCATCTCCTTGTTTTCAGTGGGACTTACTACTCCAGAGTAAAGCCGTGTAAGAATCCTCAGGAGGGAATCAATGTGGCTTCAGCGGTAACTGTCATATATACCCTTCCAAATGTCTGACGGTAAATAAAGGTAAATATAGGTAAATGTCAAGAGAACAGAGCACACCCACCATCAGTGCATGCTCACTATCAGAGATATCCCTGATTAAACCACAAGACTCATTCCTACCTTCTGTGCCTGCACTTGAAAATCCTAATATATGTAGCTATGGATGGTGCTTTAAAAATATCTTGCTATTTGTTTTTGATGGGTTTACTATAGCCATTCTCAAATTATGCATTGTGACCCCATTTTTGTGGGTTGTGTAATATCTCAGGAGCTCCACTGAACTTCTGTGTCACTGAACATTTGCACATTTTTTTTCCTTTTCAATACAAAGGCTTGACCTGGAACAGGATGAAGACCATGCTCCTAGAATATACACTAAGGGCAAAATCCAGAGTAACTATGGGGAGTCCTTCCTCCAGTGTAAGAACAACTTGCTCTGGATTCTAATATGAATTTCCCATAGGTTTTCACAAGGTGGTGCAGTAACTATGGGTGCACGTAAAGTCTCTTACGTGCTCCCGTAGCTACTCTGGATTTGGGGGTCAGCCAATTCTTTCTGAACCATTATTTTATCTTTTTGAAAATATAGAGTGGTACCTCGGTTCATGAACTTAATTCGTTCCACGATTCTGGTCGCAAACCAAATTGGTCATAAACCAAATCAAATTTCGATGTAAGGTTCAACCATAAGATTCATTGTAAAGATGGCTGAAGTCATCCAATGCAGAATTTGTGAACAGAAGCAAAATTCTGTGGAATGCTCTGTTCATGAACCAAATTGTTCATAATTAGAAGCATTCGTGAACTGAGGGTTTACTGTACAGATCATTTTGTGTTTTTGCTTTTCAGATTGTGAACCCTTTTGGGACAGGGACCCATTAGCCATTAATTTTTTTTTTCATTTTCTTTGTAAACCGCTTTGTGTACTAAACCACAAATTCAATCTTAAATCTCCCCTCATACCAGAAGATGGGAAGAAGGGAAAGGAAATGCTTTCTTGAGTGTGCCTATTCCCACACATAATATTATATCCTGGTTTAAAGTTACGTCTAAACGCCAGATAACACCAGTTATACCCATGCAGAAATTACGGTACTTTGCATGGAAAAACACTGAGTTCCAAGTCAGACATTAAAATCACAACATACTTTGTAACTGATTAACAGAACAGTAAATGTTATAGACAACTATTTATAATTCCATTGCAGGCACATTGCAACAAGGTATAGATAAAAGTTGATCTAGAAAATCAAATTACTGCTCCTTGTGGAGCATTCATCTGGCACAACCTCTAGGTCTGACAGCCCAGAGTGGCCCTCCTTAAAGTTTATGCTTCAATTATTTTGTTTACAAAATTCTTAATATCGCCATGATTCACACAAGAACCCACAGCAGGTCTTTAGATGCCTTCATATTCCAGTAAGCAACAGCTTATTTCACCGCAATTAAAGTTATTTAGTAGATGTGGATACCCTATCAGTGGCGATGCGTGCTGGGGAGTCTACCGACGAAATAGAATTGGCATCCCAACATAACCAGCCAAAAAGCTGGAACAAAATTGCCTCCAATAATTCTCCTATGCAAATTCTGATGGCAAATAGTTTCCGGATATTCAAGGGGTGTGTGTATATTCAGCAAATATTTGATATTCAACATCAGCATTTGACATGTGGCGATATTTTATGTCAATATTTGATTGATATTCACAGCAGGGATCTGACAGTTAGTGGCACTCAATGATATTTTATAGCAATTGGCAAACTCCCCTTGGCTCAGTTCGGAACAGAGCTTGCCAAACTGAGCTGTTTTCCTCAAAACGTCAGAAAATAACTCAATGGGTTTCTTCCTCACAACCTCACCCCAAAAAAGAAACCTGGGATATATTGTTTCTTGGATGATTGACATTTATGCAAAAGATTAGGGCATTTTGGCAAACAAACTTTTCCTGGTCACCTTCGTCTAGGATTCTGCCACTGGAGCATTCCTCGCAGGGTGGGGTGCGGGTAAGGAGGGAGATTACAGCAATGCTTTGACTTTCATCCACTTGATTTGCTTAGATTTGCTCTTTCAGTCAATATCATTTTTAACCGCATTCCAGAATTCACCCATCTGCTTTCCTCTTTCATCCAATTTAATCCCACCTTACAAGTCATTCATATCTCAATTGTCCTTTTATTTCTATTTATAGGTGGACCACATGAGGTGGTATTTTGGAGGACAAACTTTGAGAAACCTTGTTTTAGAATCTTCCTTTACAGCTCTGGAACCAGCAAAATTCATAATTTACTAAATTCAAAAGTTTTCACAATTTCACCAAAAAAAAATTAGAAAAAGTATAATATTATAATGTTAGTATAATATTAGAAAAAAGTATAGTACTAGAAAAAAATTGCAGAGACTGGGGAGGGGGGGGAAGAGAAGCAGGGATTCCTTCCAAAAATTGGTACTGTATAGATCTAGTTGGAATTAAGTAATATTTACTTTTTGCTGCATGTATTTTTAGATGGTTACATTGCAGACTATGCAAATCAGATGTGAATTACCCAGCTACTGAGCTGCTGTAAGAACCTAGGAGAGGCAAGATCTTTAAATAATGGAAGCCCACTGTATGATCAAAGCTTCCCATTCCAGGATTACCAAGACCCAGCAGATTTTGCTTTCGAATAAACGCCTGATGATTTCAGCGGACATCTCTATGAGACTCAAAGACCTAGCAGAGAAGTTGACAATAAGTTCTGAAATGCATTTCCTTAATGTGTTGGTCTCTTGCTAAGCTTTGCTGAAAATGCAGTTTTCCCAGCTGCACTCAACATAAATTGATGAGGGTTCATATAAGTTATTGTAAAAATGTCCATTCAAGTATTTGGACTGCTAGCCAAGCAATTCTGTTTTTCACCTAGCATCAGTCATAAAAATTTCTTTGCCTTTATGAATTTCTATTATTGTTATTTTTTTAGAGGTCTCTTAGGAAATGCTGTGAACCAATAATTTTGCCTAATAATTTTTTTAATCATGTGAATGTGATGGTACCTGTAGAAGTGTTCTAAGAAGAGTCCCACTGGACCAAGCCAAAGGCCCATGTAGTCTAGCTTCCTTATCTCATAGGGGTCTACTAGAAGCCTAGTGGGCATCGAAGAAGAGCATCAAAGACAATAGGTGGGCATAGAAGAAGAGCATCAAAGACAATACGGCTGAAATCCTAAACACACTTTCATTGAATACAAGAGAACTTCTGAATAAACATGGATAGGATTGTGCAGAGACCTGAATCCCAAAGTCCTCCCTTGCACCTGGCATTTTGATATAGCCTACCTCTAAAATTTAAAACTATAGATGATAACAGTGCAACAGTATCAGTACTTGTGTCATAGAGATGGGTGACCATCTTCTGTATTCCAAGACATGTCCTCTTTTCTAACCTTCTGTTCTGGGGAAAAACTTAATTGTTTACTTTTTTCTTGTGAGCATGCAGCATGTAGCCTTCGAGGAAATCATAAATTATATGCAATAACTTATATGTAATAGTTTTAAACTTAATAAGCAATACAGAGTTTAAATTAACCACATGAAAGCAATATATTGTATTTACTCAAATCTAACACACTTCTTTTTCAGCCGAATTCAGTTTCCAGTATCAGCGTGCACATTATATTTGATTGTCAATTAGATTTAAATAAATGCAGTATTTTGTTTTAAATACAGAGGAGGGTGCACATTAGATTTGATGGTGCATTAGATGAGAGTAAATACAGTATATGAATGTTTTTAGCTTTTATATTGTTGTGTCCTACATTTTTCTTGGGTGTCCTTTATTTTAGTCCAACTGGACGTGACTTTAGTCACATGATCGGAGTTCTTGTACTGTTTGTATTCAGCAAACAGCAACTGGATTCAGGACCGTGTGGATCAAGACTAAGAGCATAATCCTAACCATGTCTATTCAAAAGTAAGCCCCATTGAGTTTAATGAGTCCTAGGCTACAATCCAGAGTAACTTCAACGTAATTACAGAGTTTTACAATCCAGAGTTTTACACCGACGTAATTACGGTGCCAGCAATGGGAAATCTATGCGAAATGCATAGAGCAATCCAGAGTAAGTGCCTCTTATGTCTTCTCGTCGTTACTCTGGATTGTAGGGTTACTCCCATGAAAGTGTCTTTAGGATTGCAGCCTTAGATTGCATGAGAGAAGGAAGGTTTAAACCTTTGTCTCATCACAGGCCTAATCCACATCAAGGTTTGTGTAGTAGGGCCATTTAGAAAACTAGTTGTCAGTAAAAAACAAAAACAAAAAAGTTGTCAATTGTAAAAAACAAAACAATTGATTATATTTTAGTACCCTGTCAGTGTGCCATGAGATGAAAAGGAATGAAAATTGCCTCTGATTCTTGTTTTCTCATTCGAAATCTCAAAGAATCCCCAAAGAATTCACCCAGGACTCAGGCTCAGTTTTCAGGATTTGTATGTGTTACACATTTTAAACCAGAAGAACCTGAAAATTGTGTGTCTGTGTGTGTCTGTGTGTGTGTTTCTGAAATAGAAATGCACAAAATCACTTGAGGAGAAAGGGTTTGGTGTCAACAGCGGCCATTTGCTCAGGCAAGCAAGCATGGGGTTAACACCAGGACCTGGATCTGGACCTGGGGTCAGAAAAGGGGCCTGCAAACCAAAGGAAAAAAGTCAGAAATTGCCCTGAATCTCATAAAATGTTTGCATATATCTTGTGAATCAGAGAATTCACATTTTATGTAGTGAATTCTGTAGAAACATCAATTAAATGAAATTACGATACAGTGAACAAGGGATACAATTTTTACACCCCCAAAAGAGCCCCTAAAAAACTTTGTATTCCCTGATCAAAAACTTTGCATTTCCTTTCAGAAGCTCTGGATCTCATAACAATTAAAAAGCATTGGAAACAGTTTAAATTTATAGCATGGACATCACCAGTTTCCGCTCACCAGTGTGCCATGAATGGCCTGTGGATGTGCCATGGGAATTTTGGGGAATGTCATTTATTAATGTCATCTCCATTGGGGGATTATTAATGTCATTACCATTGGTGTGACTTGTCAACTGTCAAAAATTGATGGAGTGCCATGACAATTTTAACACCTTGTCAGTGTGCCATGGTTGAAAAAGTGTGGAAATAGTTGTGTTAGGCTATATCAACTTCCACATACAGTCACTGCAGGTTCAAAACATACACAGGCAACAGCTTTCGAAGGAAGTGCTAATATCTGCTTGTCACTTGAGTGTGAAATCTAATCACTGCAACCTCACAACATATGTTTATTCAGACCCCAAATCCTCATCTCTTGTTTTAACCTTGTTAAACATATGGCTGATTAGGGAGCCTTTGGTGGAAGGAATTGTCACTCTGCTCTATTTTAATTGGGGTCTGAAGGGCTATGTGAAACAGCGTACCTGAGAACCGGCTGTGTGAGGAAGCCCTGCCATGGCAATTTTTCCAAGAAATGGAAGAAACACAAACACTAACTGCCTTCATGAGCTCCGGAGCCAAAGCTGCACCGCAGTGCTTCGGCAGTGGCACAGGTTCCAACTCTAATTGGTGTACTAAATCCAGAAATATCTATCATAATGTCAGTGCCCAAACCCAAAATGGAGGATGTATATCATACAGAGCACAATCCTAACCAGTTTAGGCCAGTGCAACTCATTCATTTCCACATTCTTCCATTTCCCCCGGTGTGGGGAGGCCGGCGCATGTCTGTGCATTGGCCTAACCCCACAAGAAGTGACACAGAAGTGCCTTGTTCCATTTTAGCTCTGAATATTCTGCTGTAGATCTCTCATTGCCTGCATGGTAAATTTTAGTGGGACTTCTGTTTAATAAGTTCTCCATGTCTATTGGTCCTGGCCCAGTGCTGACACTCAATTCTCCCTGGTGCCATAAGAGTACCGTATTTACGACATATAGTATTTCCGACAGTTAAGCTGGTAATATACCTACCTACCTACCTATCTACAGTATTTATATACCGCTTTTCAACTAACAAGTTCACAAAGTGGTTTACAAAGAAAATAGAAAAATAATAATAGCTAATTAAAAGCTAATGGGTCCCTGTCCCAAAAGAGCTCACAATCTAAAATGCAAAAAAGAACACCAGCAGAAGCCACTTGAACAGACACTGCTGGGGTGTGTAGGGCCAGTTACTCTCCCCCTGCTAAATAAAAGAGGAACACCCACTTGAAAGAGTGCCTCTTGCTCAGTTAGCAGGGGTCTATGGATTGGGATATATATATATAGGGATATATACTATGGATTGGGCTTCAGGATTAGGCCCTTAGGCTGCAAACACACTTTCCTGGAAGTAAAACCTATTGAACAGAATAAGGCTTATGTCTGAGTAGACATGGTTAGGATTGTGCACTTAGGCACTGTTCACTGCAAAGGATAGGGAAATAAATTACCTCCAATTTCTTATTTCTCGGAAGGAAGGAAGGAAGGAAGGAAGGAAGGAAGGAAGGAAGGAAGGAAGGAAATCCAATTCTCATGAGATCTTGCATGATCCAAGGTGGATCTCCCATGGGAGACAACACCATGGAAGATGCCAGGAAATTTTGGAACCACTGGTTAGAAGCTGTATGTGCTTAGGCTTCATAGCTTTTTTTAGAACCCTTGTAAAGGGGTGATATTTTTGTCTTTCCTGGTCAAGCATGACGAGGATAGACAAAAATATTCCCCGTTTACAAGAATCTGCTCTCAGTTGCATATCACCCTGGCATTGGGATTTGACCAAGCATGGGATGAATATTGCATTTCACCAGTGCTATTTTTCTGGAAAATACGTGCCAGTACTCACCTGCTGGCGCTCACAGCTACTTGCCTATGGGTGCAATCCAGAGTAACTACGGGGAGTCCTTGCTCCGGTGTAAGAACAATTGACTCTGGATTGCAATATGAATTTTCCATAGGTTTTCACTAGATGGTGCAGTAACTACGGGTGCGCGTAATGTCTCTTACATGCTCACGTAGTTACTCTGGATTGTAGGGTATGTGTGTTCGTGACTATGTGTGTGTCTGCCAGTACTCACCCACAGAGGTGCCGGTATTCACGTAGGTGCACATACAGGTGCACACCCCAGGAAAAAGGCCCCTGCATTTCATCTACAGTTGCCCATGGCCTCAGTTTAGCTGAGGCAGTTAAATACAGTGTTGGTTCCTTGACAATTCATAAGTGTGATTCCATCACACCCCCAGTGTCAATTTTGGATGACACATACAGAAATATACACACCCCGGAGCTTGAACGATGGGGTAAACCAATTATCTTGCTAGCCAACCTAGACTTTCCCAGTTAAGCATAATTAGCAAGGTCTTTCTTCCCTCAAACATCTTGCTGTAGGGTGTGCCACACACCTCTCACATGTTAGCCCTGGTGTTTTTTGGTGCTAGAGGAATCGAAGAAACGAGGCCACTCTCTGAGGACGGAGTCCTGAAGCCAGAGTTCCTAATGAACTCAGAGACTTCCTGAGACTTGAACACTGCCAGGGGGCAAAACCACTAATCAAATTGCTAAGGAAGGCTTCTCTCTTATACAGGTAGAGAGTGACACTGAAAAAATTAGACCCAAAACAAAAGTTAGTTTTCATAAGAAGTATCAGCTTACTTGCCAATTACTCACTTGCAGGTTAGGTATGTGATTGCTATTGTTTGTACTCATTTTAGTTGAAGCTGATTCATATATACACAAATGCCACTTGTCAGCTTGCGGCAGATGTAGCAGCATTTAAATATACTGGGTTGCACTCCATATTTCCATTCTTTCCACAGGGAAGGGAGCCTTTGGTTGTGACTCCCTGTTTTGTTGTAATAAAGGTTATCTGTCGGTGGTGTTTGACCTGTGGTGTCTCCTCTGCCTCTGCAGTGAGCCATCAACTAATGAGAATTCATGGGTGAACTCAGCTCAGAAAATAATACCCAATATTCTTCAACGCCATCGCTTATGACATCAATACAAACAATGCTATAATGGATGGGTTATAGGCCCTCATTGCTGAGAGCATCCTTCAAACTGCATGAAGTGAAGAAAAAATATGGTATTTAGGGTGAAATCCAGAGTAACTATGGGGAGTCCTTGCTCCGAAGTAAGAACAAGTTGCTCTGGATTGCATTATGAATTTCCCATAGGTTTTCACTAGGTGGTGCAGTAACTACGGGTGCACAAAATGTGTCTTATGTGCTCCCATAGTTACTCTGGATTGTGCCCATAATTGAATCTAACACATACCTTTTTCAGCCAAATTTACTCCCCAACATCAGGGTGTACATTAGATTCGACGGTGCATTACATTTGAGCAAATGCAGTATTTTGATTATAAGAATACATCAATATTTAATTTAACAGGTTACTATATTTCAATAATGTAACATATAGTGCAATCCTAATTATGTCTACTCAGAAGTATGTTCCATTGAGTTCAGTGGGGCTAAGGGTGAAATCCAGAGTAACTATGGGGAGTCCTTGCTCCTGAGTAGGAACAAGTTACTCTGGACTGCAATATGAATTTCCCATAGGTTTTCACTAGGTGGTACAGTAAATATGGGTGCACATAATGTCTCTTACGTGTGCATGTAGTTACTCTGGATTGTGCCCTTAGTCCCAGGAAAGTGCTCTTAGGATTGCAGCCATAAACACACTGTTATATACGATACAATAGTACAATAGTGCAGTTAGGTAAAAATCATAACATAAATCCATTGCTGTATTAAGAGTCGCTGCACAATAGACTCGCTGCACTGGGATGTCTATTGTTATTCACTAGGGTTCCATTCTGGAACATCCCATGGATTAAAAAATCCATGTATATAAAAAATGGGAAACATGCTTATAGATCCACTTCCAAGTTTCTTGCTCTTCTATTGTGCCTAATTGAATAAAGTAATTCATAAATATCTGCAGGGGTTTGATTCTGGGACTGAAAAATGTAATGATTGCTTCCATGACTACTTATCTACAACAGTAGAAAAGCTGTTTTAAACTGATTTGCACTCTCCATTCATGTTGACTCAAATCCATGTATTAAAAAATCTGTGTATATTAAGGTTGGGCCTTTTTCATCAAATTACTAATTGTTATATGCAGTTATATATTATATAAGACAGCCACTCTTTGTAGCCTTCATAGATCTTACAAAGGCTTTTGATTTTGGTTAGTAGGGATGGCCTTTTTAAAATCCTCCCCAAGATTGGATGCCCACCTAAGCTCCTCAACATCATCAGGTCCTTTCACGAGGACATGAAGGGCACTGTAGTTTTTGATGGCTTAACATCAGACTCCTTTCACATCCGAAGTGGAGTGAAGCAGGGCTGCGTCCTCGCACCAACTTTATTTGGGATCTTTTTTGCAGTCATGCTGAAGCATGCTTTTGGAAACGCAACAGAGGGAATCTATCTCCGGACCAGACCCCATGGAAAACTATACAATTCTTCCAGACTAAGAGCAAAGTCCAATGTCCAGCTGAAATGCTTGCGGGAGTTCCTCTTCGCTGATGACGCTGCTGTTACTGCTTACTCTGCTGAAGACCTTCAACAACTCATGGACCATTTTAGCAAAGCCTGCCAAGTCTTTGCTAAAATGACAATCAGCTTGAAGAAAACACAAGTCATGGGTCAGGGTGTAGATCCACCTCCCTGTATCACAATCTCTGAACATGAACTGGAGGTTGTCCATGACTTTGTGTACCTTGGCTCAACTATCTCTGACACTCTCTCCTTAGATACTGAGCTGAATAAACGTATTGGTAAAGCGGCTACCACGTTCTCCAAGCTTACAAAGAGAGTATGGCTTAATAAGAAGCTGACGGAACATACAAAGATCCAGGTCTATAGAGCTTGCGTCCTTTGCACACTCTTGTACTGCAGCGAGTCTTGGACTCTTTATGCATGGCAGGAGAGAAAGCTGAACACCTTCCATATGCGCTGTCTCCGACGTATTCTTGACATCTCCTGGCATGACAAAGTTTCAAATGACGCAGTCTTGGAACGTGCTGGAATCTCTAGCATATTCACACTTCTGAAATAGCGGCGTCTACGCTGGCTTGGGCATGTCGTGAGAATGGCTGATGGTCGGATTCCAAAAGATCTCCTATATGGAGAATTAGTGCAGGGAAAGTGCCCTAGAGGGGAGACCACAGCTGCGATACAAGGACATCTGCAAGAGGGATCTAAAGGCCTTGGGAATGGACATCAACAGCTGGGAAACCTTGACCTCCGATCGTTCAGCATGGAGGCAAAAGACCCAGCATGACCTTCTCCAACTGGAAGAGACACTTGTTCAGCAGGCTGAAGCAAAGAGACAGATCTGAAAGCAGCGAAGCCTGGGCAGGGGACGGAATTTATTTGTCCTCAGTGTGGAAGGGATGGACACTCTCGAATTGGCCTTTTCAGCCACACTAGATGCTGTTTCAGGACCTCCAATCAGAGCACGATACCAGAGTCTTTGGAGACTGAAGGATGCCAATGAATATGCAGTAAAAGCTAAATTTTGTAAGTGCTTTGCATTACAATCTTCAGTAAATCTTTTTTTACATCTCAAGGCTTTTAAAATTTTGGTTCGCATTAGATTCAATGGTGCATTAGAGTCAAGTAAATATGGATTAGCTTTCAATTATGATTAATAGAAACCAAGGCTGCAATCTTAAGCACACTTTGGCAGGAATAAGACCAACTGAAGACAATGGAGCTTGCTTCTGAGTAGACATGATTAGGATTGTGCTAACCTATTCATGGTTAGGATTGTACTCACCTATTCTCCTATTCAACCTATTTTAAAAGATGCTGCTAATTTGTTGATTACAATTTAATCTTACTCTTCTTCGATGTTCTACTTTGGACAATCTTTTTTCCTTCATAACTACTGTATGTAATGAAATACTTAGACCAATGTTCAATCAGTGTGCTATGGCCCACTGGTATGACAAAAATGGTCTGGAAGTGTGTTGTGAGAGTTTGGGGGAAAGGACATTTCTTTGTAGGGCATTGTAGGATGTGAACTTCCCACCAGCAGTGTAGTGCATGTTGTTACTTACCAAAAACGATGAGATGCATGGATAATTTTAGCACTTTGTTGGTGTGCTGTGAGATCAAAAAGATTGAAAAGTCACTAGGTTATACTGACTGAGTGATGGGAAGGCCTGGGACTACCCAGTTTGATTGAGGATTGAACCCAGCTCACCCACAAACTACATAGGCACTCTTACTACTATACCTTACTGAAGCCAAATATACAGCATTTAATCAACATGAGCAGATTCCATAACTGTCATGGATAGCAAGTGGAATTCAGCCAGTGGTATTGCTAGTGGATATAGGAGGGAGTACAGGCTGCACTGGGACGGAGATACCACTAGTAGCCAAAATTTTCAAAATCTTGCCTTATTTTGAATAGTGCCATCATGTTACATATCATTCAGTGTGTTATTTCTTGCAAAACGCAATGAAATGAACTGCATCAACATATCTCTATCCTTCTTCCTTGGACATTGGCCTGACCACTGCATCGGAGTCACAAGCTGGCCTCCTGCACCAGGAGACACAAACTCTTGTGATGCCACATAATTCAACAGAAGCCTTTCATCACTGAAAGCTGTTATTTAGCCCAAACATGGTAAATGCAAGCAAAAGTTAACCAGTTTTCTGTTTCGAAATGTATTGCATTCAAAAAGTCAAACAGAAAGACAAACATAAAACAACAAGATAAACCCACCTACACACCACAGTACTGTACAGTAATGAAGCAGGTGGTTGGTGGTGGTTGGTGGTGATTGGCAGTGGTTGGCAGTGGTTGACGATGGTTGCAGGAGGTGGTGGTGATTGCAGGTGGTTGGTGGTGGTTGCAGGAGGTGGCGGTGGTGGTAGCAGGTGGTTGGTGGTGGTTGGTGGTTGCAGGAGCAGATGCCTTATCAAGCCCTGGAGCCTCTTCCTTGTTGAGTGGGCAGGGGCTGAGCAGGTGAGTGGGCGGGCAAGGTCCCAGGCTGCCTCTCACCTCCCCTCACCACCCTGAGTGGGCAGGGGCTGAGCAGGTGACGTATCCTTGAAACGACTCTACGCGGGTGCATCTTAACTCAAGGGAAGCCTGTATCTCACAGTGGTTTTCAAACTACGCCATTGAAACACTCCAACTGGAGAGCACTGGTCTCTGCCCCTTTTAAGGGTATGGAGGGGGAAGACAGTAATGCAACAGTCAGGATCTCATTGCTATGGGGGAGTGCAAGGGGACTAATCACAGTGTGCAGCAGCCTCCTATGGGACACAGGAAGCCTCCACAGGGCCCCAAATGTTGCAGAGAATGTGAAAGTAACAAAATAAAAAAGTAACAAAAATAAAAAAACTTCTGGTTTGCAGTTGCAAAACCGGATGTGGTTTGCAAATTCTACTTTCACTGTTTCCATATCTTATGGACCCTGCAGTGTGTGAAAGTTTAATAACCAGTGCAGTATATGCTTGACAGCACTTTTACAAGCCACGTCTGGGAATAGAGATTATCACTTGGGTCAACGTAGGAAGTTGGAGTCTGTGCAACTTCTGATGCAGCTAGGATTTCTAAAAGAGCTTGGCCTGAAAAGCACACAACAAGAGCATTTATGGACCTACCAAAACTTATCCATCTCTGCTTTTTCTAATAGTTGAAATCCGTAGGATTGTACATTTTCCTGGGAGTAAGCTCCACTGAACACAATGAGATTTACTTCCAACTAGTCATACACAGCTTCAGTTGTGATCCTAGCTCCTGTGTCACCCAGGATCAGGGCTGCAAAATTCCACACCTCCCTTGGTGTGTCACTTCCAGATTTTGTACAAATCTATAAAAAAATTACTTTTAAGCCTTCTGAAAGCCACAGAAGTTCTTTGGCCCCCAGAAACCCTAATGAAGCCTCACTTCTGAGTTTTGTGCACAGCTTTCCCCAGGTGGTGGCAAAGAAGGGGTTACAATGGTTCCTCTCTTCAGGTAATGCACCAGGGCACTTGCCTCTCTGACCCTAAAGCTTCCCGTCTGAACCTGGGTATGCCAGTACCTAGGTTTATAAACTGTATTCCAATCCCCTGCCTTATTTCTACCAATACTGGACCAAAAATAACTTTGGGCAAACGTCATTAAAATTAGCAAGCACAGTTATAAAAGAATGACAATTGAGAAAGAATTAATGAAGCCCACTGGGAATACACTTTATCTGTACTTTATTTTTATCTTCTCTGTTTCGTAGAGGAATAAAAGTGAGAAACTTGTCAGGAATATGAATTTGTAAAGCTGAATCTGCCAAGTGTGCGCCTTCCATACAGTTCAAATAAACTAAATCTATGTCTGTCATCAAGGCTATTATATGCAACTCACTTTGTGACACACACACACACATACACTGCCTCATCTGAGAAAAACCCAATCATTACCTGTGCCATGCTCCAACTCTGGAAAAAAATAAGAGTCCACACTCAGCTGCAGAAACAAATGAGTGTGCATACCGTACGGTCACACATTTGAAACCTGTTATTTTCAATAATAACATGTTAGAAAACGCTCATTACAGCCTCAAAATAACTTATTCCTATAGTTTGCAATTGTGAAGTTCATGCTGAGTGCTAAGATGCTGACAACAAACAAAAAGACAGTAAATACGAGTGGCACCTTGCCAGCAGAAGTGATCCGTCAACCCGGTATAGATATCTGGCAGAGGCGCTTTATTAGTTCTTCTCAATCAGCCAGTATGAAGTAGCATCTTGAAACCAGAAGGAGTTGTATAGATCTTGCCCTGGCTGTCAGCCACACTCATCACTGGCTCCATATATATGGCTAATAGTACCTCTTTAACCCTATTGTTACACAAAATAAGGGTGTAATCCAGAGTAACTATGGGGAATCCTTGCTCCGGTGTAAGAACAATTTGCTCTGGGTTGCAATATGAATTTCCCATAGGTTTTCACTAGGTGGTGCAGTAACTAAGGGTACACGTAATGTCTCTTACGTGCCCCCGTAGTTACTCTAGATTGTAGGGTAAGTCACAAAGCAGGTATTGGGGTCAAATAGACCTCAATTTATTCATAGATTTAAAAATGCGCAGTGAGATGTATTTGACAGTGGTTTCAATTTAATAAGAAGAAAAGGAGGGTTATCTTTATCATTATCAAAAGGAGTTGAGGATTATCATTACTAATAAAAGGGTACAACCAGAAAAAGATCTGGTGCAATAGGAGTGTGGCCCCCACGAACTGTTGCAATGGGGAAGGGTGCCCACTGGGATCCACAGCAGCACAAGCACATCCTGGAGCCCAGGTCTACCCACCTGGAAGAGGAGGAATGGGAACCCAGATTTACCCAGCCCTGCTCTTTGTGGTGGCATAAATGCCAAACAACTGGTGGGGGGACACAGTTGCATGTGTGCACTAGGCAGCAGTGATCCCGCCGCAGCTCTCAACACATGGCACAGCAAGAGGGTTCATATGACAGAAGTGCCACTCCCGGCAGGTGAGGTGAGGCTTTGAAGGTGAGCTCCTTGGTTCTAAACAAACAGTGACTTTCAACCATTGTGCCATAGCATGCTGGTGTGCTGTGAATGTGCCACATAAGTTTTGGGGAACGATAATTTATTATAGGGCCAATGTGGGTGTGTACCTCCCTTTAACAACATAGTGTGCCTTGTCAATGGTTAAAAAAACTAATGGTGTGCCTTGACAATTTTACCATCTTGTTAGTGTGCTATGAGGCGAAAGAAGTTGAAAATCACTGCTCTAAAATGTCACTCTATTTGCAATGATTTGGCATCACTCTTGGATCTAACAGTTTCCCTTCCTTTCATTTTCCCATATTTTCATAAATTTACAAGCTGCGGGAGAAAAAAAAAAAAGAAATATGGCAGCCCAGAACAAAACCAAAGTTTCCTTTTAAGCTATTAATGTTCCCATTGCACACTAAAGGGAATATAGTAGGCTGTGTGGTGTTGTTTTACTTCAATAACTCATTGACGAGGAGGAATGAGAAAAATATACTACTCAGAGTTAAGTCAAAGGTTATTTCTGAGAATTTTTGTTCTTCACTGAAGATCTGTGAGCACGCCTAGAGCCTCAACTGCTGATTCTAAGGAGGGTTTAAAAATGTTCTCATTTATCAGAAGGAGGAATGACCCTATATTTTGCATTTTCTGGCTTGGCAGATTTTGGCAGCTCCTCACATTCATAAGTGACCTCTGGGGAACATTTATAATTGCTGGTTCCTCTATGGATTGAGTTGACGGGAGCTCATTTGTTGTTAGCAAGGAAGAATTAAAAACAAAAATTCTCAGAGTTTCCATCAGTAATGCAAATTGTAAACATGGAAGCATGTTCCAAGCATGTTCCAAGAAGTCTCCCTAAAATAAGTCCATTGAGATATTTTCCTTTTATATTTTGAAGTGTAAACTGTTGCAGTGCATGGCATGCAAATGAGAAAAGTCAGGGCATGAGCCAGTTCTTTAGCTGATGTAACCAGAATGGCTCTTTTGAAGTCAATGAAGCAGTAGCAATTTAAACCAGTTGATGATCTGGCCGCATGTGTTAATTTTCTCTGTACTATAACAGAGCACTAGTCCATATCTTTGTAGAACAGCTTATCCTTTGGGAAAGAGAATTAATTGGGACAATCACTCCCAGATGAGATATTTAAGTAGAGTCAGAAGTTCAGAAGTGGAGGGGGGAAGCCGGATGTTATTCGCTGCAGCTGAGAAAGTATATAGGAGTGCTAGGTCACAGAAAACCTTGCTAAAGCAATTCCAAAAAAAAGAGTGGGGAACCTGTTTCAGAAAGTTTTCCATCCAGGTTTCCATCCAGATAATTTGATGTGAAGGTCTTTGTTAAAACTACTGTAATTTGAAAGGGATGATTCTCCTTTTCAATCATTTTTAGAGATATCACTTTTTCTACAGCTTACACCTTATGGTGAAATGTGCAGTCAGGTTAGACCTCTGTATACACATTCTCAGACCTCCTGCGGATACCAAAACCCATGTATTAAGTGAATTCACAGGTGCAGTCAATCATGACCTCCTGTTGTGACTAGAGATGTTCTCCAATTGTGCCTGGAGTTATTCTGAGGCCACAGAGGCCATGTGCAGACTCCGTGGGTCTCCAAAATATCTCCCAAAGGCAACCAGAAAATGAATCAGAGAAGCAGAGAACTCAAGACACAGCCAGTCACATCAAGGAGCAGCTCAGGTCCAGCCATTCATCATGATTTCTGAATCTATGATGAGTTAAATCCAAAGGTTCCCAGTTGTAACAGAAATACAACTAATATGGAACCTAGCACCACAACATGCACATGCCATCAGAGGAGGATATGCTGTTCACAGGTTCATGTTGCATTTGTGTGGATTTGCAAGTGCAGGAGTGATCTAAGAGCCTTTGAAAAGAGTCATCAAAAGGAGGCCCATGGAAGTCTATCTTTGTCATACCTACAAACCTTCCTTCTTTCAAAAGCTTGGTGATGCTTACACAAGTTCATATCACTCACCCCGGGGTGACCATACAGAATGGAGGACAGAGTGCCTGTACCTTTAACCATTGCTTAGAAGAGGGAATTTAGGCAGATTTAGCTCATCATAGAAATGTTTGAGAAGCAATACCTGCCTCAATGCCATATGGTCCTCCATTCTATATGGTCACCCTGACTCATACAAACACACTGGTTCAAATATACTTGATTCTCACTATCACCCTTTTGATTCTCACAACATTTGATTCTCACCCTGTATATTCACAGAAAATATATACATTTGATTCTCAAACACTATTTCTTTGGAGAGGTAACACAATTTGTCATGAAAAGCAGATTATAAATAAATGCACAAACACACAGGGGGCTCACCATATCTGTGGATCCCATATCTATAGATTTAATTATCCAGGTTTCCTTCCATATGTTCTCACCACCACCACCCTGTATGCATCACCTTCCAGAGGGGTCATGCCAAGCCCAAGAACCACTTCCTTGGCCTTGTCATGCCCCAGAACCACAGATGGGCACTTGGGGGCGATGAAATTTTGGGGCGATGGCAAGCCGGCTGTGAAGGGGGGTGAGCCAGAAGCAAGGGACCGGTTCGTGAAAGTCCGGAAGAGTTCATTTGGGGTCCCACCTACACAGGGACTCTCTAGGAACTCTCCCAGGCTACTAATTAGCTGCGAGTGCATGCGCACTGATTTTTTAGGAATATCTCATTAGTGGTCAGCCGCGGCTACCGCTACTGAGTTTCCCAAGCCCCCAGTTACCCCCCCCACCTCCCAGAACTGCCTCTAAACAGCCCCCCCCCCCCCGCCCACAAGTGCCTCCAGTCATCCTCCCACCCCCACAATGCCTGGCACTGCAGCCTCAGAGCCCAATTCTGACTAATCAGAAGTAAGCCCCATGACAGGCAATGGGACTTATTCCCAGGAAAGTGGCTGGCTCTGCAGCCTCAGAGCCCAATCCTGACTACTCAGAAGTAAGTAATTTATTTTTTTTTAAAAAATTAATTAAAAACCTCCTGGCCCCGCCCCCTGACCCTGGCCCGCCCTGACCCAGACTGGCCCTGCCCACTTCTGGACAACCGGTTCTTGGGCAAGGCCGGGCCCACCACTGCCCAGAACATAGGGACACATGGTAGATGGTGTTCAGGTCAGGACATCAAGTTGAAGCTTCCAGTGGCCCTACACTGTACAGCTTCTGAAAATGTGGAGGTCAGAAGATTAAAAACTGCTGACCAACTTTAAACAACGTTAAATGGGACAACTTAAAGAGAGGACTTGCTGTAATCTTGTAGGATCCATTTTATACATTTTTCAGAACACTGTTTCCATATGAGTTTGCACAATGTTTGTATTTTTAAACACATCAACACGAGGACAGCACAGAGCGGAAGTAATTCAGTAATGCAAATTTAATTATCTTAATAATGTAAACATAATCTGAGAAAGCTCAGGGGTAAGCACGTATACTGTAGTGAAATTATGCTTCTGTATACAAGTCGCCCTTTCTGCGTGGGCGACTTCTGTGTGTGTGTGTGTGTGTGTGTGTGTGTGTGTGTGTGTGTGTGTGTGTGTGTGTGTAGTTTGAGTGCTTAAATGCTAGTGCTTTACACTAGAACGAACTTGTGCTAATTGAGACAACTACGATCCAGGCCCAGCACATTTAAGTATCATGATGCACAGTTCTTTGTGTCCACAATTATACTCATTAGAGCTCTAATTAGTTCATTTATAAATGCAGTGAGATAATTTACTTCTAAATGGCTTGAGTTGAAAATAGATAAATAGCTATGTCTGGGGTTTTCTTCTCTCTCCGCATCTACATTTAATATGAGAATAAAATTTGATACATGCTGTCAAAGGTGTGAGTTCTGATGGAGAAACCAAAGGAAGCATAAAAAGGATGGTGGCTAGTGTTTTTGATGCAACTTATCAAGAAAGGTTGAGTTGGATGGGTGTGTTAATCACTGATTCTTAAACACACTAGAGTCCCTAGAATCTGCTGCCTGATATACAAAAGCCAAGGGTTGTGGTTATAATGGTCACCGGGCCACAGTGCTTCCTCTCCAGCAGTAGCATCAAGAGATTAAAAAACCCAGTATATCTGGATCTGTCCTGTCACAGTTTCATAAACCACCAAAAATTGAGTCATGATCCACTCATAGGTCCCAGATGAACAGTCTGAGAAACTCTGGTGAATACTATTATTTCCTTGCAGTGGTGTCACCCCATGAGGACATTTTCCCATGCAGTGGATGTGGAAACAACTCATCCACTTTAATTGTTTTTTTTTTAAAATATAATCTTTGATAGAATAGAGAGATTTCAATGTGATTCATGTGCATTTGATTTTGCATGGAATTACACATCAATATAACATGACACGATGATATTATTCTTAAAACTATGATTTTACAGTTTTAGCCAGAAGTGGTGCCATATACAATCCCACTATAAATGTCACCTGGTGCAGCCCACACCCCCAACAATACAACTTCTTAGCCCTATGATCCTCAAATTTTTCTTGTTGAAATGCAAAAATATAGCCCTGGATTGTGGAAATATGAAAAATAAGGATATTTATTGATTACATAGTTTCCGTCCATCCATTCATCAACCCCAAATCCCAAAAGTTCATAATGGTAATCATAAAGCAAAATATCGAATATAAGGTGAACATAATTTAAAGGCCAACAAGCAAGCTAATTTTCCAAGTATGATCAAGTGGAATAAAATGAATTTCAGAAGTGAGAGAACGTCCTCAAATTCATCCTACAAAATCTGCTGAGTTTTCTCTACCACAACAGTAGAAGCCTGTGCCAGAAAACCATTGAGATTCCCGATGTCAGTCTCCAATTAAAATCATAGAATCATAGAATCATAGAGTTGGAAGGGACCTAGTAGGTCATCTAGTCCAACCCCCTGCCTGCAGCAGGAATTCCCCCTAGAGCATCTCCAACAGGTGCTCATCGAGCCTCTGCTTGAAGATCCCCAGTGAGGGAGAGTCCACCACCTCCCTTGGCAATCTCTTCCACTGCCGAACTGCCCTCACCGTCAGGAATTTTTTTCGGATTTCCAGCCGGAATCTCCCTTCTTGCAGTTTGTACCCATTGGTTCTAGTTCTGCTTTCAGAAGCAGCTATGAACAAATTGGCCCCTTCCTCCCTATGACAGCCCTTCAGGTATCTGAAGAGGGCAATCATGTCTCCCCTCAGCCTCCTCTTCTCCAGGCTGAACATCCCAAGTTCCCCCAACCTTTCCTCGTAGGGCTTCCCTTCCATCCCACTGATCATTCTTATCGCTCTCCTCTGGACTTGCTCCAGCTTTCTTCAAGTGAGGTGCCCAGAACTGAACACAGGACTCAAGGTGAGGTCTTACCAATGCAGAATAAAGAGGAACTTCTCGTGACTTGGAAGCTACAGTCCTCTTAATGCAACCTAAAATGGCATTTGCCTTCTTTGCAGACACATCACACTGCTGACTCATGTTCAGCTTGTGATCCACGGCGACTCCAAGATTCCGCTCACATGTTGTGCTGCCAAGCCAAGTATCCCCCATTTTATACCTATGTTTTTGGTTTTTATTGCCTAAGTGCAGAACCTTGCACTTCTCCCTGTTGAAATTCATTCTGTTTGTTACAGCCCAGGATTCCAGTTTATCCAGATCCTCCTGGAGGTTTCGCCTATCTTCTGATGTGTTTGCTACTCCTCCCAGTTTGGTGTCATCTGCAAATTTGATCAGCCTCCCCTGTATCCCTTCCTCCAAGTCATTGATGAAAATGTTAAAGAGAACCGGTCCCAAGACAGAGCCTTGCGGTACCCCACTTGAAACTGACCTCCAGGTTGACACAGAACCATTTACTAAAACCCTTTGAGTGCAGCCATCGAGCCAGTTGCAGATCCACCTAACAATTGCCCTGTCTAGCCCATATTTTTCCAACTTCCTAATTAAGATGTCATGTGGGACCTTGTCAAATGCTTTGCTGAAGTCAAGATAAATGACATCCACAGCACTGCCACAGTCCAGTAAGCTAGTAACCCGATCAAAAAAGGAGATCAGATTTGTCTGGCAAGATTTATTCTTGTAAAATCCATGCTGGGTTGTTTTGATCACCGAGTACTTGTCTAGATGTGCACAAATTGTGTGTTTTATGATTTGCTCTAATATCTTGCCCGGGATTGAAGTCAAACTGACTACTCTATAATTTCCCGGGTCTTCTTTTTTCCCCTTCTTAAAGATTGGGACTGCATTTGCCCTCTTCCAGTCCAGGCACTTCTCCACTCCTCAAGGATTTCTCAAAGATGATCGACAGAGGCTCTGCAAGGACATCTGCCAGTTCCTTAAGAACTCGAGGATGCAGCTCATCTGGTCCAAATGACTTGAATTCATTTAGGCCAGTTAAGTGGTTTCGAACCAGTTCTCACATTATGCCTGCCAATATTTTTCTTTAAACTGTCATGAAAATTGGCTGACCGTTGTGTGGGATTAGGATGGAAAGCACAGGCTTTTTTGTGTGTGTTCTGGCCCTATTAAAATTTACTGTGAATATCCAATCATGGACCTTGTTAAGTATGCCTACATATAGTATATGTGGAAAAACTCCATCACTTTAAGATAGTGTTTTCATGAATTTTTCCCAGGAATCTGTTCCCAAGTCATACCTAGTTATATGCTCCTGATAAGAAGTATCCCAAACTTCTTGTATGGCAGAGAATGGTCTCCCTAATTTTCTCCTAACCGTTATTTATAGCCTGTTCTTATTCTTTGTGGTGCCCAGGGTGGCAGAGAACCTAAATGGCTGCCTCAGCTGCTAAAGTCTAACCAGGAATACCATATAGGTGCCAACAGAGCATTACCCTGGCTAACACTGCTGAGGAATCAATGGGTCTTCTCTGATCCATGTCCACTTTTGAGTATGTGCACACTGTGAGGATACCTATGTGAGGATGCCCAGACTGTGAGGAAGCATACCCTGCAACTCTGGATTGATAATTAGAGATTCAGATTGGCATCCCCTGAAAGCATAGTACCCAGGGCAATGTACCCCCTGCTCACCCCTTCAGCTATGCCACTGTCAAGGAAGGCAAATATATTCAAGAAAATAGAAGGGCAGATTTTTGCACCTGAAATGGCATTACTTAGGTGGAACAATTCCAGTGGCATCACCTGACAAGAAAGTCTTTGAGTGGTTTCAGAAGTTTACAAATGCCTCGTTTTAGCTTTAAAGTGCATATTTGAACATTGCAGATCCTCAAATGTGCATTTCTAGCAATCAAGAAGGGGAAAGCTTTTAATCCTCGGCATTTTAAAAGCACCTGCTGGGATATGTTCCCCAGAGAAGAGAAATCTAAAAAGGCAGGCAAGTTTTTCACAGTTGCAATGGGAATCAGGTTGAGTCCTGATTTGTCCCTGGGGTCCTCTGTATTTCACAGCCGAAAGAGCTGCAATTGGTTCCCTTGTTTATTTTGCTGACCATTCTTTTTTCTTTTTAAAACATTTCATAAAATGCCTATAATGGGATGGAAAAGCATGCAGAGAGGTGGAATGTCTCAACACCATATAAGATATCCCAGCTCAGCCAGATATTTCAGATCACTTAGAATTGGCATTGTTGGCCACCAAAGGAAGTATACGCCAACACAATACAAGCCCCTTACAGAATACTACAGATCTATAGTTCTGGGATCGTTGCTTCCAGAGTAACCCTCATGAGCTCCATTAGGAGTCCATCTACATACTCAGAGGTGAATATTAGAGGGAATGCTGAACCTAAGTACATCTGTAGCAGCATCTCCCACATATGGTTAGTGACCCCAAATGCAGCCCATCAGACAGATATTTTAGTTTACCTGGCTCAATAAATCAGTCTACTGCCTTTGCTGTCTACAGCAAAACTACAAGATCAAGTTCTGGTGGGATCTTCAAGTATCTACCAGGCCATGATTTATAGGTGGTAGTCTGCGTATGGTCGAGCACAGCTGGCTCCAAAGTGAAGACCACTGAATGCTGATAAAGGTGTCCCTTACATGGATGGAGCTTACCATTTCACCCAGGGGTCTCTCTGTTGCACCACAGATTGACACACCCAACTTTTGTGCTGGCCAAATACTTCTGGGTTCTGACATCCAGCAGGATTGGCATCCAAATTTCCAGGCTGGCCAGCATGAAACTCATGGCATGACAGAGAGGCCCTTAGGTGGAAAGGTAAGCTCTGTTCATCTACCAGATCCGGCCCATGGACTGGGGTTTGGTGTTCATTGATCTAGAAGACCTTATGAACATGTCCACCTTTGATAAATCAAAATATTTTATGCATGGCCAATTTGATTCTTGGTCTTTCAACCAGATTATCAGGGAGGTGGGGCTATTAACTTATATTTCACTTTTTAATATTGCTCTTCCTCCAAGGAGCACAGGGGTTTATATGGCTTCCTCTCATCCTTTTGTTCTCACCAGGGCACACCTTCCAGGTCTACTCTCCAGGACTGCTCTGTATCAAAATCATAAAGACAGAGATACAGACACATGGATAAAGCACATGTTCCCATGGCCTCTTCAATGGATACAAAGTAGTATCAATGGATAATAATAGTATACAATGGATACAATTTTTAATTTATTTTATTTCCCTGCTTTTAAATCAGGGAAGTGCATAATTTATCTTGACAAGCCAAAATTGTGGGCATAACAATCTGGTGGGTCCTGGGGTGACATTACAATTGGACATCACAATGGGAGTGACATGGCAGGGGGACCAAACATTGCAGTAATGGAGAATAGGAGAAAGAATAATAGGGTTAATAGGGAGATAATAAGGATGGGGAAGAATAATATAAAAAACCAGCTATGCAAGGACTGGTTTGGACCAATGATATATTTTTTTAAATAGCCACATTGAAAAAAGTGATCTTACAACAAGGTAGAAAGGGATTTTCCTTGTTTTATTTTATATCATCTATCTCCAATTTACAGTACGCTGGCATTAAATGTATGGGATACTACTATTACTAGAGGCTTTCAGCTTGGTCCCGATTCATGGTGACTTGATGGACACACAACCCCTAGGAAGTCAGATCATGAGCAAGTCTGGAGAGGTCTGCTAGATTCTTCATTATTATTGTAATTGTATCAGGCCTTCAGGTTGCTGGTCTTCCTCTTCTGGTTCCTAAAGAAAATTGATGGAGGGTACAAATAAATGTTTGGGATACTTTCCCATAAAATCAGATAAAAAAATTTTCACAATACAAACTCAGATGACTGGATCACAGGCATATTGTCCTGCATAACTGGCACACTTTCATCCATTCCAAACATTGCTGTCTACGCAATATAACATTGCTCTGAATCATTGCCACGCACTGCACATTTTTATCCGCTGGTGTCTTAAGTGTGCATCATCACTTTTTCCATGACTTTGATGATAAAATGCTCAAACTTCCAGCTTGTTCAGGACACACACCAGCGATAGCAAATATGGGGTTTTCATACTGGAAGTAGAAAATCATGGATATTTTGAGCATCTTTACCCAACAGTTTCCTTTCACTGCAAATGATACTGTAATTGGAGGTGTTATTTCAAATGAACAGGATTTACTCCTTCATAAAAAGGTTCTTTGTGTGGCTGAAATGTTTGTGCCAAGAAGAAATAAGCTTAGAGATTCTATGCAAAGCTGACATTAGACTTTGTTTTGTTTTACACACACACACACTCACACACACCCTTCTTAGGGCTTTAAAGTTCAGTACATGGTACAAACCAGCTTCAGGCAGAAAAGAATTTTCTATTTAGTGGATATGATCCAAAAGAAGCATAATTTCTAAGTGCCTTAACTCTTTTGGATCGTGTGCACCATTTTAGCTACTGTATTTACTTGAATCTAATGCGCACCCCATACTTATAATCAAAATACCATTTAAACTAATGCACACCCTGATTTTGGAGACTGAGGCTTGCAGTGCAAAATACACTCTCCCATGTGTAAGACCCATTGAACAGAATATGATTTACTTCTGAGTAGACATGCTTAGGATTGTGCCCTAAATTTGGCTGAAAACAGTGAGCATTAGATTCCAGTAAATACAGTGTTTATTCTTCTCCTTAAAGAAAATTAAATTGCCTGATAATTGGGAAGGGGCAAATTAGCAGAACACTGTTTGATAATGTAATACAGACTGCAGAGCACATTTATAAAACAAAATAAAAACTACAGTCACTGTAAGCATTTTCCACCAAAGCTATTCAGATTGGCCTCATTAGGATGACACTTTTGTCCCATGGTTTCTGTGATGAGTTTGCTTTCCCAAAATTGGTGTTGGCTCATTTCTTAATAGGCTGGATATCATTACAAAAAATGGATCAATACCAAGACAGGCTTTTTGTTCCTGAGTGTGATGTGCCTTCAGTATGCGTGAAACGCCTGATGAATAAATTACAGGCACTTTCCAAATTGTCTATTGATCTTCAAGCAGAACCAAGTATGGAACTCATAACTGATGCAATCCAGGGTGAAGCAGATGATACTGGGTTTAGATCTTTTGAAAAGTTTGGAAGTGAAATGGACAAGAAGGCATATTTCTCAATGGAATTGTCATCCTTGTGGCACTTCATATTTCTCATTAGATGCCTGGCAGCCCAGGTTTTGGATGATTAATTCCAAGCAACATGTGAAGTTCAGCCCTTTTAAGCCACCGATCACCACCTGAGATTTCTTAATCCATAGCGTACATAATTTCAGGGTGCTTTCTTCCCAATTTATCAACTTATTCCCTCTATTCTCCTCTCCTTTAAATGCTTCCTTTAAGGAGCAAGGAAATGAGACCCACATACACCAGATCCTAGAGCAAGGTGTCCAAATTTGCGACATCAGGGCTTGAGGACCTTTAACAGTTGTGTAAAGGAGGGAATTTCAGCAGGTGCTGCTTCTCATCTCACATACCAAAAGCTGAATGTGCTGAAATTCCTCTCTTCTATACTATGGTTAAAGGCCCAGGAGCTCTAAAAGTAAAAGTTTGGACACCCCTGCCCTAGAGAAGTGGTGACCCTAGGTAAGGATTGCTTTGTACTAAGCCAGTGGTGTCCAACCTTTAAACTTCAGGGCTCCTGAACCTTTAAAAAGCTTGTAGAAGAGGGAATTTCAGAGAAATTTGTAATCTGTGAGATTTGAAGATCATGCTGGGAGATCTTAGTTATAAGATATTGCTTCTGGCCGCTGCCTTTACCCCAAAGGCCTTATGTTTGACACCCCTATTAATTTTTCAACTACTTTCATCTTATAGCATAAGGTGCTAAAATTGTCAAGGCACACCACCAGTTTCTTTTACCATTGGCAAGACATGTTATGCTGGAGGTACGGAATACATCCCCCCTACTGGTAAAAGATTATCCCTCAAGCTCCCGAGGAATACAAGTAGACAATTGCGCACATGTTGGATGAGACATTCCCTTACAAGAGTGACATTCATATTTTCTTTGGGTCCCAAATAAGATTGTGCAGATGCAGCACATAGACACACACACACACACACACACATTTCAGTAGTCTGAACAAAAATTTGTTCTACTACCGTAGACAGTCTTCAGATGTTTTACTCATGCAGGAGCCCTCTAAATTCAGCTTGAAAAGTTCACATTAGGAAAAATGCGACACACCACTATTCCATCCAAGGAGAGGGAGGCTTTTGGAAGATCTTGCCACTTCCATAGTTTGAAATATACGTTCTGACTTGACAATGGAGAAATATCATTTATAGCCTGCAGTTTTTATTGTCTGACTTAGAAGCGTGAACAACAAAAACATTATCAAAGAAATGGCACACTTCAGATCGTTTTCTTCTGGTTCATTCACGTATCAAGCACACAAAGCCTTGGAAAATATGCATGAGGCCACAATATTGATTTAGACTCATCCTGATTGTGTAGAGCAGCTTGCTGTCAGAGAAAAAAAATGCAGAGCCTACCATCTTCAAGCTGCTTATTTTGGAGTGCTTGCATTGAAGCTTAATGAATTTTTGAAGACTGATTCACAAATGCAAACAACCAAGCAACAGCCACTAAAAAATATAACTGCACAGCAAGACATTTGTATAAATTGGACAGCAGAACACCTGCACAACTGGTTTGGGTTTTCCAGAAACCAAAAGTAGCTTTCTGGTAACCTTTGAGCCCTTCTGAGACCCATAAAGACTCCTGGATGATACTGGAGAAGATCTCTGGTTGCTTCTAAGAACCTAGGTCCAGCTTCCATGGTTCAGAACCCACAATTACAGTGGTTAAAACTGTGGTACCTGAATCTCTGAATATTGAGACAGGAACCATATAGACTGGTTTACATGCATAATTCATTCTGGAAGCATACTTATATTCCAAAACGCTTGTATATCAAAGCAAATTTTCCCATACAAAATAACAGGAATTCAAACGATTCATTCCACGAATGAAATATTCATTCCAAAAATTCATATAAAATACTGTACTACAGTACTGTAATACAGTAAAATACCGTATCACAGTACTGTAATACAATTCAAAATAAAAAAGTAAATACAAAAGAAAAAGAAAATAAATTGGACTTGGGCTGGCCTAGCAATGCTGGCCTAGGCAGTGCAACAGGGGTGTGCGAGTGGAGCAAGGCCTACTTAGGCTGTATCCAGAGCCTGTTTCCAGGGCAGGCATGCCCCCTCACAGCTCCTCTGACATAGGCCACCTCAGGAACAGGCATAAATCTGAGTAGACCTAAAGGGATCTATGATAAGCAGAAGTGAAAATCAGTGATGGGCCCAGGCCGGTTCGGGCCGGTTTGGGCCGGATCGCCTGAACCTGTTCCTGTTTTTTGGCCTGCTACTAGCGATCCACTAGCTAGCAGAGGGCCAAAAACTTGGGCAGACCGGTTTGCCCGGGCGAGCCCATCATTGCACTTGCATCAAGATTGGGGCCCCTTGCCCCGCCCCTCGCCCCACCCACCCACAGCCGCAGCGCAGCCTCCCCGGCCCCACCCCTGACCCTCCCCGGCCCCATCCCCTGACCCCGGCCTGGCCCGCCCACTTCCGGGGAACTGGTTGTTGGGCCAGGCCGGGCCCACCTCTGGAAGGGATGGCCTCTCAACCTCAGGATACAGCACAACTACAACAGCCCACCTCAGGATATGGCACAACTCCCACAGCCCAGTCAGCATGCTGCCCTTGTGCTGCTGCCTTAGGCCAGCAGCAGTCTCCGTGCCCTGTGGATTTGGCCTAAGTGGCAGCTCAGGACATGGCCTACGTAGGCCAGCTTAGCTGGACCATTCTCTCTAGCCTAAAGTCATTATTACAGCCTAGGGCTGCAATCCAGAAGTGTACTTGGGCTGCCCTGTCTATCACCAAGTCCAAGATGAGACAGCCCCCAGTTATGCCAGAATAGGCTTGGGGCAGCCTAAGGCAACGTAGGCTGCCCCAAGACAGGTGGACCTGGGCTGCCCTAACTGGGGCAGCCTAAGCAGCTCAGGAGAGGCATGATGAGGGCATGTTTAGCACTGCCTAGGGCAGAGCAGTTACTCTGTATCCAGAGCCTGTTTCCAGTGCAGGAATGCCCTCTTCCAGCTCCTCAGAGTTATACCACCTCAGGAGCAGGTATAGTAAGGAGGAGACCCATAGGGGTCCATGATAAGGTAAGAATGGCAGTGTTGACCAAAAACTGAATTCTTGCCCAGCCTAGCTGCAACCCCTGCCTCTCAACCTCAGGATATGGCACAACAACAGCAGCCACTAAACTGTGAATATAGCAGGCCACTCCAACAAGCCCCTTCCATCCACTGTAGACTGACCTGCCAGAGTGAGCATGTGTCCTGGAGTTTAGCCTTGTGTCCTGGAAAATATTTTCTTGTCCTCCATTCCCTTGTGAGCAGACAGCATGTAGAGCTCATGTAATTAATAAATGGTATGCAATAAATTATAAATAATAGTTTTAAATTTAATAAGTAACACAGTGCTTAAATTAACCACATGAAAGCAATATATATGAGAATTTTTAGCTTTTATTTTGTCTCCTGCTGCAGCTGTTACAGGACGGCAGGGATTCCTTATAATGCAGGCACCACAGCTGCTTCTTGTTCAGTGTGATCTGAGGGGGGTCTCCTTGGGAGCAAGCCCTCTCCAGGTGCCACTGGTGGTGCCTACTGACCTTGCTCTGGAGCAGTTGGGCAGCCCAGGCTTCCTGACTCTCTGGATTCACCATAACCTCCTGCTCTGAATTTGGAATTTGGGGCAGCCCAGCTAGGGCACTCCTCACTACCCCAATGCTGGGTCTCTCAGGCTCCTTTCCATTGGCCCCCTTACATAGGACTGAGCACCACTGACTGTAATAGGCTTACTTCAGGGTGGACATGCATCTAAGGTCTCTAAGAAGAGGCTGAGCAGGTGCTGGCTGATGCCGTATCCTGGCCATGACTTTTTTCTTGTATTGCAAGACATCACTTGCATTACAAGACAAAATTTATTAGAAATGTTTGCTTCAATCCAAAACACTCTCAATCCAAGGTTTTACTGTCCTTTTAAAAATATCATATTTAATCCTTACTGCCTATCCCAGGAGCATGTGGTAGTATGGAAGGAATTATACCAATTTTTCACAACTCTGTGAGGCAGTTAAAGCTGAAAGCCAGTGAGTAAGCCAAAGTCAATAGCAAGAGATGGTAAGAGCTTCAATAACTATGGATAGCTCAGACCTTTCCACTGTGCATTATGTACTGTATAGTGGAAAGGCCTGATCTAAGTGCTGATGAGAAATTAGCAAATCAGCAAATCATCTCCACCAATCATGTGAATGAGCTTCCTCCAGAGGAAGGAAACAGAAGGACTCCATGTTCAGATCAAAATGAATTTAAATACCCCACACAAAATCGAAATCAAAATCTTTGACCTAGCAATGATCCTGTGTAGGCAAACGGTCCATTTAAAAATAAACAATAAAAGTAAAATCAACAAAGGAAAATGAAATAACCCAAAAGCAAAATCATGTTCTTCTCCATCCCTAGGAGTCTTTATATCTTAGCTTCAAAACCCCTCTAATTGCCACACAGCTCAAGATAGTAATTCTCATTTAATTTGACTAGGCAGGTGGCCTGCCAGTGATTAATTAACATCTCAGAAGTTCTTTGTGATTAATTACTGTCTCTTGACCACTCATCTGTGCAAGAGAGAGCCCAGCGGAACACCCACAATGTACATAAGAGCAGGTACATGAAATGCAGTTCTCCTTTTACTACCATGTCAACCTGTTGTTTTTTGTATTCCCACGTAGCATCCTGACCCCAGTTTTAGGGGCTAGAATCACTGGGGCAAGGCGATGTTCAGTACATCTTGTATGCTGTCAGAAACAATATCCAAACCTGCTGAAATGCTTCTGGAATCATAATGCACCATTTCCAGTCTTGACATGGATTAAGTCATTCCACAATCTTTTGATAAAAATCATGCAGACTTTGCAATATTTTCAAACACCAATTAAAATTAAATTCTTAACAATTCAAGAAAAGCTGGATTCCATAAAACATTTATACAAAGCATGGTCCTAGGAACCATACAGCCATTTGAGAACATTTTTAGAGGGCCCCATGTTCACAAGTAAAGTCTGTAGAAACCTAGAGGCATAAATAAAATTTATTGTAAACTTTGGATCCAATCCTTTGGACCATTATCCAGAGGAGTCCTACTCTTGATCCTATGGATGCCATAATTCTCTTCCACAAAATTGGGACAGAACCCTCTGCCCCATATGCCAGTATGTGAATACAGTCCCCAAAAATAGGGATTGTCCCTACTGTCCTATGGCAACCCTACTAGATCCTACCCTCCATCTAGGACTGAAAAGCCTAACAGAAGCTCTCAAGTCTCAAAAAAGCCAATGCAGAGAATCCTTGTGGCTTTCTTAATGGGAAGGGGATTAAAGTGATCATCTAGGTCACCACCTATATTACCTAGGAGATCTCCAGCAATTTTCCAGCAACCTCAGACACAGCAGTGATGATTTTGGTGCCGCTGTTGCTCTTTGAGATAGGAAGCAAGAGATTAAGCTGTTTATAGGCACAATCCAGAGTAACTATGGGATTACTGCACCATCTAGTGAAAACCTATGGGAAATTCATATTGCAATCCAGAGCAAATTGTTCTTACATCGGAGCAAGGACTCCCCATAGTTACTCTGGATTTCACCCTATATATAGGTGGTAAAATGGAAATAAACCAAAATGTCCACTTAAAAAATACATGTGAGTTAATGGACCAAACGTATCTAAGCAAGTTTTAATATAAAACTGCATACAAGACTAGTGTAATTGCCTGAGTGTTGAAGTCCCTTAAATATAGGGCTCAACTGGATTAAAGCCAACCTTAATGGGAAGTGAATAAATTTTCTTGTGTTGCCTTATTTAACATGAATAATTCATATTAGTGTTGCTTTGATTGCACCCCTTGAACCCTCTTCCTGTTAGACCTTTCCCTGCACAAATGCTAACAAGTTGGAGAGTCTGCATGACAATAATATGAAGCGGACAGAACAGGAGACAAAAGCTGCAATCCTAAAGACAGTTTCCTGGGTTGAAGACCCATTGAATACAATGGGGTTTACATTTGAGTAGACATGGTTAGGGTTGTGCTCAAAGACACTGGAGGGCTGCAATTTGTTTGTGCAATGAGAGGTAGTTTGGGAACTCCTTGTCAGGCTTGGAAATAGCAATTTTGCTGCACAAAAGCAGGAAATTTGATTTTTTGCATGCTTTTTTAAGAAAAAGGGATCCAGCATCTGCAATGATCCTTTTTTTTTTTTTTAAGAAAAAGGGATCCAGCATCTGCAATACTGTCTCCATGTATGCTGGGCTCAGACTGTATGTAGGGTCTATGCACTGACCTTGATTTTCTCATCTGATTCACATTTATGTTCCAAAGAACGGTAGGCTTAAACTCGTGATTTGCAACATTTCTTAATATTGATGTAGTGCTTATCAAACTCCTTTTCATTTGGATGTCTCTGCTAGGCGATGCCTGATGGCTGATGCATAGCTCTATACCAGGGAAACTGTTGACAAACCATTAGCACTAATTGTTATCTTGTAAAAGGGGAAGGCAGAGCATTGGATTGACTTTCTGTCTCTCCCAGACAGCAGAGAATTCATCAAAGACTGTCTATCTGTATTGTTACCAAAGAGGTCATTGATGTGGTTGGGACAGGTCAAAGGCATTGTGCTTTCCTTTCATTAACTTTATCATCCCCATGTGAATTTATTGGGAAAATGAATGTTTCCCAAAGTGCTGGACAAAGCTTCAAAATAAAGCCTTCACATATAAAAACAGTTGGAATTCAGATTACTCCAAGCTCTGCCAAAGGTCCTTTCTAGTGTGATCAACACATAGTGACCATAAGTCAAAACCAAAAAAGAGAGAGAGGACAAGAGTATCCAAAGAAAGAGTTTAGGCATCCCCCACTTATTGGACAGGTTAGAGACTGTCCAAAAGTGAAAACTGTTGGAAAGTGGAATCCAATATTTTTTTAGTTTATACAGTAAATGTTGCTTCCAATGCTTTTATAGCTAGCAAATGGCAAATGCCACTTTTATCTTGCAAATTTCTGCCGCCACACAAAGATTCCCGCAAATGGATTCTCATTAACTCCTTTGAGAATAGGATTAGACTAGGAGCTACACATGAGGGAGGGCAATTTTGGCCTTTAGAACAGAAGGAGAGGTTGAAAGAGCAGAGCATACTTTGAATGACTAAGTTCTGGGTATAATTGAAAGGCACTGAAAGAGTGAATCATCAGAAAACAAACCGGCAGAAAACAGGTTACATGCTGCCTACTCACAAGGAAAAGAAGGGCATCGTTTTCCAGGGCTCGAGGCTAAAAGCCAGGACATGTACTGGAAAAAGAGGACACATAATCACCCTTTATCAACATCTACTAGCTTTGTTCCAACATTGTCATGGATGGTCCTGTTCCCCCTGCAACATCCGCTAGATTTCAGAGTTAACTGAGTCCTCTTAACTGCCTCAAGGGGGTGCCTCTGGTTGGGTTTAGGGACCCGAAATCCACTGATTCAGTCATCCATGGATTTTGGTAAACACAAGAGTTCCACAAACACAACCCCTGAAGTTACCAAAAGTATCCTGTAGATTTTTTTAATTTTATAGAAATTGGAAAAGTGCATGCTTATCTTTGCCATTTGTTTCCACCTACATAAAATGCAGTTATTTATTAGAGATTTGTACATTCTGGACTTGACAAAAGTAATGTTTAACTTTGTTAATTTCACCATTTTCAGCTTTGTAATGAGGCTAATTATTATTACCCCAAAGAATCAGAAACAAAAACACAGATGTTTTCATTAATTATGGACACTGGCTCAATGGAAAACGTGCTTGCAGATACGTTTCTTTTCTCATTTGCAGCAGAGCAAAATATTCAACCAAACCCACAGCAGGCACGCACTGTAGACGCATTTATGTTTATGAGAATTATGCATATCTCAAGAGGCCCAAGCTTGAAGAACTTGTGTGCTTCACTCCACTTCTGTGCCAACAGACTCCTGTGAATGTTAAGTGCTAGATAATGGATTCCTATTTTAGGTCAAGTGTTAGAAGCCACTAGTTTTAATCCACTCTGCGCCACATTTGCCAAGTAACAGGGCCATTTGTTAGCTATGCATGACCACATTGGGTACGACAACCAACAAAGCTGGAGTCCTCCAAAATTAAGCTTAATCCACCATGCTCCTCTTCAACGTTTTGCTTGCGCCAAGAGCCTCTATGACAAAGAATTTGTAAATTGGTTCTAATTGTTTTTTCCTCCGCTGTCTCAGAGGAAGAGTAAGCTCAGTGATTTTCTTGAGCTTGCAATCTCTTCCCTTCTCTCTAATTAAAGTTTCCATTTGCCGTTAGTGAAACCAACAAAGTTGGCATCGGTCATCAAGAGCTCCACCTTCATGCTTCATATTTCACCTGACAAAATTGCGTGCCCAAAAACAGTTGTGCAGTTCTAATAACCTATAATCTTATATGTTAGACCAGGTACCCTGACTTATCTATGAAAACCCTGGGTTGAGATCAGTGGTGGGCTCCAGCAGGTTCACACCTACTCTTTAGAACCGGTTGTTAATGAGAGATAGGACATATAAAGTTTGAAAATAGCCATTTAAAAGTGGTTGCCAGATGGGCATAGAACCGGTTGTTAATTTCTTTGAATCCCATCACTGGTTGAGATACCTCTAGGAGCCTTCTCCTGGGTCTCCAGGGACCGGCCATCATCTCACGCACTACCTAGGAGGGAGGAAAGAGGTTGGCTGGAAAGGAAGGTCCCCACCTGCACTGAACAGGGAAAGGCTAGGGGCAGGGCAACCAGGTTCTAGTAAAGAAAGTGTAGAGACCCAGGTCCTGTCTTTAGGGCTTCCTAAAGTCCATGGGGTGGAAAGAACAAGGTTAAGTCCAGTATAAAAGAGTTGCCTGGCCAGTGATGAGGAGAACATAGAAAGAGACTGATGCTCGAAAGGCTTGGTTAACCAGTGGCTTGAACTGTGAGGGGCAAAGACGCTGCTTGTGGGGAGAAGGACCAGGTTGTTGTAACTCCCTTCCTTCACACCTCCTACCCCCTTAAGGCACACATCTCCTATTGAGGCATTAAGGAAATCCTTTGGTGCAAGGACTAAAGCCTGAGAGCTCTGCTGCTTACCCTTGTGGTCCCAAGAAAGGATTCCACAATCCTCAGGGACTCACATGTTAAGCATAGAGCACAATCCTAATCATGTCTACTCAAAAGTAACACATGTCTACTCATTGTGTTCAAAGCGTCTTACTCCCAGGAAAGTGTCTTTAGGATTGCAGCCCTACTCTGCTACCTCTCCTCCTCTTCCATCAAACAAATAAACAGTGTACAATCATGTGTGAACTGTATAGTGATTTGTAGGGTGCAGCTGCACCAGGCTACAACGTTTAGGGGGGCTACAAGCGGAGCTGGACACTAATGGCTAAAATTATGAAAAACGGGATATGTATGAGTGATAATACTATCATATTATATATCGTTGGAAAGGTAATTCAATGCAGAATGCAATGAAACAAACTGCTTTGGAATATTAATATACAGTCAAACGTTATGGCCAATTAACCAGAAAATTAAAATATAAAAGCCTATGGAACAAAAAGTGGATTTCTTTAAACACAAAACTTTCCCATGATTGCTCTAGAGCCAATGAGATGTAATTCTGATACTGTATGCAACTAATAAGCTCTTATTATTTTCATATATATATATATATATATATATATATATATATATATATATGTATATGTATATGTATATATATATATATATATATATATATATATATATATATATATATATATATATATATATATATATATATATATCATAATACCGTTCATATCATAATACCGTTACTCAGGCTGACTGAGTGTATAGGCAATTCTAACTGGTGCTCCTTTTATATTTAGCAGGGAGCTAAATATATTTTTATATTTATATTTTTATATTTTTACATTTTATATTTATATTTAGCAATGAAGAACCATTCCTCTTTGCCCTAGCACAGATTCCCCAACCAATAAGGGACAATTTTCATTTTTTTTTTTTACTTAATTAACAGTGCAATCCTATTTGTGTCTACTCAGAAGTAAGTTCCATTGAGTTCAGTGTGGCTCACTCCCAGAAAAGTGCTCTTAGGATTGCAGTATAAATTTGATTTTGTTGTTGCATGAGAAATTTTTTTTAATTAAAAAAATACGCTGTGATGACATCACTTCCAGTTGTGACATCACTTCTGGGGCAACATTTTGAGCTTTGTACCAGGCTACATGATCATTAGATACGCCACTGAGATAGGTGATGCCCCCTCTAAGACTGCCTCACCTGCAGCTTGCCCGCCCAACTTTTGTCAGACTTGCTTCCAAATAAGTTTGCAATAAATCTGCATTCTTAGGCATGAGATGAATCTAATTTACAAGTTGCGTAGCACGCCTGAAATTGTGCTGAAATGTCTGGTACATCCACCAATTTTTTTTCCCTTTCCTTGAACAGATGCATTAAAATAAGTAATAATAATTATCGCCTGTATTTTAAGCTTCTTTTGTTGTTTTAGCACAAAGGATTAGCTTTCATTTGAAAGGAGAAACATGTTAAGGAGTGTGATATCAAACAAAAGAGTGAAAGCTTTTGCAACTAATGATTAAAACATTAGTTGGCACAAAGGTAGATCTCAAAGTTAACATTTATTCATTTCTTCTCCTTTTTTTAAATCACAACAAACGTTTCAAGAAACATAACTGAAATGTAACCTCAGAACAGCAGTGAAAACTAAACAAATTTTTTAAAAAATCATCTCAACATGTCTAAGTACAGGTGGTATTTTAAATCTTCCTGGAGAAATCTATTTGAGGATCCTGAACAATTGGGTTAATTTTTCTCTGAATGTTCAGCACAGTTTTTTTTAATATGGAAATTAATATTCTCAAACACAGCTGTGAATACTATCTCATGGGCATGGCCTTCTCTGGCCAATTGCAAAGAAGGTTGACAAGATGACTGGAAATTTCCAGATTTGTCCTCTTTCTTAGCCTCCTATCTGGGTGTCCTCCAAAAGGGCTTCATTGTCCTCCATTTTGGCTTCATTTTGGAACGTTGCAATGGTGTACAGTAACCCATCATGTCATATGTTGTTGGATTTGTGTTCAAGAGCAAAATCCAATGTAAAAAACAGTTTTGAAGTATCTCATTCCTAGCAAAAGTTATGGCCAAAAAAACTAAAAATCAAAAATATGCATTGAGCTCTATAGGAAAGTGAAAGTGCCCAATATGTGGCTTTACTCTTGAGTAGGCAAATGTGCCATTCTCCACCAGAAAGGCCAGGCTGAGAGGAATCCAAGATCTTGTCCTCCTTTTGAGGTTTGTGCATCTGGTCTCCCTGCTCTAGTCCTTCTCCTTTTGAGTCAGGATGGACCTCAAAGCGAGTCTCAACAAGCACCTGTTTGTGATGCTCTTGGAGCATTTCCTGCAACAGACAGAGTGTTGGACTAGATGACCTATTAGTGTCCCTTTCAACTCTATGGTTCTGTGACTACACTATGATTAACCCAACCTTGGCCTGCGATCAAGAATGAGATTGGTCACAAACTTTGCATCAACCAACAGCACAGCCTTTGAGCTCTCAAGGCACATTCTTGCTAGACTGCTTCAGAATCTCAGGCTGCCATCCTATAGACACATTCCTATGACCCATTGAACATAATAGGTCTGAGCAGTCCTGCATAGGATTGCCCCACTAGAGTGCGCGCTCTCTCTCTCTCTCTCTCTCTCTCTCTCTCTCTCTCTCTCTCTCTCTCAGGTACTTGGAATGACAAAGGCACTGTCGTTCCACTGTTGATTCCAAAGCCCTGTATGACGGTAATCTGTTCACGTTACACCACCAGATGAGAAGGTGCTGACAATATTCACAATTTGTCTCCCTTTCTTCTGAAAGTGTCAGAAACTGGGAACACAATAGCTCTCCTACCAGCGAGACATTATTTGTCTTCAGTGCCTTTTATTTTCAAAAATTCATTATAGGACTCTGGCAGAGTACATTGCCTTCCCTTAGAACTCCTATATTAGGAAACAAAACACAAATTGATTTGTTCCTTTTCATACAGTATGCTTAATCTATAAAGGGCTCCATATACTGTGATTTGTCTAATATTCTCTGCATTATGTCCCATTTGATTCCTGATTTATTCCTGCTTGGTAACAGTTGAGTGATTATTTTAAGTTACTTATTGCTTAATCAATGGTATTCAAGAAATAGGAGGGCTCACTAAAAATCTAATGCTTTTATTTGAAAGCTAAGTAGAATGATGTGTTTTTAAGGCCAGCACTATCTGGTGTCTGAAATGGAGTCTTCTCTTACAGGCTTCTTTATTTGAACTGTCCAAATCTGCCTTTCACAGATGCACGATGGTGAAGTTGCCAACTTTTTTCCCCCTTGGGAGTTATTCCAATGTATTTCACTGCAGCCATACAGAGATGAGCAGCTCAGTCCTATTTTATACTGGAACATGCTGGTGGAGTAATCTGGGCTGTATCCAGCAGAATGCAGGTGCCACCTAGAGGGGAGATCCATGTAAGGGGATATCCAGTTGCACCCCAACCATCCTTATGGGCTTATTCAGTTCTGCACCAGCAAATTTGCTGTCTCAAATCTGACCAGTTTTTTTAAAGGCTGGGTTTAAATTTAGTTCATAATGCTGTGGCTGATTCCCCCATCCAGGTATTGATCCACTTCTGGAATGTCCATATGCCAGCCTACAGTAAATCTCCAAGGGGTGCCGTAGAAGTGCCTTATGGCACTTAACCCTGGCAGAACAAGTTACTTGCACTGGCCTAAGAGCACTCACAAAGTGCAATCCTAACCCTTGATTAGGCATGCTGGCCTGCAAACGTCACTAATGTGCTATCAGGCACTTCTGTGCCACTCCTGGAGGGTTAGGCCAGTGTGCAGACATGTGCCAGACTTCCTACACCACCACAGGGACATGGAAATGGGTGAGTTTTGCTGGCCTAAATTGATTAGGATTGCACCCTCATTTATTTAATTTGTGTATGTCAGGCTGGTTTAAAATTAAAGGGGGAAGAAAACTGAAAAAAATTCACTTGCAATCTGAAACATGGTTCTAGAATGTTCTAACAGCTGCCGTCATTTGCTTCAGCACAGCTGACAGCAAATGCAATGCCCAATCTTTATTGGCAGTTTGCTGACGACTGCAGGCTGAATATTCTCTCCATTAGCAGAGTTGAGGATTTGCTGCTTTAATCCAGGGCAATATCTGTGTTGCTGAATCCAGTCTAAACCATGTAGCTGAGATACGTCTCACCGAATTTAAGAGACTTACAAAGTAACTCAGGTATGGTATTTGCAGATGAATGTAAGATTAGAATGTGGAAATCATCACAAGAATGGACTGGGGATTTACAGCTCTGCATACTTCTGTCTTCACGAAAGAGGATCTGGTGAGCTTTTCTTTTTGTCCTTTAAAAAAATTCTTCCTCAAATGTACTATAATGGCAGCAACTGCTTAATTATAGACTGAATCTATATATATATAAGAGAAAAGTCACTCACTGACTCACTGACTGACTCACTGACTCATCACCGCCCTGCCAAAACCGCTGGTCCTAGAAGCGTGAAAATTGGGGTGGGTATTCCTTCTGTGATGGAGGGGTGCACTAAGAACCGGTTTTCAGAAATTCCAACCGAAAGGGGGTAAAAAGGGGCGCAACGCGTTTTCCTCCCTATACTTTCCATTGGAGAACTGATGACTCATCAACATTGCACCCCAACTGCTGGGCCTGAAGCATGGAATTCTGGGAGGGATCCTTCTGTCACCTGAACACCCACCAAGAACCATGTGGAGAAATTTAACCCTTCAGGGGCTGAAAAGGGGGCAACGTGTTTTTGTCCTATACTTAACATGGAAGACTGACCAACATCTAGCCAATTTGGTGCTTGGACCCTGGTGCACCGGGGGCGGGGGGGCATTGTTCAGAGGAAGAGGTTGCACTGGCGAGGATGCTGCGTATGGGAGGAAGTTGCACATGGGGGAAAGTTGCGCATGGGAGAAAGTTGCGCATGGGGGAAAGTTGCGCATGGGAGAAAGTTGCGCATGGGGGATGATGCGCATGGGGGAAAGTTGCACATGGGGAAAGTTGCGCATGCGGAAAGTTGCACATGGGGGATGATGAGCACAGGGGTAAGATGCACACGGGGAAAGTTGGGCATGGGGGATGATGCGCATGGGGGATGATGCGCAGGGGGGGAGTTGCGCATGGGAGAAGTTGCGCATGGGGGATGATGTGCATGGGGGATGATGCGCAGGGGGGGAGTTGCGCATGGGAGAAAGTTGCGCATGGGGGATGATGCGCATGGGGGAAAGTTGCACATGGGGAAAGTTGCGCATGCGGAAAGTTGCGCATGGGGGATGATGAGCACAGGGGTAAGATGCACACGGGGAAAGTTGCGCATGGGGGATGATGCGCATGGGGGATGATGCGCAGGGGGGGAGTTGCGCATGGGGGGAAGTTGCGCATGGGGGATGATGCGCATGGGGGAAGTTGCACATGGGGGATGATACGCATGGGGAAGTTGCGCATGGGGGAAGATGCGCATGGGGGGATGATGCACATGGGGAAAGTTGCGCATGGGGAAAGTTGTGCATGGGAAAAATTGCACATGGGGGAAGTTGCGCATGGGGGGAAGTTGCACAAGGGATGTTGATGCACCAAGGGGGGATGGTGTATGGGGAAATGTTACTCCCGCAATGCGGGTACGCTTTTCACTAGTTAATATATAAACTGTTCTACTACCTATTGTTGTTGTTATTCTTTTTGCCAATAAAGGGTTACAAGAGACCTGGTAATGGGAAACCTGGAGGAGAAGCATACCTAAATGTTGAAAACTTTATTATAAACCACAGAGTCATACACTGTGAGCCCATCCTTCAAAGATTTAACAGGACAATGAAATACGGACGCATCTCACTTGTAGCGAAAAATAGCCACCCACATTAAAAACCACTTTTGGCCTCACCAATCCATTCTGGTGGCATAAAGCAGCGAAGCATAATTGTTTCAGGTTCTAATATTAAGTATTGATTTGTGGATCCTTTGGATGTTTTTCAATAGTATTGTGGTGTACAAACCCAACTACAGTATAATCCACTGTGAGATATTTAGGGATATGAGAGAAATCCTTTTGGGAAACCCAGAGGCATATCGAGCACGATCTGTGCCCATGTGCCTGTGTGGCATCAATATTTCATAATGTGCATGCACCATAGAGGCACATGCGCACTGCAGCAACTCCCCACTGGCAATTTGCCACTGTGGGGGAATCAATCCTCTCTCCACTCCCAAGGGGCACAGGGGAGAAGGCAGTTACCCCTCCATGCTTCTCTGAGCTGAGAGAAAGAAGGGTGGAGATGCGCCCACCTTGCCAGGAAGTGTCTCCCAGGATGGAGGGTGCTCAAAGGTGCTCTGGAGTTGGCTGAGCAACTTTGCTTGATGGGCTCCAGAATGCCCCAGTGCAGGGGCATACTTGCCTGCCCACAGTCAATTGGGGAAAGCTCTCAGCTGGCTGCTGCCAGTGCATGCGTGCCCCATCTGGACACATGTACCCTCCACAGTCAGCTGGGCAGGAAAGCCCTACTTGTTACAGAGGGCACCTGTATGCTCCCTAGACTTACCCAGGTGGATACGGGAGTGGGTGGGCGCACTCACACCCGCTCTCCCACTGGCACCCATGGCTTGTGTCAGGGCAGCCTGCAGGAAATGTATGCTATGAAAGCTATGAAATCTCCTCATGTGTCTGTTTTGAGCAATAGGTGGCAGTCCACTACCATGGCTTTGTAAAAATTCTGATTCAGGGGCAACGTTTAGAGAGACCATGAGGCATTCCACCTTCTTTCCACCAGTGAGCATAACTATGGTTTTTGGCACCTGATGTGGGAGGCCAGTGGATCACCCCATGATGAATCTCCTTCCATGCACTGGGTGGGACAATGCCCCTGGTGGTTGGCATGATAATGCACCATCGCCCTGCTCTGCTGATTTTTTAGCTATTACTTTTCATAGAATATATGTATTTCAACATGGTTTCTTTCATTTCATTTTGCATGAAATTATGCATTAAACAATGATGGTATTATTTGAAAATGCAAAGTTTTAAAATTTTTGGCCAGTAGTAGTATCATCTCCTGGTATGCAGTACGGAGTATGACCTGCATCGCTTGCACCCCCAGTGACATTAATGCCACTATTTCAGATTACATGTAACTGTTAGTTGTGCTGCTTCTGTGCACCTTGAACAAAAAATGTGTGTTATGGGAGACACGAGGCTGCCACAAAATTAAAATATTTCCATATCATTTTCCTTCTGTGTGTGACATATAGTAAAGCAAATTATTGGGTAGGAAGGCAAGAAGAATATTTGATTTTATTAAATAAAAATTAAAAATAACCCACTTCCAGCATATCATCAGAAGAATGGAATTTTCAGCAAAAGTCCCATTAATGGCTGGGAGACGTATGTTGCAATCCTAAAGACACTTTCCTGGGAATAAGACCCATTGAACACAATGGGGCTTTCTTTTGAGTAGATATGGTTAGGATTGTGGTTATGGATTATGGTTAGGATTTGGACAGACAATTCTCTTTGAAGGCTTTTTTTGTACCTTTAAATTAAACACTTCCTCTTTTGGAATTCACCTTTTTTCCTTATTCAGCACGGTCGAGGGATTTCTACTAAATGGTCTCCAATTTGTCTCTCAGATAATTCCTCCGAGTCACTCAAATGCACATTTATGTTTCCCAATTGGGACAGGTTTTGTTTTTAAAATTGGTAGAAAAGTGCTGCAAAGTGCACCATTTGGGTTTTGTTTAAAAAAAGAAAATAAAAAATAATGAGAGGAAGTAGGCAATTAAAAGATCCCCTGGCAGGAAATGAGACTGACACCAGGACAATTCAGGAGGCTATTGAAGGGACAGTTCAGCATTAATCTCTTGCTTATGCTGAACATGGAAACTAGGTTGACTGCACAAACAGGAGACTTTCATTAACAAGGTAAAAAAAAGGTCTTTGCTGAATGGATGGTATGTCTGAGGAACCATTATAAAAATATCTTGGCCATGGGGAAGGACATTGCTGGACAATCAAACAAGCCTTGTGCAACCACCATTTCGATTCTGTTTCCAGCTCATTATGGAACACACAAAACCAGCAGTGCTGATCAGAGTATGGAGCAAATCGATCATTGTGAGTTACCCCCAAATCCAGAGAAACTATAAGAGCACATAAGAGACTTTACGTGCACCCGTAGTTACTGCACCACCTAGTGAAAACCTATGGGAAATTCATATTGGAGTCCAGAGTAAGTTGTTCTTACACGGGAGCAAGCACTCCCTGTAGTTACTCTGGATTTTGCCCATAGTTTTGAAAATATCTTGATGAGCACATGGTTTACAAAATTAACAGAAGGCATTAAAAATTGACTCACACCCAACAGCAAAACAGAGAGTACTATGGTTAAGATACTTGGCTAAAACATACAGCTAACTGGTCAAAACTTTTTAAAAATCCTTCTATTTACAGTGGTACTAACCATGGTCACATTTTGAAGCAGTTTGATATATGACCTATATGGAAAGTTTCCACTATTTTTTAAAAAGTTGCAGCTTTCAAAAAGAAGTCAAGTGGATTCAGGTTCATCAATTATTTTCCTTCTTGACCTTGGTTGTCAAATATCTTTGTGCATGCGAATTGCGAGGTTCGTAGCCTGAAGTCCAATAATGAGTTAAAATTAGCCGCAGCTCCTGAGAAGTAGGCACACCTGATAACACTCCAGTGACAGCTCCGGGAGGAAAATGAAAGGAAAAGAGATGATCTCTCGTCCTACCACCCCATAAATTTTGCACCACCACAAGCTATTATGAACATAATTGGCTTTTTTAATGTTGGCAGCTGCTGCTCTTTACACAATAATAGGCAGAGTGTGATCGAGCCCTGGTTTATCCTAACCGTTAATTAACAAACATTCGGTTTTGCATTAACAAAGTCACCGGTGATGATTCACTGCCTCTGTACAGGATAATAAATTCTGATTCAACATGCACTGGAAAGGGCAAAAATGAAGCAGCCTGCCAATGCAGGGACAATTATCTGGATAAGCTATTTCTTTTACCTCCAGCCTTTTTATGGTCCACAGAATTCATCTGTAAAGAGAGAGATCAACAAATCCCCAAGGTATGAGAAAGAATCTGTAGAACAAAGGACAAAAATGCCTGGCAAGTTGGTGGCCTCACATTTCAGGCTGACTCACCCTGGCCTCACTCCTGCGTCTTTGACAGCAGCCAAATATGTATCAGTTAAGCAGCCAAACTTCTTCCAGGCTTGGATCAAAAAAGTAGATGTGAAAAGCATCATTTGCTTGTTTCCTGTGTGAATCATTGCTTTGTCAGCTGCAAGAGTAGAACCTGTAAAGGCACAATCCAGAAGTGCACTTGGGTTGCCCAGTCTATCACTGGGGTGGCCCTAGTCCAAGATGAGGCAGCCCAGTTATGTTAGGGAAGGCTTGCGGCATCCTAAGGCAACATAGACTGCCCCAAGACAGGTGGACAGGCAGCCAAGGCAGTTCAGGAAAAGCATGTTGAGGGCATGTTTAGCACTGTCTAGGGCAGAGCAGTTACTCTGTATTCAGAGCCTGTTTCCAAGGCAGAGATGACCACTTCCAGCTCTTCAGAGTTATACCAGCTCAGGAGCAGGTATAGAAATGAGTAGACCCATAGGGGTCCATGATAAGGCAGAGTAAGAATGGCAGTATTGACCAAATCTGAGTTATTGGCCAGCGTAGCTGCAACCCCTGCCTCACTCAACTTCAGGATATGGCACAATTATGGCAGCCCACTCACTTGTGGATACAGCAGGCCACCCCAAGAAGCCGCTTGTATTCACTGTAGCCTGTATTGGCAGCCTCATCAGGTACTCCTTATAAAGCAGGCACCACAGCTGTTCCTTGTTTAATGTGATCTGAGGGGGGTCTCCTCTGGAGCAAGCCCTACCCAGGTGTCACTGACTTGATGCCTATTGAGAAGCTCTGGAGCAGTTAGGGCAGCCCAGGCTTCCTGATTCTCTGGATGCAGCATAACTTTCTGCTCTGGATTCAGAATAGTTGGGGCAGCCTAGCTTGGGCTCTCCTCACTGCCCTAACTCTGGATTGTGCCCTCAGTCAAACTATTTCACCTAAGGTGTCAAGTGCAACCTGTAGATCTGTGTTTTTCTTTGATCCAGTGGAACAGAAGGCTATGACTGCATCTACCTGTTCAGTCCATCCATGTGTTTTCTGGCTGCCTTGCAGGCAACATTGGGACTTTTTCTCCCGATGGGAGGAAAATTTTATCTGATTTATATTGTATTTTTCTTGATATAGTAGTGTCAATCAGTGGTACTCTACTTTTTGCCTTCCAGTTTTGACTTCAAGAAGCATCTGGAGCTGTGGCTGGAGCAAAATCACCCACGTTGTGGTTGCTGGCACCCAGGACACAGATGTGCCCAACCTTTCCCAACTAGGGAAGTGACAGGAGCAAACACCTGCACTTACATTCACAGTGAAATTACCCAACCAGCTGCTGAGGAGGTGCTTGTATGCCAATTGGTGAGCAACAGGAGCACACTCAACATTCGGCAGGACAATTTTGGCCCAGCGGCTGCTGTGAGGGAATGCGCACTCCAATCACTTCCCATACGGCAAAGCAATCTGAGTGCAAATTATGGAGCTCTTGCCCAATTTGTGCCCAGGACAGGTACGCCTCTGGATGAGGCATGCCTGTATATGCAGATGAAAAGCTACTGTCCTCATTCATTCCAGTATAGCTTCTTTTCTAATACCTATCTGCTGATGTCTTCTTTCCAGCTCCTTTGGGATAAGAAATCATGTAAGCCATGATTTGTAAACCATGTATGAATGTAAACTGTATGTAATATGGTTTACATGTAAACTATGTAAAATATGTAAGCTGTGTAAATCACTCTGGATACTTTTTTTGGGGGGGAAGCAATGCTTCATTATTTATTTATTTACATTCTTACTTACTTGCTTAATTTAATTAAATAATTAATTAGCCTGGCCTAACCTTCCCCCAGGAGTGGCACACAAGCGTCTTCCAGCACTTTTGTGACACCGCCATGCTAGCATGAGACTTGTTCTTGGGTTTCTGCTGTCCTAACTGGAAGTTAGGATTGCATCCTAAATCAAGAATGTCAGACCTGTTTCATATGTTCTCACATAGAAACTCGTTAGCTCTTCTCATTAGAAGAGAAAATGTGCAAATCTTATTCATATTTTCAAGATATGAGAAAGCCCAATTATCAAGCTGGGAGAACCTAATTAGAATGGGGGCCAGAGAAATTCATACTGGGTATTACATTCAGCCTGTGAGCTATATGTATGACATACCTGCCCAATAATAATAATAATGCTGACCAAAAAGAAGTCAGTCAAAGAAGTATTCTAACTATCCATAAAATACAGTAGAAGGTCTGCGATTCTATGCACACTTTCCAGGGCATAAACCACATTGAATGCAGTGGGACTTCTGCGTAGACATGCATAGTTTTGGGTTCTTGGACTCTCAACATTCTAACCACCTACGAAGGAAAAGGTTTCTACTGATCATAGGTTGATAGTTGGAAGGGAGAAATCCTAACCTAGGCTGGCACAACTCATCTGTCTTCCCATTCCTGTGGTGATGTAGGGAGGCAAGCGCATGTCTGTGCATTGACCTAACCCTCCTTCAGGAGTGGTGCAGAAGGGCTTTAAGGCACTTTTGTGAGACCCCCCAGGTCAGCATTGGACTTATGCCAGGACTTAGGCTGGCTTAACAGGAGGTTAAAATTTGCACTTATGTTAAAATGTTATGTTATTAAAGAACTGATGATATGCATTGACAATTTTAGTGCTTTTTCAGTGTGCCACGAATTTTAAAAATGTTGAAAAATGCTGCCTGAAGCACCTATAACAGTACAATAGTTCAAATGAAGAATTATCTCTTCTTTCTCAACAGTAGGTAGTTTTGAAATTATCTACTACTTACTATCTGGAAGTGCTGTTGTGCCATATGAGATCTGAGTCAGCAGATTTCCAGTCTCTCCGCCGAAGGAGCAAATTGCAATAACCAGAGAATATTCCCTCTCCAATCTGATTCTCAGCAAAATCAACGGCTTCTGAGGATTTCTGAAGTGCGGCTGGAAGCCGATGAAATATTTATGCAGAAGCACCTCCTGTCTGTGGTGGTTCTCATCTGTGACACCAACATATGGTTTATAAACTAAAACAGGTGTGGGAGAACAGGTGTTCAGAGGTGTTTGGAAGTGCCAGTTTGGAATTTACCATCAGGAAACGATTGGGGGGTTTGTGATAAAGGGACTCGGTTGACTTTGAGGGCAACATGCAAATTTGATGACAGAGTCATAACGCTCTTCACAGGGACACATTCATGTGCTTTGTGGGGTTGTCACAAACTTCCTTTTGCAAATTCAGACATATGGCAGGAAGCAAATGTGCGAAGCTTCCCGCTGCACTGGACTCCGAGGTGGTAAATAATTGCTTAATATCACTTTTCCTTTTTCCTGAATAAATAATTGTGTTCATACTTTGGACAGGATTTTTTATTTTAAAAAAGTTTGAAAAAAGAATCTACAGTGAAAAACTTTAACAGAGAAAAGCTAACTTGACTGAGTGATTTGGCAGAAGATGTATGAAATCTGCCCCTTCGTTACTGCCTTTTCTGGATGAGAGGGTAAGATTTAAAAACATTTATGTAGAACAAATATATCATTCTCATTAGGCAGATCTGATCTGCATTCACTTTCTCTTCCTAGTAAGTCTAGTGTAGCAAAGACAGGTTTGGTTTAGTGGACTATTAATCTGCACATACCCATTTCCAAAGTTTGGGTCAAGAATTCATAGCAGGTGTGGATAGCAACCTAAACTTGGTAAACACACTCGCATCATTCACAGGATAAAAGCTAAAAAGTATATATATCACTTTCATGTGGTTAAGTTAAACACTATACTGTATTACTATTAAATTTTATTATAATAATTAGTTTAGTAATTACAAGAAGACTCCATGCTGCCTGCTCACAAGGAAAAGGAGGACAATGAAGGTTTTCTCCAGGACACAAGAATAAAAAGGAGGACATGTCCTGGAAAAAGAGGATCCATGGTCACCCTGAGAGGACCTCAACTTCCAAGTATTCACTGATCTTCCTTACCTACCTTTTCACCCTCGTGTCATCCCCAAATAAAGGCATGCTGATTATTTTTATTATTTTGCGGTGCTGAAATGCAACTTATTCAGGTGGTTTGCCCATCTCTTTGATCCTACTGGATCAGAAGATACAAAGTGAAATGGATCTTGCTCATTTCACTGAGAAAGCATCTGCACCAGCTTCCGTTCTGCTAAAAAGCATGGATTGAATCCATTGCCTCCTATTGCTGAAGGTGGAATCAAACCCTCATCAGGCAAAGGTGGCGTCACATCACCGACTGGCACCCTGATAGGTCCTCAGAGTAGCTTTTAGGAAGCACTGATAAGAATGGCATAGACAGAGGGGGCAAAGCACAGAGTAACTACGGGAGCACGTAAGAGACATTACGTGTACCCGTAGTTACTGCACTACCTAGTGAAAACCTATGGGAAATTCATATTGCAATCCAGAGCAAATTGTTCTTACACCGGAGCAAAGACTCCACGTAGTTACTCTGGATTGCGCCCTAAGTTTTGCAGGGAGTGGTCCCTCCTCCTCCTCCTCCTCCTCCTCCTCCTCCTCTTCAAAGCCATTCTGGGTAGGAACAAAATGGAGAAATTCCTTTTGCCTAGAGTTGTTCCAAAGGGGAGTCAAACAAGCTGCTTTGACACCACGGGGAAGGGCCCTGGAAAACTTAGTGTTTTGCCCCCTCTAGCTATGCCACTGGCTGGTACTCTTCCAGCCCCTGCCTGCTCCTGGTCACTCTAGCACAGATATTGGGAACTGTACTGTGTGTGTCATAAGTCTCATATATTTGGGGGTCATGGCATGAAAAAAGGTTTAATACCGCTGCCTTAAATTCTAATTTTTCCAAAAAATTCTGCTCTTGTTTAGAGTTGGTGACCATAACATTCTTTGCTTTACCCCTACAATCCAGGTCACTTGTTTCATTGTGAATTCCCAGAATTTGTGATACTTCCCAATTCCTTTAAGTTTCCAATGTGTGGCAAGCATAACTCTCATGATCACAATCACGTGAAAAAGTAGTCTCTCTTTATTTTCAGCTACTTTCCCTTCCAGCATTCTTGACAAATGGGTTTTACAGCCTAGTTTGAGTCTTTCCAGTAAAACCGTATTAATTGCCTTCACAATCTAATGCCAATGTTTTAGTGCCTCAACACATTCCCATCAGCGGTGAAATCTTCTTTACCCTTTGGTATCTGGTTCTGTTTGAACTTGTCTTTGAGAATCTCCCTACAATCCAGAGTAACTATGGGAGCACAAAAGAGACATTACGTGCACCCATCGTAACTGCACCACCTAGTGAAAACCTATGAGAAAGTCACATTGCAATCTAGAGTAAATTGTTCTTATACCGGAGCAAGGACTCCCCGTAGCTACTCTGGATTTTGCCCTCTGACTGGTAAAATGTACCGACACCATCTTAACACAATTGTCCCTTAATGTAGAACTATTGTATAACCACCATCCAATTTATACCACAATTGTTGCCAACTTCCACCTCCGCAGGGCTCCCATGCCTGCCAAAAGGGTAAAAAAGGGAGGAATATTCAGTTTCATAGTACAATGCCATACTTTATTTGATATACTGAATCCAATGTTCAGAGCAAGTCTTCCCCCACAAGACACATCTATGAAAGTGGCCTTAAAGACCACCTTTATTAAATTTAGCTTCTGCCAGTACCAATGACATTGAAAATCATCTGGAGACAATGATTTCCTATACTGTCCTAGACGTGCACCACTTTGGGTATAATTGTATTGCTCTTAAGAACCTTTTTGTCTATGTTTAGACAAGATCCATAACAGCACATTCACTAGAAGTCTGCTAAAATCCTGTTCTAAATTGTCTTGGCCAACATCATCTACTCATTTAATATCCAGTGGAGCTAACAAAAACAATACTGATTTTGAGTTTAGAATTTTTTTCCCCAAAATTAATATGCTTGAATTTAAATTTAATTTAGATGCTAGAAAGATCTTAATATGTAAAATCTGATTACCAACAACATCATATTTCACTGGGTACATCCTGATAGGTCACAATTTTTGTCTGGTTTGTGATAAGGTAAAAGTTAACCAGTCACTGGAAACTGGAGTCTGTAAATGATAAATGTGGGTTCCTTTTTTTTAATTGAGTTTTTCTATTTGTGCATGAGCTGCATTAAAAACATCCCTGAGGACCATTCTTCTTAACATGAGACACTTTAGCACAATGTTAACATTTTAATTTACATTGGAGAACAATGTCTTGGAAATAGTCCCTGTATTATTTAAACTTTAAATGTCAAGCTAATTTTTTTCCCCAGTTAATGCAGAAGGCAGATTCCTAAGTAGAACTAAATAACGTAATTTGTTAGATTATTTAACTCTCATGTACAGTGTCCTTTCCAGTTCACAGCCCATTTGGAAAAGAAGAAAAAGAAAACAGCCTCAATTAACAGACTTATTTGTGGAAAATAAGCTCTTTAAGTGAAACGCAAGAGATCTGGGCTTAAACATACCAGCTAATATTTCTTTTTTCACAGAATTGAAGGGAAATTGTTTCAGGACCCAGAATGGACCCTATTATAGTGGCATTAATCCTTCCAGTCACATTATCTTAGGGCATATCTACCTAAATGAGATTTAAAGTAAAAATATCTTTTTTTCCAGAAAGTAATCACTGATAATTTGCAGAAAAATAGCTATTTGGGCATGATATTAGGTGGAGACTACTATCATTAAAATACAAGAAAGTACTAACACCTGATCCTAATCCTAAACCACGTTGCCTTTCACAATAGAGGCAGCATCTGCATCTAATCCTAAACCATGTTGCCTTTCACCATAGAGGCTGCATCTGCATCTAATCCTAAACCATGTTGCCTTTCACCATAGAGGCTGCATCTGGAGGTGGGGAAGTAGAAGAGATATCTCTGCTTTTAAGCCCATGTCTTCAATATGAATTTAATGTGACACGTGGTTTGACTTTACAAGTCAAAGATGAGGTGACTTGCTCACTAAAGGAAGAAATCAGATAAAACCAGTAAGAATCTGTTATAAAACTACCGTGGATACTTGTCTAATAGACCATGGATACTTGTCTTTATAGAATAAAACTTGTCCAAATAAAACTTGGATACTTGTCTTTATAGAATAAAACACATAAAAACACATTTTTAAAAGATGGTATCCATGGTCAAACTATGCTGGCACAACTCATGGATTTCCCTGCTCCTGCGTGATGTAGGGAGGCAAGTGCATGTCGATGCCTTGGCCTAACCTTCCTCCAGGAGTGGTGAAGAAATGTTTTTCAGCAGTTTTGTGACACCCCCAGGTCAGCATAGGACTTGTGCCGGGGCTTAGGCTAGCCTAACTGAAAGTTAGGATTGCAGCCTTAGGGTGAAATCCAGAGTAACTATGGGAAGTCCTTGCTCTGGAGTAAGAACAAGTTACTCTGGATTGTAATATGAATTTCCCGTAGGCTTTCACTAGGTGAAAACTGCACTAGGTGGTGCACTTGTTACTGCACTAGGTGGTGCAGTAACTACGGGTGCATGTAATGTCTCTTACGTGCTCCCGTAGTTACTCTGGATTGTGCCCTTTGTTACTTTTGTTGCACCCCCCAGGTCAGCACAGGACTTACGTAGGGGCCAGCCTAACTGAAAGTTAGGATTGCAACATAAATATATTAATTATGCATGTATATATTCAGAAGTATGTATATGTATACCCCATACATACCAACAGACACTTGAAAACATCCTTACAAGCACTTTTATGAGGCTGGTTCCCAACTGGGATGGTGCTAACATTTTTGCTGAAACATTTTCATTAGCATCTGAGAATACACACTTACTCTTCACTATGCAAATACCAGGCTTCATAAAGAATTAGGACAATTAAGCAAGGTGCACATGTGCTGTCTCTTTGGAATACTTCCGTATGTTTCCAATTAATCCTTGCAAATTGTCTAGCAGCAAGCTAGTGGCAATTGTAAATGTTCATTAGCAGGTCCATTTGTTATAACCACGTTAGCCATTTACTCATTGTGTTATATCTGCACCAATGGAGTTGCAGCAGGAGAAAAAGTGGACCGTATAGATTGCGTATACTGACATTTGCAGCCTTCATAAAAGACATTTGCAGCCTAAAACATAAATGTATGGAGGCTACTTGGTGTGGCAAGCAATGTGTAGAGGCATCCCGTTCTACTCTGGAGTGCCTAACAGTCCAATCCTAAACTGCTGGAGTACCAAGACTGCCATGTGCGACCACAGTATCGAGTGCTTCACAACTGCTTGTGGGACAACTGATGCAGTTAAGCCGATTAAAAGTAATAATATTCATGTGATGTAAAGGAGTGATTCAGATCAGCAAATGAAAAATTGTAGGTCCATTTCCTTGCATCAGTGCGCCAAACAGGAAATACCAATGTATTTATGGGAATGCAAAAAAGTATCCATAGGAATAAAAGCACATCCTTTCTTTAAGCTACAGTACCTGACGAAAATGAGTAGATTTAATTCCGCTTCATGCTTGCTTCATTTACCTGCCATGTTCTTCAACAGAGATGTTTTGACAAGCCCCTGCAATTTCAGCCGAGCTGACAATATGATGATATCGAACATCGTGGCTTTGTCAGTTACGGAGATGCATTGCTCAATTCCTTCTTCCCAAGCTGTTTACCAGTCTACAGCATGCTCTGATCCATATCGCTCACTAAATTTAATCTTCCCATTGCCTCTTGCATGTTCCCAAGCAACAATCCTTTTTAAACATGATTTTCAAGCCTCCATCTACTTCAGAGCTGGAGCTTTTACCAAGGTCAGTAGGTTTATCCTCTTCCTCTCTCTTTCTCAGTATTCCTCAGCATCACAAGGAGTATCTTGGTTCATTCTCAGAGGGCACCGCATTTGTATCACCGGGCTTTGATGTCCATATATCAAACATTTCTTGGGATCTTATTTTTTTAGGGTCACCTAACTGTACGCATTCGTATGGGTTCAGCTTGTAATAGCCTTCAGACTTTCAACATATTCAAGACTATCATGATCTGAAAGTTATCTTACAGTTGTTATACCACGATTCTTATCCCAAAAAAGGGGGAAAAATCAAAATTCAGAGTATATGAACGACGAACTCCAGGCTGTTCAGCTTCCCTTGCTGACTAAGGGCACAATCCAGAGTAACTACGGGAGCACGTAAGAGACATTACGTGCACCTGTAGTTACTGCACCACCTAGTGAAAACCTATAGGAAACTCATATTGGAATCCAGAGTAACTTGTTCTTACTCCAGAGCAAGGATTCCCCGTAGTTACTCTGGATTTCACCCTTAGGCGGCAATCCTAAAGACACTTTCCTGAGTGTAAGACCCATTGAACACAATGGGGCTTACGTTTGAGTAGATATGCTTAGGAATGGGCTCTAAAGCTGCAGTCCTATCAACACTTAACTAAAAGTAAGCCACACTGACTATAACAGGACTTACTTATGAGAAGACCGGCATAGGATTGGGTCCAAGTCTACAAATCACTATACAGTTCACACGTGATTGTACACCATTTATTTGTTTGATGGAAGAGGAGGAGAGGTAGCAGAGTAAGGCTGCAATCCTAAAGACACTTTCCTGGGAGTAAGATACATTGAACACTATAGGGCTTTCTTTTGAGTAGACATGTGCTCTAATAAGCAGAAAACCTCCCTTCCTATGGTAAAGATATATATGCTGGCCCTCTGTGGATTCAGGATACCAGCCCTCTCAGGGCCAGACCTTTAAGTGTCACTTCTGGGTTTTTCAATAATCCAGAAGTGACCTTCTAAAACTTCTGAAGGCCTTTTGAAGGTCACAGATTCCATTATCTGCAGATTTCAGAATCCGTGAAAGGTAGAATGGATTCCCTGCAGATACCAAGGCCACTGAATCCTATAACTCAAGCTAGTTGCTACCAATCAACATGCACAGGAGCAGAGGCTGTATGAAGGTTTCATAAGACATTACTCGCAGTCCGGAGTTTTCATGTCTGATTGTTCAGAGGCAGTAATGCTTTGAGAACAGAGAATCCTAGAGTTTTGCATTTGCACCAGAACGACTAACATAATGGAAAAGTCTGACAGTATAACAACATCATTATTATTACACAAATTCAGAGCTGGGAAGGGAAAAAAGTAAGGGATGAAGAGTTGAGAACAAAAATTATATTTATAACTAGCATAATTCTCAAGATGCAATACAATGTTTGATCAAAATAGAGAAAGAAACAAAAGAATGGATGGAATCTGTGCACTTCATCGAACAGGTTCCCTAAGGACGTCACTTCCTCTGAAGTCAACATTTGGAGTCTCGATGGCAGCAAATACTATAAGCTTTTTAGATAGGAACTTGACTGGCTTTGGGACAAGCAAACCATTCATTTTGGCAGTTCGCTCAAGTTCTATACTAGGTGTGCTTACTTAGATCTTAGTACTGACTGCCCTGATCAAACTCTACTGCCCTGATCAAATACATGGCTTTATCTTTGGGGGTTTGGGAGTTATACCTTCCAACCTTTGGCTGCCCACTGGAAAGGGGAGTATGTCTGTTTAAAACACAGTGGCTCAACACAAGCATGGCTTCTGCCTTTCTCAAAACAAAAAGGGAAACAGATTAAACATTAGTAAATCCAGTCTCAAACAAAGCTGACAGTACATTTATTCACACTTTCAACACTCTAAGTAAGTAAGAGGGAAACAGATTACACATTAGTAAATCCAGTCTAGAAGTAAGTTCCTGCGGGCAGGGCCACCCCCAAGTTCCCATCCCCAAGTTTGCTCTCCCCCACTTACCAGTCACATGTGGAACCTTGCATGGCATCTCACAGCCCTCCCAAAAGCCTTCAGAGGGTCTTTAATAATCCCTTCCAGGTTTTCTTGTCAAGCGGGAAGTACAGGCATCCCCCATTTTTGGATAGTTCATTTTCTGATGATTCCACTCTTTCAAAACCTTTCAGTTATAACCAGAACTCCTTCATTCAACACATGCTTCGTTCTTTCCACCACTGTCTGCTGGGCTAATGGCTAAAATTGTTTTCCTGATGTTGATTTGCATGTGATGTGGTGCTCAAACTGTTTTTGGCATTTCCTTAGGACTTTCTTCAGTAAATCACCGTCATTCAAATACATAAGATATTCAATGCCCACACATGCCTTTAATCATATTACTGTAATTTGTTGTGTATTGGTGGGTCGAGGTGGGTGCTTGCACAGTACTTCTCCTCCAGCATGTGTAGTGCGCCGGGGTTGGGGTCTGCCCCTAGCCCCGCCCAGGCCCCACCCCCTGACCCCAGTCCTGCCCCAACTTCCGGCGAACCGGTTGTTGGGTAAGGCGGGGTGCACCACTGCCCCGACCCAACCACTGTCCCCCACCCAACCACCTACCTATCCACCCACTCACCCACCCTCTTGCATGAGTACTACTGCTTTTGAAAGGACTTGGGCAGTGATTGGATTCAAAGAAATTAACAACCAGTTCTCTGCCCATCTGGCAGCCACTTTTAAATGGCTATTTTTAAATTTATATATCCTATCATTAACAACCGGTTCTATAGAGTAGGTGCGAACCTGCTGGAGCCCACCACTGGACATGGGTCAGAATCATGTCTGTATTAAGTCAGTAGCGTGTGTTTGGGTGCTGAGAAGTGCTTTGGGTTGTTGAAATCAAGTACAGGAAAGCAATGCAAGTGATTTCAGCTTTATTTTAACATGTCCTACATTTTGGGGGGTGTCCTACATTTTTTAACAGGGGAGGAATTTTGACTTAAAAAAACAGGAATTTTAGAGAATTGGGGGGCTAAACCAGTCAAAACTGGGCTGGCTAAACCAGTCACAGTGAAACGAAAATCATTGCCGTGTTTGAGTCTATTTCTGAATTAGATTCACTTAACAAAAATGTGGTTGATACCGTGAGGGTAGCAATAATTGTTTAAATGCTGTAGTATTCCAGCACAGACAGGTTTTAATCTATTGTCCTGTTTTCAGTACAGATTCCTAATCCTCTAACTGGCATGAGCTCAACTAGCAAGCTGTAGGGAGGAGAAAAAATCCTAGCAGTTTCTTTTTACTTTTTTCCCTTCCACCCAAAAAAATTAAATGAAGTTTTATTCAATGGGGATACTAAAATAGGAAGACAAATCCTGTTAACAAACAAGGACGTTTTGGTTTGTCTCCCCTGGGAAACAAAGGATCAACAATATCTCTCCTACTTAATACCTATAAACAGCTTAGTAGAAGAATGTTGTTCAAAAGGATGCATACTGTAGAGAAATTTCCTCTGAGTGAAAACATACGTGAAGGGTACAGCTTGTTCTGCGCATCAGGTTTTCCACTGATGGCACAATCTTACTGAGTCATAGTTCTGATGCACAAGCTGCGCCACTGCTGGGTGCTATAAAACAAGCATAAAGTCCTTTTCTGACACCTAGGGAGCAAATGGAAATAATAACTAGCAAAAAGCATACCCGCATTGCGGGAGTAACATTTCCCCATATAACATCCCCCATGCGCAACTTCCCTCATGCGCAACTTTCCCCATGCGCAACTTATCCCATGAGCATCATTCCCCCATGCGCATTATTCCCCCATGCGCATCATCCTCCCATGTGCATCATCCCCCATGCGCAATTCCCTCTATGTGCAATTCCCCCATGCGCAACTTCCCCCCATGCGCAACTTTCCTCCATGCGCATCATCCCCCATGCACATCTTCCCCCCCTGCGTAACTTCCCCCAAGCGCAACTTTCCCCCCATGCGCAGCATCCTCTCCAGTGCAACCTCTTCCTCTGAACAACATCCCCCCAGTGCACCAGGCATCAAAAACACATTGACCCCTTTTCAGCCCCTGAAGGGTTAAATTTCTCCACAGGGGTTCTTGGTGGATGTTCAGGTGACAGAAGGAATCCTTCCCAGAATTCCATGCTTCTAGGCCCAGCAGTTGGGGCGGAATGTTGAGGAGTCATCAATTCTCCAATGCAAAGTATAGGGAGGAAAACGCGTTGCGCCCCTTTTCACCCGCTTCCCATTGGAATTTCCAAAAACCGGTTCTTAGTGTACTCCTCCGTCATGGAAGGAACACACACCCCAAATTTCACACTTTAAGGCCCAGCGGTTTTGGCAGGGTGGTGATGAGTCAGTGAGTCAGTGAGTCAGTCAGTCAGTCAGTGATTTTTCTCTTTTATATATATAGATCAGCTGCTGGAGAGATAAGAGCTTACCACCCCATGAATTGTAATGGTTGAGAAGTGTGGAATACAGGTGAGCAGGGAGTTAACAATCCCACGTTACTGGCTCACATTTGAGTGGTCCTATTGAGCAGGCTGGTGATCAACATAGAGTAAGGAAACAAATGCTCTTATAAAAGCCAAGGAGACCTCCAGCCTACTACTAACCAATGCCAAATACAATGGGGCCATGTTGCGCCATCACTGGATAGGATTGGTTAGACCACAGGTGTCAAACACAAGGCCCGAGGGCCGAATGCAGCCCGCTTTGCCATTTTAAGTGGCCCCAGAGAACGTCTCCTTCACACTTCACACTTTCACACATTGACTAAATGGGACATATTTCTGAGTAGACATGCATAAGATTGGACTCCGGCCCTCAGGAAACACCTTTAATGCTAACTTCGGTCCTCTGTATGAAATACGTTCAACACCCCTGAGTTAGACAATAAATCACTGTGCAAATAGTGTAAAATATTGCAAGAACACAGGATAAAATGATAGCTTTGGATGAAATGCATGACAAGTTGATGTGCTGTATTGCAAATTAACAGACCAGTAGCTAATAACTGCCAAAACAGAGATAGTAGGATCACCATCTGGCCAGAATTGTGCTGGCTTAATCCAAATTGGAAGATAGAAATCCAAGAGAGGAAATAACCCCAGAAAACTATCCTTGCTCTCAATCCTCACTGATATACTTTTATTTCCCATGCATGTGCACTGAACTGGCGTAAGGTGTACAGCAGCTGTGTCTGTTGGGTATCATGACAGTGGTGCATATATGGCTGCAATCCTAAAGACACTTTCCTGGGAGTAAGACCCATTGAACACAGTGGGACTTAATTTTGAGTAGACATGGTTAGGATTGTGCTATTTGTCTGCAACTGGACTTTGGAGGACATTGTGGTGAACTGGTGAGCACTGGATACAGTGCCACTCCATCGATCATTGTACTCAGTGATCTAAACATGGATATGGTTGCTGTACCAGGGAGCTGGGGGAAAAATGGATCTACAGTATTCCAGAAAGGCTGAAATGCTTAATGGTTAAAGACGCTGCATTTATGGACCTGAAGTATGGTAGATCGGTGGTTTGAAGTCCAAGTACTGCAAGACGGAGTGAGCTCCTGCCAACCTAGCCATTTAGAAGCATGGAAATAGAGCAGACAAATAGGTACCACTTTGGTGGGAAGGTAACAGCGTTCCATGCACTTGGTGTTTAGTGATGCAGGCCACATGACCATGGAGATGTCTTCAGACAATTATGGTTCTTCAGCCTTGTAACGGGATGGGCACTGTTCCTAAGAATTGGTCATGACTAGCAGGACAACCTATAGGGGGCACCTTTACCTATCCTGTTCCAGGTGGTTTTGTCTATGGGGAGGGATCTTAAGAATACTGAAACTTTAGACTGAGACATCTCCCAGACTGCCAGTATTCCAGTAAAAACATCTTTGCATTCCTAACCCATAACATTTGAGTATTCATATTGAATTTAAAGAACAGCCGTACACTTGTCAACCCAACCGTGAAAAATCAAGCATTTGGGGTATGTTGTGTTTTTCTTGCATTGGAAGGGGGAAAAGGTCTCTGAACAGACACCTGGAGTGTCCTTTCAGCCAGATGGTATCTATGGCTCTTTCTAAACTTTACCATTCTGACTTTTTTTGCCCATCTTTTCTTCTTAAACATCTTTTCTTGTAGAATTTTACAGACTTGTAAAAAAAATTCTCCAAAGAGGGTACTTTTTGTCAGCTGTGAGATATGTTAATAAAGGCATTCTATGGTGGCTGTATTAAGGCAGTTTTTTTCACTCTTCTATATCAGTATGTATCAACTGAAAAGGGATCTTTCTCGTCCCCTCTGACCTTTGTATCTTGTATCTATTACAAATGCATTTCAAAGCGCTAAGTGGATATCATGGATATATAACAAATGTACTGTATATACAAATGTATTTCAACATTTCTTAAAATTCCTCATCGGTTTCTTTGCCTATGTTAGCACTACTCACCCTAAAGAACATATATGCTAGGTATGAATTATCCCAGGGCTAGCCCCAGAGGTAGTGGAGCCTAATACAGAGCATTAGTGTGGGTCATCCATCCCATCCCATGGTCCTCGTCCCCCCATTACCAAGCAGCCTCAGAGGGTCCAGAGCTGATGGTGCCATAGGTGTTGTGTGATACCCAGAAATTGTATAGAGCACGCCACTAACATATTTTGGCATGGAAAATTCCATGTAGGGGTGGCAGTCTGGAGCCCCTCCAAAACACAGGGCCCAGTTTGACCAAATTAGCCAAAGCATCCTCAAGCCAGCCCAGATTTATTTGTAAAATTCAATATCTGCTAATCTTTATATATATAAATGAAAAATCACTCACTCACTGACTCAGCAATGGCCAGCCAAAACTGCTGGGCCTGGAAGCATGAAATTTGGGGAGTGTATTCCTTCTGTGATGGGAACACCCACCATGAACAAATTTCCAGAAATTTAACCCCTAAGGGTCTGAAAAGGGGTACAATGCATTTTCAGCTTATACTTAACATTGAAGATTGACTAATCAACATCCAGCTGATGCACTAGGAGGGAGGGTAAACAGAGGATGATGGTGCAAATCAGGGGACGGTGCACATTGGAGGGTATTCGCTTGGGAGGTTGATGCGTATGGGGTTTGATGCTCATGGGGGATGATACACAGTGGGAGGGTGTTGATGTGCATCGGGCTGCACTAGGTGCACTGCACTAGTTGATGTGCACTTGGTGCGCTGCACTAGGATGCAAAGACAGGCAGCAACTGAGCAGTGGGCAGCAGGCACAACCAGGCACTGGACACCACTTGGCACCACTAATTCCTACCAGGCACTGGGCACCACAAGCATCATTGGGTGGTAGCAATCAGTGGGTAGTGGGCACTACAAAGCACCACCTAGCATCAGGCAGCAACATGCCCCATTAGGCACCATCAGGACGCATAACCACTGAGCACCACATACTCAAGCGAAGAACACCAGCTCCTCTTTATCCCAGCACAGTGTTTCCTGATCCTCCTGCCCCTCATACGGGGTTCACTTTTGGCAGGTAGATCAGATGACTGGATATGCCCAGAGATCCCTGGAAAACAGGGGGGCTAACTGAAAAGGGGGGAAAAAACCCTCTCCGGAATTCTAAGGGCATTTCCTGGCCATCTGGGTCTTTAAAACCTTTTGCGTGCAGCAAGAACTGCGCACGGCTCTGGCGCTCCCTGAGCAGAGCATACAAGAGGCAAGACTAGGAGGAGGTCCCTCTCCTGCCTCCTGGTTGGCCAGCAGCAGCAGCAGTGCCAGCTGCTGGAGGACTCCACAGATTCCCCCGCCGCTTTGTGCAGCCATGCAGGAACCTCCAGAGCCAAGCGCCGGCTGCTAGAAACCCCCATAGCCAAGTGCCACTTTGTGTGGCCATCCAGGGGCCTCCAGAGCCCAGCACCAGCTGCTGGAAGCCTCCACAGACCACTCCTCCACTGCTTTGTGCAGCCATCAAAGACCCTCAAGAGCCAGGTGCCAGCTTCTGGAGGTCCCCCCAAGACCCCGTGCCACCTCCACAGCCCTCCCCACTGCCCCCCGCCAGTCCCCGCTGCGCCTGCCAGTCACTGCCACTGCCTGCCAGTCACTGCCAGTCACTGCCACTGCCAGCCCTCTGCCAATGCCGCAATATCAGATAAGTGCCACCTACCACCTACCTTTCCTCCCACCTACTTACCTTTCCCCTCTCCCTCTAACCTACCTACATTTCCTCCTTTCCCTTACCTCTGCCACTCCATCCCCTTTCCTACTTACCTCTGCCACCCCATCCCCTTCCCTACTTATCTCTGCCATCCCCATCCCCTTCCCTACTTACCTCTGCCACCCCTTCCCCTCCCCTACTTATCTCTAGCACCCCCTTTCCATCCTCTACTTACCTATCCCAAATCCATACTTACCTATTCCACCTCCCTTCCCCTTGCATGGGTTGTGTTGCTGCAAACTGCTTTGAGGGCATCTTACATGTATGTGTCACAATCACGTATGTTAAAGTAACTTGCATGGGTTGTGTTGCTGCAAACTGCTTTGAGGGTTTCTACATGTACATGTCAGAATCATGCATGTTGAAGTCGCTTGCATGAAGTCGCATGTCAGAATCATGCATGTTGAAGTCGCTTGCATGAAGTCGCATGTCAGAATCATGCATGTTGAAGTCGCTTGGTTGTGTTGCTGCAAACTGCTTTGAGGGCGTCTAATGTTTATGTGTCAGAATCACGCAAGTTAAAAGGTTTTCAGTTTTAAAAGTGTTGAAATTGAGTACAAGAAACTAATATGAGTATTTTTGCTTCATATTAATTTGTCCTACATTTTTTTAAACTGGGAAGGAATTTTTGCTTGGGGGACAGGAATTTTGGGGAACTTGGGGGGAATTTTGGGTTTGGCATCTTTTTGGCCTTTCCTAATGCAAGAGATATCAGCATTTACCACTGGTGTTCTCAAGGGAAGGGTGGTTCATATGCACACCTGGCTTGCCATGCTTCCTCCTTCTGCATGCATGACTAGCTATGCGCAGATCACTGATCCCCAGCCTGTCTCCCCTTTCTTTAGTCCAGGCCTGGCTGGTTGTTTTTTAGGGCTTGGTAAGAATATATCTGCCCATCTATTTGGCTCTGAGAGGGCAATTTTTATACCTACTCCAGTCTGTCATTGGGTTTGAATGTTCCCTTTTCCTTTCTAATTAACTTGATCCTTTGGTCAGCACCTGTCTAGTACAGAAAAGCATTCCATCTTGTAAGGTCTGCCAATGTGGAGTAGTACATCCTAGTCAGTTATGAGAACTAAGCCTAAGCATGACTTTTTAGCATTTATTGATCTGCTTTATGGATAGCTATTCTGTTTTCATGTAAAATTAAAACCTTCCTGCCTGCCTGCCTGTCTGCCACCTGCATGCATCAGTGTGAGCCTCCCTGAAAAACTAGTGCTTTGCATCACCTCTAGCTAACACCACTCCCTGCAGGACAATGATATGAACAACTTTTATAATTATTTTTATTTCGTTAAAAAAGGCCTGATCCATCTTTAAAGTACAGCAAGAAGATCAAATAAGGTTTCATCTCAGCCCAGCTGTGGTTAAGTGAGTGTCATTTAATGTAATAATTCACATCCCAATTCCCAGACCTTAAAAGCCTGTACATTAATGCAACATGTCACTTAATTAAGCAATGCAGAGAAAGCCGTGAAGATGAAAGTTACTGGTGCTGCTGAAAATGATAGCAGATGGCTTGGAAGTATGCGAGGAGAAAGATGTCGCAAATGGTGGGAGGGGTGCAAAGCCCCTAAAATTGTGCCATTATACAGGTCAGATTGACAGATACTCTCCTTCTTGTCTTCCCGTCTTCCCATCTTACAGAGATGTGCAACCACTGATGCTTTTCCAGAAGTTGCACCTCCAGATTTCCGTTGTAGAGTTATCCAAAGGCTTTGCCATCAAGGAAAACTATTTTAAATGCTAAACATGTGATCACGGTGGAAGCTTTAAAAATAATGCATTTAGATCTGTCACAACAATTCCATCTACGGGCAAGAAATCTACTTAATCCATTCTTAGTTCAGATATTGTTTGTGTTCTTACCACATGCATAAGAACATTTTCAAAACCCTTGCGATATCTAATAAGTTGACGCCAGCTCTTTGGACAATCTCCCACAATCTGACAGTTAATGGAAGGATGGCAAGAAAATATACAAATTTTACTGATCTGCAGTTAGGGTTTCTATTCCCCATTTCTTTCTTTGACTTTATGTTTGTAATTACAAAAAGTTTGTTTCCAGTTGCAAACAGTTGGATTGGCTCCAAAACAGCCTGGACTGGCTCCAAAAAAGAAGAGAAGGGGTCCCTTGTATGCTAACGTGAAACAAAAAGTATAATCCTAACCATGCTAGTCAAAAGTAAACCCCATTGTGTTCAATGGGTGTTACTCCCAGGTAAGTGTCTGTAGGATTGCAGCCTTAGTGCTTTGCACCTCCTCTAGCCACTTCCATGAGGTTTAGAGCACAATCCTAACTGGGTAAAATCCAGAGTAACTACAGGAAGTCCTTGCTCTGGTGTAAAAACAAGTTACTCTGGATTGCAATATGAATTTCCCATAGGTTTTCACTAGGTGGTGCAGGAACTACAGGCGCATGTAATGTATCTTACGTGCTCCCGTTGTTATTCTGGATTGTGCCCTTTGTCTACTCAAAAGTAAGCCCCATTATATTCAATGGGTCTTACTCCCAGGAAATCCTTTTGTGTTTAGGATTGCAACCTTAGTTAACTTTGCTCTTGAAAAAGGCCCCTGATTTCCCATAAATTTGATATAACTTAATTATCCTGGAGCATTAAAAAGTTATCATTATCAAAATCCCCTCTGCATGTTTCACTTAATTATCACTCAAAAGCTGCTTTTCTCTTGCTATGCAAAGGAGTAGAGAAGGAGGGAAAAAAGATGATTGGAAAATCAAAACTACTGTCCCCTTTCACCACCTTAGTAGAAAGTGTGGAAAGTGGTGTTTAACCATAGGGGAAATATGTTTCCCCATAGGGGAAATATGTTGGAAATAACAGATGTTTTTGAAAGCAGGCACCATTAATTGAGTTTACGCTGAAAGGCTTACTTTGCAAAGATGGATATGCACCCTTTTCAAGCTTTCCTGACAATGCAGCACACCCCCATTTGCACAGCTGCAATGGACAGTTAGTTAGGATTGGTTGGTTAGCGCTGTAACTACTGAGCTGTAAGCTGATGATAACTTACTTAAGGTTCATTCCTAGGTGAATAGGAATTTGCACACAGATCCTCCCCATCCAAGTCCAACACTCTAGCCCAGTAATGCTGAAAACCCAGTCTGGAGGCCGGATCCTGGGGTTAGACAATTCTGTCCATCCAATGAGCAAACCATAATATTCCACCCCGGTGCAACTCATCATTTTGGTAGACCTGGACGCCAACGTGCTCTGGGCAGTTATGTCTGCCAGACATCCTGTAACATAGTCTTCTGGGATGCCAGGCAACACACACTGCCCAAAGCATCCCAGTGCCCAGGTCTATCCAGATAATGGAGGTGGAAATAAAGCCACAGTCCAGATGAGGACCACAAATTTGTCAGATAGTGGTTGCAAGTTTGGGTGCCACTGCTCTAGCCCAATGAGCAGTAGTCTAGCCAAATTTACTAGAGCACTGCTCTAGCCACATTTACCAGGATCATGGCATCCCTATAGTCTCTCCTTTCTAGCTCAGATGGGCACCACAATCTTAGATCCATCCTGATCCAAGATGGCAGTGCCCAAATTTTATGAGATTTCATGAGATCTCAGATGTCAGCACCCAAATATCAAAAGCTTTGGGTGTTGCAATCTTGGATTATGCAAGGTCTAGAATGATCTGAAATGTCAGCTCCTGATGGAGCTGGTAGAGGAGACCACTGGCTCCTCAGTGAGTTAACTGATAAGATGTGCCACAGTGAGTGTGCCACAGCATCCCAAGGCGCACACTGTGGGAACCACTGCTCCAGCCTATACTTCACGCCGATACCCATATATCCTGAAAACACAGTGAGACAAGAGTCCCATTTTCTTCCCATTTCATCGAGTCACTTTAACATGAACAAATGAGAAAGAGGTATAAAGATAGTCAGGTAATTGTACTTTAGGAAATAAGGAAGGTGCTCAGCTTAATGATATAGACTTACAGAATTTAAGAAGTGCACGAATTCCACAGTAAAAATTAAATGCAAGAATGAGATCTGTGGAGAAAAGGATTAGTCATATGGGAAATTATTACTGGGCCTAAAGAGGGATCAAGAAAAATATATGACAAAAGAAGGAGCTTCCTGAAAAGGTTAACTATCTGCAATAATTGCCATGTTTTTTCAAACACAGAATATCCAGTATAGTAGAAGGTGCCAAAAAAGTAGGAATGATTCAGCTTCCGCTTTCCTTATGGGCAAGAAGGAGGTCAATGTTTTTTACATGATCTCCTTTGTGCAAAACAAAGGAAGCAACTGGAAGCATTTGCCAGTATGAAGAGGACCCACACGGAGGGGTCGGTCCATGACTGGGTGGATGGATCCATCTGAACCCTTAGGTGGGGGTATGTGTGGCCCAGATCTAGAGGGTTAAGCGTGCTTATACGTTTATTTATAAAATGCCCTCTTTGTCTTTCTGGAATTAATCATTCAAGAAAGGCAGCAGCTGAAGAAAGCTAAGCAGGGAAAGACATGGATGGGAGACCTGAAAAGCTGATAAAAGCTGTCATGAGATAACAGAGCCACAGGTGTCACTAGTCTGATCTGAAAACCCCTGCTGAAAGACATTCACTGATGCCAGATATGTTGATGACCACAATGTGAAGGAATCCACCTGGAAGAGAAGAGTTCTATGAGCTGCCCATAGAACAATGACCTACCTCACAGGGTTGTTGTGAGGACAAAAAAAGGGGGTAAAGGAAAGAAGCCTCAAAGGCTAATGTCATTTCCAGCAGTCAGGTGTATCCCAGGAAACACTGGAGACTTCACCAGTGGCAATGTCCTTCCAATACTGGAATCTTCGTTAAAACCTAAGTGAAATAAACAAAAATGTCATCATATTGCTGATCCTAAGTTCCAGTTAGGCCAGCCTAAGCCCCAGCATAAGTCCTGTACTGACATTGGGGAGGGTTAGGGCAAAGCACAGACATGAACTTGCCTTTCTACATCACAACATGAACAAGAAGACCAATGAGTTGTGTTACCAAGAGAGCAGTAAAAATGGGGAAATTAGCTTGTGCTTCTCTTTGGTTACTATACAGGATCTAGGCAGGACTCTAAACAGCATCATGCAGAGGAATACCTTTATTTAGAAAGGGAACCACTAAGAAAAACTTATCACAAAGATGCAGATTTTATTGTCATAAAGCATAAACCAATATTACATACGTTCAGTAGCATGAGAGTGAAGTGTACTTGTTTCTTGTGTAGTGTGTACCAAGGAAAAGGGGGAGCAAAGGAAAGGGGAAGAGAAGTGAAAGCAATATCTACCTTTCTTCAAGCCATGCCAGTATCCAGATGGGAGGAGGGTCCAGGAAGAGAGATGATCCAAAGGGGAAGAGGGTCCAAGCAGCAAGAGAGGGAGAACAATAGAGTGCAGGGCTCTTTTATAACCTAGGTCCAGGAAGGCTGTTTACCTTACAGGAAGGGGAAGGCTGGAAGACTACCACCTGAGACTATCACCCAATCAGAAAATAAAGAAGAACCAGCTAAGTGTGGTCAAGATTTAAAAAGAGAAAGAATGGGGAAGTGACCATGTGACTGGCAAGGAGAACAATAAAACCATGCTTCCAACTGACTTTCACATTAGCATATAAATGGCAGTAGCAGAGTAGTTAAAAAAGAAGGAAGGATTAGTTGCTTGTAGCCCCCCCCCCAAGGTATGTTTAGAAATGAGAGAGGGGGAAGGGAACGAGACACTTTGCCAACACCTTTATAAAATTAAATTTATAAAATGTATAATATGATAAGGGAGCAATTCTTGTCACAGTTGTGCCAACCTAGGATTGCACCCTAAATGAGCAAAGTGGAAAGCAAACATACACATCAAAAGGATTTATCAATGTCTAGCGAAAAGCGTACCCGCATTGCAGGAGTAAATTTTCCCATACGCCATCCCCTCACGGCGCAACAACACCCCATGCGCATCAACACCCCATGCGCAACATCAACCCATGTGCAACATCCCCATGCACAACATTCCCCCCATGCACATTCATACCCCATGTGCATCAACACCCCATGCGCATCAACACCTCATGCGCATCAACACCTCATGCGCAACATCAACCCATGTGCAACATTCCCCCATGCGCAACATTCCCCCATGCACAACGTCCCCGAGGTGCAACTTCCCCCCAGGCGCAACTTCCCCCCATGCGCAATTTTTCCCCATGTGCATCATCCCCCATGCGCATCATCCCCCATGCGCCTCAGTCCCCCATGTGCATCATCCCCCATGTGCCTGAACTCCTCATATGCAACATCACCCATCTGCATCAGTCCCCCATGTGCAACTTCCCCATGTGCAACTTCCCCATGGGCAACTTCCCCCATGCGCAACTTCCTCCCATGCGCAAATTCCCCCATGCGCATCATCCCCCATGCGCAACTTCCCCATGCACATCATCCCCCATGCACAACTTTCCCTCATGCACAACTTCCTCCCATGCGCAACTTTCCCCCATGTGCATCATCCCCCCATGAGTAACTTTCCTCCATGCGCATCATCCCCCAAGCGCAACTTCCCCCATGCGTACCTTCTCCCCATGTGTAGCATCCTCGCCAGTGCAACCTCTTCCTCTGAACAACATCTCCCCACTGCACCAGGATCTGAGCACCAAACTGGCTGGATGTTGTTCAGTCTCCCATGTAAAGTATAGGACAGAAACACGTTGCCCCCTTTTCAGCCCCTGAAGGGTTAAATTTCACCACATGGGTTCTTGGTGGGTGTTCCGGTGACAGAAGGAACTCCCAGAATTCCATGCTTCAGGCCCAGCAGTTGGGACAGAATGTTGTTGAGTCAGCAATTCTCAATGCAAAGTATAGGGAGCAAAACGCATTGCACCCCTTTTCACCACTTCCCATTGGAATTTCCGAAAACCGGTTCTTAGTGCACCCCTCCATCACGGAAGGAACACCCACCCCAAATTTCACACTTCTAGGGCCGGCAGTTTTGGCAGGGCGGTGATGAGTCAGTCAGTTAGTCAGTCAGCGAGTCAGTGAGTCAGTCAGTGAGTCAGTCAGTGAGTGACTTTTGTCTTTTATATATAGTAAAGATGTATCATTTAGTTTGTGTCTGTAACAAACACACGTAATACACGCCATGCACAAAACGGTTTAAAATACATGCAATACACGAGTGTTTAAAAAAGAAAGAAAACTGGTTTGGAGGAGGTTTCTGTATGCAAATTATAACTTAATTTGGAGATCTCACGTTTTCTGAGCACTCCCTGGAGTGGTAGATGATACCAATCTTTTCAATTGGGAAAGAGGGAATGGTTTTTATGCCTTCTGTTCATAGCTTTTTCCTAATTACTGCTTCAACTGCTGACGGAGGGGAAAAGCAAAACTCTGACAATTGACAGATGGTGTTCCAAGTTGAGCGGGGCCAGATCTGAGAACCAATCCAATTTACATCGGGTAAAGAGCTGAACCAGGCAGAGTCGGCCATTCAGAATATCACCAGTGTTATATTCAGGTAGGAATATTATCTCAAATTTTGGCTGCCTTGTCAAAGTGTCAGAAAATATTGGAGCCAAAAGCTGATGGCTCTATAAAAAAATTATCTTATTCAAGTGTTATTGCTTTTAAAAAAGAATTCCATCTCTAAGGGATGAAACTACATGTTAAGATTTTTTAAAAAATGGAGTTCACTGCAAATGCTTAGTCCTATGTCAAGTCCTGCAAATGCTATTTAAAGGGGTTGATCCCCAAAATAAAAGGATGGGGTGAAAAGCCACCATCTATGTGGGACCCTCTCACGTTCTCTAACTATGCTATTTTTCAGAGAGAAGCCTTTCAAAAATCTCCCCATTTAATGTAGGGTGGAAAATTAACAATTGTAATCCATTCACTTTTTAATGCTGCAATCCTAAACAAACAATCCTGGGAGTATAACCTATTGAACACAATGGGGCTTACTTTTGAGTAGACATGGTTAGGATTGTGCTCTTTGTTGGGTTGATAAGAACTGGGAAACTGGGGGGTTATCGCCTGTTCTTGGAGTCGAACTTGATTGAGTTTCTTTTGGACTTTGGCCTGGAAGAATTTCACCAGCATCTTTAGTTTGTCTGCGTCCAAACCTGATGTCCTCTAGATAGGTGTCCTTCAGATGTCCTTTAGATAAGAAAAGTGTTTGTTTCCAAGATAAGGTTACAGCCTGAATATTTTTTTAATATTTAATTTGTTTTATGGAGCAGCAAGGTAGCAGTTCTACTCCCTGCCACAAGAACTCCCTGCCACAGGATGTGGTGATAACATCTAGCCTTAATGGGATTGGATAAAGTCCTAGAGGAAAGGACCATCACAGGTTACAAGCCATGAGGGGTGTGTAGACGTGGACAACCTCAACATGCCAGATACTGTGTCTTATGTGCTCCATTAGGCATCTGTTGGGCCACTGAGTGATACAGGAAGCTTGTCTAGATGGGCCTTTAGCCTGATCCACTGGAGGCTTTTCTTATGTTCTTATGTTCCTGTGTTCTTTCATTCTTATTCCACTATCCCTATAGGGTATGGTGCTTGTTTGCCTCCTTGTGGTGCACCCTGGATAACATGAAAGTGTGAACTAAACATCTAGCAACACTTGGCAGCCAGACAGTTGGCAGTTGGCAGTTGGCAACAGTTGGCAGCCAGACATCAATGTGGAATTCCTGACTCTCAAAATACATAGCAATGGAACATTAGCATCTGATTTACCATGTCAATGCATTTGACATATGCAGTAAATAAACTATCCCTATAGGGTAGAATCCCTATAAGTAGGATTCACATCCCAAGGCATCTTCAACCAACTCATTCTGAGCTACCAAATATTCTGGGCCATTAACCTATCAAAATACATGGTTGACTAGCAGGCACTAACCATAACACTGTCAAATTATGTGGTTAATTGGAACATTGAGATTTATTAGTTCTAGGCTACAACATGCATATCAGGGACTTCTGTAATAGATGATTCTATCCTTCTTAACACCAGTTGGGTATCCTTGTTGTCCCAAAGTATACCAATGAATCCCAGATGTATTTAATTTTAAGAAGCTGAATAAACAGTATTTCAAATCATGCGTGGAAAATGGTATAATCCCCCTATCAGCCAGCAGCTTTAAATCTAATTTGAACAAACAGGAAGGAATGATTAGATGACAAATTCTCTTATTAATGCTTTCTCTTTGCTGTAATGCGGCCCCACTTGCTGAGGTTGCTGACTATAAACATCTTAGAGCATTCCCTGTTTTGATTTAAATACCTTGAGCATTTCTGCATTTCCTGCAATAATACTTGTGCAGTAAAGCTAGACATGGAAGTAATTTCTCCCTTAGATAATGTTGTGCTTTAAACAGATTAGAAAAGATTGTGATAATTCAATCCAAAAAGCTTTTTCTTTAAAAAAAATGCACTGGAACTAAATAAATCACTGCAGTATCATCAGAAGCATCACTAGGATTTGTGTCATTCATTGAGTCACCCCATGATGGCCCGTAGCACTATATAGAATAAATTATAATATCGTACTCCCAACTTAAATGCAGTGTTGGTGTAACTCCTGTTTGGAGTTAACCATTTCTTCCATACAATTTTCTCAATGTATACTGCACACACTCCCCAGTTGCTATTTGCTGTATTAAAAAACAAAGTTCCCTAGATTAGGGAACTCAAAATGTGGGTTGCAACCCAGCCTGGAAGGAGGTCACAAAGACCTAAAAAACTAGATTCAATCCTATAATCTTCAGGTAGGGCTGGGAAAATTTCCTATTTGAAACTCCAGAAAGCTGGTTCCAGGAATACTAAGCAATCCTGAGCTAAGTAAACCAACAGTCTTTCCACAGGGGTTTCAAAGTGTTGTGACTAGCTGTAATATGGGGAGTTGCATAAGTTTATTTACTCTTTTTCAGAAGTAAAATAACAGTTTAACAGTTTCTAAACTAGATGGGTAGTTTGGTCCAGCAGGGCTCTTATGTTCTTATGACATAGAATAGATAGTGGGGAACTGATAACAACTGATATCAAGATATACCTGGCATCTGGTTATTTTACATTTCAGAAAGCTCAGTCTAGTCCAAACTGCTTTTTCTATCCCATTTATTTCAACTGGAGATTTCCCATTGGAATAAGTGGGTCAACATGGGCTACATCTTACAGTTGGCTGCATCAAAGTGTGTTATTCATTCCATTCACAAGAAGCAATAACATCAGTTGCTTTAGCCAAGTGGTATACATACATACATACATACCTACATACATACATACATACATACATACATACATACATACATACATACAAACGAACAAACAAACAATATTTTTTCTTCCTAGATCTCCTTTTTGAAAGTCTGGTAAACTTAAGTGGGTCCTCAAAGAGTGGGTCCTGGATCTAAAAAGTTTGGGAACCATTGCTTTCTCCTTGCACTGGGCTTTATAATGCAATACTTAAATGCAATACTATAATGCAACACTGGGCAATATAATGCAATACAAGAAGCAGAAAATTGCAGCTCCTTCTTCTATGGATTTAAGACAAGAATAACAAGAAGTTGACTGAATGGAAAATTGTTATTCAGCTGCCCAAAATGATAGTTAACCAAGAATGGATGTGAAAAAGCCTGTTACCCGGGGGCTGGCTGAACAGACATCTCCTCTGAAAGCTGTCTCTGATACTAAGGTTAGCCAGGAAGAGCTTTTTCCTGCAACTAATTGATTTTGCCCTCTATCATTACTGATGGAGATGTAGTTGTAAGTGACTGGAGTAAGCAGCGCTCTCCACTGATGGCCAGAAAAATTGAGCAGCTGCCAAGGAAGAACAGTAAAGAGAGACAAATTCTTCTCAGTTATTAAAAATGGTTAAGGAAGGAATTGTTGTCAGCTATATCCGGTTAGGTGTACAGTCCTTGGCAGCATAGCCCATAGGTGGTGTTCCACAAGGAACAAAAATTCCAAGGTTCACAAGCTCTTAGGGAGAGTTTGATAACTATAAGGTTGGGGTAGCGATGTGATCACCACAATTGTGCCACACACGAGAGAGGAAAGGGATTTTCCTTTTCCTATGGCTCTTGAGATGGTCCAGGGAGTCTGAGAACCTCTCTGCAGACTCCATGTGCTGCTGCCAGGTAGGGAAAAGTTTTTTATAACTTTAAAAAAATATGTGGTGGTAATCAGATCAGCACCATAGCTGTCACCCTGCCCTTTAAGGGGGCAGCAACAGAGCTTCCCTGGCTGGCACATCTTGACGCCCCATTTTGGGAAACTTTGCCAGAGGTTGTGGATTCCAGCAAAGGAACCCTTGAAACAGATCCAGTTGTTGTACTGACCTTAGAGGTGTCTTCCATCCTAATCTCAAGACTTCTAGAAGAAGCACTGTCCCAGGAACAATACTCTTTCTAAGAGAGAAAAAGTTTCTAGGTTTAATGCCATAATAATATAGATTAGCATCATCAGCCTGTGAGGAGGGGAAGGAGTGCCTAGACTGATTACTGACTACCTCACTTGTCCCACAGCAACGTGATATCAGCATCGATTGCCTCTTCTAGAGAGGAAGAAGAAGCAGAATTCAGACCAGACACCCCATAATTGAGATGGTTTCCGCAGATTGTAAGACTCATTCCGCTACAATGAGAATGAATTTATAGCGTTGTATAATTAAATGCGATGCCATGTGGAAAAGAATCTGCCTAATCTGACATAGCAGAGAGGGGACATATTTCAGGCTTACATACCACTGTCAAAAATAAAGATGCATTTGCAGCAAAAGGAAAAAAATGCATAGATCTTACACACAGCTATCATTTCTTCATGAAGATTTCATCCCATAAATTTGACCACACATTGAGTGTTCAGGAGCGCTGACCTTTTTCAAGAGACATAAATATGTTTAATAACCCCTCAGAAAAGGACATAATTTAATCTATAGCATTTAAAACACACACACACACACACTGTTCTCTAGGAGGACTTGGTATAAATCACAGGAAAAATCATTCTGTAGATAACAAATTTGCCTTCTGGATCTTTTGGAAAACAAAGTAGTATTAATACATTTTTTTAAAATAGTACTTTTACTGAAGTATTTTACTGATGTTAATTCCAGAACATAACTCTTTGACAAGTAGTTAAAATTCTGGGAAACATTTTTAACACCCTTTCTTAGAAAGTGACAAACAGGGTGTTTAGATTTGTGTCTGTGAAATCGCAGGCACAGATCAAAGTAGCCCTATAAGGGCAGCCTGAGGCACTGCTTGGGATAAGGGAACTAAGGCTGCATTCCCAACCCCTAGTTAGGCCTGGCGCAAGTCCTGTGTTGTTCTGGGAGTGTCACAACAGTGCTGTAAGGCTGAAATCCTAATCTCCAGTTAGGCCAGCATAAGCCTCAGCATTAATCCTCGGCTGGCCTGGGGGTGTCACAAAAGTGCCTTAAGGCATTTCTGCCCAGTCCTGGGGACCAGTGCACAGGCATATGCCGACCTCCCCCCCCCCCCATGGGAAGATTTGCCAGGTGAGTTAGGATTGTGTCCAAAGTCACTTCTGTGCCATTCCTTGGGGGTTAGACCTTAGATCAGTGCCTAGACATATACCAGCTTTCCCTCACTATCACAAGAATGGGGAATAGGTGGGTTAAGCCCACCTATTAATCCCCCTTATTCCAAGTTGTGCCCTGAACTTCACCAAACCTGTGCTGGATTCAATGAATTGTATTCCAGTGCAATTTAGGATTGCACTCTAAGTTATTTTGAAATCATAGAATCATAGAGTTGGAAGGGACCTAGTAGGTCATCTAGTCCAACCAACCGCCTGCAGCAGGAAATCCTCCTAGAACATCCCCGACAGGTGGTCATCGAGCTTCTGCTGGATGATTTGGATGATTCTGTTCAAGTCATAGCATAGCAAGATAGCATAGATGATTCTGTTCAGGTCATGTCATAGCATCGCAAGGAAGTGGTGAGAGTGCCACCCTATGTGCCACCCATAAGGAGGTGCCAACACCATGTGCCTGATTTAATCCTCAATAGCTTGCATGAAACTGTGGATACAGGAAGGGTATACAGGAGGATGCCTATATATTTGCAGAGCAGAGAATGGTACAAAGAAGTATTTCATCATATAAGGGCCCCTAATGTGTACTGGTACCACCTAGTCAGTTACGAGAACCAAGCCTGAGCGTGACATTTTAGCATTTATTGATCTGTTTTATGAACAGCTATTTTCTTTCTTTCTTTCTTTCTTTCTTTCTTTCTTTCTTTCTTTCTTTCTTTCTTTCTTTCTTTCTTCCCAGCAATATGGCTTGGCCTTTCCAAATAACCATTAGGCAAAACGCTTGGTGTTGGAATGTACCCATCACTCTACGAGGAAGAATGATGGTTCATAAAATCAATAGACTTGTCATGCCAAATTTCTTCCCAAAGCGAGTGCCAATTCCTCTTAAGGAAATCTCATAGGGAATTAAATGATGTTCTTCAGTGCTTTGAAGCCCCTAAATGCAAGTTAAAACAGGCTTGATGAGACTCCCTATGTGCAGCTGTGAGCTGTCAAACAAGTCTTACAAACAAGACTTTGCTATAGGTTTGCTCCTTTCTTTCCTAAGAAAAGAAAATGAGGCTTAGCTAGCAGTTGGGACAAATATGTGACTAATTCACCACCAACCAAAAGTCCTGATGACTTTTTCCAGTCACACACTTCAATTTATATTTTCACAGGGATCTATGGCACTAAATGCCAGTTTCCAAGGTTCTGTCACACTCCAGCCTATTACCACCAAAATAAAGAAGGGAGGGAAGGATAGAGGGAAAGGCCTATATAGATAAAAAGATGGAAAACCAAAGTAAGCTTGATTCTCGATGGCACCTGCATATCTATAGTAGTCCTGAGTTGCATGAATTCCTGCGGATGTGAAACCTGTGGACAACCAAACCTATGGATAATCAACGCTTCTCTAGATATCAGAATGCCTTGCCAAGACCCAAAATATCACTTCCAGTCTTCAGCTGAAAACCAGAATAGACCTTCTAATGCCTCCAAGAGGCATCCAAGCCCTCCAATTTCATCTGGAGGGTCCATGTTGGGCCAAACAGAAAGGTTTCAGACCTGCATATAATGAAATCAGTGAGTGGCAATTCTGCAGATACAGAGGGCTTTGTCAAATTCTCATGTATTGTTGTATTTTTCACAAAAACCCTGTGAAACTCACAATACAAAGGGGAAAAAGCTCAAACAGTATGCTGAGATCTATAATAAGCTCAACAGCATCAATAAATGCTAATATGAAAAAATCACTATTAAAATTAGTCAACAAGAGTCTAAAGTTCACATTAAGATTAAAGAAAACAAAGCATAAGAACATTACTAAGGATGCAATCCTAATCCCTAGTTAGGCCCGCATGAATTCCAGTACAATGGCCTGGAATGCTGTAAAACACTTGTGCACTACTCCTGGGGGATTAGGGCAATGCACAGACATGCGCCTTCCTCCCCACACCATCACAGGAACAGGGAGACCGGAGAGTTGTGCTGAACTCGAGGATTGTGCCCTGTAATGTTAGGATTGTTAGGATTGTGCCCTGTAATGTTGGTCAAAGGTCTTTATTTTCCTCTTTTTAGTTTCCATATACAGTATTAGAAACAAACAGCATTAAAAATATAGAACACATTTAATAGTTTTCACTTGATAATTGCATGAGAACAGGAAATAAAAGGGAATCATATGTAATCTTGCATCTCTTCATGCCATCAAAAGATGGCTGGTAGGATGCAGAATCTCTGTTGGCTTAAGAAATGAAATAAATTTTTATAAAATGTTTGATGTTACATTAAAACAAATTAAGACAACATTGATAAAGTATTTTTTGCAACCTACAAATGATAAGCAGACTCTTTGGGCAGTTCAGATGTTCAAGGACCTCCACCTACACAAGATTTCCATTTCTAAAAAATGTACATAATTTTGTACATACATAACTGACATCTGCTGGCGCTCTTGCTTGATTGTTTTTGCCCATGTTTTTGCACATCTATGTTGACTCCTACCCTAAATCAAAATATGACAGCTTTATAGCAATAAAAGCAGTTTCACATTTTATTTCAAACAAGTCAATAATTTCTATTTTAAAGAAAAATAGGTATTAAATGTCTTATTGGTCATTCCGGTCCCAGAAAGTGGTGCTAGGGTATGTCTGTCTGGTTTGGGGTGCCTTAGGGATCTGTCTTATTTCCCGTGCTATTTAACATCAACATGAAACCAATGGAAGAGAACATCCAAGGAAGTGGCAAAGGCTGTTGATGTTCTCGATGCTACCAGGCAGCAGTTGGGAATGGGACGTGGCTTAAATTGAAATTAATTTCCAGGTAAAACAGTGGTCGTTCTTCTATGTGTTCGGGCAGGGTCTGTTATTCTGGATAGGAGTCATCCAATCCATGTTTTTGTGGTCCAGAAATGATGCACGATGCAGGTGCTAGACTACCAACCTGTTGCAATCTGTCTGGAGGAGAAGGTGCAGAGCTTGGGAGTTCTGGATCCCCAGCTACCCCTGGATGAACAGGTGGTGCCTATGGCCAGGGAGAATTTTTTGTATCTAGATATGGATATTTTATTTAGTCTGTTTGAAGCCCTGCTTTTTCTTTATGTTCTTGTAATTTCTTTAATAAACTATTTTGACAAGTCATTTGCCCAATCTTTCTGTTCAAAGCCAAGAGTTATCCCCTTTCATCCCCAACAGCCTGTCAGGGATACAGTAGGAGTGGGTAAGACTTCCAATGTCAGGTTCCTGAACTGCATCTCTAATAAGTAACTTCCAAGCGTAGGAAAAACAGAACTTTTGAGCTTTCTTACCCATCTGTTCTTCAGATTCCAGATTTTAGTTATGAGTTATTCCCACTCACAGTGGACCAAACTGGATAACCACATCTACATTTTAGGATAACCTGGGATTGGAAGCGAGTTGTTTGGCTATTCCATTTTAGGTAATTTTTTTCCAACCAGAGTGTAGAAACTTATGCTCTTTCCTTATTTTCTGTAGCATCCTTTTCCCTGTAAGATATTGGCAGGTCACAAGAATATCACTCTGACTGAGACACAGTAAGACAAAAATAACAAAAATCAATATTTGAAAACTTCACATTGTCTACTTTATATACCTTGTGCTAAAACCATTGTTTGCCTTGGAATGTTTGAAGTTGTGAATTCCTTCTCCTTTTGATTACAGACAGACAGACAGACAGACAGACACCTCCAGACTGCCTTTACTGTCAATTTCTAACTGATGACCAACTGGAAACTTGCAGTGTACACCCATTACCCATTATAGAATGAATGTGTCAAAAGATCCTCCATATGGAAAACTAGCATGCTGGTGACCACCCTAACCTCACAGACAGTGGGATCCTAAGCATGTCTACTCAGAAGTAAGCCCCATTGTGTTCAGTGGCACTTACTTCCAGGAAAGCATGGTTAGGATCGCAGTCAAAAGTCAGTACTTGCCAAAGCCTTGCACTGAGAGCCTTGCTAGTCGGAGACAAGCAGAAGTAAAACATAGCATACCAATTATATCTGGAACAAAGAATTTAAGCTTCTGTATTCAGAGTGCTTCAATTTACTAAAATATGGCTGATGGATGCAAAAAATATATAGTCATCGTAATTCAAAGGTAAGATTTTCTCTCCCCCTGCCTAGCTCAGGTTTATTAATACTAAAAAATGTAACCTTTGGTCCTGCAGCAGAATATATGCTGAGCATTCAGCAAATTAATGAGGTCATGTAAGCTGCTGTTATTTTTATTTTTTATTTATTTTTTGCAATCTACCAGGAAGAACTGGTAATTCCATATTACACTTCAGCTGCCTTGCATTTAAAAGCCAGGAGTCAGTTCCATGATTGGTTAAGTAAAAGGATTTTAAGCACTTGCAGCAACAAAACACTGAAATAGCACGACACAATGCATGATATTAAAGGACTGTGAAACCTGCTGGTTTCAGTTATTGAAATCTGAGGAGCTGGGCAAGATCAGCTGCATCTCAGGATATAATGCCCGGGATGGGATGATGCAGCAGCATCACCCCCTGCATCACCCACAACCATATGTTATAGTATATCCTCTTGCAGGAAAGGCTGCAATTCAGAGCAAAATGGAGGTGAGGGAGGGCAGGTGGACCCAACTTCACAGAACTTGCTACTTCCAGTGATGAGCATCAATCCCTCCCTGCCAGTGATGGGCTTCAAAGAAATTAAGAACCGGTTCTCTGTCCATCTGGCAGCCACTTTTAAATGGCTATTTTTAAACTTTATATGTACTATCTCTTGTTAAGAACCGGTTCTATAGAGTAGGTGCGAACCTGCTGGTGCCCACCACTGCTCCCTGCAGATTGCCAGGAAACACCCAGAGAACTGCAATGAGAAGCTTGTTGCCCCACTTAACCCCTTTATATGCTACTGCAAGTTGGTGCCCCCTCAACCAAAGCCAAGGTCCTTGCCAAACCCTGGATATGCCATGGATGCAATACAAGAAAGGGGTATTGCATCCCTTTGCTGTTGACAATTGGTGATCCACTTGTGGGTCACAACCCAGAAGTTCACCCAACTTCTGATTCCACTGCTAGCCATTTAAGCCCAGCCTGCCAGAATCCACACTAGTAATTCTATGGGCACAATCCTAACCATGTCTATGGGCACAATCCTAACCATTGTGTTCAATGGTTCTTACTTTCAGGAAAGTGTCTTTAGGATTGCTGCCTATGAGCCATCCATGTTTAATCCCGGCTCTACCTACCCAGCAGTCCATCTCTGTCCATGCTCAGAAAAATAAGCATTTTAAACTGTACAACAGAACAAAACTGGTATTACTTTTGTCCCCCGTCAGAGTGGGAGAAAAATAGCCACTGGTTTGTTTGGTTTTTTTAAAGGAGTCTCACTCTTATAAAACAAACCCTCATGTTCAGATTGTGAAGATATACTTTTTCCATCTGAAAGGGAGAACTGATCTCTCCATAGGATCCCATTTCCAGTTCTTTAGAAATGCAAAGGGAAAAAGAAAAATCATCTTCTCTCTCTACATAGTGTTGTTATTTGGGGAAACATGCCATTATAATTTATGTTGGCCTTCAATTCCCATTTCCTTCTCTGCAAGATAAAGTCAAGATCAACTGTGCCCTGCTGTGATAATTCACATAGATCATGAGAATTTGATAGACGTGATGACAAAAAACCCTTCAGATTATTAACCCACACACACATACACAAACACACTGATGTGTAGCAAATTCCCAAAATGTCCTCTTTGCAGAAAGCCTGAGGTGAGGAATCTGAAGGATGCAAATCCAGAACTCAGAAAGTGGAAAATTTTATTGCAACCACCACATGCCATAAAACAGAGATTAATCATGGGAGGGGGGCTGCGCATGAGCGCACTGTCACAAGACTGACAGCACATGGCAGGTAAGCAATACCTATGAGGCTACAACAGACTGGAGAAAGGGAAGAGTTAGTTAAGGGATTTTGGAAGAAGCTCAGAAAGATACCCTCTGAAGTGCTTAAATAACCTGGCAGGATGCTATGGAAGAAGGGAAATAATGGATCTCGCTTCTGTCGACACCACTTGCTATGCTGTGGTGAAAACATGTGCATGCACACCAAGAATGAGCCAGGAAAGAGACCAATTCACTGTGAGTTCACAGTTATAGCACTGGGAGAACTAATCATGAAACCAATTTCTTTTTTAAATTTATAAATGTGGTTGAGTATACACTGCACATCTATGGGAGTTTTGATGCAAATCAATAATCATCCTCTAGAACCATTCTAATTAATGGCTCATGTTAGCTAGTTTGGGTCTTGCAGTTTTCCATAGCAAGGTTGTCCAGTTCCAAGTGACTTTGAACACAAGCCTAACCATGTCTACTCAAAAGGAAGCCCCACTGTGTTCATGGGGTTTTACACCCAGGAAAGTGTCTTTAGGATTATGTCTTTAGCCTAAGGGCACAATCCTGAGTAACTATGTGGTGTCCTTACTCCGGTGTAAGAACAATTTGCTCTGGATTGCAATATGAATTTCCCATAGGTTTTCACTAGGTAGTGCAGTAACTAAGGGTACACGTAATGTCTCTTACGTGCTCCTGTAGTTACTCTGGATTGTAGGGTAAGGCACTTTCCTCGGAATAAGACCTATTGAACACAATGGGGCTTACTTTTGAGGAGAGATGGTTAGGGTTGTGCTCTATATGCTGTTTCTATTGTAATGATTGCTGAGGACACGAAACTACTTGAAATTCTTCATAGGGAGCAGTACATTGCCTCGTTGCTCAATCCCATCAGGTAATACAATGAGTCAAAAGGAAACACCATGCTGGAAAGATTTGGTTCTGATGCGGGAACCAGTACAATAAATGTATGAGTTGGCCCTTTAAGAGCTTTGTTCCAGGGTGATCTGAAACAGACATATGGCAAGGAACTAGGAGGTCTTTAGGACCCAATCCTATATGAACCTATATGAAAGTCTCCCTTCCTTCCTGTACCAAGTTCACCATGTTTACCCTCCTCTCGCTATTTATAAATAACAGTAATTTTTTTTTTACTTTTACAAATCTGAGAGGAAGGGTCCATGTACAGACTTAAGCTTAATGCACAGCTACCTGCCCATATAGACTTTTTATTTTTTTTACAAACTTTTTATATGTCTATTGTTTTTTATTAAATAAACGTATAAAAAGAAATATTTAAAAATTATAAAAAATTTATTTTATACCTTTTATTTTTCTACGTTTATGCCTTTTATTTTTCCGCATTTTATAAACTTTTATATGTTTATTGTTTTTTCTAAAAAAACATATAAAATTAATTTTAAACATTTATAAAAAGAAAGGTTCATGTGGGTAGGTAGGTGTGCATTAAGCTTCAGCCTGTACATGGACCTCTTCCCCCTGATTTAAGCCATCTTGCTTTTATGCCCCATCACAATCTTCCATCCTCTTTATTTAATTGGTACATCACTCATTTATGGCATGACAAAAGGAAGGCCTTTTAATTCCATCTTGGCGTTCCTCATCCCGAAGCAACAGAAGGGTTGAGCATGAAAATGTTGCCTTGGACTAAGTCTTTAACCATCACCGGCCCACCGGCCCATTACCGGCCCACTGGCACTGCTGCTTCTTTTCACTGTGGCTGTGCCGCCAGAGCTGCGGATATATGATTGAGCCACTTCCAAAAGGAACTCGGCAAGCTCAGCAGCCCAGAAGCCAAACAATGGCAACTGGCAAGCAAGAAGAAACAGGAGCACAGCCTTTTCAATGACTCTGATCCTGGAAAGCAAAAGGGACTGTACGATAGAAAAGGAATACCCAATGGGAGGAGAACAGGGGCCACAAAAAGATAACGGAGTGGTTAAACTGGGAGCTCATTACAGGTAGCTGTGCTTATATTACCCTACAATCCAGAGTAATTACGGGAGCACATAAGAGACATTACGTGTACCCGTAGTTACTGCACTACCTAGTGAAAACCTATGGGAAATTCATATTGCAATCCAGAGCTAATTGTTCTTATACCGGAGCAAGGACTCCCCATAGTTACTCTGGATTGTGCTCTTAGTTACCAGAAAGCTGACGGATGTGGAGGCAAGTCCAGTTTTCCCCAGTTTCAGCTGCTTGGAATGAGACTGCAAGCTTTCAGTTGATGCTTCAATCAACTGATGTAAGCCTGCAATCCTTAAAGACACTGTCTTGGGAGTAAGGACCATTGAACACAATGGGGCTTACTTTTGAGTATATATGGTTAGGATTGTGCTCTAAATCAACTGACTTAATCAACAGGCAGCCCAGTTCTATTGCTGGAAGTGACGCTGGATTCAGTAATGCCAACATGCCCTGAAGCATCTGCCAGAGGTCTCCTTGGTGGAAAGAGAATTTTGTTCCCTTTCCCTAGAGAAAGCCCCAAGCCCCACAATAGGGCTTCTCAAGTTCTCACTAGGATTTCTCAGTAGGGATTCTCAAGTTTACTCCAGCTATTTTGATCTCACAGTCTAGATAGCCTTCATATTTGGGTTTGAAGCCTGACACAGAAGATAGGATTCAGTGGAGCAGGGACTGGGTGGTTCCCCATTCCTACTCCAGTTCCTCCTGGACCCAGGGCCCTTGCCACCACTGGAGCTCTTACCATGCTCTCGGCCTGCATCCTTCCAGCACTGGGCTGGCATTAGAACTCAGTACTGGTGCTAACCCACAATAGGATCAGCCCCTATTTGCTGCAATCCTAAACACACAAGTTGTCCAATCCTAATCGAATTGTCCATACTACAGTGCAGTGGCACAAAAAGGCCAGTACTGTAGTCAGTGAAAGAAATGAGGATGCTGGTGGTCTCTTCAAGATAAAGGGCCCTTTGCCCAAGGTGAACATATGTCACAACCAAAAATGGAGGACAGGACCCTCCAAAATGTAGCACACTCAAGAAAAATGTAGGACATGAGAATAAAAAAGCTTAAAACACTCATATATATTGCCTTCATGTGGTTAATTTAACTCAGCTTATTACTAAATTAAAAACTACTTCATGAAATTTATTACTTATATTTATGAATTACAAGAATGCTACACACTGCCTGCTCACAAGAAAACAGAGGACAAGGGAGACTTTTTTCCAGGACACAAAGTTAAAATCCAGGACATGTCCTAGGGGAAAAAAGAAGAAATATGGTCACCCTACCCTTGCCCCAGAGGAAAGCCTCAGCAACTGGCTATGGAGCTACCTGGACCTGCACTTGCAAAATCACTAGTGCCGGTCCAAGCAACGCTGTGTTGGTAGACTATACCCACAAGGGAGGATACGATCTATACCCACAAGGGAGGATACGATCAAAATGGTCTGTCTATTGACAATTGATTGATTGATTGACTGATTGATTGAATGAAAGATTCATTCATTCAATCTTATCCAGTTCCAATAACAATGAAAAGACAATCTTATTTGAAACTACAGAACATCCTAGTTAATATAATTTCTTGAAATCTCACCCTTTGTAGTCTCTAATTAGCCTGAGTTAAAGGATAAGGCAAAGGAGAATTGTGTGGAATTTCCCTATACTGTCAGTTGTCGTTTGGGCAATATCAGAGAACCATATTTTGCTTGTTCCATAATCCGGGATGTTTTCACTACTCACATACTGGCAAAGAAATGCAGGATCAGTTCTGAACAGAGCCTCCCTCCTGTGTAGAGGAGACTTCCAATATGGTGGCTTAATTTTTCAGGCTCACTTCCACCCCTCTCAAGGCATGCTGTTTGGGAATCAAGCATAAAGTAGCTCTTTGGAGTTTGGCCCAGATGTTAGCTATCCCATTGGTTCTGGCTTGCTGTAAATAGCTTGCTGTATCTTTGCCCAGGCACCTTAATCTTTTAGTTTCCTTTGGTGAAAACAAAAGAAAAGCACTTAAAAATCTGCTTATCTGCTAAAATGTGCAATCGCTTCAAATTTTAGATTTGATTAGCAGAAGAAATAAGGTCCAACTGTGGCTTCATTTCAGAATGAAAACTGTAAAATGTTGTTTGCAGGGATCAAGGGAAGGCTGCCCCCCACCCCAAAAATCTAACAGACTATAGAAGAGACAAAAGGCTGCCTGGGACACAGCGCTGAACAGAATAGAAACATCAACTTCAAAAATTCACATGAGGTCATCTAGTCCAGCCTGCCTGCCTGTAGCAGGAATCCTACTGGAGCATCTCCAACAGGTGCATATGCAGGATGACCATATATAATGGAGGCAGAGTGCATGCATCTTTAACCATTGCACAGAAAAGGGAATTTAGGCAGGAATTTAGGCATCATAGAAGGGTTTAAAAAGTAGCCCCTTCCCGAATTCCCTCTTCTGTGCAATGCTTAAATGTACAGGCACTCAGTCCTCCATTTTATATGGTCACCCTGTAGCACCTCTGCTTGAAGATCTCCAATGACAGAGAATCTATCACCTCCTTGTTAATCTATCAATCTGCCATGTAACATCAAGAATTTCTTCCTGGTGGTCCATCCAGAATCTTCTGTCTTACAGTCTGCATCTCATTCTTCCATCGGAGGCAACAGTTTGTACCATTAGAAGCAACAATTTGTTCCTTCTTCCATGTGACAACCCTTCAGATATTTGAAGACAACCTTTTCTCATAAAACATTTCTCATCCAGCCCCTCTAATCATCCTTTTTCACTCTGCTCTGAACCTGCTCCTGCTCCTTCTTTCCCAAACTAATATGCACAGAATTGGAAAGTACTCCAGGGGGTGTCTGATGTGTATCTAAAAAGATGTGCCCCTGTTTTCCACCTTCCTTCCTTTCCTGGGTAGCATGCATGAGTCGTTGAGTAGCAAAAAAGTTCAGACAGAAAGAAGCTGCTTTGAAAAATTGCTGTCCCGAATGTACAGATAATCCATCCCAAAAACAGGAGATTTCCCTTTAAAAAAACACCCAACAGTAAACTGGAGGAGCAAGACAAGATTGAGAGGGATGGAAATACAGGCAGGAAAGTGAGAAAAAACAAGATTATTAGAAGGTGTTAAATGAATCGAATCATAGGAGAGATCTGTCCATTCCGAAAAAGGATGGGGTAAGGCCTGCTGGGTGTTTACACACACAAACACACACAATCTTCCCAGAAAGAATCAGTTGAGCCCCAATAAAATTAAGACATCTAATATCTCCCCAGATTATTTCAATACCTGTCGCATGCATAGTTAACATTGGTGTTCTAGGAATTTAATAACCATATGGCACAATCGTAACCAACATTCCAAATGTGCTGCATCACGAAGGCCTGCTCAAGCTAAGGAAATATTTGTTTTATCTTGGAGTTGCTTTGCTCTTATTTTGGCACTGGAAAGTGGGTTAAGATAATGCTCATAATCTTGTCCTGTTTAAGATGTTGAGTCATTCTCAAGAAGGAAAAGGTCGTTACTGCACATTAAAAATATTTAGAACCTTTTCACCCTCCTCTGATTTCATTAAGAAAACACCCATAAAATACTTCTATGACTTTGTTTTTGGCAATTTCAAAATGATTGTCTTGGACTGATACCAAAACAAACACTACACATCTTGCCCAGTGACTGAAAAAAATGCATAGGTTATTATCAACACCGTGCAGATATATCATCTATTAAATAATGCATCAGTTATGAATAAATAGCAAGTGACAATTAGGATCATTGCTGTTTGGGATGTTATAAAACCAGAGCGTTTCTGTGCAAACAGTTCATGAATATAGAGATGAAAGGATGTTAATGTAATGAAGGAGAGAAAATAATACAAGATGAATAGGGAACTTGATTTGGAATGACTGGGAAATATGGAAGGACACTCCTGTCTGAAAAGCAGAGTTTCCAGAATAAAGTGAATATACAAGGACAGGAGTTTGATTCTCAGGCATGATATCTGTCTCTTCTATTTCAGTAACATACTGAGATGTGCAGTATAATGGACATGCACAGAACAATTAAGAAAAGCCAGACAGGTCCTTGCCATGAGGAGTTTACAATTTAAATTACAGCAGTGGAGGAAACCGTATGTGAAAGTTAGAGAAAGGCACAGATCGCAGAGGATGACCACTGCATCTGAAGGGGTTCCATTTCCATCATGTCTGGGAGATCAGGTCCTGCCCTCCATTTGGAACTCTTTCTAGAGGTATCAGAATGGTCCCCAAAACATCCACTTCCAGTCTTCAAAGACAATTTCTATTTTGCCTCTGAAAACAGAAGTGGCCATCAAAGGCCACTTTTGAGGTTTATAGAGACCAACAGAGTGGGTGATATAAGTGGGCTGCTTAAAGGTGTTGTGCCTGTTGATTTGAAGACCACCAGGTCAGCAGTTAGAGATCACTCTGCATGACAGAGTGAACTCCCATCACTTGTCCCAGCTCCAGACAACCTTGCAGTTCAAAAGCATGCAAATGCAAGTAGATAAATAGGTACCACTTCAGAGGGGAAAAGCAATGTCCTGGCGACAGGCCCCTGAAAAAGGCAGGCCAGATTTCCCCAGGTTGCATCATTCACCTAAGTGGATCTGCCAGGAGCAGAAACAATGTGAAGAAGATGATGATGAAAATAGGTCATCTGCCCAGTGTGACCCAGAAGAGACCACTCACACTCCCAGGAGTATCGACTCCAGGAACCATCAGGCGCAGCAATCCATCTTGGAGCACAAGCTGGGTCAAGAAGTCAGTAAGACTGGGAACCACTAAGTTAGACTGGCCCTACAATCCAGAGTAACTACAGAAGCACGTAAGAGACATTACGTGCACCCATAGCTAAGGCACCACCTAGTGAAAACCTATGGGAAATTCATATTGCAATCCAGTGTAAATTGTTCTTACATCGGAGCAAAGACTCCCTGTAGTTACTCTGGATTGCACCCTTACCCCCAAATCCAGAGTAACTACGGGAGCCTGTAAGAGACTTTACGTACACCTGTAGTTACTGCACCACCTAGTGAAAAGCTATGGGAAATTCATATTGGAATCCAGAGCAAGTTGTTCTTACACTAGAGCAAGGACTCCCTGTAGTTACTCTGGATTTTGCCCATAAAGAACAGGGTGGGGAACACTCTCTTTGAACCTGCAATTTTTTGAATCAACTCCATTTTTCAACATAAAGCACAGCTCTATTCAAATACTGGAGTCCTAAGCCCCGTTAAGAGGGCAAAAATATAACTGAAATGTCCTCAGTAAGTTAGCATGTTGAAGATCAGGCTGCCAAATATGTAGGTTGAGTGTAGCCAGAAATAAACCCACATACAAGGGTTATTCAAACATATATAATTTCAGTAGGATGGGATGCATCGTTTTCACAAGCTTGATGAGATCATTTGAGATCAGTTAGGTGGCACCATGGAGACAAATAAAGTAGGCACAAGACATAAATGATCACTTTCTTAACCTTTCTTGGATCCTGTAATTGGTTACACATTATTCAATGCTGAGCAAAAGGACGTACAGATAAATGGGAACTGCCATTGTGATATGGCTGCTGCAAGACAGATGCAACAATGGCAGGCGCATGGCTCACAAAACCGGATATCAAAGGTCTCCTTCAGACGGCTGGCAGAATTTGCAAATTGCATAACTTGCCTAATTCCAGCCTTGAGAGAGGATTCCTGCTTGCTGCATTATGTTCATCACTCTTTCTGAAACCATCACAGGTCACGAACAATAGCTGTCATTGAGAAAATAATCCCAGGCAATTTTCTACCAGATAATTCAACCTACCATGTTATCTTCTCCGGGGGAATGAAAAGGCAACGCCGCAGGAGCTTAAACGGTAGCTTTACCCAGAGAATGATTATTCCAGTTTGGAGGCGGACCACTTTAAAAAGGTTAGACTCCTAGAAATGCTCGACATCCCATCAACAGTGCAACATGCTGATAATGGTGAAGTTTAAATAGCCTTTCCAATTATCATCAAATAGCGTGTAAGAGACTACTCAAAAGCTACCAAAATCTATTAGCTAATCCTCCTTTAAGAGCCATGGTGGTGCTCTTGGTTTCCTTCCACTTAGCAATGATAAAAAATTGGCCTCCATGTGAATCAGAAGATAACACTTCAGTCTTATCGGTTGCTGAGCCTGACAAACAGTTATGAAAAAATCCCAGACATTGGCATCAACTCAGTGTTTTAGGGTCTCCTGGATTGATATTTGATAGCATCTGAGATGGAAATGAAATCAAATTTTCACCAATTCTAAAATGCCTTCTAGGTCCACCCTACATAAGAACATAAGAAGAGCCCCTCTGGATCAGGACAAAGGAGAACCAAGATGGTAGTGGTTAGGGAGTTGATCCAGGTTGAAGTCTCTTCTTGGTGATGAAGGTCAATGTGGATGACCTTGGGCCAACCACACTATCTCACAAGATTGTTGTGAGGGGAACTGGAAAAATTGAACTACAACTTGGGCATTTGCCCTAGTAAGGGAAAGGCAGGGTAAAAATAAAATAAATCTGCTGAACTGTTTTACTGGTGAGGCCAGTTGAGATGTTTTCAGATGGTTGAAGGGAAGCAAAAGGTTATGCACCATGTTTGGGGAGCTGGAATGAGAAACCAGCTTCCTGAATATGAATCTGCCAACAGCAGTAAGGCCATTGTCTCACTATACAACTAAAGGCTACTTGTCAGCAGCAGCCAGTAGACCAGTCTACACAATCTGTCCTCATATGCATATTCAAAAACTCTCATTGGTGGGATGGATGATGCTGCATATTCGAAACATCGCCAGATTTTGGTGAGGATCTTTGCAGTATTGAAAGATATGAAAAAATCCACAAATACCGGATGTCATAATTGACATCTGACAATAACCCAGTTAAAGGCCCACAGCTTTCTTTGTCCATGTTCAAAGGCATCACTTGTTGAGAATCTGCAAGGGCACCAGCAGCTTCTCTCACTGCTCCTTAATCTATTTGCATTTCCTGATCTTTGTTAAATGAATATTTCAATTGACGAACACTTAGCCCAGCTAAAAGCTGGCAGCAAGGAGCAGATGGTAGACCATGGGTAGGAAACTGTTGACAGATAATTTATACATTGGAATATACCAGGGACCCATACTCTCAAGGGTCTTTACTTACTGTAAGGTTAGCTAAATCTCTCTGGAAAGACAATACGTTTGAGACATTTACCATACTGCACTTTGGCAGGTGTATGGTGTGATCTGCTCATACATGAAAGCTACTTTGCATAACAGAATGGAGAAAGTCGGACTCAGCATCTACAGAAGGTTTGTTCCTCAGGGTAAATAAATTTAGCTGCCAGTTGGTAAGGTTTTTTTCTCTAGAGCCCCATCACTTTGTATATTCAGCACTTCATAAATCAACACATTTGTCCTTTTTCTGGCTATAAAGAGCAAAGGAGTCGCTAAGAGTCCACAACAGCTTCACAAAGTTCATAAGAGGCTTTAAGAACTTGTGACCCACCAAGCTAAGCCAGTGAGGTGCCCAGGAAACATCTTGCTTTTGCTACATCTGGGACCCTGAAAACAGAGTGAGATGGTCAAGTACCTTTCAGGTCTTGAGGAATGGCTTGTCTGGTTCGACTCAGTACAACCTATGGAATATTCCTATTGCAGGTAGATAGCTTGGAATCTTCTGCATTTATTTCCTCTCTGCCCCACCAACAGCAAATATGCTTTGGTTGAACGCACTCAGTTATAACATCAAACTGACACCAAAATTCAGAATAGCCAGGCCAGAGGAGAAGAAGGTAGGGAGAAAAATCCCTTTGGCTCAGGCTTTGTGGGGTGGTGGTAAACCATAACAAAACATATGTATTATAAAATAAATTTGAGTATTTCAACCTTAGCCTATCCAGGGTTGTGTTTCCACTATAGATTTAGGATGCAATCCTAAAGACGCTTTCCTGGGAGTAAAAACCATTGAGCACAATGGGGCTTACTTTTGAGTAGACATGGTTAGGCTTGCACTCCAATTTCAGTTCACATCTATTATTCCACTGTACCACAGTTTTGTGACTGTGGTGCTCCTCAACAAACCATTCACCACATTGTGTCCAACTACAGATTGAGAGCTTATACTGGCCCAGTGTCTGATTTTTTTTCCACTGTAGACTACTCTGTCCTTGAATGGCTGGATGGACTGGACATTAACATCTGATTTACCATAAGTCCATCTGTTGTATGCCATACACTAAATAAATAAACAATCTTTAATGCATTCTGGAGGCTTCATGAAAGAGGCACAATCAGGCATCACCAGCTCAATGACTTTGAGGACAACTGTCTCCAACATCAGTAAGAATAAGACAGAATAATGAACACCTGTCTCTTCTTCTCTTCTCACACCTGCCCACTTGAAGCCTCTTCCCAGCTTTGGGATGCCTAGTAAGATCTGATGGGGGTAGGGGACAAGTTTGAACACAAGATCCAGAGACTGCCTGGTTCATCTTCCAGAGTTAGTATAGAAAGTATATAAAAAGTTAGTATAGATTTGTACATTGTCCCATTACAAAGGCATCTGCAAGGGTGACACCATGGCCACACAATGGTCTCACACATGGCTGTGTTTTTTTCCTAGACTGTATTTTGAAAGTGAAAGTCTGGAAATTAACCTTGGGGCACAAACTGGAATGGTATGATAAGGGAGAGCTTGTAATGCACAAAATGCATTTATGGAGAGACAGGCTGCAAAGAGGGGACCTGCCATTCCCGAAACATAGAACATCGTGTCCTAAACACACTTTCCTGGGAGTAAGACCAATTGAACACAATCAAGCTTCCTTCTGAGTAAACACAGTTAGTATTGTGCTCCTACTTTCATATACTCGAGTCTTCCTTGGAATTGCTCCAGCTAGCTGGTGTGGGGTGGCATGGGCTTATCCCAGAGCAAGGGAACAACATACCCTTACTTCAAGAAGACTATTGCAGCTCAAAATTCACCATTCACAAAGGAACTGATCAGATCTTTGGGATATTTTCAAGGACATGAGCATGTTAGCAAAATTAGGACAACTGTAACAACCAAAGTTGTTTTTTTTTCCAGCCCCACCACTGCAAGACAGTCATGGACAAAACACAAAAGTTCATTGGAAACTGTGCCATTTAAGCACAAGATCCAAATGTTGTTTCTTGCACAATTCCCCTGAGCCAAAGAGCCAGAACATGGGAGATAATTTTGCTGTTGAACGGCTGAGCACAGCCCGAAGCTGGTCTGCATTATTCCAGGAAAACGAAGTGGCCTCTAGCCAGCCCAAGGGAGCATTATCAAACCCTGTATGCTGAAAAGGCTTTAAGCAGCTCATGAAGGGGAAGAGAGAGAGAGAGAGAGAGAGAGAGAGAGAGAGAGAGAGAGAGAGAGAGAGAGAGGACAATTCTGAACTAATTAGATTTCAAAAATAGGAGGAAAATATTTGTGCCAAACTGCAAATTGTCATTATTATGCATACAAGTCCCTAGCTCAGCTTTCAATTGTATGTTGGGGGTATGGGAGCTAATTTCAGATAGTCATTATATTCTCAAGTTGAGCATCACACACACATAATTTCCCTAGATTAGTGGTGTCCGAACTCCAGCCCTGGGGCCAGATGCAGCCCACAGTGTGCCTTAATGCGGCCCGCAGCAAGACTCCCCAACCACCTGCAGGCAAGCCTTGTAATTCTCTGGATCTATCTCTAATAAATTCTTTATGTAAATTTATGTAAATTTATTCAAATTTGAAATATAAATTATTTTTCCAGCCACCAACACAGTGTCAAAGAGATGATCTGGTACTCTTGTTTGGACATCCCTGTCCTAGACCTTCACCTGAGCCATATTGTGTAGCAGTGGTGGGCCCGGCATGGCCCAACAACTGGATCACCAGAAGTGGTCAGGGGGTGGGGAGGGTCAGGGGCGGGGCCGGGGGCAGGGCCGGGAAGGGCACTCTGTGCGCTGCAGGTGAGTGGGGCGAGGTGGGCAGGGCTAGGGGCAGGGTGAGGGGCGAGGCGAGGGCAGGGCAAGGAGCGGGCCCCAACCCCAGCGCACTGCACATGTGCCAAGCTTGGCACACATGCAGTGCATGTCCTGAAGCTGGTCAACCAGCTTCAGGAGACACATTGCGCGTGCGTCAAGCTTAGCGACCAGCATGTTGTAGACCACACACCATGTTGTAGCTCCTGGTCTAATTCAATCCTGAAAGAGTTAATAAGAATCCATTTGCAGAAATCTTTGTATGGTAGCAGGAATTTGCAAAATAAAAGGAGCATTGGCAGTTTGGTAAAATAGCATTGGCAAGCACTGGCAAATAGCAATTTGGCAAATTGGTAAAATAGCATTGGAAGCAAAATCTATAAACTGAAAAGATTAGGTTCCAATTTTCAACAGTTTTCACTTTTGGACAGTACTCCGGTCCCTAACTTATCCAATGCCAGTACTAAGCAGGGATCTGACCCTGTGAATTCCAGATTAACTCCCAAACCATCACACCATCCTAGTTATATTAACATCCACATGATATGCAACAACCAACAAACCAAAAAGAGTTTGAGCAGCAGGAAGCACAATTAATTGAGTCTGAAAGCTTTCTTCAAAAGTCCCATTTGAGCTGCTCAAGTAGGACGTCATACAGGTCTTCTTATGTAGGAGATTACAATTGGGATTGTCCTGGATAAATGAGGACAAAGAGAGTATTGGGGTGGGGGACTCAAGCACTTTCTCATCCAGCTCTCCAACGCAGCCCCCTATGGAGAGAGACCTGCCTCACCTGCTGTCAGTCCATATTGTTCTAAGCAAGCCTGGCACACAATTCTAATTTAATAAAAGCTCCTGGTGAAAAGGAGAGAAAGTGAGATGCCTGTTACCAAACGAGCTTTTTCAAAGCCTTGCGATATCAATTGCTAATCAAAACGCCAAAATATTGCTAAATGGGTCTTTGTTTAATGGAAGGCAATTGCAAGCTGCAATTTGCAAGCTGTAGTTGCAGATGGCAATGTTTTTTTCCTCTTTTTCTCAGCAGCATGGTACAGAATTTGCTTTGGAGTACTGCAGACTATGAAATGCAAAGGATATGTTGCTGGGGTAAAGTAATCCAAAGAGAAAGACAACTGGCCAAAGGGAGTAGAGCCTAGTATTTAGTGCAACTAAGGGTGCACTCCTAACATAGGCTGGCACAGTCGTTCAATCTTCCCATTGCCTTGGTGATGTAGGGAGGCAAGTGAAAGTCTGTAGGATGTAGGGAAGCAAGTGGAAGTCAGAAATGCCTAACCCTTCCCCAGGAGTGGGGCAGAAGCTGGGCACTGCGAGGATATATGTCATCTGGTGCAAGGGGGTGAGCACATCACATTCAGGAATGCAGCTGGCCCCAGAACTATAGAAGCACAACTGTGTCTTTGAAGCCTCCAGCTCCTGTGAAGCCACTCTGGGCTGGAGGGTCCAGAAGTGCAGTGCACAAGCGCAATCATCATGCACGCACATTGGACTTCCTAAGCCCAGAACCAAGCTGGCTTACCTAGCCCTAGGCTGGTGAATCCCAGTACACACACACAACCCAGCTTGGCGCTGTGCTTAGGAGGTTGGGGGTGAAGCACCAGGAGGGGGTCACACACTGGAGGAATTTTCAAACCCCTCCAGTGTGACACCACCTCTGGTGCATCACCCAGTGCTATCCACACTAGCTGAACCACCCTCTCGATCCCCCTGGGCAGAAGTGTCATAGAGCACTTTATAACACCCCCAGGTCAGCACAGGACTCATATTGGGGCTTAGGCCGGCCTAAGTGGAGGTTTGTAATCATAGTTATGTACACAGAGTGCAATCCTAACCTAGGCTGGCACAATTCATCAGTATTTCAATTCCCATAGTGATATAAGGAGGCAAGTACATGTCAGTGCACTGGCCTAACCCTCCCCCAGGAGTGGCCCAGAAGTGTCTTATGGCACTAAATCACAGCATAAGTTCTATGCTGACCTGGGGGTGTCACAAAAGTTGCATAAGATACTTCTGCATCACTCCTGTGGGAGGTTTAGGCCAGTGCACAGACATGAACTTATCCTCCTACGTCACCACAGGAATGGGAAGACCGATTAGTTGGTCCGGCCTAGGTTAGGATTGCACCCCAGTTTTCAGCATTCATGACTCAAGTCATCATGAGTCACAAAAAAACAAATGTTTTGGTGGCATCCGTCCAAATATCAGAATTATGGTCTATCCTTTGAATAAAGGTTTCTAAGCTCCATATTTATTGTCCACTTTCCCAGGATGATTAATTATTACAAATATTTTTTAAGTCAAACAAATCACTAGCTTATTTTCCACTCCACTCTCCCCATCCGCCCATTTGTTAAATAAACCATTGTTTTGGAAAGGCTATGGAGGGTTAAGGGAGCAATTATTTAACACTGCCCAGTTAAGAGCATTATATAAAACTTTTTAATAATGCATTCTGTAGTGCCATCTAGGGGATTTCAAAAAATGGAGAGATCCAGCCATCGGAACGAAAGGACAATCAATGCTCAGTAAAATGGCTGCAATTCCAGAACATCATGCAAATTCTGGGATAAGAGTCTGATTTTACTGTAAGGATATTTGCACAAGGTCATATCCAGCATTGCAATTTTGAAAGCAGGAGATGCATTGAGCCATAGTCACTCTTAATAGTCCAATACCTCACAAACATAACCTTGAGGTAGGGAAGGTTTTCCTGATTAAAAAAAAAAATCAGTGTATTGCAGAAACGTGGTTGTACTAGAAAATGTTTGCTGGGGACTTTTATTAGATGTCGAAAAATACATAGTTTCTGTATGTTGCTTCAGCAGTGCAGAAATCACTTATGTGGATTTTAGTGCCTATTTTTGGCACGGAGTTTGAAAGAACAGAACTAGTTAGTGGGGCCAACCACGTGGGAGTGCACAACCCATGTGTGGCTTTGATCTTGCAGAGAAAATTGCTGTTATGCAGGATGAAACCCCTAAAGCAAGGGGCATATAAACAGGTTGGCTTCTTGCATGGATCCTTGTCAAGGATCATTATTCATTAGTGATAGGATTTGTTTGCTATTTGTTAGCTATTTACTGTATGATTTGGGGGAAGTATAAATTCTGTTATAATGATTTTATGATCATCACAAAAACCCTATGAGTATCTATAATGTTCTTGTATTTATTTTATATATTTTATGTTGTTCTCATATTTATGTTGTTTATTTGCTAATACGTCTGTGTGACATTGATATCAGAAAGCCCTGTTATATTATTATCTAGTTTATATATGATTATTATTTTTATTATTCCATATGATTTTCACCACAAGCACAGTAATTAAAGAGTAAGTTTCATTGAGCTCAGTGGAAGTTGTAGAAAACATGCATAAGTTTGCCCAGCTAATGTATAAACAGCCTCATCTCTCTCACAAGGTTGTTGTGAGGGCAAAACCCACATTGTTTGGGTTGTTGTGAAATATTTGGAAGCCACATTGGGCACTTGCATTAGCATGGGAAAGGTGAAGAATAAACAAGCAAGCAAACAAACAAATAAATAACTATTCCTTCCAAAGCAGCAAATAAGCTTTTTTTAACAAATCATGGTTGGTAGGTATGGTTTATCACCAGGAGTGGGCCCAGCCAACCCCAAGATCCGGTTCGCTGGAAGTTGGGGGCGGGCCAGGGTCAGGGGGCGGGGCTCCAACCCCGCCGCACTGCGCATGCGCCAGGCTTGGCACATGCGCAGTGCATCTCCTGAAGCTTGGCTTCAGGAGACGCGGCGGCCACTAGCAAACCAGTCCCCGCGGTTCTGCCAGCCACGGCTCTGACCGGTTCGCCAGCATCCACCACAGGAGAAGATCCGGTTCAGGCAAATAGGCCCAAACCGGCATCTGCCCACCTGTGTTTATCACCCATAGCAGATGGACTAAGGGCACAATCCAGAGTGAGGGCAGTGAGGAGTGCCCTAGCAGGGCCGCCCCAACAATTCTGAATCCAGAGCAGAGAGTTATGCTGCATCCAGAGAGTCAGGAAGCCTGGGCTGCCCCAGATGCTCCAGAGAATGCTAAGTAGGCACCAAGTAAGTGACACCTGGAGAGGTCTTGCTCCCAAGGAGACCCCCCTCAGATCACACTAAACAAGGAACAGCTGTGGTGCCTGCCTTATAAGGAGTCCGTGATAAGATGCCAGTACAGTCTACAGTGAATACAGGAGGGTTCTTGGCGTGGCCTGCTGTATCCACAGGTTAGTGACTACCATAGTTGTTCCATATCCTGAGGTTGAAAAGCAGGGGTTGCAGCTAGGCTGGCCAAGAACTCAGATTTTTGGTCAATGGTGCCATTCTTACTCAGGCCTTATCATGAACCCCTATGGGTCTACTCATTACTATACCTGCTCCTGAGGTGGTATAATTCTGAGGAGCTGGAAGAGGGCATTTCTGCCCTGGACACAGGCTCTGGATACAGAGTAACTGCTCTGCCCTAGGCAATGCTAAACATGCCCTCAACATGTGCCTCCTGAACTGCCTAGGCTTACCCAGTTAGGGCAGCCCAGGTCCACCTGTCTTGGGGCAGTCTATGTTGCCTTAGGCTGCCCTAAGTCTTTTCCAGAATAACTAGGGTGGCCCATCTTTCAGCTGGGTCAGCCCAGTGATAAATAGCATAACCCAAGTGGACTTTTGGATTGTGCACTAACTTAAATCATTTTTAATTTTGTATTAGAGTAATGCAATTAACCTTACGGATGGATGAATGGTCCATGAATCACAGTCCCATCAAGTCAAATTTGGTCTCACCTATTAATCAACCAATGTTTTCCTTGATTCATCCACCAGTTAAGCCGATTGAAACTTGTAGCCCTAATTAAAAGGTAAGGTAAAATTAGACAAGCTTATTGGAAGATTTAGAGCAAGCTAGAAATATGAGGAGACAACCACTGACACAGAACTTTTGAGGAGAAGCACTGCTCAAATTAATTAGCTAAAGCATGCAAAGTTGTCAATTATACAGTAGTTGCACCACTGAGTAAATCAGCAAAATTAATATGTGTCATATGCTGATGGCAACTGAAAAAGATTTATGTTAGGATCAGTATACACTTAAAGAAGTCAGCAAGGCTTCACCCAATCCAGAAAAGAGGATGTACATATAGAAGTTGTTTCCTTGCATGCATTATGCTGAATTTACCTAAATTCTGGGCAAGCATTCTCTTTGCACACAAATTGAGTCACTTTATAAGCAAACATCTGGGAATGACTACTGATGGAATAGATTCAGGTCCTGATCTGCCAAGCAGATAGAAGGACATCTTCATTTTCACTGAACTCATATCCAAAGGAAGACCATGAATTCCAAAATAAGCAACTCGATTTCAGATCTTCCCAGGAAGCTTTATTGTGATCTTACTGTGCCCAAAAAGAATGTATACACAATGTCCCTACATGCATACCGTACATATGCCAATGACCTTCATGCCCGCTTAGTTGGCTTTGCCAGAATCAACTGGTTAGCCACTGGTGGAAAGAGATTAGAGGAATTTGATCCTTTGGTCTAGGCCAGTAAAGCTATTTTTATATAATGAAACTATAGATTTGGAAGGGGCGTACATGTAATTGAGCACAACGACAACAATCCCAATGGATGGCTATTCTGCTTTTGTTTAAAGATCTCAAATGATAATCTGAGATAATTTGAAAACACTTTTCAAAGCAGAATGTGCCACTGCCAGCAGTTAAGAACTGCCAACAAGTTCTTGCCATCAGGAGGTTCTTCCTAGTGTTTAATAAAATCACCTAATTTAAACTCATTTGTTCACATATGAAAGGAAAATATTAAATAATCTTTTATACCTGCTCACATGATGAGCTTTACTTAAGACATTTAGAATAAAGCCAAATTTCAACCAAAGTATAAAAATAAATACCTATCCTTGAGTTAAATATTGTTTTATTAATGTTCCAAGGATTCTTTACAAGATATTCTCCTTTTACTTTCATAGGCATATTGTTGCTAACAAGTTTTTTTCTTTAAATATTATGCAATTATATTCTTAATTAGACATAATTGATTTCTCAGCAATAGAAGCAGAGCTCACCATTCCATAATCTTCTTTACCACCTCTGACTTTAAAAAAGAGAATGTTTCTCAGTGCATCACGTGAACACTTTATGCTTTTCCAGGATCACATGTTATTTTCCAGTTTTCTGAATTCCTCATAAATTGTGCAAGGCTTATCAATATATCCAGTTCCACACAGAGATGGCCCATTCTTAAAGCCAACTGGAGCAGTTGCCTCAGGCAACAGATTGATGGGGTCCTGGTGGGGTCCTAAAAATTTTTTTTAAATTATCAAATCTGTTAGCTTATTTGCCTGCACGAATACTTCTTCTTCTAACCCATAAGTTGGAAAAAAGAAGAAAATTAGAGGAAATATGAACAGAAGGAGACTTCTGAGCTAAGACACTGGCAGATAATTGGATATGGGAGCAGTATTTAGCATGCCACCTTAGGTGTCAGGAGGCCTTGGATCTAGCCCCTGCATGTTCCTGATCATCTCTATAGATTAGAGTGTGTCACTTCCAGTTGAGACACTTTCTTCACTGAGATTCCACCCTGTTGGAAAACAGGTGCAATGCACTACAGGCAATAAGGGGCAGTGTACTATCCAGAGAGCTACCTATTTCAAACCTTTACCTTTTCCCTCTTTGATCTGTAGAGGAGATAAAACTTCCTTACTTCTCTTTCCTCTTGATCCCCCCAAGCAAGCAAGCCTTGTTCCATAAGCTCTATCCACAGGGGATCTGAGTTTCCACAAACCTAAGCAATGCATCTTCAGTGGGTTCCCAAACAGAATATACTCCAAGTTAGACTTAAACCTGGATGATCCAGGTTCAAATCCCTGCTCAGTAATGAAGTTTCTTGATTGACTTGTAACTAGTTACATCTTTCAGCCTCAGTGACATGCTAGAGGGTGCAGGGGTGGGCAATGCACCAGGTGATGTGCACAGGAGTGTGGCACCACCACACAGCAAAAAATTTTTAATCTTGGTATTTTCAAATAATAATAGCAGGCCTCCGTCAGTCTTGAAAGACTATGGTATCGTGCTCTGCACTGCATACGCTGCATGCGAAGCACGAAAGCCTGGGTTGGATTGTTATGGAGGATAGGCTGTTACCCAGGCAGCAAATCCCCCATCTCCACGCCACTGAATTAGTCCACTGGAAAGGCAGAGCCAATACAATTGGATCCAGCTGCGTCGCAGAGCTGGGCTAAGGACAGGAGCTCATCCTGTCTTGTGGGGCTGACCCGGGTCTCGAACCCTGGTCTGCTGGTTAATAGGCACAGCACCTTAACAGCTTGCGCCACCCACAGCCCTAATAATAATACCATCATGTTAAATATCATATTACATTCATGTAGAATGCAATGAAACAAATCATGTTTAAAATTATTTTATTTTACCAAAAGGCCAGTGGAGGTGGGGAAATGGTACATCCCCTTGCCCACCACCCTGTGTGTTGACCCACCCACTGTATGAGAGGAAGTCCATCAGCTGCACCAGGTGACGCAAATCCTAATGATGCCGCTTCTCTGTGTCTCCTACTTTATATGGTTGTTATGATGACAAATGTAAGGAAGGAACCATGTACATCACACTGAGCTCCTTTGCAGAAGGATGGTATTAAAAAATGGTAAATAAATAGAAGGGGAATTAGTATTTCAACATAAAGGCTACACATTTAAAATAAAATAAATGTTGCCCAGCATCCAATTGTCAACATCAGGTGCATCACTGAGAAACTGTGTTCTGCTATGGGCTGATTCACCCTTGCATGTTTATCCCTACTTGACTGCATCATCTGAGGATATCTTTTAAGAACTGGCCAGAACAAATCTAACATCAAAGACAGAACTTTATATCAGTTCAAACTCAATATTTTTCATTGGAGCCAGTCCATAGATTCTGTAGTGACTCATGAAATTATCAGCCATAGAGACATCAAGTGATGTACGACACAACCCAGTGGAAGCACTTTATCTCCCTTCCTGCCTTGGACCCTGAATTATTTGGATAACAAGAACTACACCCTGTAGAATTGAAGTGCCAGAAATCTGGACTACTTCATTTCAAGACATTCACAAATCCAGATATATGACTGCAGTTCTGGACACCTGCTGTTCCAGAAGGTGTGAATATATATATATAAGGTGTGGATAAACAGAACCACAATTTGTGGACTGTAAGATTTTCCAAAGAACAGCTGGATGGACAAATGGCAATTCATTATTTTCCATCTGAACCAGATTAAGCCAAAAAGCACTGACATATAAATATGCCTTCATCACTATGACACAAAGAATGGTTTCGCACCATGCGTTTTATTATTTTTCTTCCCCTTCAGGAACCACATCAATATCAAGGAGTCTACATTAAAACTCTGGATTAGACATGAAAGAGGTTTTTTTAGGGGGGAGGTCTGTCCTAGGGTGCACCCCATAGGTCAAGTGGTTCTCAAAATTTTAGCACTGAGACCCACTTGTTAGAATGAAAATCTGTTAGGAATCATCAGAAGTGATGTCATGACAAGAAGGGTTGTCATCAAGCAGAAATATTTTTAACAATCCTACCTACACTTATCCAAGAGTCTCATTTACTATCATTGCTAAAAGCACATGCATCGTAGCATATTATGGATCTGTAATATCTCCCCAAAAGTCACAACTCATCAGTCTTCCTGTGCCTGTGGTGATGTATGGAGGCAAGCGCATGTCTGTGCACTGGCCTAACCCTCCCCAGGAGTGGCACAGAAGAGTCTTATGGCACTTTTGTGACATCCCCAGGTCAGCACAGCACTATGCTGGAGCTTAGGCCGGCCTAACTGGAGGTTAGAATTGCAGCCTAAGTGCTACTCCTAGCCCTGTCCCGTCTTAGCCCAAACCCTTCCATGCTCAACAAAACAGACACATCACCTACTTTCCTCCAAGTGCCAGGGGCTGCCTTTCCAAGATGGCATGAATGAGCCTTATGGCACTTTCTTGACACCTCTAGGCTGGTGTAAGTGATTTGCGCTGGCCTAAGGACCACTTTGGATTGCACCTTCAGTCCCCATAGTAATGGCAACATACAACCTGGAGTGCGTATCATATCCCCAGTGAGTCTGGAAACCACTGGTGTGAAATATGAAGTGTGCCATATTTATCCAAAGTTTGGGAAACCCATCAGCCTATCCACCCTGCAGGAGTCATGGAAACTTTTAGACACCCCTGTACATTCATTAAGTATCTACAAAGTCTGGACATAATGCAAACAAGCTGGATTTAATTCTCTGGCTTCTAAGAAAACATTTTGAACATTAAAATCTAAAAGTAACTACTTTTCAAAGCCCTTCATAAGGCAGCTTAAGACTTTCAGAATACTACCCCAAATGCCAGAGATTCCCATGTCACCTGCTCTCTCTCCCCTGATACAGAAATGCTAAAAGAGATATTGATTTTCTGGATTTGTCCAAAGCAGTATTTTTTCCCCTCTACAGATTTTATGCAGGTAAAAGAAAACCAAAGTGGAAAGCAAACACTTTCTTCCTTATATAGTCCCTCAACAGAACCCACCACGCCTGCCAAGGCTGGAATTTAGAGTTCAAAGATGTCTGTCTTGGTTTAATAACGTCCACTTTATAAGTCAATGAGCCCGACTCCTGCAGGATGTATGAAAGAGAAACTTTGTAATTTGCTCTCTGGAAACTGCCAGCATGGCTCGAGGTGCATATTAATGCAGCTCAGGAGTGTCAATGAGGTGATTATAGGCTCCCAGGAGAATTCATTGCACAGGTAGCTCTGAGGAATCTTCCGAGATTTCATTCAAATTATGCAAGGAAAGAGAATCGGACCATTTACTGGCAAAACTGACATTTCTGCATCTTCTCCTAGGGTTCTCGGTTCAGGAAACAAACATCAGCATGAGGGCAATAAGGTTTTAAAGGTGCAAATGTTGGGCAGTGAGGGTTTCATAGCTGTCTCCCAATCATACCAATGAGAAGGGGAAATGGTGGATGGGCATGGTGACCATTATATCCCAGTTTTCTAAGACATCGCTGTGTCCTGGAAAAAAATCTTTTTCCATGTGAGCAGGAAGCATATATCCTTGTAATTCATAAATTATGTGCAATAAATTACATAAATAAATTATAATTCATAAGTTATGTGCAATAAAATATATTATATACACACACACACCCACACCTCCATATGTATGTGTGTAAATTGAGTTATTCAATAATAAATAATATAAGACACAAGCCTAACCAATTTAGGACAGCATAACTCACCCATCTCCCTGTTCCTGTGGTGGTATGCGGAGGCCTGCACATGTCTGTACACTGGCCTGCCCCTCCCACCGTGGCGCAGAAGTACTTTACAGCACTGTTGTGATATCCCCAGACCAGCACAGGGCTTGTGTCAGAACTTCTGCCTGTCTACGTGGAGGTTAGGATTGTAGCCTTATTGTTTTAAAATAACCACATGAAAGCAATATGAGTGTTTTGGGCTTTTATTTTGTCATGTCCTACATTTTTCTTGGGTGTCCTACATTTGGGAAGGTTTGTCGTCTTTTTTTGGTTATGACATTTGGTCACCCTATGAATGGAAAAATATAAACAATGGTGCATTTTTACTCATAGGTGAAAAATCATCCTCAATAGTAGTTCTAAATAGCCATTCTGGTATCATTCTTTGATGCCAGATACGATGATGACCATGGTGCGAAGAAAGCCAGGCCAGTAATGAGATGGATGGCTGAGAAGTCGCTAGAAGGGTCAAGGCTGAAAGCTCCGTGAGCTGAAAAACCAAATAAGAACCCAGGGAAAGGAAGTTCATGTGAATGAAGTCCATCACATCCTCCAAATTTAGGACTATTATAATTTTGTACATTAGAAGCAACACATAAAGAGATTTATCAGAAAGCATACGCTATCATACTTTATCAGACGTATACAGTGTGATTTTTCCAGTTATTCAGGACCCTTTTTTAAGGGGTGGCAAGTTGTAGGTGAGAAGTGTATGAGAACCTGAAAATGAATGCAAGAAATAAAATTCCCATACATACAGTGGAAAAGAGTTTTTGTACAACCTTTTTATCAAGTAAATTGCATTTAATGATTTCATCCATCCTTACAACGACCATGTGAGGTAGGACTTATTGCTCCCAGATGGGGGATTTAATCTGAGAGATAGTTGCCTGCCAAAGTCCAACATCCTGGTTCACGACTCTTTAGGGACTTATTGGACTGTTCCGGCTGTTACTGAATGTACCTATCATATCAGATAATTCACAGCCAATTTATACACTTTCAAAATCAAGTGGTAAAGCTTTATTTCAAAAGTTAGGTGGTGACTGTGTGTTTGAACATTTCCCATGGTTGATTGGTAGGTAGGTAGGAAGAAAGACCATTGTACGTATAAAACTAGCATGTCAGAATTTGCACAAGTCAAGCTTCCAAGTTACAGTAAGTATGATTCCAAACATGAGCTTGTATGAAAACAATCATCGATTCAGAGAAGGCAGAATATAAATATTATAAATAAAATAAATAATAAATAATATTCTTTGATTGGTCAGCTATCTGTGCGAATCAAGCAAAGTCAGCCCCTCAATTCAAAACTGGATTTTTAAATGAAATATTTCAAGCTGGGTGCTTGTAGAATAATCTCCCTTTGGCAAACAGTAAAATCTTATCCATGTGAAGTGTGCCCTAACTAGATCTTGATCATAATAGAGAACATACATATTGGGTGCAATCCTAACCTAAGCTGGCACAACGCATTGGTCTTCCCATTCCTGTACTGATGTAGGGAGGCAAGTACAAGTCTATGCATTGGTCTAATATTCCTCAAGGAATGGTGCAAACGTGTCTTACGGCACTTCTGTAACACCACCAGGTCAGCCTAGGACTTTTGCCGGGGCTTAGGCTGGCCTAGCGAGAGATTAGGATTGCTGCCCTGGTGAGTAGAGTAGATCTTGTAAGTCAATTCAGAAATTACTACTGTCTTTAGGTCACATTCAGGAAAGTCAGATCAGAAATTTTTATACCAAAGATCAAAATAGGTCAAAGAATACTTCATAAATACCCCACTTTCATATTGAAATCATATAGTCCATGAAAAGTTTTGCCACTTACTTCTGCTATGTATATAAAGTTGACCCTAAGGACGAACACAAATGATTTCCTGGACTGAACTCCTTGCAACAAGCTCAGCTCCTGCAGTCTAAATGCAAGGAGATAAATGCTTGTATATAGATGAATGGTTTTACTCAACATATAAGGGTTTAAAAAGCAGCACTTGCCTAAATTCCTTCTTCTATACAACACTTGAGAGTCTGTCCTCAATTCAGTATGGTCACCCTGGTAAACATAGGGAGATAAATGCTTGAGGGTCTTTTTTGTTATTAATACTAATAAATAAAATCTTTTTTTCTTTCTAGATCTCCTTTTGTAAAGTCTGGTAATCCTAAACTGACCCCAGTAGAGTACTGTTTAAAAAAAGTGGGTCCTGGTGTTAAAGCAGTTGTAAGCAGTAGGGGTCATGATCTTGGGTCAAGGGGGGATTCACCAACTTGGAAAGTGGCACTGGGCTTTCCTGGGAGTAAGTCTCATTGAACACATTGGAACTTATTTCTGAATAGACATGGAAAAGTTCTGGTATCACAGTGATGTCACTTCACAGTATGTGCGACAGAGGGTCCTGGATAGATTTTTAACTTTGAAAGGGGGTTTTGTATTGATTTGTATTTCACCTTACTCCTCAAAGGGCATCCAAGGCAACTAACAATCAGTAAAACAGTAACAATAAAATACAATTAAAACAATAAAATACAAATTGAAATAATAGAAAAAAAAACTAAACAGCAGGAAAACCAGATCAGGGATGGAAGAGTACAGATTAAAAACATTATGTGGCCTCAAACACTTTTTTATATAAAAAGGTCTTTAGGCCCCGCTGGAAGATTAAAAGAGAGGAGACTGATCTTAATTCAAAGTGGAGGGAGTTCCATAATCAGGTGCCACCACCGAGAAGACCCTGTTTCTGGCCACCATTCCCCTAACCCCTCTCCATGGCAGCACAACCAACAGGGCCCCCTCAGATGACCTCAGAGAATGTGCTGGATTGTACGGAAGAAGGCGATCTCTCAAGTACACTGGTCCCTGGCCGTTTAGGGCTTTCAAGGTTATAACTAGCACCTTGAATTCGGCTCAAAACTGAACTGGCAGTCAGTGCAGCCTCCAGTGCAGCTGCCGGAGCAGCCGCCGGAGCAGCGGAGTGACAAAGTCAAACCTCTGAGCTTCAGCAACTACCTGAGCCACCACATTCTGAACCAGGTATAACTTCCAAACCATTTTCAAGGGCAGCCCCACATAGAGCACATTACGATAATTTATTATTGATGTCACCAAGGCATGGACCACCATGGCCAGATTTGATTGAGATGTGTATGGCCACAGCTGGCGCACCAACCAAAGCTGGCCAAAGGTGCTCCATCCCAAATCCAGGCCTGAAGCCAGACTGAAAGGGATCTAGATAATCAGTTTCTTCCAGGACCCTCTGGACCTGAGACACCACCACCCACTTGATCACTTTGCCCAGAAAAGGGAGGTTGTCAGGCCGATAGTTGTCAGGCTTCTGGGCTGACATCCCCAAGTACTACAAATAACATAAGAATGTATAAAAGAGCCTCCACTGGATCAAACCAAAGGCCCATCTAGACCAGCTTCCTGTATCACACAACTTCCCAACAGACGCCCTCACACAAGACACCTGCATCCAGGTGCCCTCCCCGACATCTGGCACCTCTACATCTGTCTATGAATACACATCACACCCCCATCATGGCTTGTAACCTGTTATGGTCCTTTTCCTAGGAATTTCCTAAGAATTTCCTTTAAGAAGGAATCCCTTCTTAAAGGCATTGAAGCTAGATGACATTACCACATCCTGTGGCAGGGAGTTGCACAGACCAACTACACACTAGGTAAAGAAATATTTTCTTTTGTCTGTCCTAATTCTCCCAACTTTCATTCTTAGTGCATGTCCCCACTGTGGTAAAGAGTTTGGGAACCACTGCCAAAAGCCACCATTGGTGACATTCTGGGGACAGCTGTATTGTCAAGATGTAGACAGTTTGAAAAAGCAAAACAGAATCCCTTCAAAAAACAAGCAAACAACAAACACATATTCATAATACATCTGATGCTTGGAAAGAAAATACAGTGGTCTGTATTTTTTTAAAGATGTACTGTACTAGTAGACTCCAAATATATGGTTCTTGAATGAGAATATAGTAAGACGTATTTTTCTCTCTCCTCCCCTGCTCTCCTACTGATACCGACCATTGCTGTCACAGCATGTCTGTGATTAATTAGACCATGTGGATCTTCTTACGCATATGCGCTGAGGTCCTACAAGGAAAGGTAGGGAGAGTTTTATAATGACAGCGTGCGCCAGATTGAAGGAAACTACCAGGCATTTGAGAAGTCCTTGGCAGCTCCATCATTCTTTAATTTTCAGTTTCCATTAGCAAGCCTAGGTCGAAAGCAAAATCAGTATAGGCTCTGAATCCGATTGTCAGTGTGTCACCTTCATGGGTGAAAACCTGCCATTTTCTTTTTTCCATGTGCTCAAAGGGGCTAATTGATATTATTCCTGCCACATGCAGGAGAACTGAATGGTAACAGGAGGGCCTGCGTTTCACCAAGAGAGAACTGTTCTTTTCTAAGCCGCCACACAGATAGCTCCCAGCCTTGATAAACTCCATGTGAAGGATAAGCTGACGCCTGAACTATTTTCCATGCGAGGGCAGCTTAAAACGCAGTGTGCGCTCATGATAGACGAGGGTTTCACACTGGCAGAACAGGTGTTCACGTGTGTGTTTAAGAATAGACACTAATGGGAAGATACAAGTGATTATGAGAGATCATTGTGTGAATGACAAAAAAGATCAGTAGGAGCTTGAAGTTGTCATACAGGACAAAAGCAATGCCCTTCACTGGAAAGAAATAAGATCTGCACTGGAGCCAAATGGCAGTGATCAGAGAGAATCGCAGTCGGTCCTGTTCTAATTCTTTGTATTTACAGCAATTCCAATTGTTGTATATTGCTGGAGCTTGTCGATGAAGCCAAAGCTTGCATGCTTAAGCACAGATCAGTCAAAATTAAATACAAAGCAAGGTACTGTTGAATTGGCACATGCTTTGAATTTTCACATATTAAGAATATGCTTTATATGCTCAATCATTGAACCCAAAGGCAGTGGGTTCCTACATTTTGGGGGCACCTATTCTGGTTATGGCATATGGTCACCCTGGATCTGGTGAGATCCATTGGGGCTGCAGAGGCTTGTCACTGTGGGCCACTGCGTGATCCAGAAAGCTGGACTAGATGGGCCTTTGGCCTGACCCAGTGGAGGCTCTTCTTATGTTCTTATGAACAAAATTCTCCTTACATAGAGGACACCTCTGGATCCCTCCCTCCTTGCAGGATATAACATGCTGTTTATTGACTCAGTCCAGGGCGACATGTCCTGGATTTTTCAGGATATGTCTTGGATTTTAGCTTAGTGTCCTGGAGAAAAAACTTCATTGCCCCCTTTTCTTTGTGAGCAGGCATCATATAGCCTTCTTGCAATTCATAAATTATATCAGCAATATAGAATTTAAGTTGACCACAGAATAAAAACACTCTATATTGCTTATTATTAGGGAGATAAACTCCAGTTACAGTTAAAAGTTAAGTTAAACTCCACACAAAAGAATATATATGAGTGTTTTTAGCATTTTTAATTATGTCCTACATTTTTCTTGAGTGTCCTACATTTTGGGGGATAGTCTCCCAGGATATCCTCTTTTTAATTATGACATATGGTCACCCTGGTGTAGCTGCCCTAGCAGAAGGGAATTTTGTTGGGATTGCGCTGTCAATGTAATAAATTGATTGCACTTTTTCTGGACAATTTCTTCCCAGCATTGCCATCAAAGAATGATCACCACTTGTACAAAAGCATCCAAGAGATTTTTCTTTTTAGAAGGGTTTTTAAAATTTTAAAACAAGGTAGATTTAGAGTCTCTTTTAACGTCAGCTGGCTAAGCATTTCTATCCGTGATTATGTGGGTGCTGTTCCCACCCCTTCCCCACCATACTGCCATTGCCCCCACTGCTTCCCGCCCCCTCTCCCTTCATTATTAGCCTGACATTTACTGACTTTTCACAGAAAGCTTCACATTCTGAAGATTTTTTATTTTTACCCCACAGACTTTTCATCTTGTTCTGCCACCTGCTAATAGCTACAACATTTCACATTTTGTACCCAAAAAAAATCCCATTGTTGGCTCAGCTGCAAAGCATGGAGGTTTTGAAACCCTCGGTAAGAACTCCAGAAAATGCGTATTCTTAATGTTAAGTCTTAAGCTGGGACAGAAGCTCCAATTTGTGGTTAATTTTTGGCTAACAACGAGACATGGCTTTACATTCAATGCATTCAATGGCAAAGAAGTTATCAATCTCTTCACTTGTATTGTGAAACTGGCACAAATGTAAGGATGATCTTGTTGAAAAGTGTGGCCACAAAGCAAAGGCACACATCAGAACACACCGCAATGAGCTTCAAGTTCAACTCAAGATCGCTGCTGAGTGACTCGCACAATTTGTAGCAGTAGTAGGTTATGGACTTATGCTGTAGCCACAAAGGCTGACCTGGTTTGTAGCCAATGGGGGGAAAAATTACGAGGATGCTTCAGCAACAGAACCCAAACATTGAATGTTGGCAATGTAAAGTGTTGCTTAGTTCAACCAAAGCCACTGATATTCTCAGGGATGCTCAAAATCCTATGAACACTTCCTGGGAATAAACTCTATTGAATACAGTGAGATTTACTTTTCAGTAGATATGCTTAGGATTGGGATGTAACATTAATAAAGGCTGCAATCCTATTCTCCAGTTAGGCCAGACTAAGCCCCGGAAAAAGTACTGTGCTGACCTGATAGTGTCACAAAAATACCATAAGACACTTCTGTACCACTCTTGAAGGGATATATGCTTGCCATGATGAATCACCATAGGAATTGGAAGACTGATGAGTTGTGTCAGCCTATGTTAGGACAGCACTATAAGTCACTCAAAAACAAAAAAAAATCCTAACCTAGGCTGCCACAACTCATCGGTCTTCCCATTCCCATGGTGATGTAGGGAGGCACGTTCATGTCTTGTGCACTGGCCTGACCCTCCCACAGGTCAGCACAAGGCTTATGCCAGGGTTTAGGCTGCCCTAACTGGAGGTTAGGAATGCAGCCTTAGTGTACCTTCACCTTTGTTTTGTTTTTCCTTCTTCCACTTAATTCTATAGATGGGTCACTGGCTGTTACATTGGATTTGGTATCCCCATGGGATAATTTCCCAGACAGCCCCCCCCCCCCCCCCCCAGATACCAAACTCACAGTTACTGAGATCTGTGTGAAGATCCTGGGAAGACCTCCAGACATGACCAGAAGTGCCTTCTGGCCAGACGCAAAGGTATTCTGAGACCCCAGAGAGGCCAGGTGCTGCCTCCATACACCTCAAAAATATTCCCAGAGGTTTGGTAATGCACACTTTATTGCTAAACTGGAAGTGACTTTCAAATGGCTCTAGGAGGCAAAAACTGGAAGTATATTTCTAAAGACTCCAAGAGGTCCTCTGAGGTTCTCCCATCATGGGTTTGTGATCTGTAGTGAGGGAAATCCATGGAACAAAAACCTGATAATAATAATCAACTGTAATTTTTCCATAAACACAAATTACTTGTGTTTTTTTTTAAAAGCCTTTCTGGAAACAGCAAAAAAGACAGGAGAATTGACAACAATTGTTTTAAATGGACACAACATACACAGGGTGACCATATAGAATGGAGGACAGAATGCCTGTATCTTTAACCATTGCATAGAAGAGAGAATTTAGGAAGGTGCTGCTTTTTAAACCCTATCATGAGCTAAACCTGCTTGAATTCCTTCTTCTGTGCAATGCTTAAAGGTAGAGGCACCCTGTCCTCCGTTCTACATGGTCACCCTGACTTTGGAACACTGTCAAAAGCAATCCACTGTAACTGGCTTTGCACAATATGCTGAATGAATGGAATAAAAAAAGTTAGAGCACAATCCTAATCATGTGTACTCAAAAGTAAGCCCCATTGTGTTCAATGGATCTTTCTCCCAGGAGAGTGCATTTAGGATTGCAGCCTTATTTGAATTTCACTCCTGATGCTGAATGTTTCAATAGAAGATATCTTAAAGTTAATTGATCTTTTGTTCTACATCAAACAATCTAATAACTTTCATCAGAATAACACTGATTCTTCTGACAAAGTCCTAATGATATAATTTCAGTGCTAATTTGAATTTGCCTTTGAAACACAAATTGATTAGACTTCTGTGACTCTCAATTTTCAGAACTGATGCTACTGACCTACTGTATTACCAAAATGGTGAAAGTTGCTGACTGGATAATGCAAAATAGATTTCACTAGAAAATGTCCATTATTTTTTTCAGAGACTTTATAATTCCCAGCATCTTCACAGAAAGCGGAACGGTATCAGCCTTTGATTGAAACATCCAGGAAAGACTTTGAAAACTGCCCACTTTTCTGTAAATTTGACCATAAATACAATCCTTTGCACTGTAGAGTTATGACAGATTTCCTGAATGAACGTACTGACACCCTGAGAACATTAATTTGACATGATCATGGTGAAAATGATACAATGAGATGATACAATGAGACAGGCGGGGATGGTGAAGACATAATTCTGACTGGTTTCCTGTAAGAGGCTTGTCAAACTTCACTTCAAATTAATTTAGCAATTTTAAAGAAAATCCATCATGTCTGAAACGTGGCAAAGGTGTTACACCAATATCTTTGAGGGCTTGCTTTCATTATTCAGGTTAATGTCAGAACTGATGGATGAGAAGCCATACTTTCTACATGTTTTGATCTTCTTGTATATTACTTGACCAGTGTCGACATCTTCGTTTTCCTTCTGTCATTCAAATTTTCATGAGCAACTTTCCCCTTTTAACAAGCTACTAAAGATATGTCTTTGAAAGTAGGATCACAGTCAACATTTGAAGCTTCTACTGAGACAATCACAACTCTATTTTGTAATTTCAAAATCTGGAATTGGAACTCTAATTAGGAAAAAAATTAAAATCGGATGTCTTATGTGAAGAATTACACTCTATCCAATGTGTTCCTTTTATCAGTCTTAAACCTATGTCCAACAGCCTTCTTGACCTGTCAATCACAAAACTCCATCTTACTGAGCGGCAAAACAGAAGGTATCTCACCAGGATAATCACTATGAACTGGAGGTTTGGATGATCCTGATCCAATCAATTTCTAATCAAATTAGCTTTATCAAAATAAACCTTTGCATCCAACTCAGAGAGGACATTTCTATTAGGTCATGAGTATTTCTGAAGACAGTACATAGTGAACAATTAGCATTCACCTCATTTAGGTAAGTTCCTTGATTGTAGAAGTTTCTTTCTTGTAAATTAGGAGCTTTCTGCATGAATGAATTAAATGGAAATCATTAATAACCATTCCAGCAGAGAGCTGACAAAAAGATATTTGTGGGTTATGGCTCCATCACACCAGGCTCATTTGTGCACTGATTTATTAAAATTTTATGGAAAGGGTGGTAACAATTCTAGACGGGCTAAACATAATCTTCACATGCTCTCTACCTCATCCCACTGCAGTCTTCTATCAAGTAATTAATGGGAAGTTGATGGTGAAAGATGGGTAGTACTAGCAACACCGTATGCAGCAGGAAAAACTGCTCATACAACTGATTTGCTTAATGCTGTAGCAGCAAACACACACAAGGTCAGGACTTCTCTTTTGTAAACTGGAAAATCAATCCTTTTCCGCAAATGTTTCAGTAAACAGTGATGTAAACACAAACTTTAAGGCTGACATCCTGTACACCAGCGTTCCCAAAGTGTGTGTTGCAATGCCTTAGGGTATTGTTTCTCAAACTGTGGGTTAAGACCCACTAGGTGGGTCATGAACCAATTTCAGGTGGGTCTTCATTCATTTCAAGGTGGGTCATGAGCCAATTTCAGATGGATCTCCATTCATTTTATGTTTTTTAATAGATTTGATGCTACTATAGTATGTGACTTTTCTGGAAATGTTATAGATCTATACTTTTAACAGACTACGATCTAATGATATAAATAGGACTTATTCCTAAGCAGTCTAAGATTGTTAAAGATGATGAAGATGATGATGATAATGATGTTGTCACTTCAGGTCATTACATTACTTCTGGCGGGTCCTGACAGATTCTCATTCTTTGAGAAAGGTTTGAGAACCATTTCCTTAAGACACAGGATCCAACGTTTTTGGCAGGAGGGCCACATCATCTCTCTGACGCTGTGTCAGGAGCCAGAAAACTAATTTACATTTCAAATTTAAATACATTTACATAAATTTACATATATGAATATATTAGAGTGGATTACAAGGCTTGCCCAAGAGCTAGATAGAGGGATCTTGCCAGGGGCCACGTTGACACTTGCCAAGGCCCTCATCTGGCTCCCAGGCTTGGGTTTGGAGACCCCTACCTAAAGACATCACAGTACAGTCACAAGTCACTCTGGGAAGTCTCAGTGGCACTTCCAACCTGTTCTCTCAAGTGTGTCCATCTTGGATCTTTTCAAAATCTTGTGAGATTTGGGCTCCTCTATCTAAAATCTCTCAAAATCTTAAAAGATTTGGCACTGCCATCTTGGGTCTCATGAGATTTCATGAGATCTAAGATGGCAGTGCCTGGCTGAACCGGGAAGAAAAGGCTAAGAAGTGCCCTGAGCCTAGTAAGTTTGGAAATCACACCTGTACCTAAAAGAAAATTCTACTGAAAACAGTGGGACTTGAGCACAAGCCTATATAGGATTGAACTGTATAATTTCATATGTCTGTATTGTCTCAGGCACACTTTAGCCTGAGGACGCCTCAAATGTTGTAGCATTTTCTCATAAGAGAAGTTCCTCAACCGAGTAAACCTCATCACTACTCTCTTCTGCACCTTTTCCAGTTCCAATTTACTTTGTACTCCAAGATCATTTCTCTATAGAATATGGTCTTATAGCAAATGTAGGGAACCTTCAGGTTTGCAAGACTGTGTAAATGCTAGTAAGGGTTGGCCAAGCACAAAGCCGTTTGGGGACACATCTTGTCCAACCACTTTAAACTCCTGTACAGCAGTGTACACTGTACACTGTCAGCAGTGGCCGTGGTAGTCATGGGGTCAGAGACAGGTTTTCCTCATGGAGCCAAAATACCCTGATGTTAATGTTGGTTGACCCACAACAACACAAAAAAAACCAGGTTTGTGGGCCTCACTCTTCTTCAAAGTATCTTGCTTGCTAAGGCATTTATTTTCTGAAATACACACCGAACACTATGTGCAAATCGATCCTGAGAAAACTCCCTCAGTTCCTGATGCATCAGTGAGCAACTGGAGTTAGAAAAGTACGTGTCAAAGACAGAAAGGCACCCTACGGAGTATTGACATGAAGGAGGAAAAGTTAGACAATCCCTGCGACAGCTTGAACCGAACCATTTTGCCACCTTGGAGACGTGGCAAAAGTCACGAAACTTCACCAAGGAGTTAAGGATCAAGTGTGATCCAGCACAGTCTCCAACTAATCGGAATCCCTTGTAGAGGAGGTCAAGTTTAATTTAATGAAGCAGTATTTAAGAAATGGATAGCTACCCATTTTTTCAGGTCCAAGATTAGGGGAGCAAAACTGCTTTACTCTCTCAGCAGGAACTCACTCTATTAAATTATGCATACGAAATTGGCTCTCGCAGGCATACTGCTTTGCTGTGCAATGGCAGTATGTACAGGAAGAGGATATATAATAAATAAATATTGTTGCAAGGTCATGAGAAGAGGAAGAGATTTGAAAGAAATGTGAAAAAATAAGCATTTTTAAGGATATCGGACAGGAGAATGCCTGGCTAGGTTTCACAACGGGAATTATAATTGCAGTATCCATGCTGCAAACACACAAGCACACACACAAACACCAGGATTTCGACAAATCCAGCATCCATTTTAAGCTATTTGGAGTCCTTGCTGTGAAATTGCTTTTATATAATTAGCTTCAAAAATAGCTAAGTCAGCAAATTATGTGCGGTGCTGAAACTGAAGGGGGAAAGGTTTTTTAAAACCTCTGTTGGTAATAAGAAAGTTGTGCCAACACTACCTTTTTGAGTCAGCATCTGCTAGAAAATTCCCTCCCCCCCCCCCCCCCCATCGCAAACATTTGGTCTGGGCTTACCATGAATTGAGATAAAATCTGAAAAGCTTCAGTATTTCTGTGTTAGAAATGTAGTTAGGAATGTGTGGGTCTGTCCACTTAGTGCTGGTTTCAGGTTGCAGGGGACCATGGAGCAGATCCTTGCATTGGACCCATCCCCACAGAAGAGGAGAGCCCTTCTGATCTGAGATCACTCCGTGAGGTCAGAATATGCAGAGAGGAACAAACAAATGCAAGCACTGGGAAGAGAGCAGATCTGAGCAAAGACTTCTGGACTGGATTTATATATACATCATGACCATTGGAGATGGATAAGCCAGGTATGAAGCAAAAAGAATCTGGGGGCAGCAGTGTAAACCTGTGCATCCAATTGCTGCCCAAAATGGCTTTGATGGCTTGTGGGAATGGGTGCTTACATGGCATGTTCTGGTGCCTGAATTATTTGCCATGCTACCCCCCTCTCGCTATGCCAATGGGTGGAGATCTACACTGATGAAATGGAAAGAAATTTAGGATGTGGGGTTTAGACTAGTGAAATGACGGAATTGTTTTGTGCAAATTGAGTCCGTTTGCCCCCATTCCAATTAAAATTTCTTAATAAACAATGTGTCCTTTTTATGCATCCACACAAATCCTAACATAGACTACAAGAATCAGATAGGGTGTCATTTACATTCTCTCAATGTATATTTTAAACTACACCTAATGACTACTTAGAAAGAAAAGAATCTGCTGACACAAAACTCAAATAATCCTTTGATCATTCCAAAAAATGTTTCAAGAAACTAACGTTGCAGTAATGACACCAACTCAGAAAATAGCGTGAATCTTCAAATTAAAACCTTTATTAAATAAATCATCAAATAAGGAAGATAAAGTAACAATTTGCCACTTCTCTAATATAGCAATAGCTGAAGTAGCATTTGCTTTCCCAGCTAGACTGAAGCAGTGAAGTCTTCAGATAGGAAGCTAAGTTGGCACTTCAGAAGCATCAGATGATGGCGGCATTGACTAGCCTGTATGAGTGCAGAGAATCTTCATTGTATTGCGGCTGGCCATATTGGCTCTCACTTCCAAAATTGATTTCCAAAGATGGAAGAAGATGGATCACATACCCCAATAAAGAGAACAGATTCCACAAGAGAGTCCTCCCCCGCCTCCCCCCATCGGCAACACAATGTGCCAATTGTGCATACCAAAACAGATGGGGTACCGTGACGATTTTAGTGCTTTGCCAGTGTGCCATGAGATTTAAAAGGATGAAAATTACTGCTCTAAATTATGAAACATAGACTAACTAGAAAAAGATGTAGGATAATGGTCACAGCTCTTGTCTTCCCCGGCACCCTATCATGAGATCTTTCAAGATTTTAGCTGACCAAGATGGTGGTACCCAGAAGAGCCGTGAAGAAGAGCCACCAGGGACATCCCACTTAGCCCCTGTGAGTCCACAGTGGTGCCCACTGTGACACAGTGGCACACAGTTTGAAAAACTTTGGTGTAGGATTATTATTAGAATTCCTACAAATGAAAACACATTTTTCACCTATTTCAGATATCTTGCCAGCATACAAGATACAAATGTGAAGCTCCTAAAATTGTTCCATTCTTAGATGACTGTGTAGAAGTCCTTTGGTGATTAGGAGGAATAGATGCACACCTATGATGTGCCATCATAGCATGACAGATCTAGTGCAAAACCACCCATGAGCACCACCTTGTAAATAGCATTTGTACATGGCTGTGGCTCACATTGCTATTTGTTCACCATTTTTCCCAAAAGCAATGGAAAACAAAGGTGTTCTGTGCACAAAATCAGCACCTATAGGCCATTAATGATCTGTAGCATGCCTAGAATACTTTGTTGCAGAAGTTCAAACAAAGCATCTTTTAAAATGCCAAAGCCAAACAGGGATGGTGTTGTTTGCAATCCCTTTTTTTAATGGATACCGGCCGATTGATTTTCATGTTCCGACTAAACAAGCGCTCACAGCCTTGTGCTGACGGCAGAATAGCACCCAGCGTCCCAATTAGAAGAACCCAGTCAATGAATAGGTCAGCCAACAGGAGTCTGGATAGTCAAAGCAAGACTAGACCATTCAAGTTTGTAGTGATTTGTTCTGACCTTTTCCTCATCAGAGGTGACCCATTCCATAAAAATGCATCAAAAATGCCGTGTGTGGTTTTGCATGTGTGTGTGTATTTGTCAGGAAAACAAAATCAAGATTTTAACCAAGAACTAGTATGATCATCATGATGATTATTGCAGAAGAGAAGCAAATGGTCCTGGAAAAAAATCATTAGCTTTTTGTATTGCTTAAAAAAATTCCGTTAAGAATCAGGTTAGGAGAAGCTTTAGACTTGGTGGGTAAATAAACAGTCAGGTCCCCAGCCTCAAATAAATGGCTTTAAAAGTTGCAGTTCTGAAATGAGAGGTCTTCCTGAAACCTGCAAAGGCTTTTGCACTTCCCATGTCAATAAATTGCATTGGATAATTAGGCATTTGTGCTACAATTAGCTTCCACTTACATGACATTTAATTGACTGCACTAGGAAGCATTCTCCTGACCATGGCTCAGGCCTGACCTAGTAAAGTCAATTGGAATTTAGCTATTGACTCACACAGTCAGAACAGGTTACAGAGTCAGAACTGTTAACCTTAATGCGGCAACAACAGCTCGGGATGTCGTTCGGCCTATAAGACCAAGTCTGTGCCAAGTTAAATGCACCCTCTGCCTTGTACGGGAACCTGCCAAGCAGACATAGCTGTTGTTTGCACCCACCCACCCTTTTGGCCACATGAGATGATTCCTGGGAAGTGCTACTATTTCTGTCCCGCTCTCTGATTCAATACAATGATTATAATATATATTTCAATGGTCCTGTATATGAGTCCACTAGCCACGAACGGTTTTGTTGCTGGAATTTAGCTAACCAGTTGTTATTGGTTGTTTTCCATAGTTCTGAACTATTATGAACTCCACACAACACTCTGGAGTGTCCTGGAAAATGAGAGGGGCATCAGCCTTGGGAAGATGGGTGCCAGCCTGGGGGTGCACAATGTGGTTATGGTCTGGGGCATAATGCAGTGGCATACAGTACATAGGGCATGTGTGACACTGGACATGAGCGTGCCCATCTACCCCCTTTTCTCACACACTTAGCAGGCAGCCTGCGAACTTCGCAGGAACAACTTCAATGGAACGGCGCAGACGCAGCTCAGGGGCATGGTCAAGATGACATCATGCCATCAAGGAGTCTTGATGCCACAGGTGCCATGGGGTGTGGAGCACCCTCTTGGTATGTGCCTGCTAGGTCAACATTGAGAATCCCTAGTATGCCATGATCTATCTACAGATCTCATTCTTACATTTTAGTGTAGAAATTGTAATCAATACTTGTTAATCTTACACTCCATTCCCATGGATTTACATAACCATAGTGAATAAGAATGTGATCTCATGCCATTTGTGTTGTTTTCATCTGTCTACAGTATTCTGAAGTTATCCACAAGTACCATTTTAAAGCTATCCACTGCCATTATGTGGGATTTTGAAGTTTGTTTGTTTGTTTGTTTAATTTATATCCCGCCTTTCCTGACCTGCAAGAGGGAGCCCAAGGCGGCTAACAACGATCAGAACACCATTAAAATGATCATAAAGATTAAAACATAATTAAAATACAATTAAAATACAATTAAATTAAAATGCAATAATAACAATAAAAACAGACTAAAAACATTAGTTAAAAACAATATAAAAATAGAACAATAAAACTGCCCCTCCAACCTCTGCCCCATTTAAAAAGTTTTTTTTTTTTAAATAAAAGGTTTTAAGGCTCCACCTGAAGCTCTGTATTGAGGGAGCTTTCCTCAGTTCTAAGGGGAGGGAGTTCCAAAGCCGGGGTGCCACCACCGAGAAGGCCCTATCTCTGGCCGCCACACCTCTCACGTCTCTTAGTGGCGGCACAGTTAGTAGGCCCCCCTCAGATGGCCTTAGGTGACGGGTCAGATTGTACAGAAGAAGGAAGTCCCTCAGATACCCTGGACCCAAGCCGTTTAGGGCTTTAAAGGTCAGGACCAGCACTTTGAATTCAGCCCGGAAACGAATGGGCAGCCACTGTAGTGGCCTAACAGAGTCGAACCGACGAGCCCCAGCAACCACACAGGCCGCCGCATTCTGGACTAGTTGAAACTTCCGGACCATCTTCAGAGGCAGCCCCACGTAGAGCGCATTACAATAATCCATTCTCGATGTCACGAGGGTATGGGTCACCGTGGCCAGATCCGAATGACTCAGGTATGGTTGCAGCTGGCGGATCAGCCAAAGCTGAGCAAAAGCTCCCCTGGCCACAGCCGCCACCTGGGACTCCAGGAGCAGCTGTGAATCCAGGAGAACCCCCAAGCTGCGAACCTGCTCTTTCAGAGGGAGAGCAACCCCATCCAGAACAGGATGATATTCCAATACCCGTCAAGAGCTTCCAGACCAGGAGAACCTCTGTCTTATCAGGATTTAATCTCAGCTTGTTCACCTTCATCCAGTCTCCCACTGCCTCTAGACAACGATTTAGGACTTCAACTGCCTCCTTGGACTCAGGAGGAAAGGAGAGATATAGCTGGGTGTCATCAGCGTACTGATGACACCTCACTCCAAACCTCTGGATGATCTCTCCCAGCGGCTTCATGTAGATGTTAAATAGCATGGGAGATAGAATGGAACCTTGTGGCACCCTGCACCAAAGAGGCCAGGGTGCCGAACAAGCATTCCCCAGCACCACCTTCTGTGACCGGTCAGCCAGGAAGGAGCAGAACCACTGCAAAACAGTGCCTCCAATCCCCAACCCGGCCAACCGACCAAGAAGGACACCATGGTTGATGGTGTCGAAGGCCGCTGAGAGGTCCAGCAGGACCAACAGGGACGCACTCCCCTGTCCATTCCCCGACGTAGGTCATCCACCAAGGTGACCAAGGCAGTCTCTGTCCCAAACCCCGGCCTGAAACCAGATTGGAAGGGATCCAGATAATCAGCTTCATCCAGGTCCCTCTGAAGCTGAGACGCTACCACGTGCTCGACCACTTTGCCCAGAAATGGGATGTTTGAGACTGGCCAATAATTGTTTACGTTTTTAGGATCCAGGGAGGGTTTCTTCAGGAGGGGGCGAACCACCACCTGCTTTAATGCAGAAGGCAACACCCCCTCCCTCAGAGAGGAGTTCACCACCCTCCCTGTCCATTCGGCCAGTCCATCCCGGGCCAATCTGATTAGCCAGGCTGGGCAAGGGTCCAGCGGGCAAGCAGATGATCTCGCACTACAGAGAATCCTGTCCACATCCTCAGGTTCTACAAGCTGAAAAGAATCCCAAAAGATGGACAAGACAGGTATCCCACGGACATCACTGGATGTTGTTAAAGTGGCGTCCAAGTCACGCCGGATCTGATCGACCTTGTCCCCAAAGTGTTGAGTGAACTCGCCTTGTCTGCAAAGTGTTGAGCGAACAAGTTGTTCACTGCATCCTACTGGTGTTTGGAAGCTATCTGTGGTGGCCATTCTGAAATTATCCATTGCCATTCTGTAGTTATCCACTATGGCAAGTTAGCTACCCTTCCTTCTAAACCCACTAATCAAATAGGATCAATACTGTTCCTTGTTGAATACTGAATCACATACTGGATCCTGAATCGCAAATTGGATGGATCCTGAATCGCATACTGATTCAATATTTATTGACCTAGAACTAAGACCACAGGATCCAGAAGAGGTTTTCAGTTATTTTCAACAGCCATGTTCCAAACTCCCACAGCAAACCTGCAGACCTTTCACAGCAAACCACTGTGCCATGACACGCTAATGTACCATGGCACACCAATGTGTTGTGACATACCAGTCAATAATTGCTGTTCTGTGGATTCTCACAAGGCTCCAGCCTCCAAAACTGACATCCCCAGTTCCTACCCCTGGTAAGAGGTTTTATTGTCTTCTCTCCACAGCATCTGAACCTTTCTGCGTTCATTATAGGAAGTGCTTATTTGCATCAGTACATAAGGCATCATCACCATAGGGAAAGCATGTTTTAAATAAAAAAATGTCAAGACATAATTAACTAAAAGGTCAGGTTTAATTACAGAGTGGTTGTTGCAAATGAAATATCCTAATTTCCATGACTATGTAGAAACAAAAAATCTTGGAACAGTATGAAATTTTTCCTTGGCGCTTTTACCTTTTCATATATTTGATACCTTTTGTTCTGTGACAATGTTGTGTCGACAGGTGTTTTCTTTACAGAAGAAACATGCACACAAAAACCCAAACAGAACATTAATTAATACAGCCTCTGCAATGCAAACACAAAACAAAAAACCTGGCCTGTTGTATTCAGTATTTTTGCACAATCAGAACTTCGACAAGCATTTTCATGTTTTGTTTTTTCTTGACAAATGCCAAGAATCAGGCCCATATTTGAACTGGTGACCTGAGGAATAGTCTGTGCTCCACCATCTGGTCCAGTGGTGGGATTCAAATAAATTAACAACAGGTTCTATGTCCTAATAACCTAAATTAAAACAGGTTCTATATCCATAGAACAACAGGTTCTATGTCCCATTAGTAACCGGTTCTTAGAGCCAGGCGCTCATTAGCAACCCATTAGCAAGGGTTGAGAATCCCCTGAAGCCCACCACTGATCTGGTCTAAAAGCTCTCTGACCCCTATAAAGGTCTAAATTAGGCTTTCTCCATAGACCAAAAACTACCCAATCCTCACATGCTGGAGCAGGCAGGCCAACTGGGCAGCACCATATCAGAGCAGGTTAGAAGGTATCTAGAACATCTTAACCTGCGTAATGCGCAGCTACTCCTATGAGGCTACTCAGATTTATCCCACTAAGGGTGCAATCCAGAGTAACTACACAGAGTCCTTGCTCCAGTGTAAGAACAATTTGCTCTGGATTGCAATATGAATTTCCCATAGGTTTTCACTAGGTGGTGCAGTAACTACGGGTGCACGTAATGTCTCTTACGTCCTCCTGTAGTTACTCTGGATTGTAGGGTAGATCTGGTAATACAGTACCAATGAATTTTCTAATACAGATCTGAGCAGACCTATGTAATGCCTGGCTGGGAGGGAGGGAGGTTAGGATATGATCTAAATGGCCGAGGCTGATCCCTCCTGCTCCTGGTACTAGTCCATCCACCAGTGTACTCTTCTCCCCTCCCATCCACATAATTAGAGCGCAATCCAGAGTAACTATGGGGAGTCCTTGCTCCAGAGTAAGAACACTTTACTCTGGATTGCAATATGAATTTCTCATAGGTTTTCACTAAGTGGTGCAGTAATTACGGGTGCACATAACATCTCTTATGTGCTCCCGTAGTTACTCTGGATTGCAGCCTAAGCCTATTCCACTTTTCCACCACCCTATCCAATCCCCCATGCTGGCTGCCCTTGGCCAGTAGAAACTTATCCATCACTATGATACAGGTGAAGTTATGGATTAGATATTGATTGGCTTATTAATCCTTTCCTGGGCAAACACTAAAAATGAACCAAACTGCAACTAGGCCACAAATCTAAGACGTAGTCCTTCTGACACCCCACCCGCAAGGCCATAGATTCTTACATCCCGGGGAAAGTACAACTGCACCTTATAATGGATACAATTTAATGCCTAAGTCAGAACCAGGCATAACCGGTCTGAAGAACAATGGTAGACTGTTTAGGAGGCATGATGTATCTGGATGGACAAATGGACAAACGGTAGGTCAGGATGTATAGATAACAATAATGATATAATGTACATGCTCAGTAGTTGTTGCAAATTGCTATAAAAAAATCTTAGAACTTGCTAGAATCTGTAGGGGTATAACACCCAAAAAGGAGGACTTTCGGGGTCTCCTTTCCAATTTTGGTCGTCAACCTGACTGGGCCAGTGACTGCAGCACTGGTTCGGAAAGAGAGATCGCGTGCAATAAACTTGAGCTGCTCTTTGCATCAAATCCTTCTCGAACTTGTTGTTTTTTTTTTTTTGTCAGAGATCCCAATTTCTATAACAACTAGTCCAGATCCAGTATGTGGAAGTTGGCACATGTACTCTCCCCATACTTTCTGACTCACAACTAGGTGCAAGCATGTTTTCCAGGATATTTGCAACATTCCTGGATCAGCCCAAGGGACTTGAGCTGACCAATCAAGCTCTCTGGAGCACTCTCTCCATTTTCCTCTCAACCTGAGCAGGTCCTCAAACAGCTGATAAGACTTGAAACTAGTTTACATTTCCACTTAGACAAACTCGTGAGATCAGATCTGTGCCAGCTATATAGAATCATAGAATCATAGAATCATAGAGTTGGAAGGGACCTAGTAGGTCATCTAGTCCAACCCCCTGCCTGCAGCAGGAATTCCCCCTAGAGCATCTCCAACAGGTGCTCATCGAGCCTCTGCTCGATGTGAGATCCCCAGTGAGGGAGAGTCCACCACCTCCCTTGGCAATCTGTTCCACTGCCGAACCGCCCTCACCGTCAGGAATTTTTTCCGGATTTCCAACCGGAATCTCCTTTCTTGCAGTTTGTACCCATTGGTTCTAGTTCTGCTTTCAGAAGCAGCTATGAACAAATTGGCCCCTTCCTCCATATGACAGCCCTTCAGGTATCTGAAGAGGGCAATCATGTCTCCCCTCAGCCGCCTCTTATCCAGGCTGAACATCCCAAGTTCCCCCAACCTTTCCTCGTAGGGCTTCCCTTCCATCCCACTGATCATTCTTGTCGCTCTCCTCTGGACTTGCTCCAGTTTGGCTGCATCTTTCTTAAAGTGAGGTGCCCAGAACTGAACACAGTACTCAAGGTGAGGTCTCACCAATGCAGAATAAAGAGGAACTAGAACTTCTCGTGACTTGGAAGCTACAGTCCTCTTAATGCAACCTAAAATGGCATTTGCCTTCTTTGCAGACACATCACACTGCTGACTCATGTTCAGCTTGTGATCCACGGCGACTCCAAGATCCCGCTCACATGATGTGCTGCCAAGCCAAGTATCCCCCATTTTATACCTATGTTTTTGGTTTTTATTGCCTAAGTGCAGAACCTTGCACTTCTCCCTGTTGAAATTCATTCTGTTTGTTACAGCCCAGGATTCCAGTTTATCCAGATCCTCCTGGAGGTTTCTCCTATCTTCTGATGTGTTTGCTACTCCTCCCAGTTTGCTGTCATCTGCAAATTTGATCAGGCTCCCCCGTATCCCTTCCTCCAAGTCATTGATGAAAATGTTAAAGAGAACCAGTCCCAAGACAGAGTCTTGGGGGACCCCACTAGAAACTGACCTCCAGGTTGACACAGAACCATTTACTAAAACCCTTTGAGTGCGGCCATCGAGCCAGTTGCAGATCCACCTAACAATTGCCCTGTCTAGCCCATATTTTTCCAACTTCCTAATTAAAATGTCATGTGGGACTTTGTCAAATGCTTTGCTGAAGTCAAGATAAATGACATCCACAGCATTGCCACTGTCCAGTAAGCTCGTAACCCGATCAAAAAAGGAGATCAGATTTGTCTGGCAAGATTTATTCTTGGTAAATCCATGCTGGGTTGTTCTGATCAACGAGTACTTGTGTAGATGTGCACAAATTGTGTGTTTTATGATATAGTTGAACAAGTCCAGGAAACTCATGCAGGGCTTCCAAAGCAAGGAGTGGGTTTTGGAAACGGCCTCCATCATCCTCACCCCACTTCCAGACCCAACCTTGTCTCATTCCATCTGCTCTCGCCCAGAAATACCTTCTCCCCATCTCCAAACCACTATCCTGCCACTATCCCTAATATCTGGTATTTCCTTTGCACAGCCAGCTAGTATGCACAAACATTATGGCTGCAATCCTAAAGACACTTTCCTGGAAGTAAGACCCATTGAATACAATGGGGCTTACTTTTGAGTAGACATGGTATGATTGCTCTGTATGGCACACTTGCAACACTTTTGAGCTCATGGACAGTGGCCTTGTAATTCCAGTTCCAGTTAGGATTGGGCTGTTAATTAAGATTTACATCCAACTGCAAGAGAAAGAAGGGGATCTGTGCATGGTTTCTAACTGGTAATATTCATCATTGATGTTTGAAATCAAAACAGTCATGAAATCATGACATGAAATCAAAACAGTTATTAGATTTATATTCTAATAATCCAAGGAAAGATCAGCCCTTCTCAGATGTGTCTTACCATCATAGCTGACTTCATTACTATGGTCTCACCATAAAAATGCCATACTCTATCCATATAGAATCAAATGCTAATTTCAATGTGGTCACCTAACTGAGCCTAACATAAAAATAGCAAACTGTCTGAGAAAGGGAAGGCATAATACATTTCCCATAGTGTTCATACTTTTTAATGATTTGAAACATTAAAACTTGAAATGATGCCAGCAAACATTTAAAAATTGCTATTACCCATGTCCAGCTATTACCTTCCTAGTGGTGTTCCTTTAATAAAACTACTTTGCATTTAAAGAATAGGTCTTAATGCATTCTCATTTTAATACCCAGTAAGAGTTTCATGATTAGAGCCTAAGCTGAAGCTTAGGAATTTCTGAATTCTTGTTCCCTTGATAAAGAATCTTATGCTTCTTCTGATACATAAAAGAGTCTGTGTTTGTGAGTAGCTGTGCATGTTCATGCAAACACATATTTTTAAAATTAGGTTTCTAGTCCTCATGGATACGAAGGCTGCAATCCTAACCTCCATTTAGGTCGGCCTTAGCTCCAGCATAAGATCTGTGCTGACCTGGGGTGTCAGCACTGGCATCCATCAGTCTTGAAAGACTATGGTATCGTGCTCGACGCTGTATGCGAAGCATGAAGGCCTGGGTAGATTAATATGAGTGTCATCTTTCCATCTCTCTCTGGGGATGGGACTGGGGTTTGATACTTGTGGGACGGGCAACTTGTCCAAGGAGGAACCCTCAGGTAAGTAAGACCACGGACTCACGGCAGGTAATTCAACATCTTTTCTCCCATCCATTACTGGAGGTACAGCACTTAAATGTCCAACAGGTAAGTATAACACCATAAGCAAACACTCTGGAGGGAACACCACTCCCAAACTGTCCTAAATATCAGCCTTGTTATGGTCCCACAGGAACTGTCCTCCTCACTTCAACAGTTCTCCCCTGCTAGTGGTTGACAGTGGCAGTTAGTCCTTCAGACCAGGGGGATTCTGTTCCCCTCCTGTCAACTGCCACTGCCTCCCAAAGAGACCCTGTGCTAGCTCTTCTTTGGAGTTTTGCTGTCTCACTCCACATGGAGGATAGGCTGTTACCCAAGCAGCAAATCCCCCCTCTCCACACCACTGAAATAGTCCATTGGAACAGCAGAGCCAATACGATTGGTTCCAGCTGCATCGCAGAGCTGGGCTTAGGACAGGAGCTCACCCTGTCTTGTGGGGACCCGGGTCTCGAACCCTAGCCTTCTGGTTAAAAGGCACAATGTCTTAACCACTTGCGCCATAAGACACTTCTGTGCCACTCCTAGGGGAGGGTTAAGCCAGTGCACAGACATGTGCTCGCCTCCCTTACATCACCATAGGAACAGGAAGACCGATAGGTTGTGCTGGCCTAGGTTAAGACACTTACCCCACAGTTTCTATAAAACACCTGCTTGCACTGGCCTCCTCACTGGTGCCTCTATAATTCTAGCCACTAGACGTATGGCACTATTACACCATCTAGACAACTCTAGACTTATGGCACTTCTTGACCACATACTACTAGACTTATGGCACTTTTACACCATCTCCCAGGCAGTGCATGGGAGACCAATCTAGATTGGGCTCAGATCAAGTCCTAAATTTCCTTCTGGCTGCAATCCTAAAGACACTTTCAATGCTTCTGGAGTAAGAAGCATTGAACACAGTGGGACTTACTTTTGAGTAGACTTGGATAGGATTTTGCTCTACGTCATAAAAAACTCTTTGAAAAGCTTCATTTTTGTCATACGACATTATAGTTTTAGAGGTGGTGAGAAGTTACAAGTAAAAGCATAAAACCTTTTAAAACACCATCCCCACTCAAACAATGGTCTCACATTAGTAAATATAGCAGCAGCTACTGGATAGAAGAAAGCAAAAGAATTCAATTCCTATTTGCATGCACTCAAAACATTCAGTAATGATGTTCTACTTCTTCGAAAGAACGCTACAGAGATAAAAATCAGAGCAATAAAAAGATCCACTTCTCTTTCTTTCACCGTCTAACTCCCACTGACATTTGAAGCAAGCTAGATGCCTAGAAGCTGTTTGAATTCCTTCCTGCACCTCTTTTACATTACAGTCGGCATAAATCCGGTAATTACAATTTCGCTTCTTCCACCCTCATCAGCCTTCGGCACTTAAAACACTGTTTTGTTGTTTTTCCTAGATACTCTAAACTGAACCAGCCTCTGTGTTTTCTGGAGCATTGTTCCTCAGTACTTCTAAAATAAATGGTTTGGGATGTGAAGCAGTTATTAAATCAATGGGGGCACCCTTGGCTTCCCACTATAATAATGAGTTCCAAAGAGCTACTGGCTCTCTTTCTTTTTAATCCCATACATGAAAGTAGACAAGGGAATGCTTTTACTTTCACTCTAAAAACAAACCATATTATGTATCGACTAGTGGAAGGAACTTAATTTACAGTGCAATCCTAACTTTAACTTGTGCTATGGCAGGTCCCCTGCACTGGAATGTCTCAAACATACCATAAAGCACATTTGTGTCAATTCAGAAGCAAGGCACATTGATCTTTGTTCTATCCCAAAATAATTCACTACACTGGACCACAATGTAGAGTGGTGCTACACAGGTACCCAGCTAAGGATTACGGGTTTAAAAACCTGGGAAAATAAAAATGTGGAATATAAATTACACCTGAAACATCTTTAAAGTGATTTTATTTTAAACTTAATCAAGGCAAGGGAACTGCTAGGTAGAAGAAAGGTGTATTGGGATAATATTATGTATTATTATACACAATAAATAATTAGAATAATGTTTATATATAATATTGTGAGAGATAAAAAGTATATCCCAAAAGTATTGGGATCATAGTGGCAGGAAATACTAACCTCTTTGTAGGTACAAAAACAGTGAATTAGAAAAGGAGGAAAAATAATTTAAAGTGGAGAATATAAACCTACATCTAGCAGTATTGATTGGCAACTTTGCATCTGCTCAAAATACAGTGGATCTTCCATATCTATGGGTTCCAAACCCACTGTGGGTTTGGAAGCCAGATTTCACCCATAGCAGGTTCCAAAACTGGAGGAACTCCAGTTGTTTCTGATTGTGTTCAGAGCTGTTTAGAGGTGTAGGATAACCACATATGACCTCAAAAGGCCGCTGAGAGGAACCTCCAGTTTCATGGTTTCATCAGATATGAGGACATCTGCAGGATTCCTGTTTTAGAGCAACAACACAGGCAAATTTTCATCTTATTTTTTGTCTTATTCAGTGATACGATCTTATTTGGTGAACATTTTGCAGTTAATTAAAGAAGCATCAGATTGTTTGCTGACAATAAACCCCTAAATTATTTTATTGAGCTACCTGAAAGATGTAGCAATAAAAGATTATTTGGAAATGATTGCAATCTCGACTGCAAGCAAGAATTTGTGAAACAGGAAATTGAAAGCCCCACTTAAGTCTGAAGACTTAAAAAATGATTTGTGTAATGGCGATTGCTCAGAGTTGACTTTTTATTGAAGAATAAGGCTGCAATCCTAACCACACTTTCCTGGGAGTAAGTACTATTGAACACAATGGGTCTTATTTCTAAGTAGATGTACCGGTACTTAGGATTGCACTTTTGTCAAGCATTTCAACTGGCACACCAGCTGAAGATGGGTGGTCCCCGACCACTGCTGCCACGTGGCTGTTCAAGAAATGCTGTAAGTTCACAATAACAGATTGAACTACAGTAAGTATTATTCCTGTGCCACATCCACCGCATCCACATATACAACACACATGCCCTTATTGGACAGTATGCAAAAAAGATTTTCTGAAGGCCAGCTCGACATATTCTATCTCTCGTTCCACAAGGGCAAGCTGACTCTTAATGAAATTAAAAGGCAGTCAATTTAAAATGAATAAAAGGGAAATAGATTTTTTAGCAGCATGTAATTACCATAAGCATAGCTCACTTCTTCAAAAGGCATTCATTATTAAGGAAAATAGATTGGTAAGATTAAATAAATTATAAGGAGCAAACCTCACACTTGATCAGCCACTGAAATGAGAACAAAAAATTTTCTCCTGATTGCCCAGAATATTTTAATTGAAGGAAGTGTCATGTGGCCAATTAGATGTCTTTGAGGAAGGGTGTACAGGTCACCAGACCTCAAATCTGACAGATTTCTGGCTAGGTACCATTAATGCCAAAACTAGAACCAAGTTACAGCAGAAATTTAGCCCTGTGATGTTCTCTTTGCATGATGGAAATCAATGATCCCAGGCCTTAGGAATACAGGTCTACCACTTTGCAACTCAAACCTGAAATCTGGGCATTGATGCTAAATATATCCATCATTCCTACTTCCTAAATGGAACATAAAAACAAAAAAATTGCTCTGTCCACGTGATACCTTCAGCATCGTTGCAGACACATATATTCTCAATGGTCAGGTTGCACTCCATTGGTGTTACTATGAGTTCCCAACTTGGGTAAATATCTACGAATGGTTCCTAACAGGATATTAACAATGCAATCCTGACAGGGCAGTCAGGCAGCATGGTCTCCCCTATTTTCTACACAGGTTAGGAGATTGCTGAAGGTCAGCCCAGGTTAAACTAATATATTAATCCATGTAAAGTCACAGTGTGTGGCTTCTTGAATCTTATGCGGCTTCATGGATCTGCATCAGCTATTTAGCTGATGCAATCCAGGAAGCCCTATTTAATGCCTGCCCAACCAAGAGAAGGCTTAGAAAACCATCGAGACCTGCTCTACCAATCCTGCCCTACGTTGGGCATGACCCACTCTTATTTTGCTCTCCCCCAAACTCAAAAATATTTTTCCCTGCCTCTAAAAATAATCTCCTGGTATCCTCTTCTATCCCTCACACCACCTGGCTCAAACTTCCTTATGCTGACCAATGCTATGAGCAGATCCAGTAACAGCAGACCAGCGCATGTCTTTGTACCAGCACTGTTGGTTCCTGAGTGTTTGGAGGTAGCACATGGATGTCTGAGCCAGTACACCACCTTAGGATTGGACTGTAAGACCTGGATACCTAACAAACCTCAAATCGACTGAGATTAAAATTAAAATATTCTTTATAAATGTCCTTCCTTAGTGGAATTGGAGTACAGTAGCTATTCTGTGGAACAGTAGAAACTGGATGAATGCTTAGGACAACTTTATATGAAATGTGTCATGGTCTGTTTTGGAGAAATTGCTTGCATGTTACAGTCAATAAAAATGCTTCTATTTTATTGCACTAATATGCAGAAAACCAAAAGAAAAACACCTGAAAAAAATGACAGCTCACATCTTCAATATGTTCACAACAATTTGCCATATGGACAATTGTTTTGACACCTCTGCTGAAACTGCTCTTACTCATTATTTTCACATGTTCTCCATCTTTAATGTTATTTTTTTTCTGAACATGCCCACAAAAAATCTGAAGTGGCACATCATTAAGTCAATGGTTTTTTATATCATGCCAATCATCTGTTAAAATGGGCTCTCATCAGATTTTGCTAAACTGCTGCCATAGGTCTGACGGCCCATTGGGGATCCAGCAGCCTATGGGGAGGTAAATAAAACAGCTATTACCTCTCCTGGGCTCTCTGATCAAATCATGGTACACTCTCCATCAGTACCACTGCATGCTCTGCGCTAGAAGGGATAGGAAATGAACATACAAAGTTGGTTCTTTATTCACAGAAACTACTACCAGACTTTCCTTCATTCTCAACTTTCCTCCTCTGACTATTCCGTTTATGTAGCCCCCCTCTCTTATTCATTTACATGTGATTTATACATTTATTCATTTACATGTAAATAGGAGTCCCCAACACTTTGTGGCATGGGGCTAGTTAGGAGCTTCTTCCACTTCCACTCCTCCTCCCTTTCCCAACATTTCCACATCGTGAGATTATGATTGGAAATGTATAAATTGATGCATGGTATGGATGGAGTGGATAGAAGAATGTTCTTTTCCCTTGACATAACAATAGAATCAGCAGGCACCCACTAAATTTGAGTGAAGGGAGAGTTAGAACAAACAAAATAAATCATGACTTTGTCATTAACCTGTGGAACCCCTTGCCCCAGGATGTAGTCTAGATGCTTTTAAAAGGAGATTGGACAGGCTTCTGTAGGAAAAGTCAAGATTGCAAGTCAAGGGTATATACAACATCCTGGTTTTAGAAGAAGACAATCTCAATATCAGACTGCAAGGGAATGGCAACAGGATATAGGTATCTTGTCACTTTGAGTCAGGATGACCATATAGAATGGAGGATAGAGTGCCTCTTCCTTTAAACATTGCAGAGAAGAGGGAATTTAGGCAGGTGCTGCTTTTTAAACCCTTCTATGTTGAGCAAAACCTGACCAAATTCCTTCTCCTATGCAATGGTTAAAACTCTCTGCCCTCCATTATATATGGTCACCTGCCTTGTGTGCTCCTGGAGGCATTTGATGGGCCACTTTGAGATGCAGGAATCTGGACTGGATTGTCCCATGGCCTGATCCCACAGGGATCTTCTTATAGGGTGACTGCAAAGGGTGACTGAGGCTGCAGTCCTATTTCTAAGAAGTAAACTGCCATGAGGACACTCAGACTTGCATCTAAGTAAGCAGGCATTGGATTGCGATTTGAGAAGAGTGGTGAATGGTCCAACGTACAGATGGGCAAGTGGCCAGAAGGGGCAACCCCACCACTCCACCAACTCCTCTGTCAGCCACCAGCATCTTACACCTTCATGAGGAGCCCAGCGCTGTCCATTTGATGTTATTCCAGCCTCTCATTTTGTTCTGTCTTCCACCGTTGAGACTTGGAGCACAGACCTTTATTTTGTTTTCCCTGGTGGTACTGTATGGAGGGCCACCTGTGGCTGCAGCAATAGTAGTATAAATAAATATTTCCAGAGTGACTCTGTGTGCACTAGCCCAGTGCCTGTACAATTTCAACTTTTGCCAACTGCAATCTAAGCTAATTTTCCTTCCCTTCTCTGCAAAGAAATTTCCTCCAGGCTTTCAGAGTTGTTTCTAGCACAGAGACTGCCCTGTGGAGAATCACTAATCACGTGCTTTCTGCAGGGACTTCTTATTTTCTGGGCTTATTACGTTAGATCTTCCAGCAGCATTTGACATCAGTTGACATTGTTCATCCTGGGATTCTGACAGAGCATCTGGAATTCTATATTGGTCTAAGCACAACTGTTCTGCGCCACTCCGCCTGAAGCAGTCCCTTTTTTAATCCTTAATTTGTATGGCATGAATATACGTAGTTAGGCTCCATTAGATTTTCCCCTCTTCTCCTCCCCGTTCCCCCCACCACCACCACCACTTGACGTCTACATATTGCTCATAGCTACAGTAATTAGGCAATTTGAAAAATACCCATTAAAGAGCGGTGGACAAAGAAACATCCTTTGCTTGCCGCAGGATTTCAAAAGCTGTCTGGCTCTGTGAGAAAGCAAAGCTGTAACAGATTAGCTCTACTGCAGGTAACCCTTTTCATTGTTTTAAAATGAATCATGTCAGTTCTGATCCTATTCAGTAGGGTAAGTAAAAAAATCTCTTCAAGGCAACACTACTGCTATTTTTTCCCCCTCGGGCGGCTCATCCTTACTTCTAACAGCACCTGTCCAGCACTTTCTGCCATCACTGGGCATCTTCTTTCTTTAATGAAAATGTATGCAGCAATAAACAACAGTATCTTTAAGCATGTGCAGAGTGCTTCCAACATAGAGCAACTGCAGCTCTATGGTAGTCCCCAGACTACCAATTAAGTGAATAAAATTTTAATTATCCACTGGTAACCTAGATAGGGTGACCAGATGTCATAATCGCAAAAGAATCCTCCCAAAATGTAGGATGCTAAAGAATATTGTAGGACACAACAAAATAAAAGCTAAACCACTCATATATATTGCTCTCATGTGGTTAATATATATTAACTATACTAAAAGGTAAAGGTGTATCCTGCAAGTTGCCTTGCTAGATGTGACCAACTTTAAGGCTGCAATCCTAAAGACACTTTCCTGGGAGTAAGACCCATTGAACACAATGGGGCTTACTTTTGAGTAGACATGTTAGGATTGTGCTCTTAGGTGTGGTGCTCATCCTTGTTTCTAAGCCAAGGAGCCAGCATTGTCTAAAAACACTTCCATGGTCATGTGGCCAGCATGAAAGGCACATGAAGGTGCATGGAATGCTATTACCTTCCCACCTAGGTGGTACCTATTTATCTACTTGTATTTACATGCTTTCAAACTTGTTGTTAAATTGAAAACTAGTACAAATAAATTCTTACATATATATGTTAATTACAAGAAGGCTACATGCTGTCTGCTCACAAGGAAAAGGAGGACAATGAAGATTCTTTCCCAGGACAAAGTCTAAAAAAGAGGACATTTCCTGAAAAAGAGAACATATAGTAACCCTGTAATCTACGCATCTAAAGGCCCAATCCTACCAAATTTTCCAGAACCTATGCAACTGCAGGACAGTTCTGAGTTAAGGAAACAAATGTTGCTATAGCTTGAGGAGGCCTGCACAACAACCCCTCACCCCCAAGAAGTGTGTGCCCCATTAGCATGGCTGCATTGTCCCTAGAAATTGATATTCCCTAGAAAATTGGCTGCATAGTCCCTGGAAATTTGAATAGAATAAGATTCTTTTCTCACTGTTCTTGCAAAAAGCAAACGTCTCTTCTAAAAGTAAAGAGAGGATGAAGGTATTTTTTTTAAAAAACCAAGATTTTCACAATTTTGGCCAGGAGTGGTGTCACCCCATTCCTGAGGATGTCACTCAATGAGATCTGCACCCTCATAGTGATGCCATTGCTTACAACCTAGGGCAGCTGTGCCAAGGTTCTTTGATCAGGTCCCCATTACTCCTGAAAGGCTGTGTTGCTAAAACAGTACAAAAATCAGCAAGTAGCAGTGATGTCTCTCTGGTACCTTCTGAAGTCAGCTACCGCCAGAGGTGTGTGCTGTTCCAACAGTCACCTTTGCAGCTGAACTTCTATCTGACATCAGGGGGCGGCTTCAATAAGGAACCTGAAGACTAGGTTCATAATTCATTTTTCCCGAAACTATTTTCAATTATATATCGTTTGAGAATACCTTTTTAATTACTGCTTAGAGCTTCTGGTCACTGAACTCTGTACTGGGCTCCTATATGCTAATGAGCCAGTTGCTTCAGAAGTGTAAATGCTAAAAGTACAAGTGCAAAAGCTGTTGCTAATATACGGTTCTTAGAACAAACTTGCGATCACTATGTCTGTTCCAGTCTGTTTTAATCAACATCAACAGAATAGATGGAATATTAGAAAGAGCAAGAAAGAAGCAGACTGGCAAGCTGCTTCTTGCTCAGTGTTTCTTCAATAATACCACTGCTTTTCTTTTTCAGGAGCAGCAGTTGCCAAAATTATTTAATTCTCCCTTTAATTTATCTCTTGAAGAAGCAGGCACCTAAAAGAATTTAAATCGCTCAGGTTGCAATCCTAACCAATTTAAGCCAGCATAACTCACACACTTCCCCATTCCTACAGTAGCGTGCAGAGAATGGCACATTGTGCACTGGCCTAACATTGCAGGAGTAGTGCAGAAAGGCCTTACAGCACTTTGCAATACCCCAAGGCCAGCATGGGACTTGTGCCAAGACTTAGGATTGTGCTGTAAACATGCAATCCTAACTTGTGCTGCATCAGTAAGGCTGGCACAGCCTTCACTCAATCTGGTGCAAGGAATGGGGCTGTTGCTACACTAGGGGAGGGGAAGGTTTTCCACTTCCTCAGGCTAGGGCAGCAGCAGCCCCAATAGTCTACTCAGATCTAAGCCACTTCTAGAGGTGACCTAGTTACAGGCAGACAGGAGCAGCCTCTGGCTGCTCCCAGGTCCCTGGTGACAATAGCTTGGATCCAGCATAACTGTCTCCCTACTAACCACCCTTTCCCCACCCCAGAACATCATCTCCCATTTTCTCCCCTCCCTCTTTCTACCCTCCCCATTCCCCAAATGCTTGCTGGGAATGGTCAGTAAACAACTCCATTCCTTTGGTGGTGCAGGGAGACACAGTGAAGGCTTACAGCACTTTTGTAACACCGGAAGTGTCACTGGGGTTTAGAATTGCGCTGTAAGAGTACCTTAAAACAAAATCAAAATGAACCCAAAGCTAGACACTGTAGAGGACAGATTCCCAAAGTGTGCATCACAACACCATAATGTGTTGCAACACACTTATTCAGGTGCCATGGGATGTTTCTCTGGGGACCACCATCATGAATCAAATGAAATCTTGCAATGATGGCAGCAGCCAAATCTCATGCCAAACTCAGCACTGGGCCACCATCAGCCGATGCCCTTAACTTCTACTTTGGCTTTTGCAGTCTTGCAACATGCTGTATCAATGCATGCTGGTGCAGCAATTGCTGAATAGGTACAAGAAGAGAACAGGACTGTGCTATAAGATAGTACATGAGTCATCATGGAAAAGCTTCAGAAACATCAAACCAACTGCACAGAAAAGTAAGCAAATTAGAAACTTCCGCTAGCTAAGGAATCACGTGATACCAAACCTTTTAACCAAATATCCCAAACCAATCAAACGTTATTTATCTAAAGCAAGGACTTTTTTGGTGTTTTATTCAGGTTGCAATTGAAGACTGCAACTTGTTAAATTACTCCATGAACCTCATCATCTACTCTAAGCAGTCATTCAGCTACATAGATAATAGTTCTGAGCTGTCCAATCAAACAGTAGTTATCATGGGAAGAAACTGATTAGCATACTGGCAAGTTAAATTACATTAGGATTTAATATCTTTGTCAGTAACACGAAATCATAACAAACAGCAAATTGAAAAAGGAGTGAACCAACACCAAGTATTCAATGTAAATTGATTAACATTTAGATGTAATCAATACAAAACATGAAGTGTTATTAATTCAGGTAGTGACCACCTAGTAACATTGCTCAGTTGATTACAAATTCATAAGCTCACTGGAACAACAATAAATAAATAAATCTGTGAAGATTTATGCCTGTCTAGCTCATGATTGTCAGCATACCTCATAGGCTATTGATACAGAACCAATGATGCCCCAAGAAATACAGTAGGAAGCTTGAAGCCCACAGAATAGGAATCCATAAATATGGGCAGGAGGACCTCCATTTTTATTTCATTTTTATTTTGTGATAACTAGTGTTTTAAAACTCAGGACGCAATCCAAAGGTGCTCTAAGGCTGCTGCCAGTCTTTTGGCTGGCCCAGGGCAGTGGTGGGCTCTAGCAGGTTCGCACCTACTCTATAGAACCGGTTCTTAACAAGAGATAGGACATATAAAGTTTAAAAATAGCCGTTTAAAAGTGGCTGCCAGATGGGCAGAGAACCGGTTCTTAAATTTTTTGAAGCCCATCACTGGCCCAGGGGTATTGCAAAAGTGCAATAAAACACTTTTGTGCCACTTTTGAGGGAGTCAGACCCGCACACAGATGTGCTCTGGCCTGATGACAAAGCGGGCACCAGGTAAAAGGTAAGTTGCACTTACCTATCTCAGCCGGAGTAGGGGTGTGGAGGTGGCAGGGGGAGGGGAAAAAGGTATTCTGGGGTGGGAATGGGTGGACAGAGCGTAGTCTCAGGAGCAGGAAGGCAGGAATAGGAGATGGAACCCAGTGGAGCTGGTGATCACAGTGATCAGTGTTGCCTCTGTTTGATGCACATCATGTATACCCAGTATTTAAAATACAAACTCGCAACCTTTCTGTGAAAATCTGCTCATCTGCAGTGTTCTGAAGGACTCACAGTTGCACTGAATACAACAAACATACCTCAGATCACCTCCAGGATCACAAAGCACACTCCACAATATATTGAGGGGAAAACTGCCCAAGCTGTAAGAATTTCCTGTTGATTAAACTATGCCCTACAAAATAGAATATTAATAGAGGAGGGACCCAAGAGCTCTCTTATGGTTCCCTCCCGTCATCTCAAATGTTCTAATACTGGGCAAAAATTGTTTAGAGATTACTGCCGCATTTCAGCTTTTACAACTCATTTAACGATGCAATTAGACATTACAAAAAGATACAAAAGATTTAAAATTAGATACGCTTATCTTCAGCAGATAGGTTAGTGCTTTAAACTTTTAAACAAATTAACACTTTTCCTGCTTATGCCCCCATCCGCCGCCCCCTTCCCCCCCCCTTTTTCCTGCAGAATGAGGGTGTTTATCTTAACTCAGCAATTCTGAGGATTCTCATCAGATGGTAGGAGTCACAGTGATAAGCTTTGCAGATTTAAAATGGCAGTGCGGCTGCGTCGCAATTGCAAGATAGCCAGGCTAATAATACATTTTGTAAATTTGTAGGGGGGGGGAATGTGTATGAGTACAAAAAAATTTCCATGATAGGGAAGGTGAACAGCCTTGCCCAATGATTCGTAATTCAATGCAGAAAATTACATCACCCCTGAACAGACGTACAATATTATATTCCTATTTAAAAACGGAGAAAACTCAGTGTCAGCGCAGTGGGGGGAACAAGGTAGCCCAGGCATATTGCCGCTTTAATGGGATTTTGAATTCAAATGTGCTGAGCAAAACTGTTTAAAAATTGCATTTGAATAGTAAACAGATAACGTTTTCATTTAAAAACAACCACACTGCCAGATTCAACACGTAGCCCGCAAAATAGCGGCTGGGGGAAGGGGGGAGGGGAGAGAAAGAAGGAGACAGACAAAAATGCAACTCCAGAAATAGAAAATAAAATGAGAAGCCATGTCTTTGCCACGAGGCCTTCTCCAGGCTATGAGGGGGGAAAATAGATCAGGGTTCACCCTGTTCTTTATTATTATTTTTTCTTCCCCTGAAGCCACAAGAAAGTCTCACAGGCACAATGTCACCTCTTGTCATGGGATTTGTTTCCCTCCCTGAACCCACATTAGCATTTTTCATTTTCCCACCGCTCTCCCAATAATATTTGTTTCATTTTCATGCCTTATGATAAGACTCCTATTCGGCTTGAACTGGTGAACTGCCATCATTCTGCTGGCGGGAAACAGAGTCTCTGCAGGGGAGAAAATGGAGCCCACAAAATGGTGCCCCTCAGAGTCGTAACTAGGGCAGAGCCTAAAGGAAACCTGCCCTGGGCACTGTGTCAACAGGATCCATGACTGCCCCTCTGGCTCAGCCCTAGTCATAAAGGAAGTGCTGTTGGCTTTGCACCCCTCTGTCCTTCTCCTGTGGCAAATCCCCTTCTATGAGCAAAGTCCCTGAGGTGAGCACCCCTACTCAAGGGAGAAGTGAGGCAGTCACTTCGGGTTCTCCTCAGAGTAGGAGGTGTTGGAGGCTTCACACACTCTCAGTCAGGGGTCCTCAAACTTTTTAAACAGGGGTCCAGTTCACTGTCCCTCAGATACTGTCGGGGGCTGGACTATAGGTGGGGGTTTCTGGGGGGTGCTGGGTACTGGCAGGGCTGGTAGGGGTTCTGGGGGGCAGTGGGTACTTGGAAGGCTAGTGGGGGGTTTCTGGGTTATGGGAGTTACTGGCAAGGCTAGTGGGGGTTACTGGCAGGGCTAGTGGGAGGTTTCTGGGGGTGGTGGGTACTGGCAGGGCTGGTAGGAGTTTCTGGGGGGTGGTGGGTACTGGCAGGGCTGGTGGGGGTTTCTGCGGCCGCGCGGCCCCCCCCCCCCATCCAAACTCCCTGGCTGGCCAGGGAAGCTGTGGAGGGGGCGCTGCAGCCGTGCGGCTCCCCTATCCAAGCCCCCTGGCCGGCCAGGGAAGCTGTGGATGGGGCGCTGCAGCCCCCCATCCAAGCCAAGTTCTTCCACTGGGCAGGCGGGCAAGCAAACAGAGAGGCAGCCCCTCGCCATGGTGGGCGTCCGCCCGGTGCTGTCCTGAGGGGATGGCTCCTCCCCCTCCCTGCCTGCTCTCGCCTGGCAGCCACTCAGCAACAGCAAGGCAGGAGGGGGAGAAGCCGTCCCCTCAGGACAGCACAGCGCACACAGCAGCGCACCAAATTTAAAATGGCAGCCACCACCAAGCCTCTTTTCCCAGTGGCGGCCAGTAAGCCTCAGTGGGCCGGATTGAGGGCCCTGGCAGGCCGTCGGCCCCTGGGCCATAGTTTGAGGACCCTCTCAGTCCTTCTCCTCGGAAGCTCCTCTTCCAACTGTGTGTGAAGTTACTGCAGTGAGCAACCCTCCTCTGGGGAGAACCCAGAACTGTCAACACAACGTCACATTGTATCACAATATCACTGCTCTTGGTACCAGGATAGTGCATAACACCTCTGGTCCTCATCAGGATTTTGTTTGTTTTGCTTGTTTTTTGTTTGTTTCCCTAAGCAGCACTCCACCCTGTTGAATTTCTAGAACTCAGTTTGATACACTGATTACCAATGCCATTCCTACAGCAAAGTACTATAAATGTCTACTCAAAAGTAACTCTCACTGACGTCACTGGGGATCATTCCTCAGTACTGAGGAACCTCACTGAGGGTCATTCATGATCCTCAATATAGGATCATGACCCTTATTCTGTAAGACGGAAGTGTCAAATAAATGGGTTTCAGAGCCAAATTCATCACCTGGCACATGCATTGGGAGCCAACATACAATTTCCAATTCTGTGTCATGGTGGTATAGTAAGTAGTCTAAGCATTATAGTATTAGTACAAGTACTTATACTATTAATATTAGTACTAATTAGTATTAGTACAAGTTCTAAGTTTAAGTAGTTTAAGGTTGTGTAGTACTAAGTCTAACTCTAGGATGGAGTTAGACCTGGATGATCCCACTTCAAACTGGCTTAATCTTGAAACTTCCTGGGGGACCTTGGTCCAGTCACTCCCTCAAGTCTCTCCTACCTCACAGGGTTGATGTGAGGAAGGGACTCTGTGTATACCATTCTGAGCTCCTTGGAGAAAGGGTGGTAACAAAATGTCAAAAATAAATAAAGAGCTACAGATCCACTTCAGTCCCTGAAGGTTGAAATAAGAGTAAATTGCATGCCCTTCAATTGTGTGCTTCCGATTTCGTGTTATTGTTTGTGATCCCAAAGGATCTGAGAGGTTGGATTAAATAAAAAAATCAGTCTTCCTTCAAGCTTTTTCCAGTCAGTCCCTCTTGTGCCACTGACTTCTACAACAAGAGCGGAGTAAAATAAAACAGGGTATGCTCTTGCTTCTCAGGGTGATTTTTCTTCCTTGATTAATACTAATTAATGGTAATGAAGGGTCAAGTGCAGATGATTAGAACTTGATTTGTTGCTCTCCTGCTGCAAAAGCCGTGCTAATACCAGCATATCACAGGCTGCAGTGCTAGGCCTAAAAGGCTTCAGTCTTGAACACAGTGAAACTTACTTCCGAGTAGACATACCTAGGATTACACCAAAAAACTTTTAAAAGGCTATCTTAGGGTTATCCAACTTTCCAGCACCAGCAGTTACAATGATGTCCTGAGTTAAGTTAATAAACGTTCCCTTACCTTGAGGAAACACAGATAGAAACATAGGCTGCAATCCTAAAGACACTCTCCTGGGAGTAAAACCCATTGGACACAACGGGGCTTACTTTTGAGTAGACATGGTTAGGATTGTGCTGATAGAAAGCAATGAGAAAGGTAAAACAACAAAATAATATCTCAACACCCACTACTCTACATCACTACCCACTATCCTACATCAGAGCATAAGGTGACTCCCCCCCCCCCCCACAGGTTGTACTGCTAGTCATGTCCAACTGTGGGGTGCAGTGCTCAGGTAGCACAATCCTAAGACTATTGTGGCACCAAAATGGCTGCCATGGTATCCAATGGGCCCTGCACATCCTTGGAAAAAGGAGAAATTCGTCCCCTTCCCAGGAGTAGTCCTGCTATGAAGCTGTTAGTTTTTGTACCAGTTCTGGAGTTGGCGCAGCCTCTGTGTGAGGGTGCAAAGCCTTTAATGGAGGCTCTGCATGAGCTCTTCCTCCCTCCATGCCCAGGAATGCCTCTTCCCTGTCCTCTCCCCAACCTCCCTGCCCCAGAACAACTCCTTCCCACCTCCCACACACTTCCTCAGCTCTCTGCCACCCAACAGTTCATGTGACTGCTGAACTTCAGAGAACCAATGCTGGCCTGGACATATCTACCCCAATATATGTTAGGGGGGAGATCAAAGGCCAAACTATGTATTCAGTGAATAAAATGTATGTTTTGGCCCTAAACCAATGTTTCCCAACCAAAGGTACTCATACCACTGGTGGTACATGAGGTGGTACTCATGGGACCACCTGCCATATGGCAGTAAGACTAGCAACAGTACGTAACAAGCTCAGTGGTTGGAGACTCAGCTTGGCAGGCAAAATTCCAGAATGGACTTTTCTCATGTTCAAAAAAGCCTTTCATCTTCCCTGAGCCTCCTACTGGTATTTGTCACAAATCTAGCCTCTTAATCCAGAAGTTACTGGTGATGACATCATCACCAGTCTCTCCTAGTGGTACTTCCAGTAGGTGGATCATGTGAAGAGATACAGCAGGAAACTAATGTTGAGCAACATAGCCCTCTTTATTTAGCATCTGGCAAATACATGGATTTGTGGCAAGTCAAATGTTAATGTCTATTACACCCAGCCATTCAAGAACAGAGTGGTCTATACTGAAAAAAATGCAACATAGAGCCAGTGTATAGGGCTGTGGGTAGCGCAAGTGGCTAAGACACTGTGCTTGTTAATCAGCAGGCCAGAGTTCGAGATCCAGGTCGGCCCCACAAGACAGGGAGCACAATCCTAACTATGCCTACTCAAAAGTAAGCCCCATTGTTTTCAGTGGGTCTTACTCCCAGGAAAGTGTCTTTAGGATTGCAGCCAGGGTGCGCTCCTGTCCTTAGCCCAGCTCTGCGACGCCAGCTGGATCCAATTGTATTGGCTCTGCCTTTCCATTGGACTAATTCAGTGGTGTGGAGAGGGGGGATTTGCTGCTTGGGTAATAGCCTATCCTCCATAACAATCTAACCCAGGTTTTTGTGCTTCGCATGCAGTGTATGCAGCGCCGAGCAAGATACCATAGTCTTCCAAGACTGACGGAGGCCTGCTAGAGCCAGTGTAAGCGCTTGATGGACACTTGGACACAATATGATGGATGTTTTGTTGAGGAGCACCACAGTCACACTGAAGGGTAAATACATGATCCCACTTTAAAAAGTGAGTCCTGGCAGACACAGTGCTGGATATGAATCCTTTTCAGAGTTGACCAATGCTGGTGAGATAGGTCAAAACCTGGTCCTTTTGTGTAGGATCATCCTACACAAAAGATCCAAAAGATCCTTTTATGTAGGATCATCTATGTAACTGCCTTATCTGGGTATTCTTGCAGCCCATTTAGCTTTCCATTGCATGTTGACATTAACGTTGTTAGAAAGCTGTTGTGCAAGTGCAAGTCAGGGCTTCCTGGATTTAAGCCTGCCAATCGATAGGTGAAGAAGATCAGCATGCACAGGAAGTGGGTTTCTCATAATTTTGTTGTATTACTTCACTAAGGGATCCTGCCTTTGTGGACCTGGTGGTGCTATATGGCTCAAAACGGGGAGCCAGCTAGTAGGAGTAGATTTCATACAGCCACTTATGATCAGGGTGACCATACAGAATGGAAGACAAAGTGCCTGTACCTTAAACTATTGCATAGAAGAGGAAATTTAGGCAGGTTCTGTTTTTTAAACCCTTCTATGATGAGCTAAACCTGCATCAATTCCCCCTTGTATGCAACTGTTAAAGGTACAGGCACTCTGCTCTAGGCTTTCTAGATGACGGGAAACGGCCAGACATGTCCGACTTTTGCTTATTGGACCAGACCATCTGGTCCAATATGCAAATGTCTGGCTATCTAGGAGGAGTAGATGGTGCTTGTGTAACAGTAATGTACAGGTGGCATGGGTCTGTTTCGGCCATCCAGGCAGCCATTTTTAAAAGTAATAGACTGTGCATGCATGCAGCCTCTCTATCGGAAGCAAAGCTTCCTTTATGGCCTATGCTGGCATGGGTGGACCATCCAGTCCTGGGACCCCTTGCCACGCACACCTCTGCACTTTCACTCTCACCGGACCTGGCCTGGATGCTCTGCCCACACCAGTGTGCACCACATAGGAAGCTTTGCTTCCAATAGGGAGGCTGCATACACAGTCTACTACTTTTAAAAAAGGCTGCCCGGATGTCCAAAACAGACTGGTACCGTGCTGGGGCAGCCACAACTGTTACACAAGCACCAGCAGCTCGAGCCTCCCCAGCCAAGGTAAGCCCCAGTCTCATCCATATCTACTCAGAAGTAAGCCCATTACATCAGTGGAGCTTACTGCTGAATCAGGGGTGATTTTTTAAAAAATGTAGCCCAAAATGTAGGATGTCCTACATTTAAAAACATTCCTACATGTCCTGCATTAAAAAAAAAAAAACCTTTTGGGGACCTTGTCCTACATTTTGGCTTCTAGCATCTGGTCACCCTGATCTGTTCTCCATTCTATATGGTCACACTGCATATAATCTTCATGGTTTTGTTTAGTCTGACATCAGTCTTACTAGTGTGGCAGCTCTTAAGCCATACAGGGGCACAATATTCTGCTGCGGAGTAAACCAACCCTGGTGCTAATGTTCTGAGAGTAGAGGCTGAGGCTCCCCATCTTGATCCTCTTAGTTTCTGGAGTATGTTGTTTCTGGTATTAATTTTTGTGGATATATTCCCTAGGTGTTTCTAATGAGAGTCGGCTCCAAAGTTACTATGAGGTATTTGGAGTGAGGATTATAAGGGAGTAACAGCACTAAAACAAACAGTTAAAAGAGAAATTTCTCAAAATAGATAAATTTTTGAGCAGCGACCCCATGTCAAATACACGGATACTCCCTGATATTTTCAATGCTTTTTTGCTTTTTTGCTTTTTTTTTAGTTCTGCAGACAGAACCTTGGAATCTTTTTTCAGCCACAAGTAAATGGATGGAGCTTATTTCCTTTGCTCTTATGTTTATCTGTTAAACAGGAGTACACTGTAAAGGGAAAAATATTGTGCAAGCCAGCATAGGCCAGGAATGCAGTCTCTCCTTCGCAAGGAACCATTGCACGACTATAATTGTGTGACACTCACGATAAGCAAGGGCTGTTACTAGCTGTGGTATCTCTGCATGGGCTCTGAAATCTTTGAGATGAAGCAATTTTGTAGGAGAAACCAAGTTAATGTCGTAGCGGTAAAAATAATTTTCATGAGCTCATAAGCTTTTTAGGCCCTGGAGTTAAGGTAGAACTGTTCACAAGCATCCTTTCTCAGTTAAAGGACCAGCTGGAGGTACTTCTTCCTTTTAAAATCTTCATTTAAGTGAGGGAACCAAAATTTAATAAACTAGGTAAAAAATGCTACCCAGTAGCAGGAGATGGGCTGTGGTGGCTCAGTGGTTAAAGGCACTATGCTTGTTAACCTGAAGTAGGTTGATGGTTCAAGACCTGAGTACTAAACAAGTGAGCTCACATTATTTGCCCAGCTCCTGCCAACCTAGTAGTTCTAAAGCATGGAAATCCAAGTAGATAAATAGGTGCCACTTTAGTGGGAAATTAAGAGCTCTCCATGCACTTTTGGTGTTTAGTCACACCAGCCACATGATCTTTGGTGTCTTTGAACAACTTGTAAGGAGGTTGGCTCTTCAGCCTTGTCACAGGGATGAGCAACCCCACCCCGTTCAGTCACAATTAGCAGGATAACCTGAGGGGGACACTTTAAAGGAAACATTATAGGCTATCTTGGACCTGAAAAATTGTTAGCAAGCAATAGTTGTACAGTTCTTGACAAGGGGATGGAACAATTGGGGGAGATTAACCAACTCCAGGGATTTGGGGATCAAACTGGTTTTAAGCTAGTCCCTGATGACTCCCTACTATTTTACCCTCACAGCAATCCTACCTGAGAGCCAACAACACAGTCCTAGGCAAGTCTTCTCCAAAATAAGTCCTACTGTGTTCATTGGGGGTTTCCCCAAGGTAAGTTTGTATAGGATTGCAATCTGTCTGTTAGTGCAATCCTAACCACTGGATAGGCTGGCACAACTCCTAACTCCAAGTGTGCTGGCCTGGGGTGTTGCAAAAGTGCTGTAAGGGCACTTCTGTGTCACTCCTGGGGTGGTTAGGCCAGTGTATAGAAATGCACCAATCTCTCCACACCACTGCAGGAATGAGGAGATGGATTCACTGGCCTAAATGGATTAGAACTATGTGCATGTGGGTGAGAAAGAGAGAGTGAGAGTGAGAGACAAAGAGAATGAGCCCAAGGTCACTCATTACTTCCAGAGATGATTGGGGATTTGAAGAACCTGGGCCTTCTCAGACCTACCTGACAAGTTAACCACCACGACATATTGCTGACTATACCATGTCATCTTCCATTTGATAGCAGTCCTTAGGTACGTTTCTTTCTTGGTTGTAGCAATTTATCTTGTCATTCCCATTTTGTATCAAGCCAATTTCCTGGAGATGCTTGCTTATACCTGACTGTGAATTCACCTGTGAATATCACATTCCACTGAGAAGTCATGCACCATTCTGCAGCTTAATAAGCTCAGGAAATCAAACGTTCAGACCAAGGCATGTCTTTTTAGCCAGAACAAGAATATAGATCATTGTGCAGAAATAAAACATGTCCAAAATGGGGTCATTTCAGACTAGAGTTCATTACTCCTCCCCCTTCCAGTACCAGTTTTCCAAGTGCCATCTCTTCAGGTACTATCACAGCAACCAGCAATAGCAGCTGTGGACAACAGTGGGTGTTTGGCTCCACAGTTGGGGCTTCACTCTACATTCTCCTTCCCCAAATACAGGTTTATATGCGCCTAATTTATATATATCTTAGCTGTTCCTAGCAATGCGCTTTTCTGGATCGAGTGTTCTGATGTACTTCCTGGGATCTGTTGGAGCCATTCTTCCAGCTTGGAAGAATGTGTATATATACATACACAGGTTTATATTCCCCTAATTATATGTGATTTATTTTTATGCGATTTTGTCTCAAAGCAACTGAGTTAAATTCAAAGATAAGCATCCCTTAAATTGCAGTTAATGGCTTTCAGCAGTGGTATGCGTAGTGGGGTGTGATATTCATGATATGACCCAGTACTGGGCTTCAAACAAGGCAAAAGGAATCTGAAATTACAACCAAATGGGCCACAGCTAAAAGATGCAGACTCAGTAAACAATGGGTGTTAAATTACATGCTGTCTCTGAAGGGGCCATGGGCTAAGATGCAGGAAAGCATCTCTAGAAATAAAGGGGGTTAAATTGCAGGCTGGCCAGAGGAAGCTAAGAGGCAAACAGATAGGCTGATTCAAAACAGCCAGTGAAGAGTCTGCTATCTGGTTAATTAAGTAATTTATAACCACATTAGAATACAATTAATACAGGCATAAGAGTCCTTCACAAAGGGATGTTCACTCTCCCTGGACCACGTGAATCTCCAGGGTAGCACCATGATGTGAGATGTAGTCCCTAGGGCAGAAGACCCAGGACTTGCTAAGATGATGGTTCCGATCAAAGTATTGATTCAGATCAAAGTGTTGAGTGTCACCATCATGGAATCAAGCAGTGGGAGCCACTTTCTTGGAATGGGGCGCACAGGCTACAATCCTTAATTTCCTGGGAATAAGTCTAATTGAACACAATGGAAATTTATTCCATGGAGAAGCTTTGTCATCACAGTGATGTCACTAACTGTTTGCTGTTTGACTTTTGACCATGACTTCATTTTCAAGATGATGACATCACTTCTCAAGGATGTCCCAGACAGATAGTCACTCTCAGAAGGAGGTTTCTGGATGAAATGCTTGATAACCACTGGAATAGGGGAACATGAACACTATGGCAAGTTATCCCTTGGTAAAAGACAGGGTGACTATATGTCCTGTTTCCCAGGACATTTTAGCCTTATATCCTGGAAAAAAAAAACCTTCATTGCCCTCCTTTTCCATATGAACAGGCAGAAAGTAGCCTTCTTGTAATTTATAAATTACTAGCAAAAACGTACCCGTACTGCGGGAGTAAAATTCCCCCGTACGCCATCCCCCATTGCAAATCAACCTCCCATGCATATTAACCCCCCATGCGCATCCACCTCCATCTTCATACACCCCATGCGCAACATCCCCCCATTGTACATCATCCCCCCATGTGCATAAACCCCCATG